>CM077259.1:8134501-8807001 GCA_039654775.1 Spinibarbus caldwelli
TATATTAATATATTAAAATATTTTAATATTTAATAATAGTTGTTCAGTAATTAATATTAACAATTTAAACATATATCAATTTAATTTATTTATTTTATGCCAAAAATCATTAGGATATTAAATAAAGATCATGTTCCATGAAAATATTTTGTAAATTTCCTACCGTAAATATATCAAAACTTAATTTTTGATTAATAATATGCTTTGCTAAGAACTTCATTTGGACAACTTTAAAGGTGATTTTCTCAATATTTTGATTTTTTTTTTTTTTTTTTTTTTGCACCCTCAGATTCCAGATTTTCAAATATTGTATCTCAGGCAAATTGTCCTATTCTAACAAACCATACATCAATGGAAAGCTTATTTATTCAGCTTTCAGATGATGTATAAATCTCAATGTCAAAAAATTTAAAATTTAAAATTTAAAATTTTGGTCCAGGCCAGGGTCACAAATTAAAATTTAAAACCGCAAAGAAAAGATTAAATTAAGGCAACAATTTTTTTTCCCCAAGTTTATTTCCATATATCTCTCAATTCAGTGATGCTTTTTCATACAAAATGTAAATGGTAGAAATGATAAGACTGATAAGAGTCAATGAGCAGAAATATATGGCATCATAGATCGATCATCAGATCACAGGAGTGAGGCAGTCGTCTCTGTGCATCGCTGCACTGTTTTCAACAACTCTTTTACAACAAACTGAGAAGTGAAGGGTCTTCTAATTTTCTCCCAGAAATCCAGGGCTAAGTGTATCAAAGATTGCTTCTAAAAAAAAAAAAAAAATCAACAGCCAATTAACTCCTCATAGAAAAACATGGATGAAAGTATACAATTTCCTACATGCACATACGTATGTCATCATAACATGCAAACATAACACATCATCCAAAGAGATTAGCCACAGGTCAGTTAGACAAAGTATACAGCACACAGACACAAACTAGTGCTGTAATAAATTTGGCACCTGGCATATTTATATATTTATATATGTTTTTTTTTCTTTTCTTTTTTTTTTTTTTTAAAGAGGAAAGGTGATGTCTAAATAAAGGAAGTCAAACATCTATTGGGTTCACAACACTCATCTCCATCCCAAAACAGAAATGGTGGCCAAAGGCAGTTCACTAGGACATCACATACTGTAAAAAAATAAAGAAATCAATTATCTTTACATTAACCTTTCTTTTAGCGACAGGTTGCGTAACAGAACATCAATTCTCCACCTATAGTGCAACCAGTACAAACACCACTATATTAATTGTCACACTTTCAGAGGGCACATCAATATCAAGCACAATCAGCAATGCATCTGCATTAAAATTGACATTTTTAGGTGAGCTACACATCCTGTATATAGAAAGAGCTCTGTGAAGCGGTGAATTGGTCCCATTGGTGCTAAAGCTAGATTGTGTTGAGTTCAGGTAAAGCTACAGGATGAGGAGCAATCCTAAAGTGTCATTTTGTTGCATAGCCCTACTGTTCTTCAACAGTCAACATTTCCCTGCATTTAGATATTATAAAGCGCAACAGTTGGGTTCAACAGTTAAAAAATTCCATTCATTTTCTCCATAGAGAAGTCACTTTTGAATCATAACTGTTGAGATTCTTAAGCAAAAATTCCTGGTAAATAACTAATGTACCACTCATAATCCTATAAAGAGATTTGCCAATCATGAAAATCGCATAAGATGCGTTTCATTTATTAACTTTTTTTTCAGTAGCTTTATACTGTAAGTCAAAAAGCTGTATTTTTGTATACTGTTTTGCTTTAAATACATTTTTGCTTGAAATTCCCATGAAGACAATGAATGGTAAAACACATCCAGAACCAAGACCGCTGAAAACGCAGGCAGCCACTGTTGTGCTCTATTGCAGGCTCACCCTAAAAATACCACCATGTAATAAACTCTTCAGATAGAAAAGACACTGAAGACATGGGCAGGATCAGAGTAAAATCAATATTCTTAATAAATGAACCTTGATTTGTTAAGTATCATCAAAAACATTACAATATCTCACTAATTGAGAGAAAATAACATATTCTCATTTTCATATAGGTCGCACTGATTATTTTTTGTGTGGTGAATAATAGATACAAGAGAAAGTCGACAAAGTGCTTCAATCTGTCTCACCTTCTTTAATTACTGAAAGAGAAAGGTATGAGCTCATAATATGCCCTCTGACAATATTCCCTCTGACACTGACATCAACAGCAACCAACAAATACTACCTTTCAGTCTTCTATAACTCAACTGCATTAGCTTAGCATTAGCATCTATTTTCCCCTGAATTGTTTCAATAACATACTCAGAAAAGACCAACATCAACATCCACTAAAACTTTACAACGCTACAGTCTTTGTTTTGTGCAATCTCTTTCCTCAAACACATGCTCAAGTACATCTAAGAAACAAATATCAGTGGCATTTAACCTACAGCGTACATCTGTTCATTGCCTCTTTTAGGCCAAATGCTTCGTAATGCAAAGTTTAGGCACTTGGTATCTTACCTCTCGAGAGTAAGAAAAGGATTAGACCTTACGTAATGTCCAGCTACACTCAAGGTACAAAATGGAACACTGTGAAAAGATATTCAATCTACTGCAATCTGATAGAAAAGTGAGTTCAATTTGGCCTTTTTTCAGTAGGTGGGAGCAGATCAACTATTCCACTCACGCTAGAGAAAGAAGTAGAATTACAGCAGCGCAAACCTTAAGGTCGTGTGTCCACCAAAGAGTTGTTAGCCAGCCGCTCTTATGAAAATGCCCAGTTGTGGGCACTTGAGAGCGCTTCGGAGGCGCAGCGTTTAGCTGCTTACTTGGTAGATCCAAGGTGTTTGAAATGTTCCTCCAAGCATTAGTTTTTTCATATTAATTTTGTAATCCGGGGGCGTCAGATGATGGTTATTCAATCATAGTACAAGTAGAATGTGACGGTTGGTCAGTGTGGTATTTGTCCCGCCTCTCTTCCAATGCTAATGGAAGGTTAAGGTAAAAAGTGACATTGACAAGTGCTACATTTTACCCAAACACTGTTCAACTCTCAACAACCAGAAATGCTCAGCTTGGAACAGAGGCTAAAACGTGGTGCTCCTACTGCAAACAACTGAAAATATATGCTGGCTTCGAGAACAAAAAACATTTTGGTGGACACACTGCCAAAATCCCTAGAAATAACTTTTCAGTCATTGTGTCCTGTGCAAAGAGTCTAAAGAACCTCTCAAATCTCAACATCTAAACGTCTCACTTTTTCCACACAACTGTTTCCACCATAGCTTGTGTTTTTGGGCATCTTCCTCTCTGAGGTCTGAGGTCTTGATCACAGGCACAGCTGATGTGACCATCTCCCTGCATGTGACCCTTGTGGAATCAGCCCTAATGAAATTAAAAGAGGTGGGGAGTGTCACTTGAGGCTAAACTATTAAGTTTGAAACCTATCAAGACCTCCAAGCGCTTTCCATCTTGCCGCAACTTTCGTAAACAGTAACAAGGACGTCTGCTGCTTTCTAAACAAGAGAAGAACACCTTTATGAAACCCTATAGGCTCAAGCTGATGGTAAACAGTTGTAATAGTGTAAACTGCAGATGTAACTCTTGTTTCCCTCCAAAACTCGGCTCGTCCTCCTAGGGCAAGAATGATAAAACTCATGCTAGATTGAATCATGCTAACACCAGTCATTTCTCTCAGTCTCCTGGTAGCTTCCAGATGCTCTGCCGCTCGACCCAGGCGCCGCGTTCACTCCGAGGGAGTAGTGATACCCGTTGGGGACTCCGCTCTGGCTGCGCGAGAGCAGCGTGGAAGTGAGGGCCGCACCTGATGATGTGTGGGTGATGGAGGCTGCAGTCCTGGGGGAGCGGCCTGTGCCGTACGTGCTCAAGGCATCATGGAAGTCGTCCGCTTCAGAAAAGTGCGAGTTTTGCTGGAGGGGACCTAAGTTGGGGTCGGAGCCGATACGAGTGACAGGCACGGGAGATTGGCGGTGAGTGCTACCGCTGAGTAGGGCATCGTGCTCTGACAGGCCACGACTAAGGCGAGTGGGGCAGGGCCCTGTAGACTGGGCAGTGTTGAGCTGGACCGGAGAGGAGTTGGCAGTCTTGTAGGTAACAGCAGGCCGAGGGGTAAGGGGTGTCTGAGGGAGCTGTCTTCGCCCACGGCAGGGTGTGCTGGTGCCTGAGGTATGAACGACTGAAGTTCCTTTAGCTGTGGTAATTCCCTGAAACAAAAAGGAGAGAAGAGAAAGATTAAGTCATTGCCACACGCAATGTGTGGAAGCTAGAGGAACCGAGGGAAACCACCTGACCTGTTTAAGCCTGTTTGGGTCATGGGGTTCTCCTGGTGATGTGGATCTGCTGGGCCCGGCGGACACGCTGTGGCCTTGTTCATGGCTGCCGTAGCGGTCGCAAGAGTAGTATCGCTGCTTCCTTTCCACCGCTGAGGATGAATGGTGCTTCCTCTCATGGGAACGGCCGCGGTCTCGCTCCCGTGCTCGTTCCCTAGGCAGTGACTCAGTGTTTGGGTCTGCTGTTGTACATAAAAATAAATCACATATGTTAATCAGCAATGTCGTATTCACAGCTGAATTAAAATATGATGTTCTGTGGCTCTTTCAGACCATTTTTTGTTTGTTTGAGTGTTGCGACCAGCCCAACATAGCAACAGTGGCGTGAGAAAGTTAAATTGGGACTAACAGTGAAACAGATGGGCGGGATCTGTTTGTCCAAACAATGGAAGAAGGAGAGAGGTATTTCAAAATTATTCTTTATTATCAACATTATTTTTGAGGTTGCTTTGTGATTCAAATGGTGCAAAAATTACAACCTGCTCTTTTTTGGGTTGTTTGTTTACTCAAAAATGTGTAATTTCAAATTAAATTACATGATTAATTATTCATTTCTCTTTGTCTCTGCTTATATTCTCCCCCTCAAAATGAATGTATCCTTACACCGGTCTGTAAACACCAGCACTGATGCCCAACAACAACCCGAAACCACTATGAACTCGAAACACCAGAGGGCACTTATATATCACCACAAAAGAGCTGGTGACTTATGTGTGTGCATGTGTGAGCCCTGTTGTTTGGTGCTGTTGTGATCTTTGACTACAGAGAAACAAAAACACGTAGAGGAAGATGTATGTGGGTGTCTGTATGTGTTTGAAATCCGAGTACAAACACACTCAACTAAAATGAGCTTTCAGTGGACTGATGTATTGCCCTGTTTCAACTCAGTCAAAGCTGACTGATCTATTAACAGCAGAGACAGACTCCGGCTGAGAAACATGTTTGTGTTTCTAAGAACAGAATGAGAGGAATAGGAAAGAAAAATGGGAATCTTGTAGTAAAGAAATAACAGGTGGTTCATTTTGTCACCCTGAGAGCACTCTCCTCATGAGCAACCACAAGCTGCTTTCTCCGACTGCTGACTTTTCCCAGTCACGCCACAAACTGACCAAAAAAAAAAAAAAAAAATCAAAAAAATCAACCCTTTCAAAAGCAGATTTTCTAGCAATGGTCTGTAAGCCTTGCTCTCAGTTAAAGAGAGAGGTTGACAAAGTAAATCCTACACCAAAGCACTTGGGAGAGCAATAAAGAGTTTTTTCCTCGATAACCTGATCACTGTAATCCTTAAAAGAATTTACATCACTGTCCTAAGCAAAAGAAGCTGGGATTTTCAACTAGTACTCCATTTTTCTTAATGATCCTTAAAGATTGTACATACCTACAGTATATGACAAATGCCACATTTTATACAAAATTAATAATATAATATAATATTATATAAAACTGCATAGTAACACGATATAACAAGATATTAAAGAAGGCTCCTAGGTGATGACATAAAAATATTTTAATCTGTTGTATTATTTAATTTTATACAACAGTTCTTTCTGGAGAGGAGTGCGATATTCTAGTGATAACAGAACTCCAACCGTTTCACCATTTCTATCACTCCACTTGTGGAATTTCTCACAGCGAGTGTCATGGCAGACGCCCGAATCTACTATAATTTCATAAATAATACTGATTTTGTGTCATTGAATGTAGTTTTTTAGGTGAGAATGTACTTATTTAGACTTCAAATATCCATTTTGTTGATAAACAAAACATCTAATTGAAAATTTGCTTCAATGTTTTCGAAGATGTGAGCTCCAGGGCGTCAACGGCCGTTTAGTGTTTATGAACCTGCCGAGAGCAGCCTTACCTCGGCCAGTTTTTCTGGAATTTGCCACTGACTCTGATGTCTCTATAGTGGTTAAACATGAGACAGAATTCTGTATATTTGGGTATATATAGATATAATAGATATGACTGGGTAAATCTAACAGGCAGTCTTTGATCTCATTAATCTATTATTAGTTCCAGAGCAAACAGCTTTAACTGAGGGCAAAATCTTATTTTTATAGTGAACATGAGATTGAGCTGAAGAATGAATGCTGTATCAGATGCAGGTAATCACACTCACCCAGTCCATCTCTTTCTCATAATACTTTACATAATATAGTGAGCTTTTAATACAGCTTTTAATTCCTTCGTTACTAGTTCTAAAGTGACGTTTTCTAAAGATGGCACCCTCTCTTTAATAACTATAGTTTTTATTGAAGAACATACAATTCTTGAAACTCCACAGCTTCTGTTAACAATATATTAAATATATACTATAGTTACTGTTCTGCTAATATTCTATAGGGGGCCTTTGAATATTGTGTTAAAATAGGTAAAGGGGACCTTTGACTAAGTGGCAGAGAGAGATCTCCTGTTCTAGGTGGTTGCTTACTAGCCCAAATCAAACAGGTCCACTTCAAGTCTCTATGACATTTTTGTGCACTATTTTCTTTCACATGGATGTGCTGAAAAGCATAAAAGAATGAATGAAACAGGAAAATCAAGCACACCTGCAGGCGGTGGCTGCTCCTCGCTGATGGCTCGATCCAACGATTTGTGCTTCTTGTCTCTGCGCCGCTGGCAGCGGTGATGATGATGGTGATGATGATGATGGACTCTCTCCCTCTCTCTCTCCTGAGCGAGGGTCTGGCCCGGAGCCATCTTGGGCCTCTCCAGGTCATAATCGCTCAGATTGACCTCTCGCACCCCTCTCTGAGGAGTTAACGAGGACGTAGACCGCCGCATGGGACTCACGTCTGCGATAGGCTGTGTGGTGGAAATAAAGCGAGTTAACGTGTGAAAGACTAAGAAATGAAGGAGAGGACACAAATCTAGCACAGTACTAGAATGACAAGAGTCTCAGAGCACTAGACCTGTCACAACAGACACACAAAACACCAGCTGAACATGAAGAGCGACGTTCAGCCCACTCCTGTGGACACACGCACACATCAGAGAACAGTGAAACACCGTCACGCTCGATGCAAACACTCTGCCTTTTGAATGCTGTCATCGAATCGTCTCGTACAGACGGACTGGACGGCTGGAATAGTTGCTGCATGAACTATCCACAGCCAAGCAGTGGTCACTAATCTATAAAGAGTCACTGGTGCTTTTCTTGCTTAACTGTTGCTGTTAATCTCTAGATAATCTACAGTATGTATACATGTGCATTTACAGACTCAAATAGATATTCATTAAATGTTAAATTATCCTAAAAGTCACTTTAGACCAGATTCTTTAGAGAATCTGTGACCACTCCTTGGTGATGACTGGAATTTCTACCTTTGTAAAGGGATAGTTCACCCAAAAATGAAAATTTTGTCATCATTTACTCACCTTCATGTCATTACAAACCTGTATGAGTTTCTTTCTTATGTTGAACATAAAAGAAGATATTTCAAAGAATGCTGTTAATCAAACAGTTGATGGTCTCCATTGACTTCATAGTATTTCTTGCCCTACTATGGAAGTCAATGGGGACCAACAACTTCTTTGTTCTTCAAAATATCTTCTTTTGTGTTCAACAAAAGAACAAAACTTATACAGGTTTGAAATGACAAGAGGGTGAGTAAATGATGACAATTTTCATTTTTGGGTGAACTATTCCTGTAAATCCTCTACAAAGACTCATTAGTGCCGCCCAGTGGCATAAGCGTTCAGAACCTCTAAGAAGCAGTGTGTCCCCTCTTCTCATAGTTTAAACAGCTTGAGCAGTTTCTTTTGAAGTGACTAATTGCACAAAATCCATACGAATCAATCCACTGAATATGGAATTTGAAGTTTTCAGTGGTTGATTGTAAAATAATTAGACTTATTCCACCTATTGCATTTTTTTTTGAAAGAAATGAATACTTTTATTTAGTAAAGATACATTAAATTGATCAAAAGTGACAGTAAAGACATCATTTATTATTATTAAATTAAAGATGTTCTCTTGAACTGTCTATGTATTAAAGAACCTTGAAAAATGTGAATTACATTTTATATTAGATTGCAATATTTATTCATAATATTGCCGGCTTTACTGTATTTTTGATCAAATAAATGCAGCCTTGTTTAGTATAACAGACTTCTTCCAAAAACTACTTTTTTTTTTTTTGAATCTTACACAAACATTAGTGTACATGATTATAATCATGTATATGGCTGAAAAATGTGAAGAGAGGACTGCACTAATCAAAATGATACACAACTCACTAAATGAAACACACTCATACTTTGCACCACACAATATCCAAGATAAAATAAGCATTACATTTTAGTCTTTGCTGTTTGCATTGCTATAACTAAACTGTGGTTAATCTATTCCATTACTTAATAGTTACCCACAGTGATGAACTACCGAAAATGGTTTTTGTATTGCATGTTAGTTTTGTGTTTACCTCACCAGGAGAATATGAATTGTGGTTATACAAGTTTATTGGACTCCTAAAAGAGTGTGAACTCTAAAAGAGCTGGAATGGATAAAGCACACACAAGTCAACATAGAAATGGAGTGGCTGGCAGAGATAGAGAGAGAGAGAAAGAGAGAGAGAGAAAGAGAGAGTGATTGCAGGTGGAACACTTGTACATACTGCTAGATACGTTCCGGCGGTGTGGCGTAAGTGGCTCCGCTGTTGGACGGGAAGAGGAAGAGGACACATAGGTGAGGAGAGCAGGGCACACAGCTGTGGCACTCATGGACACAGTAATAGAGTGAGACAGGAGGAGAGTGATCAGAAAAGAGGGACAAAGTAAAGGACGAGTGATGTTCATGAAAAGTCTGGATATCAAGGCCCAGTATGGTCAGAAAACAGGTGCCTAAAAAAATTAGGGATGGTGGAATAGAGATTGTGTCAAAAAATAAAATAAAATAAAATAAAATAAAATTGGAGAAAGAGACAGTTCAGTGAGTTTGATGTTATAAAGGCTGGTGGAGAGAAAGAAGAGACAGACAAGACAGGACAAGACAAGACAGGACCAGACTAAAGACAAGACATTATAACAAGGATGCTGGACACCGTGTGAGTCTATTAGCGATGTAGCAAAAATACCAAATCAAAAGAAACCAAGTATGTACAAAAATAAATTCACAGTTAAAAAGCAACATTAAATAATTACACTAGTTAATGAGGAAAAACTCAATATGAAACATACAAAAACAAAATTACATCAGTGTTATTACTGTTAACTACAACTATTAAAAATGTTTTGCTAAAAATAAATAAAATATGAAACTTATTTGAACAACTTAAACTTAAATGAGAAAACTCAATTTAGAAATGTTGTCTTGTAACTAAATAAAATAAAATTGAATAAAAAAACTGAATTACTAAAATAACTAAAACTGAAAAAATAAAGCTTAACAAATATTTTTAAATACCACAAACTAATTAAAATGACAAGCACATAAGATGGAAAAACTTATATTAAAATTAAAATAAAAAACTGAAAACAAATGAAAGTTTATTCAAAATATTAATAAATACTATAATGCTACATAAAAATACTAAAACACTGAATTTCAATCCTACATATATCTACACTGTAAAAAAAAGATTTTTCGCAAATAAAACAAAGAATATTGGATTACATTTTACAAGAAAATACTGTTTCAGTCATTCTATTTTCAAAATGTTTAATTCAATGTTCATGCTTTTAATAATTGTGAAATTCACTAGCAATATTTGTTAGTGTAATTTAAATTAAAAGATTTAATTACAATAAAAATAAAAAATAAAACATTCTTATATAGTTCTGTATATAGTGTAAATCTGCTGTATGTAGACTTCGCATTGTCCCTCTTCTTCTCTCTCTCACTCACTCACTCTCACACACACACACACACACACACACACACACACACACACACATTCAACTGAACTGAAGAGAATAAATGTGTCTCTCATTGGAGACTGGTGTATACAGTAAATTAACCTCTTCTGGCTTCCTCCAATTCATTTGCCTGAATTCTTCACCTCCTCTCTGCATTCATTAATACACCCTCCTTATTACTTCCACTCACCCATTCTCTCATACAGCTGCCCATTCACTCCTCTTCCCTCTATCTTTTGGCAGTCATCCTCCAGCTGCCCCTTTCTTTGCAGGAATTAATTTAGTCAGAATAAGAAACAAAGGCTGTCCAGCAGTTATTTTCACCTCCCACCAGAATGACCTCATATGGCCACTATGGATAGGAGATGTTTACCTGAAAGCCAGCGTTGAGTCTGGGCATGGAGGCAGCTCTTCCGTGACCTTCCAGCACAGGATACCCGCCCACATCAGAGTCATTCTCCATGTCAGTCATCTCAACTAATTCCTGCAATATACACAGAGCCAGAAAGAACAAACACAGTTTAACTAACCTGTAAATGTCTGACACATGTAACTTAAACAGGACTGATTCATGAATCATTAGTAGAGGTCAAATCACCTGAGATCTGTATGTGTTTGACACATCGTCTGATTGGCCCAGTTGGACAGGCCTTCTGTTTGCTTCCTGTGCGACTTCCTGAGGTATGTCTCCTGATGGAGACTTTTTCATGGCACTGCTCTGACTTTGTCTGTGACATACGTACAGTAAAATTAATAAATAAATAAATAAATAAACACATTTTCAAAAATGTAAAGTGTATTGCTATACAGAACAGAACACTCACACTGCATCCCCATTGGTCAGGTGAAAGGATGTATGCGGGGCATCTGGCTGTGGTGTGGTATCTGATTGAGAAGAGGGCGGGGCTTTCAGCACTAGTGGCTCCTGATCGTGCAAGTGTGTGAGAGGAAGCATTGGTCTGAAGAGAACTCCAACTTTACTCTGAGGACAAAACACAACAGTTTCAGAAGGACTATACTGTAAATTAATAATTTATAATTTGATAATAAAATATGGCTTTAATCTACATCTAACAATGATAATTCTACAGATATATTTAGTGCCAGATTTACTAACAGTTTTTGCCATTAAAATAGCACTGTCAGGATTTACTAAAAACGTGCATTGAAGAATTAGCGCTGAAAAGGCGTGGACAGTTATTTTTGCACCTGACCTTATTGAATATGCATTTGTAGAAGTTTCCCTTTCAGGTGAAAAATTTATGGGAGGAGAGTATAAAAATGAATCACGCAACGTGATTTACTAATGTTTGCACTCATCAAATTACTGGTATTTGCCCCATTATTAATGCCCAAAAAAAGCATGTCTCAAAGCAGGCACTAATTTGCGCTGCTCTTGGTAGATTGCGTTGGTCATTATGGAAATGATCTGGCTGCATCTGTGTTCTTTAATGTGCGCATTGTCAGTAAATCACACGCAGAGTTTTCCCCTCCCATCGCGCTTTTATGGAATTGTGCTCTAGCGCTAATTTGCCCTGTTTAGTAAATCTGGCCCTTCATTATTTGTTGTTCCCTCTACCTGTGTGCCTGGTGCAGCCTGCTGCTGTTGGAGTCTTTTGGCTCGGTTCTGCTTATAGTAGTCGAAAATCATAAGAGCAGCATAGACCTTCCCTACAGTCAATTCATTATCTAAGAGAGAGTGAAATGTACATGAGATACCAAATGGACAGAAGTGTAAGGAAAAACTGATGTCCACTAGGCGGCACCAAAAGCTCAGAAGTCACAAGCAAAACCAGGGTGAATAACTCAGGTGGAAAATGTCATTAGTATTAATGTTAAACTCAGTGTTAATGAAAACTCAAACTCCAATAATCATTTAATTAAGATTCCATATAAATATTAAGTGCTTTCTAAACAGAAATCAACATTATTTTAGCAAGAGTTTCTAAATACAGGCCTTACGTTTATGAGGTGTCACCAGCAGGTCCACAGTTTTTGAAGACAAGTTACTCCAAATTTTATTAATTTCCTTCCTTAATTCAGCATCACAAAGCCGCTGAGCCAGAACTCCTAGAAAAATGACACAATAATGTTAACAGTATCAGAAAAAAACATTAACTACAACTTTTGCCTCAATAAACTCCTAACTTGCTGCTTATTAATATTAATAAGGTAGTTGTTAAGTTTAGGTGTTGGGTAGGATGAGGGATGTAGAATATGGTCATTCAGAATATGTGCTTTATAAACAGCCAATATGTTAATAACAGGCATGTTAATAAGCAACTAATTAATAGAACTGGTCCCTATACTAAAGTGTTACTACAGTATCTAACAGAGACTTTCATAATTCTTGTCGTTAATATCCCCACGCAAGTTTTTTTTTTGTTAAGCTGTTAATGGATGTTATATTATTCTTTAATCATATTTTGCACCAAGTAAAAGGTTAAATAAAAGTCAAAGTCAGTGGGGAAAGTGTCATTCAATTAATTTGTAACGCTTTTAAAGATGGTGGAGTGTTAAATTAAATGTGGCGCAGTGACTGGTGAAAAGCACTGGTGGAGCAGATGGACAGTTAAAGGAGCTTTTGACAAATGCCAGTGTCTCGCCCTGAGGGCTCCAAGCGGACACTCACCTGATGCCAGTTTAATCTCCAGGGCGGTCCGGATGAGAGCCATTAAAGTGGAGGTAAAGTGAACCGTACTGTCTTCAGCTATGGGCATGTTCATCCTCACCAACCGCTGTGGAGTCACGGACACAGATAGTAAGTGATTAATATCACACATGACTGCAGGATATGGAAATGACCATAACAAACGACAGGAGGAGTTTGCATGCTGAGGAAGAGTAACGACTTGGTCTATGTAATTTCCCTTTCGTCAATTGTCATTTCCGAACTCTCATCTCAGCACACATATTTCATGCAGAGGATGAGTGATGTTGGAAATGGAAGATGTTTTGCTGCATTTCTCCAGTTAGCAGACAGTAAAGCTGTTTTTGTCACACTGAGAACAGTGTGAGCTTTAGCCATTATTAGAGGTTCACAGGTTTCTCAGAAAATGCGATTACATGCACAATCTTACTGATTATGCTTAATAACCTGACAATGGTTAAGATCATATTAACACCTTGAGCGGTGTTTTTTTTAAACAGGTTTAAGCAAAAACTGTGACTTTGATTTTGGGGTAAAATATGAACTTTGAAAAATCTAACTTAAAATATTCTTTATCCTTTGTGTTTGAGTTCTCAATAATACATATTGCCAGTTTTCATGCAGGCAGCTATACTGTCCACGTAGAGAATGCAAATGCACTAGTTCATGTGCACTGAAATGTGAGGTGTTGATGGATTGCTTTTCTTGTGATTTTACCAAGTCAGCGATGACCTTCAGAAAGGATGATGACCAGAAAGTGAGAAAAGATAACATGCTGACCAACCAAATCCAAGAGCCACAAATGCACCCAATACACAAACGCGTCACTCACACATTAACACACCCAGCACCAATTAAAGAAAAATACAGAGGTTAAAAGAAAAAAGACACAAAAATAAACAGAGAATGGATCCGTTTCTGTGGTGTAGCGTGTAAGAGCGTAACATCATGCACAGGGACAACACTCTGCCTTCATTAGAGTGCGTAGGCCAGCATAGACATGTTTCCACAACAACTACCAATTAAAAAAGGGAAAGGACGCTCCACTGAGCACACATCTACAGCAAGCTTTCTTTCTTTCTTTCCTCCCTGTTGATTCAGTGCTCTGAACTCGGGGGAAGTGGGGGCTTGTTCTATTTAGGGATCGCTGGAGAACGTCGCATCCTCAAGCCTTTACGCACGCAGACTGTATGGCCTCAGAGAGTAGCTCGGCAGACAGACATGAACGCGCGTCTCTTGAACGTTACCCATTCAGACAGCTGGAACAGGGTGTGTAAACTTATTTACTCGAAGGCAGCTCTCAAAGTGGCAGAACGGCCTGCGACCAAAACAGGCAGCCCTGTACCAGTGACGCCTGAGATTCAGTTTTGATATTCAGATTTTTTACTTCTTTAGTTTCTTTTATACAGTGAAAGATAAGAATGTAACAATTTTAGAAGTGCTGCAGATGAAATTCAGTGCTGACTGTGTATTTATTCAACTGTGTACTATTGTTCTGTTTTAAAATCTATTGAGCTGCCTATGTAGACAGTATTTTCAGGGCGTCCTCAAGACAAAAACCCTAGAGTTTTCTATCAACACTAGTGAAAAATAAATAAACTAAAATTTATTTGAAATACATTTATTTTATGATAAGTATACTACAAATACATTTACATATTTATGTGCTTAATAAAAATACCCTGCAACTGTACTTTTAGCATACTAAACTGTAAAGTCTGCTAAACTGGAACAACTGCTAAACAGGAACAACTAATTTTGTGCTTAATGCACTTTAATTATGCAGAAGTAGTGCTGAAGTCCAACTAAAGATATACTGAAGTATATTCAATTGTGCTAAAGTGGAACTATTTCAAGTATACTTCAGGTACACTTTAAATATCTTGCATTTAAAGACAGATATTATTCAAAAGTCATACAATCCTTATCAATAGTGACATTAAAACACATTTTAGGCTTAATATTAAGAAATGTGCATTGTACACAAGTAGTACTCCAAATAATGTTTAATTATAATTTTTACATCAGTAAGTCTCGAGTGATATGTCAGTAAATATATGAACTATACTTAGGGCCAGATTTACTAACAGCTTGTGCCAGCGCAAAATAGTACTGTCAGGATTTACAAAAGACGCGCAGTGAAGAATTAGCTCTGAAAAGGCGTGGACACAGTTATTTTTGCATCTGACCTTATTGAACATGCATTTGTAGGAGTTTCCCTTTCAGACGCAAAATTTACAGGAGGAGAGTATTAAAATCAATCACGCAATGCGATTTGCTAATGTTTGTGCTCGTCAAATTACTGGTATTTGGGCAATTATTTAATGCCCAAAAAAGCACGTCTTAAAGCAGGCGGTAATTTTTGCTGCTCTTGATAGATTGCGCTGGTCATTATGGAAATGATCTGGCTGCGTCTGTGTTCTTTAATGTGCGCACTGTCAGTAAATCACACGCAATTTTCCCCTCTCATAATTGCGTTCTAGCGCTAATTTGCCCTGTTTAGTAAATCTGGCGCTTAGTATGAAATTAATTTTAAATACATTACTTTTTTACTAGGGAAATCTAGTTTTATTACCATCAGTGAAATCAAAAGGCACATAAAAATAGAGCACAACACAAAGCACAAAAAAAAAAAACACTTCCACAGTTAGAGCACTGACTGACAGCCACATCAGCCAATGAGAGGACAGAGGAGGAGCTAAGGAACAGTCGGGGGATGGGATCTACCTTATAGGCGATTCGTGGAGGACATTTCTTTCCCAAACCTAGCGGAGGGGACATGTGGCGAAGCATCTCGTACATATCGAGGTAGGATATGCGTCCACTTCACAGGGGGGAGTTCAAAGGTCACACAGACAAGGAGCGGGAAGGAGTAGTGGAGAACATGAAGAAAATGTGATGTGAATGAAAGAAAAAAAAAAAAAAGCATCGTTATCAAGGATTCTGAAGGAAGGTCAAGGGTATCCGATACCATCCTGTCTCAGAAGGAGAGATGGATCATGCCTGTTTTTAAAGCTACAGGCTGCCGGTGATCCAGGGATGAAGAACATGGCATGATGGGATTGGGCTACAGTCTGGAGCTTCTGTCCTTGCATGCTAGGACGCACCACGGCTAACCAATCAGATACTCAGGAACAAAGCTAATATTTGGTCTAATTTTAAGCAGAGCAAATAAAAGCTGCTCTAGTACATCAATGTTTACAATAAATGAACATATGGGATTAGTTTGGGATGAGGGATTTAGCATTTGGCTTTGTTTCCTGGTTACCATGGTTACCCATATTAAAATTAGTAAGGAAAGAGGGGGAGTATAATCCAATCAGACATTAGCACTTTCAGGCATTTTACGGGCATTCATTTTTCACAGCACCGCCCCCTAGAGGGATGGTGTGTAGGTTTTCAAACCTTGTATGCCACCCTATTAGGGCACTTCTTTCCTAAGCCAAGAGGGGGTGAGATTACGCGCAACAAATTATACATATCCATATAGTGTATCCTTCTGCTGCAAAAAAAAAATAAATAAATAAGATATGGGATAAAAAGACACAGAGTTGAATACATTTTTCCACATTCCGTCAATACATGTATCTAAAGACTTCACGCTTATTGAGATAACTACTCTCAGCTGTGTGTTTTCAAGTTAAAATGGATTACACTGACAGAGAGGATAGGCTTCAAATCCGTTCTGCTCAAGATAGACTAAAAGTGGATGGCATGCAAAGGATAAGATTTGCATTCCTCAGCATAGACAAAGCTTGAGGATTTGATGTTAACCATGGTCACACAGTAAAATGGGATTCTTGTGACTTAAGGCTCTGAGTAAATCAGACACAGCTCTGGTGGCGTACCCTCTTAAGCTGGCGTCTTTCAACCACTTAGTCTCGAGCTGTCACATTTTATTTTAAGGTGGCACTAACTGCTAGCGACACCATGGAGGAGTGATACGCACCAGGCGGCAGGGTCGTACTCAGCCCAGACACGGATAAACTCGTCAAGGTGATGAGGCCCGAGAATAGAAGCGTCACGTGTCAGGTACTCAAAGTTATCCATGATGACAGCGACGAACAGATTCAGCATCTGATGGTTGTAGGATAGAGAAAGAATTATGAAAAACAGGAGAAAAAATCTCAATTAAATTAAAAAAAATATTTTTTTTTTCTTTTTTTTTTTTTACAAGTGGTGGCTTGCTGGCTAGAATTAAAGGAAGTCTGCACTTATTAAAGCTGCTACACTTTTTTTTTTTCATTCAAAAGAAAATGCTTATGTTTACCAAGGCTGTATTTATTTACCAAGGCTGCATTTATTTGATCAGAAATACAGAAAAACAGTAATATGAAATATTATTACAAATTAAAAAGCTTTTTTCTATTTAATCCACTTTAAAAAAGTAATTTATTCCTGTGATGGCAATGCTGAATTTTCAGCAGTCATTCAGAAATCTCGCTAACATGGCAATTTTTTTTTTTTAGCTATTTTCAAAAGAACAGCATTTATTTTAAATAGAACATTTTGTAACAATATAAAATCTTTACTGTCACTTTTGATCAATGGGTCCTTGTTGAACAAAAATATTAATATTTTTTATTCTTTCAAAAAAAAACAAACAAACAAAAAAAAAAACTGAATTAACAGATTTAACCAAAAATTTAATTCTGTCATTTACTTACCTTCATTTCTTTCCAAACCTGTATGTTTTCCTTGTGGAAAACTAAAAGATAGCTTTAGCAGAATGTCCAAGCTGCTCTTTCAATGAAAGCGAATGGGGACCAAAGGTTGACAAGTTCCAAAAATGACATAAAAGCACCTTAAAACACTAACTTGTGCATTTCATTTCAAACATTCTAAAGTAGTAAAGTAGCTTTGTGTGAGAAACCGAGCAAACTGTTATTATTTGCTGAAAATCACACTTGACAACTGTGGTCACCATTTACTTTCATTGTACTCAAAAGAGCAGCTTGGAAATTCTGCTATAAATAGTTCTTGTGGTCCACAGAAGAAAGTTATAAAGGTCTGAAACAACATGAGGGTGAGTAAATGATGACAATATTTTCATTTTTGAGTGTGTGTGTCTGTTTGAATTTGAGATTTGTTCCACTAACCAGGAAGGAACAAAGGAATATGAAAGAGACAAAGTAGAAGTAAGCGAAATCACTGCCGCACTCTTTTCCAGTATAGCCAGAGTCACGGTCACACGGCCTTTCGCTCAGACAAGACAGCATTATTTCATGCCAAGCTTCCCCTGTAGCACTCCTGTAACAGTGAAAGTCAGAAACTTTGAAATCATTTGCACTCATTTTTAACATATTTTTAAGAAGACTGAACAGAGATCAAACAATAGCTTTACCTGAACAACAACATGAGGGACTGAAAAAAAGTTTGGAAGTTATTGTGAATGTTGATAGCCGAATCCTCGGACAACATGATGTTACCAAACACCTGACACAGAGAGAAAAGCACATCAGCATTCTAATTTTAGATACGTTACAGAAAATGCAAGCATTTTTGGTGGAGATGGGCTAAGAATTATATAGTGCAATGTGTGCACTTTCCTATTGAGGCTGCATGAAAATAACCTGCAGGGACTGTCAATAATTCAGACTGCCTGGAGGGTATGTTACAGTAAGCATCTGCAGTATTAACAAGGCCACATACACATTTTACATAAACCGTGACTCATGCTTATGAATTTTATAACTTTATGTCAGACAGCAGACATGAAAAACAAACACACCGACTCACTCAAATCTACAGAGTTGCAATGCACTGACAGACAGTAAAACAAATCACAATAATCTGTCAGCCACATTACAAAAGCACATCCAGTGACCATGTTTAGGGTCAAAACAGTAATATTATGAAATATTATTACAATTTAAAATAACTGTTTTCTATTTCGATATATTTAACATGTATTTTTTTTTCTGTGAAGGCAAAGCTGAATTTTCAACAGCCATTACTCCAGTTTTTAGTGTCACATGACCATTCAGAAATCATTCTAATATGCTGATTTGGTGCTCAAGAAACATTTATCATTATCATCAATGTTGTACTGCTTAATATTTTTGTAGAAACTGTGATATATATATATATATATATATATATATATATATATATATATATATATATATATATATATATATATATATATATATATATATATATATATATATATATATATATTTTTTTTTTTTTTTTTTTTTTTTTTTTAAATTCTTTAATAAACATAAAATCCAAAAGAACAGCATTTATTTGAAATAGAAATCTTCTGTAATGTCATAAATGTCTTTATGGTCAATTTATTTCACCCTTGCTGAATAAATGTGTTCATTAAAAAAAGAAGAAAAAAGTATTAATTAAAAAAATAATAATAAATAAATAAAAAAAAGTGTTATTTACCCCAAACTTTTAAAACTAATAAAAAGATTACATTTAAATTAACAAAAACATAGACTTCACAATTATGATTTAAAACACTCTGGAATGTCTTGCCCCACATATTTTTATTTTATTTTACAATGAAAGATGTGAAATTGTCTGTGCTAATCAACGGCATGTCACATAATGCAAATAAAGCTTAACTTTAACCATGACTCTAATATGCTTATAATTCAAATCCTACTAGAAAAATAGTAGAAAGATTGCAAAAACTGGATCAAAGGCATGTTTTACACTGAATGATGAAGCAAATGTTGAGTCGGCGGTAGGAGTTCCAAGTGTACAGTTGATTACATGGCTTACTGATGATGTTGCTTCCCCAGTCTTACAGGATACAATTAGCATTGATTTACAATGCAGTCCTAATCTACTAGATGGCAGACGCCATCATTTCCAACACAATCTGGGAGATTGCCTGTGCGTCCTTAAACGAGCAATCAAACTTAAAGATGAGATTCCTCTGAAAGACTGGAACAATGGCTTCTTTTTCCTAAAGACTATGAAGCTTTCAAATGGAAAAACACCGCCTGCCCAGGCAAAACAGCCTGTGCTTTTTACATAGATTACCATGGTCAGTCTAAATGAGCCCAAGATCAATAATCTATCACGTTAGAGCTGTAAACGTTAAGTGAGATGCATGTAGCAGCTGTGGTGATGGATCTCAGATGGAAAGGTTGCATGAAGGGTAACATTTATGAGAAAGCAACACAGGCTTTTAAAGTTCTCTGGATCTCACCTGCATCCCAATGATGGCGTATATAAAGAAGAGCATTGCGATGAGGAGACACACATACGGCAGAGCCTGAGGAAAAAATACAGTTATTTTACAGACAAACAGAAACATTACATTAACGTTAGACTGATTAACCTTCTGAAGCATCTAGCATGCTATTTTATGTTCATAACAGTTGTTGCAAGCTAATACTTTAAAAAAAATCTAATGATTATTAATATAAACAAAAATACATAAATAATACACATTTAAATATACTAATAAAAATAATATAAAATAATAATGTTTAATTTAATATAATTTAATAAAATTAAAAATACATTATTCAAACTCAAACTAGTAAAGCTTGAACATTGAAATTGAACTGTTGGCAATTACTGTTGACAATAAATATTGTCTGAGTAAAGTCAAAGGTCAAGTTCTGACCTTAAAGGACTGAACAAAGGTCCAGAGCAGGATGCGAATAGTGTAGCCCTGCCGGAGAAGTTTAATGAGACGAGCGGCCCGGAAGAGTCTCAGGAAACTCAGATTAATCCTCTTATCCTGGATACAAGTAGAAAGAGAGATCAGAGATGCATCACTGGAACTGTATTTAAACCCGAGACGAGGACACATCCTCAGTCAGTGTCAGCAACGGCCTCTGTTAGATCTGGTAAGTTTATTGATAAGGTATTAAAACTAGTTAACTAGTTAAAACTAGTTAGTCTCATGCAGGACAATGTCGTTGATAGTCTGGTAATGATGCATGAATAGTCTTGCATGAACATGCTTTTAAATAGAAATAAACAAATCCGTTAGGGATGGGCAGTATGATTACAGTAAGATTATATCACAGCAGGGTTATTCTTGGTAACTAAAACTAAACTAACTAAAAAAAAAAAAGAAAGTAATTACTCAAAATTAACATTAACATTAAAATATTATTAAAAATATTAAAACATATTTTTAGTTACTTTCCAAAGCAAACTTAAAACTATATAGCAAAATAAAACTATATAGACATAATTAATAAAACTAATGAAAATGACAAAAACACACATAAAATTACTAAAACTTAAATTAACTAAAATTAAAAAAGAAAAATAGCTTAAATATGAACAAAAACACAATTAGTTTATCAATGATGAAATACTGCTATCACAGTAACAGTATATATATATATATATATATATATATATAGAGAAATTCTACAATAGTTCACAAATGAAAAATACTTTTTTCTTTTTATATGGGACTTGATAGACAAATCAATGAAAGATTGTTTATAACTGACTTAAGAAACAAAGACCCAAGTTAAAAACAAAACTTTACAGTATACAGCCCACATACCACCCATCCCTAGTCTTTCGATATTGGTCAAGGGGGAAAAAATAGGGAAAATCTGTTTGTCACTGTGAATAGATCTTATATACCAAAAACAACAACAACAACAAAATCCTTCACATCTCAGCATGGTGCTGGAATGAACCTAGTCTGATCTCAGCAGGTATAAAGGTGAGCATTCAAGATTAGCATAAAGATGTTTGACAGGAGGAGAGGTTTGGACAGAGACGGGCAGTGCAGGAGCGATGAAGCCACTTACCGTCTGCGCAGTCCATTGGGGAAAGGAAGGGGACAGGTGCCAACAGAGATTTAGCATGGAAATAAGAGTCACAGTGAAATTGTTAGGAGAAGCCGGAGTCCGTCTCTGACACGCAGAGATGCAGCTGTCAAAACTCATTGGTAGAGATCTCCGGATTGTCATCTTCAGCAGATGATTTGCTCTTATAACAGGTTGAATGATTAAGGGCTGAACCAAATTCATTTGAAATCATCTAGTGCAAAGGTTGCTTTGAGCCAATCAGCTAAATGTGGTTTGAAAGTGCCCATTTTTTTAATTCGTGATTTATCATTTTTGCATGTGCAAGTACATTACACTATATATAGAAAAACTCATACTGACTACAGAAATTTCATTGATTTTAAGAAAACAAATGTATGACTTGATCATTTAAAATTTCTTAGGTTTTCCATGGAACCCTGTCAAACTGTCCCCATGATTTTAACCACAGACAAACAGAAAGCAGACTAAAACTGCAACACACAATGCGACACAAAAAATAAACGCTGGAAGCTCACAAAGAGACAAAGTTAAACTTTTGGTTCTCATCTGAAACATCCACTGCAGTGAGACTGTTGTATTATTCATAACATCTATCATATACAGTATGCTGAGTACAGTACATGTACAGTGTTGAGATTTAAAATTATTTTATTTAAATGCCTTTGAAATTTTGTTCTCAAACTTTTTGATGTGTCTCTTTGATGACTCACCTTGATCTCAGTAACCAGGATGTCGGTGATGCTCCCCAGCACAGTAACAAAGTCAAAAATATTCCATGCCTCCTTTAAGTAGTTCTGCACACATTGAGAAAAACATAAAACTACAACTATTAAAAACAAATTCCACCACAAACATCTTGAACAGTTTCAAAAGCATAATATCAAATACATTAACATCAACAAAACCACAGGTTCAATAACCGTGGGTTAATACAAGCTCCTGTCTAAGATACCTCATTTTAGCCAAAATCCAAATGATATAAATCATATCTATCTATCTATCTATCTATCTATCTATCTATCTATCTATCTATCTATCTATCTATCTATCACACACACACACAACATACATAATAAACTATTTTTCTATTATAATTGTAAATAATTATAACAAATTGCTAAAATTCTTATATTCTATTTAATATCAAAATTAATTGCTACAATAGTTTGATATTTTGTAAAAATGGAGTATAATTATTTATTATATTTACATTTTAAAAGCTTAGAAGCATGCTTTATCTAATATTAATAATAATAATAATAATAATAATAATAATAATAATTTGTTACATTTATATAGCACTTTTCTGTGTACTCAAAGCACTTTACATGGAAGGGGGGTGGGGGGTGGTCTCCTCATCCACCACCAGTGTGCAGCATCCACCTGGATGATGCAACGGCAGCCATACTGCGCCAGAACACCCACCACACACCAGCTTATTGGTGGAGAGGAGACAGAGTAATGAAGCCAATCAGTGTATGGGGATGATTAGGAGGCCATGATGGTCAGAGGCCAATGGGCGAATTTTGCCAGGATGCCAGGGTTACACCCTCACTAGTTCAAAAGCCAGTTATGAGCTTTAATGGAATAGTAATCATTCCAAACAAATAAGTTTCATTCTTATATTGAACACAAAAAAGGATATTTTGAAGAATTTTGCAGAACCAAACAGTTGTTGCTCACCATTGACTCCCATAGTAGGGAAATAAATATTATGGAAATCAATGGGGGCCATCAACTGTTTGATTACCAGCATTCTTCAAAATATCTTTTTTTATGTTCAACATAAGAAAGAAACTCATACAGGTTTGGAATGACATGAGGGTGAGTAAATGATAACAAAATGTTCATTTTTGGGTGAACTATTCCTTTAATTTCAGTTATGATGTTGCATTACAAGGCAGGTGCTGTAGATGGTAATTCAGAGCTTTTCAGCAGAGCTGATTTTTTATTTTTTTTTTGGAATGAATTAATTATAATTACCCCACTTTAACTCTACACTTATTCCTCAGAGAGCTCTTTTGCCATTTCAGATTTTGATTTAGTTTAAGATTTTGATTTAGTTTTCTAGTGAGGACAATGTGGCTCTTACAAATATAGAGAATCATACACGCACAAACTCAGGCAGACTGAAATGCAGACATTGGTGAGCCGTGTAATAGATCTTTCATGGCAGGACGGTCTGTCAGGTGTCTTAGCCTTGGGTTCATGTCTCTCCTGAATGGAGCAAAGATTAGTCGACTGCTGCTAGACATGGATCCCGGACAGAACAACATGAGCGAAACCCATCCATCAACTGTGAGCTCTGAACAGGTGGAGGTAAACGCAAGCGTCACGCACCAGAAAAGCTCTTAATAAATGAGCCTCATAAACGGAAATGGAGCTTGAGATGAGACTTCTGGTGCAGGTCAGACCAGCCGGCACTGAAGAGAGATTTATAATGCATCGTACACAGCCCTGTTCATACTGTACACCCAACCACACTCTTCTCACTCACCGGGCCGTCATTAGCCTTTCACTGATTTCACAGTTCTCGCACTGTTGACGGCCCTGCGGGCTGGTCAATCAACCAAAAGGGCTCCACTTTTCGCTCAAATCAGTCATTCATACTCTTACATTATTCAGCTTCTCTCAGATCTGAATCAAACTAGTTTTGAGTTCTTACTATCAGCATAAAGTCTAGTCCACCTTGCAGTATATTTTGGCCAAGAACTGCCCTATTAGACAGCAAAAGTTATGTGCGGCATGCAGATAAATATGTTTTTATTTATGTTTTTTTATTTGTTTGTTTTTTTTCAGATATGTTTTTGCATGGCATTTTTTTTTTTTTTGCCTACCAATGGAATAAAGCAAGCTACAGCTGAAATGCCTGTGGAATCTTGTGTAACTTAATGTGTATGTTCACAGCAGATTTTTGATTTTGTTAGAGGTAAAATACATACCTAAATTTAGTCTAATGTGATTGTTTCTCACAATCAAGTTTTATCAAAAAGGTTCAAGTCAAGTCAAGTCGAGCTTTATTGTCATTCTGCTACATGTGTGGACATATAGTGGAACGAAATGTCGTGTCTCGCAGGACCACGGTGCTACATACTAGTTAAACATAAGATAAACATACAACAATGCAAGTATAGGAAAAGCAATAGAGCTATACAACAGTTAACTATCTGACTATACATATACTAAAAATACTATAACTGCTATACCTAGTTGTCCACACATACACAAACTGAGACTGTACAAAAAACTTTACATAAATACTGTACATGAAATTGTGCAAAAGAGATATATGTACATGAAATTGTGCAGAAAAAATATATATTTTGTACATTATTGTGCAGATTTTGTGGGAGACAGTGCATAGTGCAAAAAGATTTTGTAGTGCAATGCTCAAGTAAACATGTATTATTTTGTAGTGCAATGTTCAAGTAGACATATATTTTCTTAAGAGTCTTTGTGGCAGGGAGTGTTTGTAGAAAGTGTCTAGTGTGCATATAGTGGGATGAGTGCGTTACTACAGGTGGTTTGTATAGCCCACTCACCTGTGTGTAGCACATTCAGGGGTTTGGTCCAGAATTGCACTTAGTAATATTGTCAACAGTTTTTAATGAGTTGGGGGGTGGGAGGGCTGAGGTGTTCATGGTTTCAGAGGGGGACAGGGGGATTGGAGTTAAGAGCTCTCACAGCCTGGGGAAAAAAGCTGTTGAGCAATCTGACAGAGCGAGCTCTGATGCTCCGGTACCTTCTACCTGATGGCAGGAGCTGGAAGAGGTTGTGAGAGGGGTGGGTGGGGTCCTTCACGATGCTGGTGGCCTTGTTGGAGCATCGTGAAAGGAAAATGTCCAGGATGGAGGGGAGAGGGGCACCAATGATCTTTGCGGCAGTGTTCACTGT
Organism: Spinibarbus caldwelli; assembly: GCA_039654775.1. Lineage (NCBI taxonomy): Eukaryota > Metazoa > Chordata > Actinopteri > Cypriniformes > Cyprinidae > Spinibarbus > Spinibarbus caldwelli. The sequence goes on from CM077259.1 coordinate 8,160,011, forward strand.
CCGTTGTAGGGTCTTGCGGTCAGCAGCACTGCAGTTCCCATACCAGACAGTGATGCAGGTGGTCAGCACACTCTCAATGGTGCCCCTGTAAAAAGTGGTGAGGATGGGTGGAGGGAGACTTGCCCTTTTCAGCCGGCGGAGAAAGTGGAGGCGCTGTTGTCCCTTCTTGTTGAGTGACGTGACGTTGGTGGTCCAGGTGAGATCCTCTGTGATGTGCACTCCCAGGAATTTAGTGCTGCCGACTCTCTCCACGGTTGAGCCGTCGATGGTCAGCGGGGGGTGGTCAACAGAGTTTCTCCTAAAGTCCATCACAACCTCTTTCGTCTTACCCACATTGAGGGACAGGTTGTTAGCACCACACCATTCAGCCAGCTGTGCCACTTCCTCTCTGTAGTGCGTTTCATCGTTGTTGCTGATGAGGCCTACCACAGTTGTGTCATCAGCACTCTACTAGTTTAAATAGCACATTCTACTAGTTTAAATATGAATTGCATTGATAACAGAATATTGGAAGACGATAAATGTTATGTGGTAAAGCCTGAAATGACTGGAGTGCTGTGTATATTTTTATTTCTTTGTAAACTGACTGAAATTTCACTGTGGACTGAATACCTAGTTTAGTATCAAACACTGGCTGTAATAATAAAAGATAACACTCTCACCAGTGGGCCGAACGCGATGACCTTGAGAATGCACTCCAGTGTGAAGAGAGCCGTGAAGATGATGTTCAGCCACTTCAACATGTCCTCATATGGTGTAGGAGCATCATGGAACTACAGAGGAAGAAAAACATGGAGAGATAGTGATTCACTCTGCACTCACTCAAATATTCAAAAGATCAGGCTTTCAAGAGTCCAAAATTAGAAATGACATATTCATAAATGAATATTCACGCACATCATTTCATATGCAATAATCAGCATTGCTGAACCTCAGTCTCTTAGTGTGTCTACAACCTTAGTACACTTTTAAAAATAAAGATCCAAAAGGTGGTTCACAGCGATGCCACAGAATATTAATTTTTGGTTCCCCAAATTAGCAAAGAGTTCTGGTCACACTTTATTTTAAGGCCCAACAAACCATTAACTATGACTTTTGCCTCAATAACTCAATAACTCATAATTTGCTGCTTATTAATAGTTAGTAAGGTAGTTGGTAAGTTTAGGTACTGGGTAGGATTAGGGATGTAGAATATGGTCATGCAGAATATGTGCTTTATAATACTAGTAAACAGCCAATATGTTAACAATAGGCATGGTAATAAATTTCCCTTTTTTTTTTTTTTTTTAAACTTACTGCAACTTCAACAGTCAGCAGATGACAGCTGTGTTACCTCAAAGTCCCTTTCAAGGATTTCTATAGTCTTTGGTTACCTTCATCATGAGGACCACTGTGTTGATGGCGATCATGGTCAGGATGGAATACTCAAACGGAGTGGACACCACAAACTTCCATATCTTGTACTGGTAAGACTGCTTGTCCTGCGGCATGTAGCGTGTCAGAGGTTTGGCGTTGATGGCAAAGTCAATACAAGCTCGCTGTAGATGAAATCAAAGCACACTTATCTCATCATGAAGTCCTCAACAAAAGTGAATTGAAGTGAAAGTCTACAAGCACACAACTACTCATCACCCTGATTTTTCCATGTTTGATTATCAGAACAGCAATGGTATTCCCAGAGCTCTCTAAATCAAATTAATGAAAGAAAGGCTATGAGCGAATTAGCGCTAGAAGACAAACATCAAACCAGCTTCACAAATCAGAGTTACAGCAGTTTAATATTTAAACACAGACTAATATCTCCTCTGAGAGAAGATACATTTTTTGTTCAACTTCTAATAAGCATTCCCAGAGTGAAAAAAAATTCCAAAATCGAGTCAAGAAAAACATATATATTAAGGTGACAGATATCTGAAATGTAAACCAATGACTTTTTCTTGTTCAATGGTCAAAAAAAAAAAAAAAAAATGAAATCTTACTTGTTTAATTGTTGTGGGTTTCATATACTATTATTATGATTAATAATTATTATGATGTTTGGCAGTCAAACAGCCTAATTTGACTCTGAAATCACAAAATAGTAAAAAGTAACCATTGCAAATAGTAAACAGTATTATGTTATAACAAAATAATGACTTTACAAAACACAAATAAAACTAATTAGCATTATCTAATTTAATATTTAAATTTTTACAGACTGTACATATATGGCATACAATAATTACAACTACTAACACTACCTGCTAAAAAACATCTTAAGGTGGTTTGCTGGTCTTAGCTGGTCTTAGCTGGTCTCCCAGCCTGGATAGACTGCTCTATTGGCTGGTTTTAGAGAAGTTTTGAGCACTTTTCAGTTAATCAGGCAAGGAGACCAGCTGGCCAACCAGCTAAATGCCCGCTAGTTTCTATGCCAATGTAGAGCACTTCAAATCAATTATTTAAGATGTTTAATAACAGTTTGGACAACAATACAGCTAAATAGATTTTAGAACAAAGCCAGAGAGTTCAAAGAGTTCTGCCTGACTGGTCTGGTAGTTCCTCCTGGGGTTTAAGTTTGTGCTTTGTGTGTGTGAGTATGTGTTTGTCAAAGGAGTTTAAAGTCAAGGTAATAGAGATGTAGACGGACAGCTGCGTTGGCCTCACACAGGTGAGAGGAATTCTCTTAAGAGTGCTTCTCTTCCAGGCATCTCACAACTGTCCGCGCATGTATGAAACTAGACTTTGGCCTTGAATTTGCATACACTGAAACTCCATTTTAAGCAACAGTGAATGGTGCCTATAGTTTGCCGTCACCCCATCTACTTGTCTGCTTACAGTTGATTTTAACTGACTATGTAAGCCGTTCTACCTCATTCTTTTCCAAGCTGCACTCTGACATGGCTTTATCTCCCTGCTCCTGGAACGTGATGATGATCAAAGCCACAAAGATGTTGACAAAGAAGAAGGGGAAGACGATAAAGTAGACCACATAAAAGATGGAGGTTTCCATGCGGTATCCTGGACTGGGACCCTGGTCTTCATACGTGGCATCAACAGAGTGTTTCAGCACTCTAGAGAATCACAAAGAGAATGTAAGTAAGATGATCAAACATTGAAAAGATGATTGTGATACATTTTTCTCATTTTAACCACTGCTGTGAACAGACTTTTAAAAGCCATTTTAAACATAAGGTGTGATGTTACATCCAAAACTACAAAAGGTTTTCCATAAACTAAAAATGGTTAATGAAATTATATTTTAAACTACTATTACTAATAATAATACAATGAAAAGTTTAAAAGTAGTCATGAAACGGAAATTGAGATGGTCTTTTCTCCTCTTCTGTGACATATATCTGAATGAAACTACTTCTCGGACAAGAAAACAAAACAGGACAGAACTTGATTTTGTTCTTCAGGCAGTGATTTTTGATAAAATAAAGATAAATAAATAATGATAAAAGATAAAATAAGGGTAAATCTTCTATAATAAACACTGTAATAACGTAATCATAATGCAACAAATGCTAGATTACCACAGACCTGAACTAGTAATAAAAATAAAACTGCATAATTTTAACACTTATTTAGTGTCTGGCACCTTTCTATTTAACTGTAGACTTTTATCCCTTTTGTTTTCTTTTTCTTTTCTAACTGACACTCTCCAGAAAAAAGTATTAAAAACTATTTAAACTTCTGAATACAAATGTAAAACATTTTCAGACCAAACAGACCAAAAGCATCATCTTAAAATCGCAGAGAGGGAAAAAGTGTTTATATGCAATACAGTAGCTTAGATTACATCCTTGTCCATGAAAAACTCAAGTAGGAATGCGTAGATATCACAGAATACCAGAGGCAGCTCTTGAATGTTAAAGAGAGATTTAAGTTAAATATGAAAAACTTTCTGGATTTTCTGCATTGTATCGCAGAGGGTTTTTTTTTTTTCTTAACAAGTATGTGTTTTTCTATGAAAACATGGAGTTAAAATTAAGAAAGCGGAGAGTGAAGAGGAACACAGATTACACCAGAGAGAGTTGAGCAAGAAGAGAAAATTAATCAGAACAGACAGAGTAAAAGGAGAATGAGATCAGAGTAAGAAAACCAAAACTGAGTGTCTCTGTAAGATCACTGTGTGTGTGTGTGTGTGTGTGTGTGTGTGAAGACTCACGTTGGCCAACCCTCTCCTGTAGAGACAGTGAACAGGGTCAGAAAGGCCCACAGGGCGTTGTCATAATGGAAATCATACTTCTTCCACTCGCGCGGCTGTGTCATGGCCACTCCATCACTGCCGTACTCCAGGAACTGACCCCTGAGTACAGACACATCAAAATCTAACTTTGTCTTTATTTACTATTTACTTGGATTCCTTTTTTCTTCCTTCCCACTTTCTCTCCTTTCCTTTTTTTTACCTCTCTTTACTTCCTTCTGTCCTTTTTCTCCTGCCTTTCCTTCCTTCTTTGCTCTCCTTCCTTTCATCTTTCCTTCCTTACATCCATTTCTTTTCTTTTCTCTTCCTTTCCTTTTATTCTTTAGTCTTTGTGTTCTCTCCACTTTCCTATCATACTTCCATTCATTCACTTGTCATTTCCTTTCCTTTTCTCTCCATTCATGTTTTCTCTTCCCTCCCTCACTCCCTACATCCCTCCATCCATCCATCATGCAGAATATATCCCGACAGTCCAACCAGAGCACAGCTGTACCTGCAGTCCTTCTCCAGGGCTTTGGACTCATCGGTGCAGTGAAAAAACTTCCCCTTGAAAAGCTGCACAGCAATAACCGCGAAGATGAACATGAAGAGGATGTAAACGATGAGGATGTTGAGCACATTCTTCAGAGAGTTCACCACACAGTCAAACACGGCCTGGGGACACACAAACAGCACAAATCAGATCTCCTGCAAACATCTTCTGGAGGGGACGGCCTCGCTGCCACACGCAGACAGTAATGCACACCTTTGTTAAATCCATCTTTGAAGAATGTGTCATTGTGTGTTAATGTCACTAGACCCTTGTGAACGCACACAACTTCACTAATTGTAGGCTGTGGCAGAGTCTTAATTGATTACTGCTCCTCTCACTCTACATGACTGCACTTAGGCTTAGGATAAAACGGGAGTGGGGGGATGTGTAAATCTTCTCATTTTTCTGTCATTTCTGCTCATTTAATGTCCTCAGGGTATCATTATTAGCAATGAGTAGAATATATTTTTTTTGGCATTAATGATAATAAGATCTCCATTGGCAGGATAAATGTGAGAGTCTCACAGGCCCTGTGAGACTTTATATGTGCATTAGTATTGTAACTAAACTAAACTGCAGTTTTATTTGTTAGTCTATTATTTGCTCTAATGCCACTGGTGACGAATCTTCAGCCAAATGAATAAATGATGGTGTGAAATGTAAGTTTAAATGTATAATTTAGCCATGTAATGAGATAACAGTGAGTGTCTCTAAAACAATTTGTTTGTGTGCCTAAATGTGTGATTTGATTAGAGAGAAAGATGCAGCAAGGCTGTTAATGTGGAGGTCTACACAAGGGGCATCCTTCCTTGTAAAATGTCCACACAAACAAGCACAGTAACACATATAGTGTACCGAGGGAAACACTGACACAAAACAGAAAACTCTTGTTACTCTGATTTAGATGAACCAATTTAAAATGTCATTTATCATTTACTTATTTATATTAAACAGTACTATCTTTGCAAATGTCTTTCATAGGCTATGTTTAGAATAGCATACTAGGCATAATTTTCATTATTCATGAATTACCTAGATGACTAAATTTTCCAGAAAAAGCAATACACAACCAGGCCAAAATGCACAGCATACCACATCTCACAATTCATTTTGACTTCCATTGTGATAAATCTCCTACTTACTAATTATTTGAGCAGACTGCCAAGATTTCAGCTGACTGATTGAAGAACTGATAGATCTAATTTGATATATTTGCTATGAATTCTAATGAATGATAATCTTTAACTTTTGTGTATCTAGGGGTGCGCGATATGACCAAAAATGTATATCATGATATGAGTAATTTTACAAAAGTGATTTAGTTAAGAGCGTTGAGAGATTTTCTCTGTTTTGTTGTTTGATTAACATGAATGACAGACAACAGGAATATTAGACTGCTGTCACTTTAAGAGCTGCCCGGATCCAATATTCTGTTGCACATTTATTTTCTCCCTCAGCTGTTTGATTTCACTTAAGACCTAAATTACTGTGGATACTTGCAAAGATGGGCATTTTGACACATACAAGTGTGTGTATTTAACCGTTCGAGGCCTATAAAGCAGCAAAAATAACTCAATATTCAATATAGTTCAATATTCCCATGCTCTATGAGCACCGTCTTCACGTGCGCGCGCCTCTCTGACAGTGCTCAGAAACGTTTCTCAGACAGCGCACGCATATAGTGAAATGAGTTGTCTTTCGCTGCTGATTGTGTTTCAACAGCTTAAAATCACTTGCTTTTAAAGCACAATGCTTAAAAATGCCTGCAAACGATAAGTTTTCGTGACCACGTAGCACAGCAACGTCACGTGAGTGTGTAACCGTAATAAAGACAATAGTCCAAAATCTCTACTGGTTGACAAATTTCTACCGGTTAATCGTGTCTACCGGTATATCGCCCACCTCTAGGTGTATCTGATCATATAATTTTACAACTAAAACCACCTAATGCTCTCAGAGGAGTAAGATAAGAGCTAAGCAGGCTAAGAACCAGACAGTAGAACATTACCTTGAGTTTAGGCAAACGTTTAATGGTCTTCAACGGCCTCAGGACTCGAAGGACCCTTAGGGACTTGATGGTGTTGATGTCCTTGCCTTTAGTTCCTCTGTAAGGAAAAAGCAATGACTTAGAGACATTTCGAATACGCCTGCGTTCACACATTTTAACAGACACTTGATGCGTTTTGATGTCATCTGCCAGCACATGCACAAAGCCTGAATTCAATTCAATTACATTTTAATGAGCTAATCATTTCCTCTAGCCCATCATGTAATTCAGAATTACATTAGCTAGAGGTCATTTGGTTAGTAGAAAGCATGCCTTTGAGGGGAGGTTATTCTACAGAAACAAACCTACCTCTAAGATTGATTATAAATTTCATTTAAAATTTTATATTTCTGTAAAATAACAATCATTCACCAGAAAAAGATACAAAGAAACAATCCATTCAGCAGGGATGGTCTCTTTGTGGTAAAAACCACAGTTGGCCAAGTCATATTCTGATGCTGAGAAGCATAAAAAGTCAATTTTTACAACTGCTGCTCTTGCAAAACTTGTCGCCATGTTGCTAGGGTATTGTTGGTGGTTAATTACTGGCACAAGCTAAAAGTCACCCAAGTCTCTAAGATGTTCTGGTCTCTAAATATGGCTCAGGTGCATTCTTTACTGCAAGTCTAAGAGATTTTTCACTTGTTTTATAATCCATCAGGCAAAAGTCAAAAATTGTAAACCTACACAATGAAGCTTAATAATTTTTTTTTGTTGAAATCTCTAACCTTAAGTATAAACATTCATAACAGTGATGCCTGCCTTAGAAGGAAACACTAATAAAGTGAACTGAACAGAAAATAAATCCTTTTAAAGTTTGAATAATCAATGCCGCTTTGTTGTTCGAGTTCAATAGTTTAACTTTGTTTTCAGGATTGACTTGAAGTCACTGAAGACAGTCAACATCAATGACACACTGAATGATTAGTTTTCTGAATGTTACAGCTGCTGTAAGGCAGGTTCACAATGAATGGCATTTGAAATTACACAGTTCAACTGAATGGAACTCATCTGAAAAGATAAGAAAAGGCTATTTTAAAACTCTTTTACTCTAAACTTCAGCAGACGTGTCGATGTACAAGAACAACCTCCATTTCAACCTTGTTTAATCAAAAAAAAAAAAAAAAAGTGGTCCTTTCTGACCGGTGAGATATTTCCTTGACAGCTGAAATAGGCTGTCAAGCTTCACTAAGATGAGCCTTTACTGTGCGTCTTAAAAAAACATTCATGATTCAAAATACAAAACTTCAAATACTTGGAATGGCAAATAAGCATAAGCAAGAAAAAGCCAGGTTTAGGGAGTCGTAGCTTAGCTCTGTGATTTGTCTGTTTACTTTTTCTCTCCCATGAGGAGTTGGGACTCTATCACGCTGGCATGCAATGTCCATGCAATGTCTGTCAGTCTCACAACACACCCCAGGGGTGCATGTAGATCTCTGCCCAATGAGACACTCAACTATACTCCCATAGATTTCAGAGGACCATCTGTCTCCAAGCACCAATCACACAGGTCCAGTGCTGAAGTAGTTCTGCCTAATGTTTGTGACAGGATAAAGCCACCTGATGCACCCTGATACAAGGGTCAATTGCATATCCACGTCAAATTGCAGGCCAAAATTCAAAGAAAACACAAGAAATTATATATATTGAGATTAGAATTTACATTGTGATATTGTATTTTTGAAGAAACAAAATACTATCATGATTTATATGATTTATATTTCATAATGTATTTTACAATGTAAATTTATATTGAAAAAAATATATAATATTTAATATATTAAATAATATGCAAAACTATTTATTATTTTGCATGCTCTATCTATCTATCTATCTATCTATCTATCTATCTATCTATCTATCTATCTATCTAAACAAGCAATATCCAGAAGGTCTGATATCCGATATGTTTTTTTTTTTTTTTTAAAATAACTATAATTTAATAGCAATTATCAGTAATTGAGCTTTTGTTTGACTGTTAGCATAAGGGGTGGCTGTCCTCTGGAAACAGTAGGAGTAGTAGTGTCTATAAGCCCTGCAAAGGTCAAGTCATTGGGTAAAAGTAGGTCCATCCTCTTCTACAAAGGCTGAACAAGCGGAAGAGTTGAAGGGTTGTGAGTTTGGAGTGGTCCATGGGGAGGTTGGGGGTAAAGTGTATGTTTTTATAGACATATAGACTGTCCCCACCTGGTCACGCTTTGCTGCGATCTGACGAGGGAAACCGATGAAAAACCATGCACATGTGCACAAACAGAAATAAACACACATAATAAGCCACGTCACAGACATAGAATAAGCAGTAAATGCAGATTAAATGAGATCAGAACAGAAGAGAGCTGTCACTGAGCAGAAACACTGTGGAAGGACGAACAGCAAAGAAAAATTAAAAAGCATCAAAGCAACTCCAGTGCACAATAAAACATTACAATAATCAAAGACATGATGCAGTGAGGGTTTATTAGTTACTGTTTGTTTGTAATATCTCTGCAAGATAAATCACATTGAGCAATAAATATAGAGAAGTCGCAACATGGAACTGTGATAAGAATCACAAAAGTGAAAAGGTTACAGAGTGGCAAATGTCACACACACAAACACACACTATAAGGAAGTACATGCATGAAGGTTCATGCAAGTCCTGGTGATAGACGCTGATTGTATACAGCAAGTAACATATATATGATTTAAAAAAAATAATAATAATAATAATATTTTTAAAAATAAAAGATAGTAGTAGCAGACAGTGGTATGTCTTTTATCTTACAGCAGCAAGTGTCATTCTGTCTTTCTTTAAAATATGCATTATGTTGGGCTTCCTTGTGAATACAGATTAAATAATGAACAATTGGCAAGTAGCTCAGGTTTATTTACTTGCTGAAGTGTATTGAGTTTAAGAATTCTAATCGTGGTCTACAGAAGTGCAGTTTCACAAATCTTGTGAATGTGTTGCACTGGTCTAGCGATTCCTTATCCACACAAACACACACTCATACTCAGGCAGATACACAGGAAGCAGGTAATAACAAATGCGTACCCCATGAAGCTCCTGAAAGCAACGCAAGTAAGAGGGAAGGACAGGGCAGATAAAGAAAGTGAGAGAGAGACAGAGAAAGAAAAGAAAGATGGATGGAGAAAGAAAAAACTAAATGAGAAACATTAAAGCCCACAGGACACAAGCTTGCTATCAACCACTGAAGAACAGCACAGAAAAGAGAAGAAGATATAGCACGATTAAAGAGAGACAAACACAAGAGAATCAGAAAGAGCAGAACACAGTATGAGATACATTTATAATCAATATACAACAGTGCATATATAAAATTGAAACAAAGAGTCAAAAGTGTCCGTAGCTGAACAAATGCCTAGATATGTTGTAGTGCCACCATCAGAAGCACAGGTGCCAAATGGACCTGATGGATAATTTCTGCACTACTGAATAATACAGCTGCAAACTCACACAGAACGGCTGGTCTCGAAAGCCGAGCAGTTTTCTATCACCTCTTTTTCAGCTATTTTAAAGCACCCCAGGGTCCTTCTGTCAACTGCAGAGGTGGAGAGAGACAGCTGAGCATCTGCACATGACATCTAAGAGGATTCAGCCACACTCAAACTAGACCTTGCATTTATTACACAAATCACACACACGTGCTGTCAAACCGAGCGTGTGCATTTATGTTTGCCTTGCAGAGGAAATTGTATCCACCGGGCTTTATAAAATACATTATGTTGTGGGTGGTTGCAAGGGCATTGCTATGAAGGAATTTACTTTGTGGCTCAAGCACCCAAGACTCTACAATATTCTGGTCTCTCGATATGGCTCAGGTCCCTACTTTAAAGGAACAGTTCACCCAAAAATAAAACTTTGCTGAAAATTTACTCACCCACAGACCATCCAAAATGTAGAGTTTGTTTCTTCATCAGAACAGATTTAAGTAAATTTAGCATCACAACACTTGTTCAACAATGGATCCTCTGCAGTGAACAGGTGCCATCAAAATAATGTCCAAACAGCTGATAAAAACATCAAAATAATTTGACTTCTGGCCAAAATACCAGTCCATAATCCATAACAATGCTTCCTCCAGTGAAAAGTTCCATCCCCTGTTGTCCTTTCAAGTTCCACAGAATTATTTGTTTTGAACTGTTGTAAACTGTTGTTTACATTTGTAAACAGTACTTAGTCTTTGAATATTTCTCTCCTGATTCAGGCAAAATGACTTTTTCCACTGGAGAAAGCAATATTATGGAGAGAGGACTCAAATTTTAGCTGGAAACAATGGTTTCAATGCGTCTTAATGATTGATTTATTACAAATATGCAATTTTTCACTTCACGAGGCATTAACTGTTATGTGGATTACTTGTGGATTATTGTGATGTTTTTATCAGCTGTCATTCTGACGGCACCCACTCACTGCAGAGGATCTACTGGTAAGCAAGTGACGTAATGCTAAATTTCCCCAAATCTGTTCTGATGAAGAAACAAACTCATCTACATCTTGAAAGGTTTAGCAAATTTCCATTTTTAAATGAACAATTCCTTTAATGTGAGTCTATTTTATTTATATGTGAGTGGATTTTATTGCTGTTTTATTACTCATCAGTTGAAAATCATGAATTAATTCAACTAGAAGAGTAATAGCACATTTAGGAAGTCATTACTAACTATCATGGGTGGATCAGGAACAATAAGAATTAAAAGCAAACTGCTGGGAAATGTGTCTGGCTCAAATAATACTAAACCCGAATCATTAGCACAGGTGTGCGTGCTATACACAATCCTCTCACAAGCTTCAGTTCTGAAGACCAAACTATACACAGATGCCACACTTCCCCTCATCACAGAGCTCCATCTCACACCAGATACTAAACAGCAGACAGTCACATCCTGTTTCCGTCATTTTCGACTGAATGCTCTCTTGCTGGATTTGAACTGACAGTCTGCTCTTCTGACAGCTCTGTCTGCTCCACTCTGACAGAACTACAAAAAAAAGCCACTCACGAGCAGGCGAAAGCCACCAGAGCACCGGTGACTACGATGAAGTCCAGTATGTTCCACGGGTCCCTGAAGTAAGACCCAGGATGCAACAGCAGCCCAAGATCGATCATCTAGATGGGAGATGAAAAAAGTGGTAAACAAACATGTATAAATTCTATTGAGCAAGGACAGATTAAATTGATCAAAAGTAACAGTAAAGACATTTATAATGATTTATAAAGAAAGAATATAAAGAATATTTCAACAAAAATATTAAGAGCACAACTGTTTTCAAGTTCAAGTTCCAGTTCAAATTCAAGTTTTTAACGTTAATAAACTGATTAAAAATTAAAATAAAAAATAATTAATATTGCACAGTTCTAAAAATAGACAAAAGGTGATTTTATTTACCTTTATAACCATCTCAAACGTGAACACACCAGTGAAGACGTAATCTAGGTATTTCAGCACCTGAAGCAGCCACAAGAAATAAGCAGTTATTTTTTTGTATCTCTGCAGTCCCACAGACTGTCTGAGCAAAGGAAAGTGGATGATGCCATAAATTATATAAAAATCTCAGCATAAACCATAGTGTTTGGCCCCACTGCAGCTATGATTCAGCGAGTAATTCAATAATCTCCAAAACAGAAAAGACATGATGTACACTGTATTTTTTGAGAGACAAAAATAGATGTTTCAAATAAATATTCAAGGGTTTTTTTTCTCTCTTTCATTCCTCCCACATGAGCAGCTGGGAAATATTGGGTGAAAGCAGAGATTCATTGGATAAGCCGATCAGTGAATCAGATGGAAGGAAAAGACAGTGGACTATGGGATTCTTGCAGACATGTTTACACGTAATTCTCTGTAATTCAGAGAGTAATGTTTAATAAGCTACGCTTATGGGCTAATGCGGTGGCACAGGGCGCTTAACTGGCTCATGGGCTGTCCCGAAATAAAAATATGGTGCTAAAGCCAGTCAGTGGGGCTAGTGACAACCCTCAGCGTGACAGTTCAGACAAGGGCTGCCATACTGCCCTACAGGACTGTTCTTGAGTTATGTAAACGCTACTGATGTCATAACCCCCGCTTACAGTGAAAGACAGTGACAATGAGATCAGCGTTTGCTGAATTTTATAGATAACATTTAATAAACGAACTGATATGAAAAGACAAAAATTTTATCACTTACATAAAAATAATATATATATAAAAAATATATATTGACATTTTCAGATTTGGAAATTACAGATTTTACATCCAGGTAGGTCTGTGTGTCTTACATCATTGCGCAGGGCATTTGCCTGCACAGGGTCTTCAGCAGCGAGGGCGATGCTGCTCATGGTGATGACTGTAAGGATACACATCTCAAAATACCGTAGGTTCACCACATAATGACACAGCCGTCTCACTCTGTGGAGACAACATCAAAACACAACACTTATTCACAATATATAGCAGGTACGTTACAACTAAACTCTAATTCTGAGCAAATTGAGGCAAGTAATATATATGATACATATTTAAAATCTCTCCTCAAGAGTTTTCTGCAACATAATAATTGGGGTTTAGCTCACGGGTTAGTTGGACCGAACACAAACATGGAGCTGTATGGCAGAATGTGTTTGGGCACATTCTGATTTAGCTCATCAAGATCCTTCTTTTCCTCGTTCAGCAGTAGACTGTCACCATCAATGTTGTTCACTGTCAAACAGATGATCATTAGAGCAAAGATGAGGAGAGAATGTCACTAGTGTCAAATAAACATTCAATGCCGCCATCTTTTTTGCAGTGCTGCTTTTTCAAAAATGATTATTTAGTTAGTAGATAATACTTAAAGGGATAATGCAACCAAAAGTGAATATTCTGTCATTATGTATTTACCCTCATGTCACTCAAAACACTTTCTCCCCTGTGGAACACAAAAGGAGTAATTCAGCATTAATGCCTAGGCTGCTGTTATCTTGAATTTTTTTTTTTTTTTTTCCAGGGTTGCATGGAACACTTTTATGGTATGTTTACATCCACTTTTGACAGCTTGGACATTCTTTTAGACAGCTCCTTTTGTATTACAAAAAATATGTATATACCTACTAAAATACACCATATATGATTATTTAGTTAAAAAATCACTAGTTGAATTATTCAATTGATATGTTATTTTTGACACAATGTGCTCTATTATTCAAGCAGGAGATGAAAGAAAACTTACTGGGAATGACTGTAGTCTCTCCTGGTGGGGCAGTTATGGTCACAGGGATGTTGACTCCAGTTGGGCCCACTCTGGTGCTGTTTTTCAGATTATCTTTGTCTTCTGGCTTCTCTTCAGTAGGAGACTGGAGAGGGCTGGTGGCTAGGCTGTCTGTTCCTGTTGGCCTGCCCCTGTAATATCAAAAGCCTATTAATCTGAATGAAAAAATATATATAGAACATACATACACAATATATCTCAAAGTGCTGCCTAATGCTTTGCAAAGTACATGCAGATCAAAGCAACAATAAAATTGTAGGAAAAAATGCCACGTCTGATCATGCACTCAATGTCAGTCTATTCCGGATGTACGTGGCTTCAAAATTATGAATGACATTGCATTATAAAACAAAACATCAAAGTCATGTCATTGAGAGTTTTCAAGCAACATATTAAAAGATGTTTTCAAGATTTTAAATTCTAAAACAATAGCTACGCTGTTTAAAAAAAAAAAAAAAAGTATTTGGACACTTTGTGGTCATCAAATATTAGTAGAACATATTCAGAGCTCATGAGATAAACTATACTGTTGTTTATTCTGTTACACCTGTGTGAACTTGGGGATAGCTTACTTCATATACAGTCAGGTCCATAAATATTGGGACATTGACACAATTCTAACATTTTTGGCTCTATACACCACCACAATGGATTTCAAATGAAACGAACAAGATGTGCTTTAACTGCAGACTGTCAGCTTTAATTTGAGGGTATTTACATCCAAATCAGGTGAACGGTGTAGGAATTACAACAGTTTGCATATGTGCCTCCCACTTGTTAAGGGACCAAAAGTAATGGGACAATTGGCTTCTCAGCTGTTCCATGGCCAGGTGTGTGTTATTTCCTCATTATCCCAATTACAATGAGCAGATAAAAGGTCCAGAGTTCATTTCAAGTGTGCTATTTGCATTTGGAATCTGTTGCTGTCAACTGTCAAGATGAGATCCAAAGAGCTGTCACTATCAGTGAAGCAAGCCATCATTAGGCTGAAAAAACAAAACAAACCCATCAGAGAGATAGCAAAAACATTAGGCGTGGCCAAAACAACTGTTTGGAACATTCTTAAAAAGAAGGAACGCACCAGTGAGCTCAGCAACACCAAAAGACCCGGAAGACCATGGAAAACAACTGTGGTGGATGACCGAAGAATTCTTTCCCTGGTGAAGAAAACACCCTTCACAACAGTTGGCCAGATCAAGAACACTCTCCAGGAGGTAGGTGTATGTGTGTCAAAGTCAACAATCAAGAGAAGACTTCACCAGAGTGAATACAGAGGGTTCACCACAAGATGTAAACCATTGGTGAGCCTCAAAAACAGGAAGGCCAGATTAGAGTTTGCCAAACGACATCTAAAAAAGCCTTCACAGTTCTGGAACAACATCCTATGGACAGATGAGACCAAGATCAACTTGTACCAGAGTGATGGGAAGAGAATAGTATGGAGAAGGAAAGGAACTGCTCATGCTCCTAAGCATACCACCTCATCAGTGAAGCATAGTGGTGGTAGTGTCATGGCGTGGGCATGTATGGCTGCCAGTGGAACTGGTTCTCTTGTATTTATTGATGATGTGACTGCTGACAAAAGCAGCAGGATGAATTCTGAAGTGTTTCGGGCAATATTATCTGCTCATATTCAGCCAAATGCTTCAGAACTCATTGGACGGCACTTCACAGTGCAGATGGACAATGACCCAAAGCATACTGCAAAGAGTTTTTGAAGGGAAAGAAGTGGACTGTTATGCAATGGCCAAGTCAATCACTTGACCTGAATCCGATTGAGCATGCATTTCACTCGCTGAAGACAAAACTGAAGGGAAAATGCCCCAAGAACAAGCAGGAACTGAAGACGGTTGCAGTAGAGGCCTGGCAGAGCATCACCAGGGATGAAACCCAGCGTCTGGTTATGTCTATGCGTTCCAGACTTCAGGCTGTAATTGACTGCAAAGGATTTGCAACCAAGTATTAAAAAGTGAAAGTCTGATTTATGATTATTATTCTGTCCCATTACTTTTGGTTCCTTAACAAGTGGGAGGCACATATGCAAACTGTTGTAATTCCTACACTGTTCACCTGATTTGGATGTAAATACCCTCAAATTAAAGCTGACAGTCTGCAGTTAAAGCACATCTTGTTCGTTTTTTATCCATTGTGGTGGTGTATAGAGCCAAAAATGTTAGAATTGTGTCGATGTCCCAATATTTATGGACCTGACTGTATGCACTAAAAATCACCTTGGAACAAGCTGGTTAAAGGTCATTGCAAAAATGACTCATAAATGTGAAGTTAGTTTTGAGAAAATCTGCTGCTGTCACTTGTTCAATATTTTGTTACCTAAATGCAATTAATTTTTAAATATGGCTTAAAGGGACAGTCCACCCAAATGACTTCCATTATACAGTATGGTTAAAAAAATACAATGGAAGTCAATGGGAACTGAAACTGTTTGGTTACCAACATTCTTCAAAAAGTTTTCTTTTCTTTTTTTTTGTGTGTGTGTGTGTATTTTGCAAAAGAAAGAAATGCATACAGGTTTAAAACAACATCAGGGTGTCACGATTCCACACTCGGGAGACGGAAACCAGGAATGGGGAGACGTGGAATAAATCAAACTAAAGTCTTTAATGAAAATCCAAACAGGTAAGTACAACACAGGCTGGAAACATAGTTATAACAGACAGGAATGACGTGTAATACTCGACAGGAAACACAGGGCAGGACACACTATAAATACACGACGTAATGACATAATTAAACAAACACAGCTGGACAATAATTAACTAATAATGACAGGAACAGGAAACAAACCAAATATGGGCAAACAATAGGAAGGGGAACACAAGACACACAAGACAATCCTGACATTACAATGGGGAGGGGGGGTGGGCGCTCTGGAAGCCTCCAAGAACAGGAACACAAAGACAAGACAGATGGCCTCCAGGGCGGCGCCCACGGCGCGTCAGGGAGTTCAGGAGGCCATGGCGGATCAGGGAGTTCAGGAGGCCATGGCGGTGCAGGGAGCTCAGGAGGCCATGGCGGTGCAGGGAGCTCAGTAGGCCATGGCGGTGCAGGGAGTTCTGGAGGCCATGGCAGTGCAGGGAGCTCAGGAGGCCATGGCCCCAGCCCTGGCCACTACGGCAGTAGCCATACTACCCCAAACCCCCCCCTCGACTCGGGAACTGGAGCCTCTCCAGGGCTCGACTCGGGAACTGGAGCCCTTCCTGGGCTCGACTGGGGAACAGGAGCTGGAGTCTTCTGTGGGTTATCCTCCGGAACATGAGCCCCAATAGGGCTAGGCTCGGAATCCGAGGACCATTCTGGGCATGACTGGGGCTGAACAGCACTCCGTGTGCTGGCTGAGGCGTCAGGGGACCTCTCATGGGTACACTCGGGAACCGCTTCTGTCGGGGCATCCTGATAAGCAAGCGGCTTGGGAATGGCCTCCTTGGCCATGACAAGAGAAGCTTTTTGCTCCAGCGAAACCCCCACAGACGTGACATGACCGACATGACCGACTCGAATGGGTTCCGGAGGACTGGACAAGACTACAGGGGACATGACCTGACTTGGGACAGGCACTGGAGGGCACTCTGGCAGGCGCTTTCGAGGGGCGGGCACTGGAGGGCGCTTTGGCAGGCGCGTTCGAGGTGTGGGCACTAGAGGGCGCTCTGGCAGGCGCGTTCGAGGTGTGGGCACTGGAGGGCGCTCTGGCAGGCGCGTTTGAGGTGTGGGCACTGGAGGGCTCTCTGGCAGGCGCGTTCGAGGTGCGGGCACTGGAGGGCGCTCTGGCAGGCGCGTTCGAGGTGCAGGCACTGGAGAGAGGAGTGGAGCTGAGAACCCCTGGGGCAGCTCCATGTCCAGGAGCGCCGAGGGAGCAGCGGCCGACGGGCTTGCGTGAGCCGCGAACGGCGGCGTGCGTGATTTCGCCATGGGCGGCGGCCTTGACTGAGCCGCGAACATTGGCGGCCTTGACTGAGCCGCAAACATCGGCGGCCTTGAGTGAGCCGCGAACATCGGCCTTGACCGAGCCGCAAACGGCGGCGGGCTTGGCAGCTGAACCAGGTTATAGTTCGTCCATCTGGCAGGTACCAGCCGCAGACGGCGGCGGCCTTGGGTGAGCGGCGGACTTGCCATAACGGCAGGAGACAAACGACTAAACAAAACAAAAACTCTTCCAAAACGGAAACAAAACAAGGGGAAGGGGAGCGCCGCTTACTTCAGTTTTGGTCGAGTATTCTGTCATGATTCCACACTCGGGAGACGGAAACCAGGAATGGGGAGACGTGGAATAAATCAAACTAAAGTCTTTAATGAAAATCCAAACAGGTAAGTACAACACAGGCTGGAAACATAAACACAACAGACAGGAATGACGTGTAATACTCGACAGGAAACACAGGGCAGGACACACTACAAATACACGACGTAATGACATAATTAAACAAACACAGCTGGACAATAATTAACTAATAATGACAGGAACAGGAAACAAACCAAATATGGGCAAACAAGAGGAAGGGGAACACAAGACTGTAGCAAATTAATCAATGTGAGATGACATAATTAATCATAACGGGTTGTTATCAATTATATTCATCTCCAAGAATTAATTGTAGCATTAATAGTACAATAAAATGATTTGTTCGTCCGCAGTACGGACAGTTTTAATTGTCTATTGACTCTAAGGAAAATGATTTCTCTGGCTCATTTTATATTGTTGTTCGACAATGTTTTTTTGCTTTGCCCCGAGATGCAACAAGTCTTCGGATGGAAGAAACTCGTTTTATGGCTTTCCTACTGATGCGGAAACTCTGGGTTCGGACCATAAGGTAAACTCATATGATTATTTCATGTAAAGACCACATTTACCGTCTTTACGTGGTGAAAGTAAAACTTTAATGATGCACAGTGCTTAAAGCAACGTTAAAATTAAATGTTTGCGGCCACATGAAGCTGTTAGAAAGCATATAGATTGAGGATTTCCTAGAAGCAAGGATAAAATAACATTTTGTGTAACCACCCTAACACAATTATAGCTGAAATGTCGTACTTTATTCACAAAAATAAGTTTAATCTTACCATATCCAAAAACTCGCTCAATCTGCTGTTATTTAATAGATTAAATGCACTAGAATTTTATTGAATAGTACAAGGGGATACGTTTTTAATTAAAATATTCATATTAATCAAGGATTTATTGACTTTTAATTCACCTTATTTCGAAATGTACAGAAATACGTGCTTTCAAATGTCCTTTAGTTATGATTTTCATTTAGTTCACTATACTATTTATTACTAATGTCTCATTTCAGTTTTAGTTAGGCTCTAGTTTTGTATTTATTCCAGTTTATATGAAAAGGTTCATGTAGCGTGGATTAAAATTCATATACAGAGTAAATCTTTTTCTCTGAACATGTTAAAAATAAGTTTGAGAAAGTTGTCGGGAGCGCGCTCGTGGTGACGCTGAAGGCGAGCGACCATGGTGCTGTAGTTCGTTTATAGCCTAAGTTTAGCTTTTATGTTCTGGCGCTTTTTTTTAGGCTTCAAAATTCGTCAAAGTTATATTATTTTGTGAAGATTATTTTGATGGACAAAACGTGTAAGTTTCATGAACTATGATAGAACACAGAGCTTATTTTTTGCGATAATCCAAAAGCCTATGGAAAAATCCTATTGGAAATTGTCGTTTTTATTGAATTGAAAAAAGAAAAAAATCCAAACTTTCTCTCTTTTCTGTATTCGTTTACAAATTATATTACTTTGTAAGTGTCATATTTGGCAGTTGGAATTAGTATATTACTAATAACAGTGGCATATGAGAAGTTTAATACAACAGAAAAAAGTAAAATATGCCTTTTTCAAAGCTGCTGTATATAAAAACTGATAGCTAAAGTTTAGGTGTTCATTACTTTCAATTTAATTCGTTTTTTAGCACCCCCTCTGAACTGTTAAGCCCCCCCTTAGCACCCCCAACAAAAAAATCCTGGAGCCGCCACTGCTTGCACTGGTTTTTGGTTGGTGCTGAGTAAAGTGTCCTGGTGCGTGTTCAATGCGTAGATTCTGATGAATTCCTTTAGGAGTGAAAGCTTTGTCATTCCAGTCGTGGGTTGATTGGTCCGAAGTGAATCGACAAAGTTGCTGAACTTAAACTGCCAGAAGCTAGGACTCCCCCCCGGAAGGGGGGGGGGGGGGGATTTGGGGGGGTTTCACGAGATTTCTGAGGTGAGATGTGTGTCTCCTGGGAATTGAAAAGTAAAAAGAGAGAAGGCAGACCTGTGCGTGCCCCCTTTAAGGTCTGAGAAGAGTCACACCTTTCAGGATAGGCTTGCCCAATGAGAAAGGCTGAATTCCCAAGCGGGAGGTTGGAAATACTGGTGGGTTTTATGACCCTTTGTCTGAGAGCATGGTATTTTGCCCATGTAATTCGCTTGGATGTGTTGATGCAAAACTAGAAAAGATTCTTAGAACACTATTATGTTGCATAGGTATCAACATGTAATATACACTCTCGCTTAGATCATCCGAAGACGAATTCATAGATACTAAACAGGGTATAGGTAGGTTACATAAAAGAGTGGTTCTATCATAAGCATGCATAAACAGTATACAATACAAAAGACAATATACAAGAACAGTAACAATATACACAATGACCTGAAGGATATGTGTGTTCATTCACAGAAAGGTTTTTCTATGAATTCATTGGAGGAGAGTCCATTTTTATGGGAATTATGTCTCTTTCCTATGGAAAGTATAGTGAGAGGGAGAACTCTCTACATGCCATTAGGTCGTAAAGTTTATCTGGCCTGGAAAAAAGTCTCCTGGTTGCCATGGTAACCAGGGGCCTGGACTTAGTTCACAGACATATAGGCACCGAGGCTGGTGTTGGGTGAGGGGTCTGTGACTGTTTATTAATCTAAGGAATAATTGATTTGTTAAATCTAATGAACAAATGTGTGTCTGATTGGTCCAAATGCTACAAGACACGCAAGACAATCCTGACACAGGGAGATGTTTTTTTTTTTTTTGGTTGGACTATCCCTTTAAGTACCACCATACAGTCTGAGAACGTACCTGTGTTTTCCACCGTTCTCCCTGCATTCTTCTCCATCCAGTGTGGACTGGGCTTTAACACGAGGCCGGTGTCTCCTCCTGTCTCCATTCCCTCCTTCGCCCTCTCTGTGACCTCGTATCCTACCCTCGCCTCCATTACCAATCGTGCCATTGCCATTCCCGTTGACCTCTCTGGATCGGCGAGAATGGTGACGTCTGTGTTCTCTTTCCTCCATCCCTATGCCCTCCTCAGGAGAACCAGCCGTGTGGTGATTCTTGTGTCCTCCATCCTGATTGCTGCTGTGGTCCAGGCCGCCCTGGTGCTCTCTGTTACGACTGTGGTGTCTATGGTGCCGCCCCTCTCCTGCATCTCCGTTCTCTCCCCGACATCGATGGTGCTTCCTTGGTTGGCCAGAGGACGGTTGACAGTCTGGAGTGTCTCCATCTCTGTCAGTCCTGGAATTGTCCACAGTACCATCTTGGTGCTCCACTACCAGTGGACGATCGTGGTGGGTCTTCATGTCAGGCCGCAGATGGAGCGCTGAAGACACACGCAGACGTTCTTCAGGCTCTAGTTCGTTGTAAAGGGCCTCGCTGCTGTTGCGCAGGTTGTGTCTGCGCAGCTGGGTTGTGCGCTGCTCCCATATGGACATCTTCTGCAGTGACCTCTGCTGCTCTTTACTGAGGGATGGAAGAACATTCACCTGAATTACACACATATCAATGTACTTACTCCAATAACACCCACATCCATGAGCCCACCACTGTTGACAAAATCCTGTTGATCATGGTTAAAGTGATAATACACCCACAGAAATTAAAATTCTGTCATGATTTACTCACCCTTATTTCGGTCCAAACCTGTATGACTTTCTTTCTTCTGTGGAACACAAAAGATATTTTAAAGATTTTTTGTAACCAGACAAATTCTTCAAAATATTTATTCCCACTGACTTCCATTCTTCCATTTTTTGTCAATACAATGGAAGTCAATGGCAGCCGGAACTGTCTGGTTACCAACATTCTTCAAAATATCTTCTTTTTTTTTTCACAGATAAAATAAAGTCATAAAGGTTTGGAATTACTTGAAAGAGAAAAAATAATGACAGAATTTTCATTTGGAGGTGAGCTATCTCTTTAATCTTCATGATATCATGAGAGTTTGACATTAGATGAGAAGATTATTAGAAGTAAAAGAGTAAACATAAGAAAATAATTACTAGTTTTACATTTAAAAAGAGGTCAGCCAAACAAAACAAAACAAAACAAAACAAAACAAAACAAAACAAAACAAAACAAAACAAAACAAAACAAAAACAAAGACGTAATTTACAGGTCTTTAAAACTTTTTGTCTTGGCAGTTTTAAAATGAAAAAAAAAAACTGAAATTAAATTGAAACTAAAATTGAAATAAAAATAAAGCTATATAAAAATAATAATAAATAATAATAATAAATAAAAAACAATATAAATGACAAAGCACATAACAAAATTACTAAAACTTAATTTGAAAATTTATATGCAAACTTGAAAGTATAACAATAAACGTTACTTCAAAATATTAATACATACTATAATTGTAATAGCAAATTAGTAAAACAATAAAAATAGTAATAAGTGTTTACATATTAAAGGTACAAGTCATTCATTCTTAAAGGTATAGCGGACAAATAATTAGCTACTCTGGACTTCAAAGGAACAAAATGATAAACAAAAACAAAAGTTATGGCCACTTTAAAAGGAAAGCACACCCAACAAAAATGAAAGTGCTGTCACATATTTATTCACCTTTGTGTCGTTTCAAACCCGTATGACTTTATTTCTTCTGTGGAACACAAAAGGAGAAATTTTTTGGTCGTTCTTTTCTGTGTTATTATAATAAGTGAAAACCGAAGCTTTCAATGGATGCAAAAGCATCATAAAAGCTATCCATATGACTCATGTGCTATATTTCAAGCATTCAAACAGGTTTGAAACACAATGAGAGTAAATAACAGAATGTTAAATTTTTGGGTGAGCTACACTCTTAACAACATCAAGCTCTCAAGCATTCGAGTAGAACAGTGGTTGGCACAGATGTTTTTCTATATGCAGTTTCAGTATAATCTGTATGTCATGCTCTATGACTTATGCATTTCACTCACGTCCAACAGCAAATGCTGTTCCATTGTTAAGAGGGGACAGAGAGCATCATGGGACTACAAGGACTCAGAAGCCCTAATGACGCGCTAATAGCATGTCCTAATGATAAAAACCACTAAAGTCAAACAAAAATAACAACAGCATCCTGAGCCGTGTCCCTATACCTCACAAAGCGACGGCATGGAGTGTAGACATAACTCCTTAGAGACAAATTCAGGGTCGCACAACACAAAAACGACAGACATGTTAAAGACAAACAAGCACATCATATGAAAAGAGGTCAAGAGAGAAGGAAAGAAACAACTAGAGAGAAAGGAATACATAACACAGACAAACACCATGAACCCATAGATTTTAATATACTTTCAATGCACCAAATGATTATGCTGTTTCTTGATGAAAAAAGTGCCATTCTATCCCTTGCATGCACAAACACACACACTACAAAACCCATTGATCCAAATAGTCAGTGAAGCTTGCAGACAGCACACCCAGACTGCTCTGTTTAGCTAGGCCTTCATTCATATTGGAAAAGTTATCCGCTATCAAAAGGATAAAATCAAAGTGCCGGAGGCTCTGAGAGACTTCACATATATACTACATCTATCTAAAGACAAGGGAGACCATGTAAAGGAGAAATAACAAGCTTCAAGTACACACACATAGTGTAAAATAATCAGTCTAATCTGAATTTCTATCCTGACTGGTGTTAAAAAAATACTAATAAAAATAATAAATAAGTAAATAAAATGCATAAAAAGGTTTTATATGTATTCAAATGTACATGATAAACCTCCATCTATCTATCTATCTATCTATCTATCTATCTATCTATCTATCTATCTATCTATCTATCTATCTCTCTGTCTGTCTGTCTGTCTGTCTGTCTGTCTGTCTGTCTGTCTGTATGTCTGTCTGTCTACCTTCCTACCTACCTATCTATCTATCTATCTATCTATCTATCTATCTATCTATCTATCTATCTATCTATCTATCTATCTATCTATCTATCTATCTATCTATCTATCCAAACTGTAGCCACAACCTAGAATACCATAACAACTGCTTAACAGCAATCTAACAACCACCTACAGACAACATTTTTTTCACACAACATTCTGTCAAGTTCATTCATTGCCTTGACAAACTTTCCTCTTCTAGTTCTAACTTCAGGAGTTTTGCTGTCTTTTATAGCAACTAAAAATAAGGAAATTAACCACTAGCCATATTAACCCCAGCCATGTAGACATGCATGGCTGTAATTTAATAAAAGGGTGCTGGGATGGATAGTGTTGATTAATAGGATTCTGTATGAAAGCATTTGTTTACTACTAAAAATGGATCCTATAATCACCCCCAAAATCAATGAGATGAGCTACGACTAAAAACAAAGAGAGGGAAAATCAACGAGAGGATTACAGCTTTAAGGAGATTGGAAAAGATATAGATGGAGGAGAGGAGAGGAGAGGAGAGGAGGAGTATTGTAAGTGAGAGCAGAACTCACGGTGAGTGAACGCTGCAGACTGAAGACCTGCGAGAGATTGCATCTCGATTTTGCTTTACAAAACTGCAAATGCGAAACAAAAAACAAAACAAAAGAATGAGACAAACGCAAATGAAAGAAGTGCAGAGGGAGGAGATGGCAGTCAGGGTGATGTCACTCTGTCTGTCCACCTTTCCCCTGTGTGTTTCAAATACAAGACACAAACACGGGTAACACTTCAGTAAAGGACACTTTAAAGACTGTGGCCATGTCTGAAGACTTTGAAAATGCATGAAACAGACATGAAATTAATTTAAAAATAAATCCCAGAAATTCTGGCCCTCCACTTAAGTGTCACCAAAAGCTAACAATACATATGTTAAAAAAAGGGAAAAAAAGAAGAAGTTAAAGATCTTAACAATAAACAAGCTGCATTACAGAAGTGCACAGTTTGCAGTTTTGTAAATAATACTCTGATTTGATGTAACAAAACGAAATGTTAAATATAATTGGTTTTGTTAAGAAATATTGAAGTGGCAATTGTAAAATGTAAATTGCAAAACTTCATGTGCTCTGTGAACAGACAAGAAGAAATGGTTATACATATGAAAACAAATAACAAATGTAAATGAAAGTTGAACAACTAGAAAGAAACGCATTCAGACTGTTGTTTTCTTAAAACCTACTGCAGATTAACATCACTTTTTTTTTACAGAAGACATTTATTTGTGTTATTTATTTATTGATTGATTGACTGATTGTCTTGGAAACTTTTGTCAAGAAATATACCAAATTATATAATAATTATAAAATCATACAATAATTGTATGATTTTACAACTATAGATTTTTTTTAAATGATAATCATGTCTTCAATTTCTGCTGAAAATATTATGAAAATATTACTTGATGTGTTAAATATGTATTTAGGAA
The DNA here is from genome assembly GCA_039654775.1 of Spinibarbus caldwelli. Lineage (NCBI taxonomy): Eukaryota > Metazoa > Chordata > Actinopteri > Cypriniformes > Cyprinidae > Spinibarbus > Spinibarbus caldwelli. Next base: position 8,185,614 of record CM077259.1, read on the forward strand.
ACATAAAATATTTTTTTTGTTTAATTACATTTTCCATCACTGTCATTTTCTGTAATGCATGTGTATATAATGATGGATGTGGTTCATAGACAAATTACTATAAATAAATTAACAAGAGTGTGAATAGGCCAAAAGTGCCAATACCTGAAAAAAACACCTCTATTCCACACTATTTCCTTAAACTACAAATCAAATAAACCTCAAAACTACTTTGAGGTTTATTTACCTTGTAGGAGCTTTTAGGCAATATTAGCATATGTAAAACACATACAGTTTGGCAGCATAATAACTATCTCTGCAGACGACATATAATTAAACTATAATAACATTGTTTTGATATATCACCCTAAAGCAACACACTCATGAAGAACAGACTACACAGAGCAGGTTTAAGGGAAGGCCAGGGTCACACTGACATTGACTGGACAAACAATCACAACAAACTTAACAGAGAAGTAACAAACAACAGCTACAGTACACATTAGAGGAAAAGTTCCATAGCGCAAGGCTGAATAAGAAAACATACAGGGGAAAAAAAGCAGACGCTTACGTTGCTATTGAGATGTTAGCAGCAGACATGGGGCTGACCTCCTTCACCTCCATGGCCTTCTGAAGAGCCATGCTTTTCTTCGCTGCCTCTTCTTGTTCCTCTTCATCCTGAAAGCATGGACATTGTAGAAATTAAGGAGCATAAAGGAAAACTACATCCTTAGGGTGTTTTGTGTCAATGTAAGCGTAAAACTTTATTAAGGTCAGATTACCTTTGTCAGCTCCTGTGCATTGGCAAGGTTATCCACAGCAATGGCCAAGAATACATTGAGAAGTGTGTCTAGTTATCAGGTTAGGGAATTGTTCGTATTTCATATTGCATTTCATTCAACATACATTCGATTTGCATTAAAACATATATATATATATATATATATATATATATATATATATTCACTATATTATTTTCCATATGTTGAACTTTTTAATGTAGATGCATTACAAATTGTCTTGTCCCTGACGCCCCAATCATTTGAACAGATGTAGGACGGGATACAGTTTCCAAACAGCGTAAGAACAATGAAGTAGACTGATGAGAACATTCCACCCCGGACGCCACCCTGGGACTCTATCCCATGATACATCACTGCATTCCAATCCTCTCCTGTCAAAATCTGCAAGAGGCATAAACAGGTCAAGCACACCAAACAGTCTTACAGTTTAATACATGAAAAAAACACATTAACCCTAAAAAGGGAAGAACCATAAAGAGACAGAAAATTTATTTATTGCTATTTTCCATCTTATTGGGTCTCAAATAATACAATTTCATGATTTTTTTTCAAAACTTGACTCTTATTTTTTTATTTTAATGTTTGTATCCCCCAGGATACATTGCCCCTTTGGGGGTATAAATTCACTGAAAACAGAACACTTGTTTATCAATGCTTGTTACAACATGCTTGTAATTCCTGAATGCTTTGGAATACAGACCTAAGGTTGGTCTCTTTTTAAAGAAGACACATAGCAGATTATTGCTGAAGTGAAGGCATTTCAAAAAAAGAAAGTACAAAAAGTTATAGAAGTTTAAGTTTGCAGTAAAGATAATGTAGTATACTATTTTTTTATATTATGCTATATAAAATAAATACTTTATAAAATATGTTGCACTTTAAATTGCTACAAAATCAAAGCCATATGTCTAACCAAGTTATGTTCCAAATTTGAAGTTGATATCACAAAAATTGTGGTTCCTGTAAAATTTTGTTTGGGCACTATACCAAAAATAACCACTGGGTTACACGCAAACTCTATTGAATTTTTTTGATGCTGTTTTCTGTCACAAACCAATCATTTTCTGTCACAATATCACTTCTATTAAAAAACAGTCACCAAATATGGAACCTTTCCAACGATATGTGTTTTGTCAAGATTACAAAAAGATTTGATTTTCTAAAACACAAGCCACAAAATCACAGTCTATATATATATATATATATATATATGTTTTTATATCTTGATTTATACCCCTAAAAGGGCGACGTATCCCCTGAGATACAAACATTTAGAGACAGATTACAAAAAATGTAAGCATTTAATTCATAAAATTTCAATGTAAACCTAATACGCTAATGCTGAACAACAGCTTTTTAAATAGGCAAGTCCCCTCCAACATGTGTAAATATGTGAACTTGATCAACTCTTATCGGAAGGTGAGCAGATTACCCACTACAGGCTGCCATGCAGTTTTAAATGCTTCCTGTGAGCTAAACAAAGAATGTATGAACAAAGTCAATATATCTAAATATTAACAACAAACACCCTTTCAACATGAAACCAAGAAATGAGACCTACACTTTCCCTGCCTCTCCCCACAGCCTCTCAAATGTTTATATCCCCCAGGATACGTCACCCCTTTTAGGGTTAAACATTCATAAGGCCAAATTAAAATAAAGTATACCTGGAAGACTGTCATTATGGCTGCAGGGAAGCTGTCAAAGTTTGTAGTGGGAGTTTCATCTTCAAAATTAAACCTGGTTGGGAAGAGAGAGAGAGAGTTTCAGCACACTTGGTGTAAAAAGACTTCAGAGGTACACTGAATTTTGATGTCAGTTCTGGTTTGCTTTAATTGCAGGGCTGTCAAAACAAAGATACTGAGTTACTAGGATCAAAATTCTGTTTTTATCATGATTTGTACCCTTGAGCACAGCACTTATCATCAGTAATTTGTGGGCTTGAATGTTAAAAACAATCAGAATAAGTGTAACATTCATACTCAAATGAGATATGGCTTGTTTTTTTGGAATATTTTAATTTCTTATTCACTTTCTGGATGAAAAGGCAAAAGATTGAGACCCTAATCTCTATGTAGGAGGGCTTTGGTACCCCTGTCTTTCATCTCAACCACCTAAAAACACAACTCCCCTAAAATCAAATAAAATTCAGCCACATGCCACCATTTCTGATTTACTGACAAACTTTCAGTTGAACCAGACTCAGATTCATGACCTCTTGCACGTGAGGCAAGAAATATTTGTCCTTGCCTCAGATGAAATGAACTGGAGGATCGATTTTCTTCTTTTTTGATCCATCCCTATCATTCTCTTCCTCTTTCTAGCATTTTATTTTTAGATTTCAGAGTTCTCTTTCAGTCCTGCCATCTTTAACTCTCTCCAAATTGCCTTTCAGAGCCTGGCCTTCGAGGGAAACACAAGAACACAACGGTGACTCATCCATTCGCAGAGGAGATTCTGAGCATGCTTGCTTTCACAACAGTGAATTATGGTGGAAAGGATGTATCATTCAGTCCTGGCTTGTCGTGGGATGTGTGCATTAGCTTTATATCGTAAACAAAGAGGTTTCCAACAGAAGTTGCAGTACGTAGATGCACCATTGCACAAAATAAAACGCTGTTCACTCATACAGTATAAGAAGCTTAGAATATGCTTGATTACACAGAACTGTAAATGCAAAAATTGACAAAGAATAAAGGACTGATTTTGTAATAGCTGGGGAAACATCTAATGGTTGTGTGCAAATGTATTTTATACCTACACATGTAAACACTTACTTCAAAGAACAAACCTGAGCAAGCTTGTGTCTCGGGGCCCTTGGGCCCCTCAAAACTAAAGACAAAAACCAGGATGAAAACGCTGACAGAGGCTCATTTGACAGGATGTTCTGCTGGAGGGAAAGATCTCAATTACTTAATCTCAGTCTGATTTGCATAAGCAACTGAATCCTAAGGATTTTTTCTGCAGCCCACCAAGTCAGTTATATCAACTGCAGACATTTCTCTGAAACACAAGAAATAAAACAACCACTTCACTCAGAGCATTTGAGATACGGTCAGGAAACTCAATGAGCAAAGACTAAATTAGAAAGTCTCTTCAAACCACTCAAATGTTTATGCTCATCCCCTCCAGCTCCAGCGCTTTCACTGGTAATCTGCATGACAGCAATTTAAAAAACTCTAGGGGAATTTGACAAGACCTTAAAAACACAAGTCAACAAACAGCCAGGTGAGTTAATACCATCAGACCCTGCAAGCTTTAAACCCTAATTACATCACAGCCAATGGGAGATGTGCATGGACACTGATGTCATAACATGCACAAGACGACCACCTATCAGAACACATCAACACGAATAAAGATCATAAATGCTGTATGTGTCAAATTAAAAATAGTTCTACTAGTGCATGTGAGCTTTATTTGGAAGGGCAGAATGACTCATGGGTACGATTTCCCATCTGAATATGCATTTCTTCCTTTAGACACAAAGCCTGGCTGTGATGACTAATGGGCATTCACACAGAACACGTTCTAGTGTTAAAAACAGCTGGATGGAGCGCAATGGAATTGCATAGAACTCATGTTTATAAGTCAGTGAACACCCATACTCAAGGGGTTAAGGTTTGGCTAGTTAGTAAAAAAAAAAAAAAAAAAAAAAAAAAAAAAAATATATATATATATATATATATATATATATATATATATATATATATATATATATATATATATATATATATATATATTTGAAGTAAAAGTAAAAAATAAAATAAAATAAAAATAAAAAATTGTTTGAAGGAAAATAATTTTACAGTCACAGTTTATAACTGACTGCCAGCTACATCATATTGGTTATGTGTAGCCCAATGCCACTACAGAGGGAGAGAAAGAGGAAGGGTGATGACTGCAGCTTTCATTCATCATGCTTGTTGTCAGCGGGGTGCCCTTCGTTAAAGCAAGCAGACACACTGCATAATCAGCTTAGTAATTCTCTGAGCGTAGAGATCTAAATCCCTGTTGGCATTCCGTATCACTCTCTCTGCTCACGAGAGTTGGCACGAGGGCAGAAGGATTACAGAAAGAAGGGAGCAGATGATGGATGGATGTACTGAAATTCTGACAGAAAATGCATGTGTAAGATTTAATTGATGTGAGATGGCAACAGAACCAGACTAAGATAACTAAATAATACAAAATAAATATATAAGTACTGTAATTATGTTAAATGTCATGATTTCATGAAATAAAAAACAGGCAAAATCTACAATTAATTCATAAAACAGGAGGCAAAATGCACCTGGATGACTTACTACTTCCTGTGAGATTCTAAAATGTGCATCCAATAAACACTTTACTATCCCATGAGGGCATGGGAGAGGATTTGTGAATGGCAGTGAAGCGACACAACTGATGTTGGTAATTCACATGACGATGACAAATAAAGAATGTAGTACATCCAGATTACTTTCATACTACACACATTCATACTATCAGTGTTGGGTAAGTTACTATAAAAAAAGTAATGAATCACTAGTTACTAATTACACCTTCAACAATGTAATTAGATTACCATACTAATTACTCTCACTTAAAAATATTGCATTACTTATTACTAATTATTTTCTAATTTGTTTTCTCTTTTCATCGTAATATAACTGTTATGTTCTGCAGTGAAACACATATTTTAGCAAGAGAATTGAATCAGTCATTAAGTTCTGAAGCTGAACTGAAAGTCTCAATCACTGCATTAAAATCAGCTGATAATCGATTTTACCGATATTTTTCCGATATTTAAGCCTTTATCTTAATCAGATATCGGTTTTATAATATCATATCCCGATAAATGCTATCAGCAGGTATTTCATAATCTACCATGCTAATTACTCTCTTAAAAGTATTGCATTACTTACTAATTACTTTCTAAATTTAAGCAATTTTATATTTGAAAGAATTAAAATTTAGTTTCATGTCTCTCCCTGTATTGTTTAACTTGAGATGCAACTTCGACCAGTTGAACACTACAAGGATAGACATGAAACTGCTATTTTAATTCTTTCAAATAAATATATAAAATTGCGTAAATTATTCTTGAACTGTCCAGAGTATTTAAAGAGAGAAGGTTACACTAAAAACATAAATTTTAATATTAGATATTACATTTTGATGTTAAATCCACTATTGTTTTATATAGAATTATTCTATAGTCTGCGCAGTATTTAATGCAATTACATCAGAAGAAACTGTAATTAAATTACAGAAAAATTAAGAGTAATCCCTTACTTCATTTTTCCAAGGAAAATGTAATTAAATTACAGTAATTAATTACTTAGTAATGCATTACACCCAACATTGCATACTATACACAAAGTATTTTTTAATGGACAAGAAGTAATTAATTATTTAAAAGAATAGTCCGATTTTTTGACGCAGCCAGTGCCTAGGAAGGTTAAGAAAAATTCTAAATTCTCCAGAGCTTCTCTGCTCAACGACTCAAACTTAAGACTATTAAAACGTGTCACCAAAACTATACTTGACAGTAGGAAACTTTTACAACCCCATTACATAAATGAGACTGCACAATTAAGCACATGTTGTGACCAGTTTTGTTCATGGATAAGGCAGCAGTACCCCAGCAGATAGAGCCTAGGGCTGATCTCGGTCCAAAAGAAGATACATCAAGCATGCTGTCAGGCTTTAGATCAGCTCCAGAAAACTGATCTGAAGCAGATGCCACAGGGGTGTTACTGAAACTTCTATCAGAGCTTCATGTAGGCCTGCTATGGTCATAAGGCATAAGGATGCATGCAAATTTATAATTACAGCATCTTTACAAATCTGGTCCAGCCTGGCACAGCTAACTTTTTAGTGATTGTAGTTATGTGAACTGTGAGTGTTTTAAAAGGTTATGCCTATTAGTTATTTAAAAAGTGCATGGCCCAAGTTGTCTATATCTTTTAATTTGCACATTGTTTGGTGGAGAATATTGGGCAAGTAATATAACATTGTTTTCAACAGAAGAAATAAAATTTCTTTATTCCAAAGGACAGAAATGGCTAGAACGATGGAGGGACATTTCAGAAATCACTCACTGGCCCCCGAAGAGTTGCATGCCTAGCAGGGCAAACACCACGATGAAGAGGAAGAGGAGGAAGAGCAAGCTAATGATAGACTTCATGGAGTTTAACAGTGAAACCACAAGATTCCGCAAAGAGTTCCAATACCTACAGAGAGAGTGAATTAACACATATAAAATTAACTTTTAATAAAAAATAATATTTTTTAACATATGTAAATATATGCATATATTTATATGTGGATATATGTAGATATGTGTGGTTATATTTATGTATTAATATTTCATATATTAATGTAAAATATAAAATCAATAATATTGAAATAGTACTGATTAGTTTTAAATATTTGTGATGGACAACATGCAAAAATTTATTATAGGTGATATTAAAGACTAGTTTCAGGGAGTGGTTGATGAAAAAATGTAGGTCATGGCATAGGGTTTGATTCTGAAATATTGGCAATTCCTAATCTTAAGTGTCAGTCCAATATCAGTTGCAATATATAGATATATGTGATAGTTTTGGCTCTACCATACATTGAAAGCATTCACAAATTTAAAAAGCAGGTGTGTGTGCATCTACTCACTTGGTTACTTTAAAGATACGGAGCAGGCGCAGGGCTCTCAGGACACTGATCCCAAAAGACGCGCCAGGCTGGATTGCTGCCCACACCACCTCAAATATACTTCCCACAATTACCTGAGAAATCAAGAATCATCAAGTTCTTCATCAAGCCTCAGTTATACGAGTTCATTTTGTTTAGCCTCTCATTTAAATGAGAAGATGGCCTATTTATTAAAATATTAACCAGGTAAAAATATAAAAATCTTAAAACTTAACTAGAAAACAAATAAAATATATCTGAAAAAGGACAGCTGGAGTGAATGTGAGTAAGCTGGCTAAGCCACAACTCATGAACGGCCCTATGGCGATTCAGTGTGTACATACATGTAACACAGTGGCTGATAATGACTGACTGGATGTAACCGCACAGGCCCATCTGAATCATGTGTGCTGTGACTCACCCCAAAGTCAAAACAGTTGAACGAGGAGTGAAAGTAGTTTCTGGGCCCCAGGCCATACATCTTCAGAGTCATCTCTGTCAGAAACAGACCCAGGAATACAAACTCTGCCAGGTCTAACAGCCCGCAGAAATTAAAGGAGAGATTAGGTTATCCGTCAACACCCAAGCTTTTCTCACACAAACCTTCAAACCTAACGCTCTTACAAGGTAAAGCTGGACAACAAAGCTAAAAGAAATAATATATCAATATATACTTTTAACATTAAACTGTATACATTTTAGTATTTAATAAATTAAATATAATGTTACTTTAAATGTATTTATATCTGAATATTTAATTATTTTATTTGCTCTTAAATTGCTAAATACAGTAGATTTTGTTTATTCAGAGGATCAATTATTTAAACCAAAAATAAAACTAAAATAATTTTCAATCTTTTTTTATTATTGTAATTTAACTATTTAATTACATTTTTATTTTATTATAACTTAACAAAACACAATAATAATCATCAATGTTTTGGTTTTGGGATCATGCAGATCATGGAGTACTTACATATTTTTCTAATATGTTTTTTTTAATGTTGCTATTTTAACTAAAAATAAAACTATTAAATGTAATTTTAGTAATTGAAATTAAGCGGAAATAAGAATAATTACTAAAACTAAAACTGAAATAGAAATAAAAATAAATAGAAATATAAAAACTAAATATAGAAGAAAATAAATTAATAAAACAAACTAAAATTAAAAGGAAAACTAAAAATATAAAAACAAAAGTCAATTTAAATATACGTATATAGACATGTTAAAGGTAAATAAATAATCCTAAAATAACACTGAATATAGGAAAAATGTCACAGACATTTTTGAGTGATGCTGTCAGTAAATTACTGAATCATAGATTTGAATTGATTCACTGACAGCTTAACTACTTCATAGAAATTAAAAGACACTAATAAAAGAGGCTATTGAAAGGTTTGCCGTAAATCTTTCATGTTTACAAGTCATGAGGCATAGAGAGAATGCAAAACTAGTCTAATGACATGCTTTTCAGGAAAATAAAGTCAAAAAAAAAAAAAACTTCTGACACAGTATATGAATAAATGTTGCATTTGCTTTGCTTACACAGGGCCTTGGTGAGCCACTCAGGCTGGTCGTAATGGACAATGGCCACACACATCGTGTTCAACCCCACCAAAGACAGAACGATCCAGTAGAAACTTTGTGCCTTCACCATCCTCCGGATGAAAAAGCGTATCCTCTTTTCCTTTCGATGGAAGTATGAGGAGCTATCGTTCTTACTGCTCTTCAGGCTAGCTCGGGCAAAAGGAGACCCAGGTGGCGCTAGAGAGATTAAGGGAAGATACCTCCAATAAGGAAAGATATTTAAACTCAGATCACAGAGCTACTTTTAGAATATAAAACAAGAATACAGTCAAGAATATAAACTATTTTATTCAAATCAGAGACATGGCATTATTCATTATGGTGTTAGGCTGAGACACGTGTTTTTAAGACAATAAATCATTCTATCAGCCTCTTAAATCCCTCAGAGAACACCTACTCAAGCTTGAATTATGTTAAGGGTTACAACAGTAATACTAATATAGAGCAGTAGTCACCCATTCCTGCTTACTTCTCCATTTTTAATGAAATAAAAATATATATTATGCAGGCTATGTGAAAAGTAGCATTTAGCTTGAAGTGTCATGCAACACAGTAAAGTAAAGAAAAAAAGTTTCTGAATGTCAAAGATCAAGGCTTACCAACAGAGGAGATGTCTGTGAAATGTTCCTCTCCCTCTTCAGCACTGATGAGGTCATTTCTACCCTTTCTGCTCTTCGTTCTTTTCAGGACTGAACACAAAAATGTATAAATCACATGAACTCATGCACACAAATATTATGACAGATAACATTCCTAGCACATGTTTTGTAAATAAAACCAGAACTCAGTTTTATTAGCCTGTGATAGTTTTCATTTAATGAGGGACAACTGTTTGAAAATTAATACTTGTTAAAAATAAACAAACAAAAAATACCTATTTAATTATTTACTTGTCTCTCATAATAATAATGTAATGTCTTTGAATTATCTTAATTTTTAATTGACTGATAGCTCTACTTATTACATAAGCTTCATATGAGTGTCTGGAAATAGTGAGGAATTACAGGCCTGACCTTGCAGTGACTCAATTACGTACAAACCCAATCCTGCATTTTTGCCCCTCTCACACTTTCACTTTCATATCTATCCAGTCTTCTCTAAATTAATAGATCCACACAACACCACTAATTACAGATGGAAAAGGTATATATGGTAATGGGTTTAATCACCTGCCCTATGCCTGATAGTGAAGGTACAGAAAACTATAGTAATTACATTGGTATAAGATAAACAGCTAAACAAAATTTTATTTAATTACTACTTTACCTGGCTTAGTTATTAATATTGCTTGTAACAATGCCAGCTCATCAATAACACCAGGTTAGCAGATCACTAAATTGTAAAATTATTTATAGATCATACGGACATTTTTGGTATTTCTTTTAAAAAATGCTATTTTCCAAGAACTGAATAAACACATTAACATTATATTTAGATATGTAAATTTATATTAATAAAACAATGAATAGACTAAAATACAGCACACAGCTGGTAGCTGCTTATACTGGAAAAACAGTGCTACCTATAATTTGAAAACATTTGAATAAGTGCCAGGCTGCAGAAAGTGTAGTTAGGTTAGTGGCATCGCTACTTACAGTAACTAGCTATTGCCCAATACTGCGTGGAATTCATGAGAGAGTTTGTATTTAATCTAATTATCCCAGTCAGCTTAATCCCTGTAATTACTTCTGGCTTCCAAAACAGCCCAAATTGACAGAGCTTATGGGTCTTGATAAAACAGAAAAAACACTGCAAGCAGAAAGGCAAGTACACTACATGAGAATGTAGGCAATATGGATTAAGTAAAAAATAAAATTACATAAATATTAGAATACTATTTCTGTCTTCACATATTTCTTATTGAAACTGGATGTTTAACTGATTTTATAAGTATATTAGCATATAAAGATAATACACATGGAATTTTTATATTTTGATATGTACGGTGGCCACTTGAGCTCAATGCACTGCTAATAAAAAACATGTAAATAGAAAAAAAACACCTGCAAATTAAGAAAACATCTTTATCAGTTTGACAACACATGTGCTGCAAATACAACACGACAAAATACAGAAACGCGCTGCAAAAACAGAAATGCGCTGCAAATACTCACAACACAAATAGAGAGACGTGCTGCAAATACTCACAACACAAACAAATACAGAAATGCGCTGCAAATACTCACAACACAAACAAATACAGAAATGCACAGCAAATACTCACAACACAAACAAATACAGACGTGCTGCAAATACTCACCACACAAAAAAATAGAGAGACGCGCTGAAAAAACTCACAACACAAACAAATACAGAAACATGCTGAAAATACTCACAACACAAACAAATGCAGAAATACGCAGCAAATACTCACAACACAAACAAATACTAGGGGTGCTCCAATTGATCGGCTAATGATCACTAATGGCTGATAATTGCTGTGGGATGTTTGATCGGTGGTCTCTATAAAGGGCGATCTCATAAACTGATCAAAAGCTGTTGACACGCCTGCTGTGAAAGGTTTGTCAGCGGCACCTTCTCAATCTCTGTCCGGCACGGGTAAAATAATTATAATGCTGAAGGTGAGGTACAACTCATATTTCTTCATAAAATAACGTATAAAGTAATTTGAATGCTTTCTGTGACACATAATTTAACAAACATCGTGAGTGAATCACTGCGCGCTCTCTCTCTTTCCCTCTCAAAATACGCAAATGGCTTTAAATCACCACATCGCATCTGCACTATAAGCGAGTTGCACACGGCACAGTTGACACAGGAATTGTCACTTGCACAATTGAGGCAGTGTCGCATCATCACTAAAATTTATAAATTGCATTTCTTTTTAATTCTTGCCAGTGTTTAAACTATTCAGCGCGCTCTCCTAGAGACGGTGCCCTCATGCATATTCAAAGTGCACACACATAAATCCAGGTTCACACATACTCCGTTTGCAGTGCGAATGCGGTGCATGATTTTTCTGCGCTCATGTTAACGGATTTGAGCATTCACACTGCACACGTTTGTGGTCCAGCAGTGCGTTCTGGGAGTGGTGCTTCTGGAGCAGTAAAGCGATCGTTTCTGTACCGAGTTTGCTGTGCTGCTCGTGCTGAATTAAAGAGACAGCACATTGTTTACAGTAAATATGAACACTGACACAAAAAAAGTAGTAATTACACCATAAATTAATATAATTAAAGTCTACTGTGTCTCACAGTCAACACATATAGCTTTTTTGGCTAGGTTTAAAGGAAAAGAGCACTTTTAGATAAACAATGCAATAATAGATGGCACTCGTGGAGTTAGGAAAACAAAGTTCTTTTTGAACTGCAGGATTGCTTGTAATAAAGATTTAAATGTAAAAGAAAAGGCAGTAGAGCTAACTTTCTGTCAATGGTAAGTTTTAATTTAGAATGTTTGTGATAACGTAAGAAAAGTAGTTTAAATGTTTTGCCACTTGCTTGAGCAACTTAATATATAAATCTAGAAGTAAATGCAAAAGTAAAAAGCATTGAATAATGTGTTGCTTATATTTATTGAAAGATTGTATTACTATGGAAGCACGTTTCCGCCACTTTGAGAAAAAATCTTTATTCTGTAATTCATAATAATGAGATACTTTCTCATAATTATGACTTAGTTTCTCATTATATTGAGAAACTTTCTCATAATAATGACTTACTATGTCATAATAATGAGAAACTTTCTCGTAATTATGTCTTAGTATCTCAAAATAATGAGAAACTTTCTTATAATGAGTTAATATATTATAATATTCAATGGAAAAAAATCTCATACATAACAAGAAACTTTCTCAAAATAATGAGAAACTTTCTCAAAATAATGAGAAGTTTTCTCATAATAACGACTAAACATCTTGTAATAACGAGAAACTTTCTCGAAATAATGAGAAACTTTCTCGTAATAATGACTTAACATCTCGTAATAACGAGAAACTTTCTCGAAATAATGAGAAACTTTCTCGTAATAATGACTTAACATCTCGTAATAATGAGAAACTTTCTCGAAATAATGAGAAACTTTCTCAAAATAATGACTTATTTTCTCATAATAATGAGAAACTTTCTCGAAATAATGACTTCTTTTCTCGAAATAATGATAAACTTTCTTGTAATAATGACTTAACATCTCGTAATAATGAGAAACTTTCTCGAAATAATGAGAAACTTTCTCGTAATAATGACTTAACATCTCATAATAACGAGAAACTTTCTCGAAATAATGAGAAACTTTCTCAAAATAAAGACTTATTTTCTCATAATAATGAGAAACCTTGCAAGAAGTGGGACACTGAAGACCAAGCGGTTGCCGTGGTAACGAACAATGACGCTTTGTGCTTTTGAAATGAGATGGCTTACTGTATGAACATTGTATGCACGTGATGCATGAGGGACAGCTAATAATACTAATAAATCGAAATAAACATCTATAAATTAAGTTTATATGTGTAATCATAAATTCTTCATAAAATACCTGGATTTCTTAACTGAAATAGGAATGTTTGAAGCCGTAACTATCTGCCAGAGTAACTTGGTATAAGTGCTACAAATTAACAAGACTACATGCAGAAAATTTATCTGAAATCGTTATTTAATGATAGATTATATACACTTTAGATTACAGAACAAAGTAATGTTTGCGGTGTTCCTGGATGGCTTTGACCAGCAGATGTCGCTAGCGTGCTGTCACACTTGCATTGCGCATGCGTGGATTAAGTCATTATTTCGAGAAAGTTTCTAATTATTACAAGAAACTTTCTCATTATTACAAGAAAGTTTCTCATTATTACGAGAAAATAAGTCATTATTACGAGAAAGTTTCTCATTATTACGAGAAAATAAGTCATTATTACGAGAAAGTTTCTCAATATAATGAGATACTAAGTCATTAGAGAAAGTTTTTTCATTATTATGACTTACAGAATCATATTTTTTCTCAACTGTGGCGGAAACAGGCTTCCATAGTATTACTGTACTGTGTAAAAAAAAAAAGAATCACAATGCTGAAAAAGCATTTTCAGTAACAACCTTTGGATTTGAAATTAAAATAATGGATATATGTTGTGCTTGTGGTAAACAGCCACGCAGACTCCTGTGTGAAAGTACAATGAGTCCGTGCTGCCTCTGCACCGCTTACGTACCACACATGGACTGCATATGCATCGCAAACGGAGTATGTATGAACCTGCCATAAAAGGCCGCCTCACATACAGCTCACAAAATCAGGCTTGTGCTGTTTGTAAGCTATTGTGCAACAATTGCATGATTGTAAAAACAAAAACGCACTGCATGATCAAACATTTAGGTGAGACAATTAGATATTTTTGAAAAGTGCCCCGCTCCACCCTTCAAGTTAAAAAATCATACCTCACAAATGTCACCTAAGAAGGAAATTCCCCCCATTTTCAAAAATGAAATTCAGGCCCTGAATAAATGTCTAAAAATCCTGATTGGAGTATCACTATAAATAATTCTAAATGATAAAAAGAAGGCTTTAAAAAGATCGTATCTGTGATCGTATCGGCAGATACTGCTTCCTGTGATCGCCTCAAATATCCTGATCGGAGCACCCCTAACAAACACAGAAATGCGCTGCAAATACTCACAACACAAACAATTAGAGAGACACGCTGCAAATACTCACAACACAAACAAATACAGAAACATGCTGCAAAGACAGAAACACGCTGCAAATACTCACCACAGAAACAAATACAGAAATGCGCTTCAAATACGCACAGACCACATTGGAAATGTTTAAGGGAAGCACAACAAGTGATGAACCTGGCTGGGACATTGTCAATGTCTACTCTGAAAGGTGATATTTTTGTTTATTTTAATAGTAACACTTTATAATAACTTTCATTAATAAATTATTAACAAACATTATATAATGTTTAACTAATCATTACTTAATATATATTCACATATCTAGAAATATTAGATAATGTGCTTGTTAATGTTAACTAATGAACTTATTAACCATTACCAAATGATTAACAGATCATTATTTAATGTAAACTGAAATGCTTACAAATCTCATTAAACTTTCAATTCATACGATCATGCTTTTAAAAAAAATAAAAATAAAAAATCTTTAAATGATTTTGACAGATGGTTTACAATGATTAAAAGCTTCATTAATAAATCGTTAACAAACATTATATAATGCTTAACGGATCATTAGTTAATGTTTACAAATGTCAAACTTTCAATGTGTTTTTAAAATCTACAAATAATTTTAACAGAAATTATACAATATTTACAAGCTTATTTGTTAACGTACTTTTGAATGCTTACAAATGTCATTACACTTCAGTTCACATATTAATGCTCATTTTTACATTTACAAATAGTGTGAAAATATAGCTTATAGGCACTTCACAAACTATTCATGTTAATATATTCATTAACTCATAATCACAGTTTGTAAAGGTCATATATTTGGTCTTTGTTTATTGTGTTGACTTCTACTATTTGCACATCTTAAATAATTTATTAATGATTTAATCAAATTGACCTCTGTACACTTGTTGATCCCTTACTCAACCTTAAACCTACCCATACCACCAAATCCCTAACCCTACCTGTATCACACCTCAACAGCAGCAAAGTATCAGAATCAGAATCAGAATGAGCTTTATTGGCCAGGTATGTTTACACATACAAGGAATTTGTTATAGTGACAGAAGCACCACAGTGCAACAGAAAGACAGCAACAGGAAAGGACACAGATAATAAAAGAATAATATACAAATATACAAATAGGCAATGTACAAAATAGCAAAAACACAATATATAATATAGACAATTATGTACAGTATGTACAGTTATAATATGTGCAAATTTGAAATGAAAAAATAAGTATGTGTGGTGAATAAATAATGTATAATAGTGTTGTGTGTTCCACATTTAATGTCAAGTGTTCATGAGATGGATTGCCTGAGGGAAGAAACTGTTCCTGTGTCTGGTCGTTCTGGTGCTCAGAGCTCTGTAGCGTCGAACAGATGGTAACAGTTCAAAGAGGGAGTGTGCTGGATGTGAGGGGTCCCGAGTGATTTTGCCAGCCCTTTTGCTCACTCTGGATGAGTACAGTTCTTAGAGAGTGGGGAGGGTTGTACCAATGATTCGCTCAGCAGTCCGGACTACCCTCCGTAGTCTTCTGAGGTCAGATTTGGTAGCTGAGCTGAACCAGACAGTTATTGAAGTGCAAAGGACGGATTCAATGATGGCGGAGTAGAACTGTTTCAGCAGCTCCTGTGGCAGGTTGAACTTCCTCAGCTGGCGAAGGAAGTACAGCCTCTGCTGGGCCTTTTTCACAATGTGCCCAGGAATCTGAATGACTCCACTGCAGTCACAGTGCTGTTCATGATGGTGAGTGGAGGGAGTGCAGGGGGGTTTCTTCTGAAGTCCACGATCATCTCTACAGTTTTGAGCGTGTTAAGCTCCAGGTTGTTAAGACTGCACCAGACAGCCAGCTCCTTAACCTCCTGTTTGTAAGCAGACTCGTCACCGTCCTGGATGAGGCTGATCAGTGTGGTGTCGTCTGCAAACTTCAGGAGCTTGACAGAGGGGTCTTTAGATGTGCAGTTGTTGGTGTAGAGGGAGAAGAGCAGTGGGGAAAGAACGCAGCCCTGAGGGGCACCAGTGCTGATGGTGCGGGTGCTGGATGAGAATTTTCCCAGCCTCGCTAGCTGCTGCCTGTCTGTCAGGAAGCTGGTTATCCACTGACAGACGGAGGTGGGCACGGAGAGCTGAGTTAGTTTATTCCGAAGGGTGTCCGGGATGATGGTGTTAAAAGCAGAGCTGAAGTCTACAAACAGGATCCTCACATAAGTCCCTGGTCTGTCCAGATGCTGCAGGATGAAGTGCAGTCCCATGTTGACTGCATCATCCACAGACCTGTTTGCTCTGTAGGCAAACTGCAGGGGGTTCAGTAAGGGTCCAGTGGAGGCCTTCAGATAAACCAAAACCAGTCTTTCAAAGGATTTCATGGCCACAGATGTTAGAGCCACAGGTCTGTAGTCATTAAGTCCAGTAATTTTGGGTTTCTTTGGGACGGGGATGATGGTGGAGCGTTTTAAGCATGAGGGGACTTCGCACAGCTCCAGTGATCTGTTGAAGATCTGTGTGAAGATGGGGGCCAGCTGGTTAGCACAGGTTTTTAGGCAGGCTGGTGACACACCGTCTGGGCCTGGTGCTTTCCTTCTTTTGTTCTTTCTGAAGACCTGGCGCACGTCATCTTCACTGATCTAAATTGCAGGTGTGGGGGACAGGGGGGTTGCTGGAGGTGTTAATGGTTGTGTGGAAAGGTGTTCAGGGCGGGTGTAGGGTGTTTTTTCAAACCTGCAGTAGAACTCATTCAGATCATCTGCCAGTTGTTGATTCTCCAGAGGGCTGGGGGATGGTGTCTTGTAACTGGTGATATCTTTCATACCTTTCCACACTGAAGCAGAATCTCTGGAAGAGAATTTGTTCCTTAGCTTGCCAGAATAATTCCTCTTTGCCACTCTGTTCTCCTTTTCCAGTGTGTATTTGGCCTGTTTATACAAGACTTTATCCCCCTTTCTGTAAGCATCTTCTTTGGCCTGATGGAGCTGTCTGAGTTTTGCAGTGAACCATGGTTTTTCATTGTTGTAAGTTAGATGAGTCTTGGTAGGAATGCACATATCCTCACAGAAACTGATATAAGATGTTACAGTCTCTGTGAGCTCTTCCAGATCGTTTGCAGCAGCTTCAAAAACAGTCCAATCAGTAAGGTCAAAACAGGCTTGTAAAACCCGCTCTGTTTCATTAGTCCATCTTTTAACAGTTCTTAATACAGGTTTAGCAGATTTAAGTTTCTGCTTGTAGGTCGGTATAAGATGAACCAAACAGTGATCAGAGAGTCCTAAAGCTCCTTGTGGGACAGAGTGATATGCATCCTTTATCGCAGTGTAACAGTGATCCAATATATTACTGTCTCTGGTGGGACATGTAACATACTGTCTGTATTTTGGCAGTTCACGGGAGAGATTTGCTTTATTAAAGTCCCTGAGAATGATTAAAACAGAGTCCGGGTGTTTTTGGTCTGTGTCTGTGATCTGATCAGTGAGTTTCTGTAAAGCTGATCTCGTGTTCGCTTGCGGTGGAATGTAGACACTCACGAGAATGAACGAACAAATCTCCCGCGGCGAATAGAACAGCTTGCAGTTAATGAAGAGCATTTCTAGATCAGAACAGCACATCTTCTTTAACACAGTTACATCTGTACACCACCTCTCATTGATGTAAAAGCACGTCCCGCCATCGCGCGATTTCCCCGTTGATTCTGCGTCACGATTTGCTCTGATCAGCTGAAAGTTAGGCAGATGTAGCACACTGTCCAGTACGGCGTCGTTCAGCCAGGTTTCCGTGAAACACAGAGCAGCAGAGTTTGAAAAATCCTTGTTTGTCCGGGAGAGCAGAAGGAGTTTGTCCGTTTTGTTTGGTAGAGAGTGGAGATTCGCTAGATGGATGCTAGGCAACGCCGTTCTGAATCCGCGCTGATGAAGCTTCACAAGCGCGCCGGCTCGCTTCCCCCGTCTGCGCGTCCTGAAGCGTTTGACCAGAGCTATGGCTCCACCAACTACAATGTCCAGCAAAACGTTTGAATAATCAAAAACTGGTAAAAGATTTTGTGGTGTGTTCTGCCAAATGTTCAGCAGGTCATCCCTGGTAAAACTGATCATGTTTCAGAAACAAAAAACAGGAAAAACAAACAAAAACAGTACAAACACTGAAAAGCAAAGCACTGTAGCTGCCATCTGCGACGCTATCTTGATTGATGAAGGATGAAAGGTGTTGTGCATTAACAAAAGCTTTTAATCATTGTATAACATCTGTTAAAATAATTTTTAGATTTTCAAGATGTGCATGATCATACGAATTAGAAGTTTAATGACATTTGTAAGCATTTTAATTTACATTAAATGTTAATTATTAAGTCATGTTTAATACATTTATTAGTAAACATTAACAAGCACATTATTTCACATTTCTAGATATGTGAATATATATGAACTAATGATCCATTAAGCATTACATAATGTTTGTTAATGATTTATTAATGAAAGTTATTATAAAGTTTTACCATTTTAACATCTTGATCATAATCCTTAGCTTTTTTGGATATTATTAGCCTAAAAAAAGATGACGAAATACACAGTTACTGTAACTGTGAAACGTTATGTAAGCTGGCTACTTTTACAACTTCCCTTAAAAAAATGAACCATGGTTTTACAATAAATAAATAATTAAAGCCCTATATTATATATGTTTTTATTATTCTATAAAAAAATAAAAATAAACCATAACCACAAACTAAACTGTAACCACAAATTAACCATGGGTTTGCTGCATTTACCATAGTTTAACCATGATATTTGTACAACTGTGGTTATACAAATAGTAATCACAATAGTATTGTGAGTATTTGCAGCGCATTTCTGTATTTGGTTGTGTTGTGAGTATTTGCAGCACGTGCTGTCAAACTGATGAAGATGTTTTCTTAATTTGCTGGTGCTTTTTCTATTTGCATGTGTATTCTTAAGTTGCAGCACGTTGAGCTCTCTAGGCTACCATAGATATGACTTTGCACAGCATGTGATCAATTCACTTCTCTAGCAGCTGTGCCCAGGTGAAAAGATCAAAATCTAAACTCAGATTCTCAAAAGCAATTTTGTCCCATAATGGTGCAAAATCATGGTCACATATGAGCAGTGGTGTATAAAGTACCTGAAGGCCATACTCAAGTAAAAGTACAGATATCTTACAAGAAAATGACTTTGGTAGAAGTTGAAGTCACCGTTTATATTTTTTTTTTAATATTTTTATATTTTTTGTACTTAAGTATGAAAAGTATTTTTAAAATCTTAAACGTACTTAAGTATTGAAAGTAAAAGTACAAGTAAATGCAAAATGGAAAAGAAGCAAATAAATAAATAAATACATAATGTTCATACACAGCTTGAGTAGCAAGATTGTGTTCAGTTTTAACTCTTTCTTCCATTTTGTATTTTTGGGTAAGAATAAGAAGCACTTCATCCGGTACTTAGCGTCTCTCATTCCAACATAAGACAACATTTCTGGAATCTGAATCTGAAACAGCATTTAGATGCATTTACAGTTTATGTATCTCAGTTACAGATGGATAAATATTTGTTTTTAACATAAAACGGTGAATATTGATATTTGAAATGACTTAAAACATGAAAAAAATAGTCTAAATGTGAAATTAAACCCCCCAGTAGGTGGCAGCAAGTGACTGTTAATGAGTGAGTCATTGAGATTCAACAGATTCGTTCAAACGGCTGATTCATTCAGGAACAAAGTATTTGACTGTGTTAATAAGTGAATCACTGAATCATTTATTCAACCGATTCGTTCAAAAAGCTGATTCATAGCTAAGTAAACACCATTGCTCAGAGACGCAAAACAGTGCTGTGAACTTTGTTTGGAACTATTTTCGTTGGCAAAATTTAGCAAAAACAATCAATATTATGTCTAAAATGTAAGTCACACATTGCTAACTTTACTGAACTTGTATAAACTGTGCTATCATGCTGATATCTGCAGAAAATCGGTACTCTTTGTGTGATATAGATTAAGTTAACTATATTAAATTATATAAATATGAAAAGCATACAGAAGCATTTTTGCCATCTACAATTTAGAATGCCTTGAATTTTGAGTTTTAATAGACTAATAAATCAAGGTGTGTGCACTCTGTTTGTGATTTGGTGATATAGCCTACTTGATAACATCAGATCGCACATCATTACAACAACACTTACCATATTATCGCAGAAGATATACTGTATATTGCAGACCCCAGACTCAACTTGAGTGGAAAATGAAATCATCTGCGGCTGTGCACGCACTTGTTTGCACATGAGCAAAGGTGTTTTTTAGGAGTCTAACTTGCAGACACCAGACCACTGATTCATCAAACCTGCTTTCCTGCAGTCCGTGTTTTCTGACTATTTTGTAGTAAGTAACGAATATGCTTCGGGGAAAAATGTAGTGGAGTAAAAGTAAAAGTTGGCTGAAATATAAAAACTCAAGTAAAGTACAGATACTCCCAAAAATACTTAAGTACTGTAACGAAGTATTATTACTTCGTTACATTACACCACTGCATATGAGGGATCATGAAATAAGAGGTCATACTTTCCACTGGCCTGGTTTATCATAGGATACTATGGTAAACTAGCCCCATGGACCCTTGCCCTCTTTTCACCTGGGTTATTCTGTTTCATCCTGTACCACGCACCATCCAGAGGGGATTTCTCCTCAGCGTTTTGGTCTTCCTCTGCCAGCAACACCTCCTCTGTAATGAACAAATATTAGAGCTTAAGTGACACCATCACATGAGACAAACTGTAAAGAATTAAGGCTGATTCAAGCTACTACTGTATTTAAATATTTATATATTTAAGACTCCGCATGAAACAGTTAATGGGGGTATAATGATAAGTTAGTGATAACTATATCACTATATCCATAACAAATTAAACACTTCACGAACTCATTGCCTGCTATTAAAATTATTAGTGAAATCAGATTTCTTTTGTGCTGAACATTTCGTCTTTCCATGAAAAGGCCTGTATTAATAGTTACTTTTTTCTATTACTAAAAGATTAATTTTATTTTTGGTAACAATTTAAATCAGGCATCACTATTAACTACTAGTTTTCCTTCAGTAAACTCCTAATTTTCTGCTAACTGATATTAAGTAAGATTGTTGTTGTAGTAGTTATGTTCAGACATGTGGTAGGGTTAAGGGATCTAGAATAAAGTCATCCATTAATATGTGTTTTATAAGTACTAATAAATAATCAATATGCATGTTAGTAGGCAACTAGTTCATAGTGAACAGTGTTCCCTAATCTAAAGTGTTACCCTATTTTCTTAACATTGTGTTGTCAGGTGAATCCTATACAATAAGTGTTGAAGAGAATCCAGTGAAATGAGAGAGAGGTCATGTTTACACTAACCTGCTTTGCAAATCCACTCCAGGTATCCAGTGAGCTCTCTCTCAATTTGCTGCTGTCTGCGGAGCTTCAAGAACTCCTGCCTTTTCTCAACTCGCTCTCTTTCTTTGGCAAACTCCCTGAAACCAAAGACACATACACACAAAAAGTAATGCAATTCAGCTTTTTAAAAATCATTAATTTTTAAGTAACCTAAATTCTAAAGTTTTTATGGGACAATTTTCTGAGTGCATTGGGAAACCCCATTCCCACCTCCCATTCTTCATAGTACCATAGAATATTTTGATGGGTATAGTTAGGGTACAATGGGGCTAAAGGCGCCCCGGGGTAAAAGGCGCCTTTGATATCATTTTCATCTAAACCACTAGATGGCAAAAAAACGTGGCTTAGCACTTTGCAAATCATTCGCTTTTCAAGATGCACGTTTATTTGTCTGATATTTGACACGATTGCGCGCAGCAGTGCAAAGTTGATTCTGTGCTTTCTTGATCTAATATTTTATGTTTTTAAAATGTTGTAGATTTAAGTAGCAAATGAGAATCGCTAAAATAATGCATATATTTTGAGACAAAGGTCTTCTTTATGATTTTCAGTTTTGTTTAAGATAATTAAAGCAACATTTTTTAAATAACGAAAGAATATGTAAAAGTATGGTATTTGGGGTAAAAAGCGCCCCTGCTGTTGGGGCTAAAGGCGCACAGTAATTAACATGATAATTAATAGATGGCTGACTTTTCCATTTGTTGACATGAAATGGTTAGATTCAGATGGTAAATATCATATATTATGTTGTTATAAACATCACATATATATTATGTATGTGTCCATATTAGAGATAATCACCATGTTTAGAATGAAACCATCATATTTAAAAACATGATGATACTTTCAGAACAATACTTTCAGAATCTTTACTTATTAAAATGACTTTTTTTCTGTATTTTAAAATTGATTTTTTATATTAACATTTTAATGACAGTATATTTATTGAACAAAAATTAATTATTTTATTTTTCAAAATAAGCAAAAAAATAGTACAAACTTTGCTAAAGTGATTGTTTTTGAACAAGTATTAACTTAGACATTATTTAACAAAACATTATTTTAGCTGAAGTATTTGTATCAATACCGTGTGCCTTTTACCCCAAGCTGGTGGGCCACCTCATACATTTATAAGATTTTTAAACAAAATAAACAACTTGAATGATTTATTTTCACACAAAATCTGTTGCTCCATTAATGTTCAATACAACGTATATATTTTTTTCTGCAATTATACATTTTAGGCGCAGTGAATAGCACATTTTTTCTTAAGGTGGGACTTTAGCCCCGTTGTACCCTACTGTTTTTAAGATCTAATTTAATTTAAGATCTTTGACAATGACAGTCATTAACTTTAAAGATTTCCACGAATAAATGATGCAATATCAGGAAATATTTCAAACAATATCTTACATAAGCAGTATCTTTAAAAGAAACAACTACAATGAATCTTTACTCGGAATAATTACTCTTTTAATTTTTCACACTGAAGCAAAAATGTCTGAAGAACTGGCAACCTGCAGACTGTTGATGTAGAAATATGAGGAAGTAAAGCAGCCTTTCACATTTTAACTTTCATTTTAAGTTTTTTAGTTTTAAGGGCTGTCTCAATCGCGAAATCCTTCCAGTGCACTGGAACATTCGCTCCCTGAAAAATCCCACAATGCACCGCAAAAACTAGGGAGCATTGGCGCTCACTATGCTCCCTTACTGGAAATAACGTCACATTTCTGAAGCATGAAACATAAACCACACGAGTCAACGTGATAATGTTAAATATAATGACACGCGATAGAAGATTTGAAAAGACAGAGCATTTTTTAGTATATTTCAAAATAAACACACATTTCTAGACAGGTAATGAACACATCTAATTATCATTTATAATTAATATTCGGATGAAATGTTGTAAGAACATGTAACAGGACGATGTGTTTAAAGAGAATAAAAAATAATATAAAAATTAGATTGGTCCTGTCTGTTGTTTATTAATTCCAGTGATGATGTTCTACTATGTTGTCCGTTGACGCTGTACGTAATCATGTCACTGGAATTCGAGTGATCACTGTCCCAACGTGCAGTGAGCCAGGGAACTTACCAGTGACCGAATTCGTGTACACGATCTACTGA
This sequence comes from Spinibarbus caldwelli, assembly GCA_039654775.1. Taxonomy (NCBI): domain Eukaryota; kingdom Metazoa; phylum Chordata; class Actinopteri; order Cypriniformes; family Cyprinidae; genus Spinibarbus; species Spinibarbus caldwelli. Next base: position 8,209,866 of record CM077259.1, read on the forward strand.
TTCACGAGCTCGGGAGCTAGGGAGCTGATTGAGACGCACCCGTGGTCTTAACTGTGCTGAGCTGTGCACAGCTGTCAATCACAATCAAGGACTGAAACAGACATTTTCTCATACTGAGAGATAAGCAGATGTATGTGTGTGAGAAAATATCATATATGGTGTTAAAAATAAAAGACACAGCAGATCAGAACATAACAGTTCCTATACTCTGAGCTCTATAAGACGAGGCTTGTTACAGCTATGAACTTTCTCTTGCCATTTACTGCCACTGTCAGGAACTATTTTTTTTTAGCAGAAGGATAGCATTTAATGAATTTACTTCAAAATATTATATCAAAACTGTATGATGTATGTATCTTACTTAATGCACACTTAGCCATGTATTATCACTCACTTCAGCTTGACACAGAATCCTAAATGTCCTATATGTCAAAAAATGTTCTAAATGATCTTCATTTGGAGGTTGTCTTCAATAATCTCAGATATATATGTACTAATATGAGAGAAATGCATGTACAACATCTACAGTATAAAGGCAAATTAACTGAACCTATTAAAATTCATTGTATTTTCAGTGAGTGGAGATTCATTCTCTGACATCACCAGTTCAGTTGGAACTTATACTCTGAAACCTTCTGTCAAAGTATCTCAATGGCTCTTGCATCTAAGAAATAAAGCGCCATCTTCTGGATATGACACCATGAGCAGTGCATCAAGTTCTCAGTGTTCAAAATTGGACAGTATCAAAGAGGCCATTCCATTGCCCCAAAACCATCCTAGTGACACGGACACTCCAAAATACTAAAGGAACATGAGAGAACAAAAACATGCAAGATCATCATCAATATAGAATCAATGTTCTTTACAACCCAAACTATGCACGTGTAATGTAAATTGACGATGACTTGATATAAAGCTTCAATATGGTTAGTTTTAACCCAGTGCGTTTGTCTACACAGCTCAGTGTCTGCATTCGTCTCATTTTCTGTTTTTCATTAGGAAGCTGGTGTGGGCTGTCAATCAACAGGTTATATATATGTGTGTTTTAGTGACTTTGTACCATTTCTGTATGTGAGTGAGAATTAATATTATCATTAAAAACATTCATAATTGTTCAAATAACGATGCAACTGTATAAAACTGTGTAAAAATGTTAGATTACCCATTTTATGTTCATAATTTATGTTATAAGTAATTTACATCTACTTTACTGTACAGAAAACTATATATATCAGGGCTCGACAATAAGGAGTGCCTGATGGCAAGGACGCTCGGGACAGTTGATGGATTTGTCACTGGCCCGATCGGGCCACTACTGCGCCGTCGTCACGACAGTTTATCATTTGAATGCATTTTTAAGCCTTGTTAATTTAAAAATTCAAGCGATTTAAAAGCTCTCGGGCATGAAAGACAAATACATTCAGCGCGCTGTGTTCTGTGTGAAGCCATAGACATGTATATATATCTATGTGTGAAGCTGTGTCTTTGACACGCGCAAGGTCTGAATTGAGTTTCTTTCCACGTCTTTCTTGCACCTGAACAGGCAAATACTTATAAAAGTATCAAAATACCAGTCATGGCAAGTAACTTTGTAGCTTTAATAATGATTAATCTATATTTAATTTATACAGTGGAGTACAGATGCACCGATCGACCGGCCATTTTATTCAGACTATCATATGTTCCGTGCTTGCAAACAAACTGCACTGCAATCATTTTCCCAAATGCTATTTGTGTGGAAATATTACGTTATTATTATATTTGTGGTTAACAAAGGCCAGAAACGCTGAAGACGGACGCAAAGAGGAGAAAATACTGTAGCAGGCAGAGCAGGATCACTTCACGATGCGCTAAATATAGGAAGAAAATCCTAGATATTGAATATATATGAACGTCTCTGAGGGAAACTGGCTCTTTTTCAGAAAAGTTTACATGGCGTTTTCTTTTCCTTTTGCCTCCATATATGCATTTATATTAGTGTTAATACTCAAAGTGCTGCTGTGTTTACAGCGGTACCCAAGGAAACGCTGTATTAAACTTGTTCCATAAGTGCTACCTGCTGTCAGAGAGTGAAACTCCGTCTCATTCAGCCCATCTGCAGTTTGTTTCATGCAGACGTTTTATGTAGCATAATTTCACAAAGCTAAAGTCAGACCATTCTGTTTTTGCTTCAGATTTTGAAATTATACAGTCTAATATTAATCAAAGATTGCACAGGGTTTTTTTTTTTTTTTTTTTTGGAAACGATACATGATTAAAAATGCAGTGGTTGCCTCTAATTTCAAATGGCTATGAAAAATCAAGGTGCAACACAGAGTGAAGAAAATGCAAATGTTATTTTAAGCATCATTTAAATTCTTTTTATGCTTTAATTGTGCTATTACTTGTAATTTGTTCATTTGTTCTTATTTACTGGCTGTCACTTGTCTTTAATAATGTTTGAACTTTATTTGTCAGGTTAGTAGTTTTTCTGTGGTATTGAAACTGAAATTGAGAATTTAATTGGTATCTAAAATTTTGGTGTCACATAAGCCTATTTATTAGAATACAAGATAACATAGATCAAAAACAATGATAACAGCAACTATTTTTTTTTTTTTTTTTTTTTTTGTGGCAGGGTCGGTGAAAATATTGGCAGGGCAAGTAATTGAACCACTGTAATTTGAACCAGTAAGTAATTTGAACCACTGTAGAAATAATTTGAACCACAGTAGAAAAAATCCTTAGTGTTGAGTGATATACACTCACTGGCCACTTTATTAGGTACACCTTGCTAGTACCGGGTTGGACCCCCTTTTGCCTTCAGAACTGCCTTAATTCTTCATGGCATAGATTCAACAAGGTGTTGGAAACATTCCTTAGAGATTTTGGTCCATATTGACATGATAGCATCACGCAGTTGCTGCAGATTTGTCGGCTGCACATCCATGATGCGAATCTCCCATTCCACCACATCCCAAAGGTGCTCTATTGGATTGAGATCTGGTGACTGTGGAGGCCATTTGAGTAAAGTGAACTCATCGTCATGTTCAAGAAACCAGTCTGAGATGATCTGAGCTTTGTGACATGGTGCATTATCCTGCTGGAAGTAGCCATCAGAAGATGGGTACACTGTAGTCATAAAGAGACGGACATGGTCAGCAACAATACTCAGGTAGGCTGTGGCATTTAAACAATGCTCAATTGGTACTAAGGGGCCCAAAATGTGCCAAGAAAATATCCCCCACCCCATTACACCACCACCACCAGCCTGAACCGTTTAGACAAGGCAGGATGGATCCATGCTTTCATGTTCTTTACGCCAAATTCTGACCGTACCATCTGAATGTCGAAGCAGAAATCGAGACTCATCAGACCAGGCAACGTTTTTCCAATCTTCTATTGTATTGTTTCCTGTTCTTAGCTGACAGGAGCGGCACCTGGTGTGGTCTTCTGCTGCTGTAGCCCATCTGCTTCAGGGTTCGACATGTTGTGCGTTCAGAGATGGTATTCTGCATACCTTGGTTGTAACGAGTGGTTTGAGTTACTGTTGCCTTTCTATCATCTCTAACCAGTCTGCCCATTCTCCTCTGACATCAACAAGGCATTTTCATCCACACAACTGCCGCTCACTGGATATTTTCTCTTTTTCAGACCATTCTCTATAAACCCTAGAGATGGTTGTGCGTGAAAATCCCAGTAGATCAGCAGTTTTTGAAATACTCAGACCAGCCCGTCTGAGTAGTACTGCTGTACATAGGTTTACATAGATTTCATTCAGAAGTCACTTTTTCTCATTTATATCAAAATGCATTCATCTTGTCGAAAAATGTCTTGATTAAAGTCACCATGAAATCACTCGTCTCACTTCATTTCATCATCTCACTTCGATTTCATGATTCAAAGTAGCTTTAAATACTTCACAATATCTATGTTTTCTCTATCAACACTGTAAAATATGTGTATTCATGTAAGCAGTTAGATCATCATAGTGTACCAAATAATAAATATTAATAATTTTTTTTAGCTCAATCATGTGTCTATTCTCACTGTGGACCAGGAAGGGAAGTTGGAAAAAGAAGGAAATAGGGAAAACCAGAGAGATAGCAAGCATGTTGTACAACTTACCCTGATAAGACACCCAAGACAAGGTTAAGCATGAAAAAGGAGCCAATGATGATGAGAGGGATGAAGTACAACCAGTTCCAGGTGTTCCCCGAGGCATCATTGGCCTGTTAAATAAAAAATGTTAAAAAATGTTACAGTAAACTATATAAAGCATTTTGTGACTAATTACATCACTCATTTTGTGAATAATTACATCATTCATGGTTTGAAAATCAAATTCTAAACAAGTCATTACAAATCCATTCCCACAAGCCACCACCGAGGAAATATGGCTGACGCTCTTAAAATCCTAGCACAGCTTCAGGCTCACATCAGAACTGAAGCCTAATGCAACAAGAAGTTTAAGAAAAGGGGAAGTCATTTGGAATTAGGAAGAGCTGCAAATAATGAAAGAAAAAAATGAGAAAATTAAGAATAGATTAGATCTAGATTTTTTTTTTTTTTTTTTGCAAATTCTATTTTTGCAAATGTCAAAAATGCATTTCTAGACATTTTAAAATACCTTGCATTTGATGCAAGAAATATAAATAAAATATTCTAAAATATATACAAAAATCAAATATGGAAAAAAAAAATATGTAAATAATGCAAGCTACTCAACAAACCACAAATTGTTCAATTAATACATTTTAATAATTATTGCTGCTTTGAATCTCACTAGTGGTAATTGTGCTCTTAAATCAAAGCCCTATGAAACCCTTCACAGATATCAATGCAACATAGATCAATTTTGCCCTCTCCATAATTAATAATCCCTGCTGCTAATGTTATTGATTGTGTATCTCTTAAAACAAGCCCCATAGGTTAGCTAAGGCATGAGTGAAACTTACTGCTCAGTAAACACTAAAGCAAGTGGAAGATGATAACTTGTTAATTAACTGGTAAATTATTCAGCCAAAACACACAAGGTATAGACGAGCTCAGTGACAGACCATGTAAACCACATGTATCAAAATAGACCTCTTATTTGTTTTGTTTGCAAAACAGTTTAGTTTATGTCCACTGGACCAGTCCAGATCAGATGACATGGTAGCTGGCAACATGATTTGAAGTGCTCTAGATAGGCAATAACACTCTTGACATGAAGCATGCAGGACACATCACTTAAAATTGATTTCAGTAGATCTTGATGAGATGCATGTTGCTGAGCTAAGAGTCTCGCATTGCCAGACCTTCAGACTGACAGCAGAAGGTCTGGGAACCTTGGTCGCTTTGAACTGCCAGTCTTGAATAAATTGTATTTATAATCAATATTTATTTTTCTTTGTCTGCCATCTTGTATTTATTCTTTTACTAAATTCAATGCAATGCATTCTTAAAGGATACATTGTTGCTGCCTCATTCACTGTGGCTTAAATTAAGGCTCTTAGAAGGAAGCATAAATTCGCGGCTTACCTTTTGCAATAGACATTTTTCTATAGTTGACTTTATTACCTCCACACTATCTTATTCACAAGATATGCATCCTCTAAAAAATAATTTCTGTCACAACTACAAAAATAATACAAAAGGTGAAAACTTATATTATCATCCAGCAAGTAGAGAGTTAGCTTTTGCAAGGACAATCAATCTTGCTTTTATGTAAAAGAAAAGGATGACCAGAAGGAAAATGACATTTGTAGTTAGAGTGCACTGTTTTTTCTCCCCCCCCCCCCTTTTTTTTTTTTTTTCTTCAGTGTCTCAGTTATTCTGCAGGCTGCTGTTTCTGAGACCTACACTCAGTCATCTCACTCTTAATTAAGCAACAGTGCAGGAGGTAATTAACTAATTAAGCAGGAGGTATAAGCTTCCATGAGGGAGGATGGGAACCTGTGTGAAACAGTTAGTTAATGCTCAGTACCCAGATGAGCCTGTAGAAGGAACTACTTAGGGAATTACGTTTCTCTGGAATGCCAAAGCAATTCATCATTGCTTACAAGACAAAACATAAGTCGCTTCATAACTACAAACTAAATAAAAAGAAACAAATTATGCATAAGAACAAACCAGAATATTTATTTTCATATACTATGCAATCAAATTTTGAGGTACAGTACAGTATGTACTTGTACTGCATTGCTTTATTTATTTACTATACTATCCACCTTATTTTTCCCGTAAGAGTGGGATTTTGTAATTTTTAAATTTTATGGGTCTGGCTTCCAGTCTCATCCGCGTCCAGCTAACTTGACTAGTTTTTTTTCTCTTTTTCCTTCCTGATATATCCACCTTATTCTTCAATGCGGAAGTAAGCCTATGGACGAGTAGTTTAAAAATTGCGTACTTTTACTTTTACTTGAGTACATTTTAAGTGATGTATCGGTACTTTTACTCCACTGTTTTCCCACCGTTTGTGGTCGTTACATGCTTATTTTAATTTTATCCATCAAAGTGAATGGATAGAGAGAGAGTAATCAGTCTCGTGATCAAATTGTGCATAGAGAACTTTAACCGCCAACTGCTGTCAATCATGGCTGCTGAAAGTGCATTCTTCAAGCATCAATTCAGTCGAGTTACCAGCAACTTACTCGAATATGTTTTGGATTTCTGCTTACTAAAGGATCTGTATATATGCTTGCCTACCTATGAGCCTGAAATTTGGTGTGAGGTTGTGGGGATAGGCGGAGCTTGCGGGGGGGCAAGGGCCCCCAACGACTGAAAGATTTTACTAAATATTTAATTAATAATGTTTTCAACTCAAAAGTAAATATGCACATAATGTAGTTATTTTAATATATTTAAAATTGTTATTTTGTAAATAAATTAATAAATATAATCAAACTTACTAATGGCTTCCCAAATCTTATTTGTGCAGAAGAAGTTGCCGCGTGATGAATCTGCATTTTGGCGGAAAATAGCCTTGAGTTTTGATTGGACGAACATCTCTTGGTCCTACGCCTTCCACAGAATATATAAATACAGATAAATACATTTAGACCACTTAACTTAATGATTGCTATCGGGATGTGAAGAGACTTTCAACCAGCATAACAAAAAATATTTTTGAAGACAATCACCTAGTGCACCTTTAAAAACGTGCAAGTGCCACGTTCATAATGTGGTAAATTCCCACTCCCATTTACTTAAAGGGGTCATATGATGTTGCTAAAAAGAACATTATTTTGTGTATTTGGTGTAATGCAATGTGTTTACGTGGTTCGAGGTTCAAAAAACACATTATTTTCCACATACTGTACATTATTGTTGCTCTTCTATGCTCCGCCTTTCTGAAACGCGCCCATTTTTACAAAGTTCATCGTTCTGAGAAGTGAGGTGTGCTCTGACTGGCCAGCTATCCAGTGCGTTGTAACTGACTGAATACCTCTAGCGTGAGACGGAAATGTTACTCACCTTACCGTATTGTGATGCTGTGTCCCGGCGCGATGACACACAAACAATAAAACCCATTACAAACGAGGCATTTGTTGCATTCAGTGAGGACATAATTACTGATTATAATGACTCATATGGCCTTTTCACGCGTTGCGCCACGCTGTGTAAACATAACACCATGTCTGGATTTGTGATCGTAGAAACACCAAACAAGCGCTACTCTACACCGCTCAAAACTCGCGTTTGAATAGTCAGTAGCAAATTCTTTTATTGAAATGTACTTACAGGCTGTGAGTCAGAAGCACCAGACCGTCCTTGCAAAATTGGAATTGCCCCACTTTATAGTGTTCACAGCCATTCATAGTGTTCACATTGTAGGCTACTCTCTCCCAGGATCAGGAAATAGTCCTCCTGCACTCACTCGAATATTTGCGTTGTACTGTTCTGGAACAGTGTTGTAAATATAACTTAACCACTGATTTCTAGTTGTGTACTCATTTGGAAGGCCAAACAAAGTAGTTTCACTTTCACAACGAAACACACAGCGTCTCCACGACATGGCGGCGGCAACAACAACACTACAGCAAGAATAAAAGTTCCGCCTTCTTTCATTGCCTATACGTTTGGGCGGTGTTATGCAAATCTTCCCACACCGTGACATAGACATGTGGGGGCATGTTTGAATGAGCCATTTTAGGAGGGCTTCGCAGAGTCTTAACTTTTATAAAGAATATCTCTTTGGGTTTGAGACTTTAATCTTTGCGACTTTTCAGATCTTATTCATGCACAAACAGCTTGTAACACTCCAAAGACAAAGGAAAACATGAAATCGCATCATATGACCCCTTTAAGTACATAGAGAAATGCACGATCTGCACCGCCGCATCTCTCCCCGGCGTGTGTTCTGCACATAGACTGTTCTGCAGTGGTCACTTGCAGAAGTCGGCAGCTTGTTGACTCCTCCTGATGCGTTTGAGTGCACGATGCGCGTTGTGAAAAAGTGTGTTGGGAACAATAATGTACTGAAATTGAGGACCAAAATGCACCTTATTGATGACTCGTGGGGTTAATATACTGCATCTGTGTCAGCACATCATGTAATAAAACTGCAGCTCATTAATAAAACAAAGTTTTTTGTTTGATCCATTTTATACAATCCACCTTGATTTAGCAAGTGCACTCACGCAAAAACAATTTTCAAGTTCAACACTTTTTGTTCCATTTAGTTGTGGATGCGGCTGATATTGTAACAGCTTATTCACCGACACCGCCGCAGCCCAGAAAGAGAAGTGTGTGTGTGTGTGTGTGTGTGTGTTTTCTTTAGAAAAAGTTTCCCCGGAAATACTTCCCTATTTAATGCAATTTTTTTTCCTTTAGGCCTTTTTTATCAGCAAAACAAATTGAGTAAATGTATAAAAGTTAGGGGATGACGCCATCCTTCTAGAACAATGTACATCCTTCTAGAACTGTGTGCCATATCACCCTGCAGCCCAAGACTGGTTGCCCACTGAAGCTAAGCAGGGCTGAGCATGGTCAGTACCTGGATGGGAGACCTCCTGGGAAAACTAGGTTGCTGTTGGAAGAGGTGTTAGTGAGACCAGAAGGGGGTGCTCACCCTGTGGTCTGTGTGGGTCCTAATGCCCCAGTATAGTGATGGGGACACTACTGTTAAAAAGCACTGTGCCTTTTGGATGAGACATTAAACCAAGGTCCTGACTCTCTGTGGTCATTAAAAATCCCATGGCACTTCTCTTTAAGAGTAGGGGTTTAACCTCTGTGTCCTGGCCAAATTCCCTCCACTGGCCCTTGTCAATCAGGGCCTCCCAGTAATCCCCATCCACTTGATTGGCTCTATGACTCTCTTTCTCCTCTCCACCTGTAGCTGGTATATGGCGAGCATACTGGCGCTGTTGTACTGTGGCTGCCGTCGCATCATCCAAGTGGATGCTGCACACTGGTGGTGGTTGAGGAGAGACCCCCCATATGATTGTAAAGTGGTTTGGGTGTATCGCAATACACAATAAAGCTCTATATAAAAATGCCTCATTCATTCATTCATTCTGTTTAAATTGTAAAATGAATTGTCATGTTTAGTGATTCTCAATTCTTTATCGCAAAACGTTAAAACTGGCACCGTTTTGGAGAGAAATTGTCTCTTTTTAATCTCTAATTTTAACCCATATCATGGTGTGTAATACTGAACTCTCCTATGAGTTTCTAATGGTTTTTGTACTCTTTGCACTATTCTAAATATTAATATTTTATGTGCAACAACAGTCTCAATGGCCTCACACTTGATTTTAAATCTTTTTTTTTTTTTTTTAAACTTTATGATTTAAATGATGATGACTGTACTGAGAATATCTTTCATCTTTTAATCACTTTAATAGTGTTTCCATGTTGTTTTGATGTATTTTAAAGACTGGCAGTCAAAATTCTTTCTGACAAACAACAAAAGATAATGTGAATTACAGTATGCACAATGTTTTCTAAACGTTTAAATTGCAGTGTACAGAATTTATTATAAGGGGGTAGAATCAACAGCTCAGTACTCAATACTCATGAGTACTCTTAAATATGCTACTCTTTTAGTTTTTTTGGACAAGTACTTTTTTGGAATGTAATGGTACTTTTACTTGAGTATATTTTTTCAGTACTCTTTCCACCATTGGGTGTACATTACGGAACTGTAGAGCATTGGTCTAATATTGTGATCTATATGCCTGAATCAGCTTTTTAAAATGCTGGAAGTGTCCAGACTACACTGAGGATCTGTATATATGCCTAGACATTATGTTTTTCTCCATCATTTGATCATCATTCGATAATTATTGCTGCTGCACCTTTTTGGCCACACAAGTATGCCATTATTAGTTATAATGAAAGCAACTGGCTTATGATGCAGCATTATTTAAGTACATTAACTCCTAGTTAAACTGGACTGCAGAGTAAAAAAAGAAACATGTATTTCCATCTGTGCATATTTTTTCACTGCCACAGTAATAAGTTGCATCCAAAAACGAGAAGGAGAAAGAAGGAAAAAAGCCAGCACGCATCCCAATATGACTGTACTCCATCCTGATCCCAACAGGCTATTTTTAAAGATGTTTAATGAGCTCAGGGATGGGTCTGACAGCCCAGGACGGCCTGCTGACAAGTTCAAGGTGCACAGGGGCCTGGTGACTCAGCCTGCAGTGACAAGACCAAAAACACTGATTACACTGAAACACACATACACACTGGATACTGGAATAGCATGACTGCTGCTAACTGACATTTTACTGTAACATAACAATTAACACATGGTCTCACAGGCCTACAGTACGGTGGCCCAGTAGTGCACAAAAAAAAATGAAATTAAAAAAAGCAAACATAAGCTCACAACACAACAAAATTAAAAAAGCAAACATAAACTCACAACACAATGCAATTAAAAAAGCAAACATAAGCTCACAACACAATGCAATTAAAAAAGCAAACACAAGCTCACAACGAAATTAAAAAAGCAAACATAAGCTCACAACACAACGAAAAAAAAACAAGCTCACAACACAGCGAAATTAAAAAAGCAACATAAGCTCACAACGAAATTAAAAAAGCAAACATAAGCTCACAACACTATGAAATTAAAAAAAGCAAACATAAGCTCTCAACACAATGCAATTAAAAAAGCAAACATAAACTCACAACACAACGAAATTAAGCCACAACACAATGGAAATGCTCCTGACAACAAGTGGGCAGTGCTGGCAGTGAAACATCGATACTTTCTCGAGACGCCACAAGATTGATATTAATATGTGTAATCGGTTTTTAAATGAACAACATGGTTTTACTGAATGTTTTGATATGTTTTGGCTCTGGAGATAATACAGTTGATAAAGTGCAATGCTGAAATCACCGTGAGCTTCACATGTGTTTGAGTTTGTGTAGTAGAAAAAACTGTGCTATTCATATAAACAGAAACACACGGAACATGCAGCTTTATAAGAGACATGCATGCTTTGACAGACTGTCGTCGTGTGTATTTCTGCTGTGTAAAAGCCTTTACATCTTATGATGTGGGTGAAACTCATGTCATGTAATAGTTTGTAACATCCGTCTCTCCGTTCTTAAGTTGTCAGGTATATATTCAGGCATATATTCCAAGTATTATACACATTAGCATAAGGATCTATCTTCACTTTAGGCAGCTGCAGTACATTATAAAAGTAGCCCAAAAAAACGCAACCCACGGCTCTGTAACTTTACCCGCGAATGCAAACCACCGCGACCCTGGCAACACTGGACCGTGGACATGCCCGGCAGCGCCCGCAAATACTCGTGACATGTACACAATTGCCCGTTTCTGCAGACCAACTGCCCCCCTAGTGGTCAGGAGCATTTCCGTTGTGTTGTCGCTTAATTTCGTTGTGTTGTGAGCTTATGTTTGCTTTTTTAATTCCGTTGTGTTGTGAGCTTATGTTTGCTTTTTTAATTTTGTTGTATTGTGCACTACTGGGCCACCGTACTACAGAACTTGGGCAGCACGCTCTTATACATCAATAAACGACACCTTATTATGGCCCCAGTGGGAGTTGACTGCTTTATAGTAGAGTCAACATTGCAAATGCTTGACCAGAAAGCAGATGCAATAATTAAAGATGCTGTAGGTAGAACAACATTTACATAAGAATAATTCAAAATCACCACAAAGATGTGCCTCATAATTATTTCAGAAATTACACAAGACCTTCCAAAAGGGATGTTTTGTTGCAAATTCCAATTTTCAGGAGCAGTGATTGAAGGAAAACCAATTTAGTTTCTGTCTGTTTAACGCTGCGCTCCATTAAAAGTCGGACGTGGCTTATTCCTATATCTTCTGAATAAAAAGGTGTTCCATTGCATTTTCTAAAAAAGAAAAAGAAAAATATATATATAAAAAAATAAAATAAAACAAATTATTTAAATTAATTTTACGATAAATAAATTAATAAATACATTTCTCCCCTACAACAGCAACATCTCTCCAACAGGTAGTGTTGCTCCACCACAGGGGATCTGACCAGAATCCCCAAACAAGCATGACACAGCAGTGGTAATTACGCAGAAAACGATTAATCTCTAGCACAGCGAGAGCGTAATAAAACTAACAGGCATGAAATGAGAACTGCCATGTCATTAACCGAGGACTCCGCCCCCGCTGGCTTGTTTGGGCCAGAGCTCATTATGGGTGGGGATAATGTACCAGTGGAGCTCCTTAGGTTGAGAAACTTACACTAACCTCTGGCTCTCTGCCTGTCTGTCATTATTGAGCTACAATGTGATGCTCAATAGAGAAAATGCTTTTCAGTTGGTTGTGTTTAGGTGGGATTTGAATCGTAGAATAAGAATCTATATCACAGTTTTGCTGCATTGGATGAACATTTGGGATATGAAAGAAAGACTTTATACGTATAATCCACTACAGACAATCCCATTATTCCATTGTGCTGTTCCATCACAGCACCATAAAGACATCAATCCAACGAATCACAATCCAGCTACTCTGACATGAAATCTAGAAAATGGAGTGCTGCCATTATTCTTATTTCATGATGCGATCCATCCTAGATTCCAACCATAAACAGCATGTCAAAAAGCAGCATATCACACAGTGTCTTCCATAGCATTTAGCCTTAGAACACTGGTTTCTCTTACTTACTAAGAGAGAGGCTGATTTCAGACTTTGTGCTTTTTTCTATACATTAACTAGTTTGCAGTGGCAAATAAATAAAAAAGTTTGGTATTAACATAAAAAACAAAGCACACTACAAGATATTTTCTATCCATCTAGAAGATGGAGGAAAACGTCAAACTTGTTTCTGGCTTGCCGTGGAGAAACGGCACTTATGCGGGTGACTTCTGTGAAAGATCTAAGACTTATGACGAACAATATATATTGATTTACTCTCTATTTGTCACCAATTATAGGTCTTTGCCTGTCAATGCAGCGGGATTAAGAAGTGCACTGAGCTACTTTATAAATGAGTCTGTCTCTGTGAAATAGGATTGAAGCCCCTGGGCTAAAAGGAACGGTTTAACTACAAGCTTCAGTAGTTACAAATTGGCAATAAAATGATGAAGCTGGCTATGGTCTCCCAGAGATGTGTTTTTACAGTATTCTGGGAACAAAAGTTGTTTTGAAAGGCCCTGTGGAATGCCTGAAGGGCCACCAGTGCAGTTTTAGAGGTTATGGGGCCCTCAAGCCCATGTTATTAAGATACACTCACATAGACACACAGGCTGTGCTAAAGTTGCCTTGTGAAAAAGGTTAGAAGTAAGAGTAGTAGTAAGAACACTCTGCACTGCAAGAGAGTAGAGAAAGGAGGAGGTGCTCTGCTCTAAAATCTTTTATTAAGTAATATTTGTTTCAATCTGCTGGGCATAATGATTAAACTGCCTAACATAAATGAAGATTTGACAAAATTGCAAGATTTGTGACAGTTTTAGTAGCATATACAATAACTGTATAATTTACACATATCGCCGCCTTGGAATTATAAGGTTTAATCTGACATTTTTGTCAAAATTGAGTTATTCACATATTCTTATTCTGTGACAACTTATTTACATTATGTGATGGTTTTTTTTTTTTTTTTTAAGTTGTGTACATTTTAGAACTTTTTATTTAGAAAACAGAAAGGTTCTATCTACAAAGTCGAACTCTAACTTGGTTCTATAAGTTTCTATCTGTCAGCCAATCAGCACTTCAAATGCACGCAAGAGGACCAATCAGGATGCTGGACTGCTCCATAACAGCAGGAAAGATTAAACATTAAACAACAATAATTACATGTCTGCAGAATCAATAAGTGCAATTCACATTTATTCCACAAAGTGGCACTGTTTAAAACATAATGATTATGTGATTTTTCACTCATAATCACCGCAGTCATAAAATAAATAATATAATCTCCAAAAATTGAACTGGCTTGAATGGCTTTACTGCAGAGCAATTACTGTACATAATGAAATATAAGTGTCACTGTCGTTTGATGGTGGATGTGATAGTGATCAAAATGTTGTTTTTGAAGATGTTGAAAACGATAGTTTTGAGAATATATTGAGATCGCGAATATGAGCTAGATGCTGAATGTATAACACTACTGGGGAAATGCGCTCTGACGATGGCACTCATGGTAAAATCATCTGCTCAAATCGAACCCTTCTATGTTTCTAAAGGAAAGGAAGTATGCTTTATTTTATTATTTTGTAATTGTTCTTAAAATATCAGGAGAGTTTCAGGAGAGCTATTGCAGCAGTTAGAGATCCATGCTGGATATAAGTCTGGGTCGCTAAAGACCCGAATATGTAATGATTGGCGAAATATTCATGAAGTTTAAAGTCTTAAAATGTCTTAAATTTCACAACATTAAGCCTTACAGATCAAATAGACAACAATTTAAATGATGGGGTCTTAATTACAACAATAAATGTCAGCATGTTATCTCGGCCATACTGATCTAAAGAGAAAGCCATTTTCCCTGTCCCGTTTTTTGTGGAATAAAGTCCTGGTCAGATGGATTAGACTAGCTGCCTTAACTGTTCCTGCAATAATGTGTTTAATTACCCACTATAATCCTACCTGAAATTAACATCTGCACTGGACAAAATATTTAGCATTGCCTTTTATGCCTAACTTAACCAAGAAAAAATTATTTGTACTAAAATATGAAATAAATGTGATAAAGAAATTGACCTTTCTCATACATGTTGACACATTGTTACAACACTAATTTTATGTTTTAAAACAAATTATAAATAAACTATTTGTATTTCTTGAAAATTGTTGCTTCAATTAATGTTTTGCAAGATAGAACCTTATAATTCCAAGCGGGAAATTACTTTTTAGAATTAGAAGGTTCTATCTGCATTTGACCGGTTCCAAAAAAATTGAGAGGATTTTGATATTGTACATTTAGAATACATTTAGGGTCTCTGTCATTTTCATGTAGGAAAGACACTTGTTCCCCATATCATTTTTGCTATATGGAACGCAAAAACTTTTTTCAATATCTCAAAACCACTCAGAACGCAGATAGAACCTTATAATTCCAAGGCGACGACGTTTCAAATTTTCTTTAACATCTAAAAACATTTTTAAATAATTATATGTGAAAAGTATAATATTTAAAGTAAAACGGTAGCATTAGTAAGAATGTGTTGAAAATTACAAACCAATTAGTAATAATTATATTTTGTATATAAACAAAAGTGTTTACACATCTGTTGTTGTTTCCTGTATCAATAACTGTACAATAACTGTATAATTTACAGACAAAATTTCTTTGTAAGGAAAACATTACTTTATACGTAGGTGCAAAAATGTAAAATATTTGAAATTAAATTGTTTTAAAAGAATAAAATTTTAAAAAACTATACATTTAGAGATAAATGTAGAAAATAAAATTTTGAATATTTAAAAACTGTAAATGCAAATGAAAAAATTTAAGTATAATTAAATTATATTTAGTATATTTAAATTACACTTAAACTTACTTCATAATAGTTTCAAATGTATCTAAAGTATACATTTTTATTTTATTTTATATTTTATTTCAAAATTTATATTGTCATTCATAAAATTAGTTTTTATTTATTTATTTATTTATTTTTTTTTTTTTTTTTTTTGGAAAAATCAAGCCTTAGCAAGCAGAAAAAAATCTTTCTTTTGAGCCCTGCAAATAAGCTTCTATTTCAATGAAAAAAAATGTTGAGTGTGATTATTTTACCTAATATTAGCATTCCAATTGTTCATTTGAGAGGTTCTATTATGGTTAGGATGCCAAGTAGACAATGAAGCAGCTCGCTGGGCTTTGGAACAGAGCTCGTGTTAAAAAGCGGATGGGTGAAAGTGAGAGAAAGAGAGAGGGTATCAGCATAACCAGCAACACTCCACATATGACAGGAACCAGGTTGGCAACATACAGTTTGAGTTCAGCTTAGCATAATTCTCATCTCAGTCTGTGGCGGGAGGGGGAGCGGTGTGGGAACAGGGTGGCATATGCTGCCCCACACCATGTTCTGGCAGCCTGAAGCTCTGCACACATTTGTAAACTGTGAGAAGAAGGGGAGCAGGTGAAACTACAGCAGTCTGTCTTTTCTGTCACTCAGCAGGGTTTATACTATGCTCCCTGGAAGTGTTACTGAGAGTGTCCATGCCAGTGTTTATTCTGAACGTGATGCCTCTATAATGACTGACCTGTGGTAAAAACAGATGGCCGCAGTAGGATTTTCCATAACTGTGGAATTCCTGAATATCATAAAAGTTCTTCTGCATGTTTAACTGTGCACAATTAAACTAAGCAAACTTCTTTCCGCTTTTCCACTTTGTATTCACATCAGCACGCACACGCACAGATTCTAGCACCTTTACAGAAAGACAGTCTCCTGAGCTCAACACTCAGACAAGCAGAACACAGGACTGTCAGATGTCCAGTTTTCCCATCTCAACTCATTATATCTAATGCGGTTACTCCCACGCACCGATCGCGCTTTTCAAATTCAAACATCCACGTTAGGCATGTGCGAATGTAAAAGCCCACATCACCTCCGCATAAACAAACAAGTTCATCCCGGCTACTTTCTGTTTCTGGAAGAAGATCTGCTGAGAGAAATAACCCAGAATTTCAAAATGTATTTTTTTTTTTATTTCCTTCAGAGCACATAAACAATATACACTATGGAAATGCCAGGTATGTGATGTTCATTTATATATTTAAATATGACACACTAGCAGTCAAATGTATTTGAACAGTAAGATTTTTTATGTTTTTGTAAAGAATTCTCTTCTGCTCACCAAGCCTGCATTTATTTGATCCAAAATACATAAAGTTGTATTTACTAAAGCAGCAATGTGAAATATTTTTACCATTTAAAATAACTGCTTTCTATTTTATTATATTTTATTCCTGTGACCAAAGCTAAATTTTCAGCATCATTACTTCAGTCTTACTCCAAGTGTATCAGTATACACTATACCATTCAAAAGCTTGGAGTCAGTATATATAGAAATTAAAACTTTTATTTAGCACACAAGTGATGATAAAGACATTTATCATGTTATAAACAATGCTGTTCTTCTGAACTTTCTATTCATAAAAAAAAAAACTGAAAAATTCTTCTCAGCTCTTTTCAACATAATAATAATAATAATAATAATAATAAATGTTTTTTTTGAGCAGCAAATCAGAATATTAGAATGATTTCTGAAGGATCATGTGACTGGAGTAATGATGCTAAAAAGTCAGCTTTGAAAGTCAGTTTTGATTGTTCCTAATAAACTGTTTAACTGCACTCGCAAGTGAATCTCAAGTTATTTTGTGTGATAGCTAAATATATTCTAAATAAACAACAAACAAAAAATATATAAATTTATTTTGTCCTCACATTCTTTCTTGTAACTCTTCCCTCTCAGTCACATACCTGACTGAATGGCTCATTATGCAGCTCATTATGTGGGCCTTTGTGTGAATCACAGCATTAATAATGATAGTTCACGCCTTTTCGCATGGACCCTTTCTACTCAAAAAGTGACTTAGAAAATTTAAATCAATATATTGTTTTCTGTGAGCAGGTAAACAAGATGATTTTCACATAATTTTGAAGCAAAAACTCGACTACAAGATCCAGTTCTCAAAAGTCTTGTGAACAAATGTTCTGTATGTGTTTTATGGCCTTATTTCAGTGACTTCAAAATTTTAGTTTTTCACTAACCACGCATAAACGTTGCTTTCTCAAAGACAAAATCATGTACATAAATGCTGGTAACATATTATTGTAGCCCAGTTTGTGCTGATTACAGTGATATTAGCCATTTATATGTTTATAAGCAACTGAAAAAAGCACAAATGTCAGGGCATGTCAAAACTTCTCCAGGCCCCCAAAACACAGGTTAAATAGTCTGGTTCAGTGTTTGCTGTAAGCAGACTGCTATTAGAGTGCCTCTGAAACCCTCCACCTTCCCCAGCACCACCTGTCTAGATCTGCTATCTGCTAGATTTATGTATGCCTATTCATGCAGCATATCTTACATGCTCACAGCAGCGTGTCTGTGTATCTATTGGCAGTGGCAAGTCCATACTTGCTGTGCAGCAATGTGCGAACTAGATCTAGTCCTCCAAGACCAACTACATTAACACTGTAACATCCATTAACATGAAAAAACTATTCAGGGAGACGTCATGCTAGAAATTTTGGTTTTTGGCCAATTTTATTTCTACCATTGACTTAATTTCTCTTAATTTTTCTAAATTAGCATTATGTAAATAACTGCATTGTTATTACCAAAGCTCTCTGTATTTTGTTGTAGATCATTAGACCATTATGCTGCACCAGAAGCCTGTCCGAAATCAGTTTTGAGATGTACCTTTGAATGCAAGCTTTTATACGCAGCCACTGTATTACTTTAAAAAACTCAAAACGTAGCGCACAAGTTTGACAGAATATTTTGATGCTTTTTTGTCATTTGGCATTATAATTCACCATTAACTCTTTTGGAAAGCAGTTGATCTGATTTAGCCTCACATCTTATTTTATGTTTGGTTTACAGAACAAAGTAAATTATAAGGTTTTGGAATGAAATGGGGCTGAAGAAATGACAAAGTTGTTATTCTTTGCAGAAAATGTTCTGTTAAATGAATTCTAATAGGAACTCACATAGTATAGTACATCGGTCCATCCTTCCATGGTGATGCACTGGAAGACTGTGAGGATGGCAAAGAGGATGTTATCGAAATTGGTGATGCCGAAGTTGGGTCCTGTCCAGTACGGCCTACATTCTGTTCCAATTGGACACATTCTTGAAGGACGTTCTGTTCCACATGGGTAATCACCAACTTTTTCTCCTGCACACACAAACAAACAGAAAAGAAACATTTATAGGCCTTTATACAGTATATTACATTACAGGCCTATTTAAATAATCATTACACATTTGGAGGGTAAACTAATGCAACCACCCTCTCTAAAACTGGTCAAACACAGACACACACACAGACACACACACACACACGCTCTCTTTCTCTCTGAGGCATATCACCTGCTGATGTTGCTGATTGAGAGGTGAAGCAAGCAGCAGCTGAGCACATGTTAGCAACTCAGCTTCTTATTGGAAACCTCATTACCAAGACAAGCTAATTACATGCACTGTGTTGAACTGAAATAACTCGCACACACATATTACATTAACAACCTGTCAAGATCCCTCACACCATGGACACAGAAGTATAGTACATAAATACACAAACATGTGCATGCACACAAACACAGCCTCCAGCTGGAATAGCAGAGCTTATGTCCTCATCTTTGAGAGCCGTGCTGTGCGGATACAATAGAAAAACATTTGCTCTCTAAGCTCTTTCAAGAAACGACTTCTCTCTTTTTACCTCTTTCTGTGTCACAAAAGACCTTTAAAACTCACTCAGTGATTCAGGAGTCAATGTGCTAGTCTTGATTGCAGGATAAATCATAAAAACATCTGCTTTACAATGGCAATCAATGATATTCTGCTACAGGACTATTTTTTTAAGAAATGTAATTACATTTGTCTCTATCAATCAGTCAAGTGGTACACTAGGATGTACTAAAGTCTGTCAGATGTTCATTGGAATTAGGGGTGGGAATCAACAGGGATCTGGTGATATATTATATAGATATTTGGGTCATTTTGAAACTGTTTGATGCAAAAAACCCTCAACTATAATGATCCCCTTGCAAAGGACCCCATCTTAAAATATGAAGGACAGGATTTCCGCTGTTTGGGTAAAAAACACCCTCACATCTATGTACTTACACATCAGAACACAGTGAAATGCTAGTAAACGTCTACAATTAATGTTTTCATTAGGAGACAGAAAAACAGAGATGAAGAGAGAGAAAAACCACAAAGATTTGTCATGTCTCTCTCACTTATATTCAGTCCCTAGCTGCAAAGGAAACAGCAGTGTTTTGTGGGTAACTGTCAGTCAGTGAAAAGCGAGGCGGGCGGAGGAAATTTGCATAAACAAAAGAAAGAGCCTGAGAGGACCTCTGATCCAAACAGAGCTCTGCAGTTCTCCGAGTTCTCTCTGTTTAACATATTATTCAAATATATATTTTTTATTCATATTTTCATTAAAAAAGTTTTTTAACAACAGGTATTGTCTCGCTGAAGGCTTTATTGTGTAAAGGGAGTGTTCACATTTTGTTTATACCTTGTGATACCAGTGCAAGTTTCTTTTTGCTAGATGTCTTTGTTATTTTCAATATAAACTGATAAGAAGTCACTTTCCTTGGACTCTGAATTTGTTATTTAATGTGTGCTACAAAGGGCTGTTTTGAGATTGTGTGCTTTGAAACGTCTCTGACTGCGGTGACTGTAAGATTTATTTCTTTGGTGCTCTCAAAGAAGCTTTTTTGTTTCCACAACAGGAACTAACCTGTATCCACTTTAAAGCAGGTGAAGTGAAATTTGCCCATGTAGAACTCGACGCCGATGATGGCAAACATAACAATGGCAAAGAAGAGCAGCAGTCCAATCTGAAGAAGGGGAACCATGGCCTTCATAATGGACTTTAATACTACTTGAAGACCTAAAAAGAGAAACAGATTATATTTGGTTAAATTAATCATGGTATCATTACCGTCCACAGTTTTTAGTGTCTGAATGTCTGAACAGGCACTGTTAAACTGAAGTGTATTGTACTGCCAGATACTCACTTGGGATTCCAGACACCAGTTTTAGGGGTCTCAGCACTCTGACGGCCCGCAACGTCCTTAAGTCAAACTGTGAACCCAATGTGGTTAAAATCCTGTCACAAACACACAAATATGCAAAAGTCAACAGAAAGCAGAGACCATCATAGACACTGATTAGTTTAGATTAGTGGCTGATCAACTCCAGTCTTGGATATTTGGTTACATCCTTTATAGAAATAACCTCAAATATAAACATAAAAATACAATATAATAATAATAATAATAATAATAATAATAATAATAATAATAATATATTATTATAATATATTATAATGTAGATCATATTATTTTGTACTATTTTGTATCAATTATTATTATTATTATTTATATTAATATTATTATTTTATATTATATTATATTATAAGTTCATATATTTTTATTTGATGTTAATAATAATAATAATAATAATAATAATAAAACATTATCAAACAAAGTGGTATATAAAATAATAATATATACATAATAAAATTAACCTTTTATATATATAAATTATATATAATATAAATAAAATTATAATTTACTGTATATCATATTATTTTGTAGGCTGTTATTTGATGATAATAATAATAATCATAATATCAAATAAAATGGTATATAAAATAAATAAATATATATTATTATCATTATTATTTACTGTAGATCATATTATTTTGTATAATTTTGTAACAATTATTACTATTACTACTATTTTTATTAAATAATAATAATAATAATAATAATAATAATAATATTTACTATATATTATTTTTATGTACTCTTTTTACTTGACAATAATCAATCATTATTATTATAAATAATAAATTAATTATACAGTATTATGTTATTTTATATATTTTTTATTTGACGTTAATAATAATTAATTAATAATAAAACAAAATATTATATGAAATAAACATAATAAAATAGTTACATTAAAATAAAATAATAAAATAGTTACATTATAAGATCCTTAATATTCATATTTTAATTTGATTGATTTAGTAATTTTATGCCTTCATCATTAAAAATGTCATATATAAATAATATTTATTATATTTTATATACTATTTTTATTTGATGATAATAATAATATTATTAATTCTTACAATTATTTAATAATATAAATTGTTATTCATTTATTCATTATTTTATGTATTCAGCATTTCACGTCCTCAAAATGTAAGATATCACAGGCGTCACTCTATACATTTAATTCTCTTTTTCAAAAAAATAAATAAACGAACAGGCAAAAAGATGTCTTTAAATCTCATCTCGCACTGTATCAAATGGCTGGATCACCCTTTAGGTCAGTGACTCATGTAAGGTAGCCATCACAAGAAGCCCCTCTGAAGCAGACTGTCAGCTTTCAGTGTTGTGTGTGTTTATGTTCTGGGAAATCAGCATAACCTAATCTAATCTAATCCCATCACCACAGTGACACCGCCGAGATGACAGCCATTAGATGTTGCCAAGGCAATGTAGCTGGCTGGCGTAGCGCACATGAGCCCGCGTGTCCTCAGGAGCACTGGAGTGGAACCAGCCGCACACTGCATGTGTGCAAATGTGGCTGTGAATAAGATCTTCCCGTTAAATCACAATCATCAACTCGCAGCAGGCAAACTGAGAAGGCTTATATAAAAGTTACAGTTCTTATGTTTGGCAAAGGTGCATCTTTCTTCACAGACATGTGATCTGATTTGCTCATAAGACGAGAAGGAATAAGAGGATGAGAGACTGAAAGAAAGATGGATGAATGCAAAGAGGGAAGAGAAGATAGCAGCAGGGTTGGGGTGGAGGGATCATGCAGAGTACTGTGAGGCTGAGCAGACATGCCCCATTAAATATGATAGAGCTGCCGCAACATCCCCGCAATCTATCTATCTCGCTACCCAAACAGAGAGGAGGAGGACGAGGAGGAAAGTTAGACAAGGAGGAAGAGTTAGCAAAGTTTTCAGCATTGTTTTTTAATAAGGCTGACCTTTACAGAAAACGAAATCCTGTGTGGCGACAACAGCGCCCTCTGCTGGAGCTGTGCAGTCAGAGTCTGAGCTGAACATCTCACAATACATGCTAGGGACTACCAAGACATGAAGAGCCAATGCTCCAGAGAAACAGAAAATCTCATTAAAGCAAACATTCAAAATAAACTGCGACATAACGAATGTTAATTCTTGCATCAAAATCAGCATGTGACAGTGAATATTTTAGGAAAACATTAGGAAAAGGTTTGTTTTAAAACTTTAAGATTCTTATGTTCTACCTAAGAATATGTAAATAATAATAATAATAATAATAATATAAATAAATAGATAAATAGATATAATAAGCAGATTCTCTTAAAATATATTAAAAATACAGTAAAAATATTATAATAAATATGATTTACTTGTGTATACACTGTAAAAAAACATATTTTTAGAAGTTGTAAATAAATCAAAGATTATTGGACTATGTTTTACCAAAAAAAAAAAAAAAAAAAAAAAAAAAAATCAATTATTAAATTTGGCCAGCTCCATTCTTGGATATTTGGCTACATCTTCGATAGAAATAATGTAATATTTAAACATAAAATAGCAAAATTATTATTATTATTATTATTATTATTATTATTATTATTATTATTAATATTATGCACCATTTTCAAATAAAAATCTAAAATATAATAATAATATAAATAATATTTATCTTATATAACATTATTATATTTACTATATTTACTGTAATTATGTTATTTAACATACTCTTATAATTTGATATCAATTAATAATAATAATAATAAATTGTTACAACAGTAACAATTTATTGTGAAAATTGAAATATCATTTCTTATATAATATGATATAATATTATTCATATTACTTTATATATTATTTTTATTTCATAATTAATTTAAATTATCATTAATGTTAATAATACAATAAATCATTATCAAATAAAATGATATATAAAATAATATAATATAAATAATCATATATATATATATATATATATATATATATATATATGTATATATATATATATATATGTATATATATGTATATATATATGTATGTATATATGTATATATATATATATATATATATATATATATATATATATATATATATATATATATATGTGTGTGTGTATATATATATATATATATATATATATATATATATAAAATGCACTTTCAGTCTTTTTACTTTAAAAAAAAAAATCATGTTTAATTCAATGTATTACTTCTCGAATTTTAATTATTTGTGAAATTTACTAGCTAATTTACTAATTGAAAATTGTTTGAAAGCAAGTCCTCCACCAAATTTTCTTCAGTGTTTCATACTATGAAAATGGCCACTTTTAAAGTATGAAACCTGCAAGTATGGACTATACAGCAATATACACTAATTCACTACTGGAAAAGATGACAGATATATATGACTTATAAGATTACATTTTATATAAGCTTTCTAAATACTCATTTTATAGGATTTTTGTGGTAAGATAAGACTCTGGTTGCCTGTGGTGGAGAGAGACTAGCAGAAAAAGACCTTTATTATTTTGAATGTAGCAGGGTAGCTGGAAGCAAGAAGAAGACATTTTTAATATCCCGCTTATCGATGACAAAATATATCTCTACATGATGGCACCAAGCTCGGGCACAGGAAATATGGCTGGGAACGATATCTGCTATTAGTCAAAGAGAAACAACCTGACATAAAGACACAAAACCATATACACAATAACACATATAAGCAAAAACAGATGCTGGAAAATATCAAGCTGTCATGAGAAATGGACAATCAACTCCTGCTTTTCATTATCACAAGCTAAAACAAACATTTAAATGAGCTACCGTCAAATTTAGCCCTGCACATAATCATTATGGAGACAATAGAATTCAGAATGAGCATATACAGTATGGCTGTTTTAACAAAGGACTACAGTCAGATGATGAACCTGAATGAAACTGTTAGGGGTTGATTGTTTATGAAAACCGTCTCTGAGCTGAAACGGTGACTGCAGTTCATAACTAATGCACACTTGTGATTGACAGCTGCTGATTTTCTCCACTCCAGAGGCGAAAGGCAGCTGACTTCTGTGACACTCGACTAAATGAGCCGCCAAAGTCACTCTGCACTCGCCAGTGCTACAAACTGAAAGAGAGGATGAAAAGAAGAAGCGGGAGAGACAGCGGTGGAGAGGTAGAGCGCGAGTGAGACTCTCACCCTCAGTGGGGGTGTTGTGATGTAATTACTGTTGCACGGTGCTGGAATTGGGTTTTTCCACACGTCTCAGAAAGAGACTTATCCCTTTCAGATGATTGTACAGTGCCAGAGCAGCGCTGTCAGTCAGCCTCGGGCACAAAGTGACCTCACAACCTCAACAGAGCAACTCAGACCTTAAGACCATAGAACAACCTGAGCAGAATCCGAAGGGAAATGTATCTGGAAGGTGTTACAAGCAGAAGACTGATGATCTTATGAGCCATTCAGAGCAATGAGTTTAAATGGAGAGTTATGAAAAAAAAAAAAAAACTAAAGAAGTCATTGTTGCCCCCAGATATAGCAGAATTTAATTTCAGAACATTTTTAAAAATAAGAACTTTTATTTTAGATTTTTTTGAATCCATTTCAACTTGAATGTCACTTGTTATTTTATTCAAGTATAACTGAACCTCTGATGCGTGTGTTTCATGATCTGAGTTGCAGATCTGTGAAATCTCGTGCATGTATATTTCCAGGCTTTCTGAATGTTGCACTCAGAAAGTGGCTTTCTTTTGAAGCTGCAAAGTTGAAACCCTTGTTTTGGAGGAATGATTGCATGTTAGGTCAGAAGGCAGTCTACTGCCTGGGATGCATCAGGATGCATTAGCATTTACAATGTGGTGATGCGCCTTTCTGACTACTATTAAACATGGTTTCAGTAATCGAAGCACAAAAAATTTTGGATCCTGTTAAGTTCAGTATGTTCAGTTAGTGATCACATCACCCCAAAATAGATCTCAAGTGTAAACAGGGCCCTAAAAAGTTTCAGAATAGTCATTTAACAGATATTTCAATATCATTTTACAAAAACAAACTATCTTTATTGTTTACATTCATTTAATATCACTCAACCAATTTTGTACACTACTGTTCAAACTTTTGGAGTCGATAAGAAAAGTTTGGAGTCTCGTGCATTTATTTGATCAAAAATACTGTAAAAACAGTAATACGGTGAAATATTATTACAATTTAAAATAACCATTTTCTACTTCAATATATTTAAAAATGGAATATATTGCTGTGATGGCAAAACTGAATTTTCAGCATCCATTACGCCAGTCTTCACATGAGAAATCATTCTATTATGCTGATTTGGCACTTAAAAACATTTCTTCTTATTGTAAATGTTGAATAAAGTTGTGCTGCTTAATATTTTTGTGGAAACCCTGAAACATTTTTAAGGATTCTTTAATTAATCCTTTAGAATTTTTTCCTATTACTTTTGATCAATTAAATTCATGCTTGCTGAATGAAAGAATTAATTTCTTTGAAAGAAAATCTTATATTTGAATGATAGTCTATGACAATAAAGTTTCTATTTCTCTTAAGGATTTTAGGAAAAAAGAGCTTTTTGACCCTCCATAGACGGCAACGCAACTGACACGTTCAAGGCCCAAAAAGTTAGTAAAAGGTAATAAAGTCATTATTTTTGTTTTCTTTGCAAACAAAAATTCTTCTCATAGCTTCATAAAATTACAGTTGAACCACTGATGTCACATGGACTATTTTAATGATGTCCTTACTACCGTTTTGGGCCTTGGACATGTCAGTTGCATTGCTGATTATGGAGGGTCAGAAAGCTCTCGGATTTCATCAAAAATATCTTAATTTGTGCTCCGAAGATGAACAAAGGTCTAACGGGTTTGGAATGACATGAGGGTGAGTAATTAATGACAGAATTTTCATTTTTGCGTGAACTATCCCTTTAAAGCTAGGATAACTGGGAAAAATGTTTGAAAAGTCATTATTTTTGCAATCCCGTTTGTTGACGCTAGTGGCACAGAAATTACACACTTCAGCTTTAAAAAGGAATATAATAAATGAGCTATGAAACCTTTGAGCAATAAAATGTTCCTCTGGAGATGGCATAAAAAGACGGGTTATGAAACTAAATCTCAATAATTCAATGTCCTGCGCAAGTTTCAGAAAGATTAAAAGTTGTTTTCTGAAGAATTTCAACCCCAATTGATTCTTCTAATGTAGAAAAATGAGTATAGCCGCACAGCCCTTCTGCTATCAATTAGTCATAGATCATTTCCTGAGTCAGTGTTGGCATCTGCCATGACTCTCTTTATTACTGCTACACTTTCACCTTCCTTAGCTCACATTAGGATGTCACTGCATCATGCTCAAAATAGAAGAGGTCAAAGGTCACAGCGTTAGACATTTGATGTGGAGCTGTCTAGAGGCACATGTCCAACAAGGACGGGCATATCAGGGTGCCAAACAGGGGTTGCATTGTCATGGTGCCCATGAAGGGAGCGCTAATGAAGTCATCCCGCCTGCCACAAGGCACCAGCATCATACAGAGAGCTTTAATGATTTGCAGTTACCAGACACACACTCTTACACACAAACATACACCGAAGCAGAAGCCTGTCACATTGCAACAATTACACTCATATAGAGATGCACTCTATCCACTCGAATGTGACACATGCTCAAACACACACACTCCTACGCACATGCCCACACACATTAAAAGCAGCCTGTCATCACCCATGCACTACAGATTACATATAAAACACACACAAACCTTAAAAAAACTCATCTTAAAAGCGTAGTTCAGCTAAAAA
Organism: Spinibarbus caldwelli; assembly: GCA_039654775.1. Lineage (NCBI taxonomy): Eukaryota > Metazoa > Chordata > Actinopteri > Cypriniformes > Cyprinidae > Spinibarbus > Spinibarbus caldwelli. The sequence goes on from CM077259.1 coordinate 8,237,845, forward strand.
TGAAAATTCACCAACATGTTGTTCCTTTATGACTCTGTCTTTTTCAGTGGAACAAAAAAGAAGCTATTTTGCAGAATGTCCTGAATGATCTTTTCCATACAAAAGAAAGGATGCTGAGGATGAATGCTCCAAAAATAAATGAAAATATGGCTCTTTTACTATATTTACACAAAAAAGTGAATTAATTTTTAAAAGTATAGATTATAAATTATAAGTATGAATAAAATTTTAGTTTAAATTTGAGTAATTTTGTTATGCGCTTTTTTAAGTTTTGTGCTTTAGTTTTTGGTTCATTTTTCTTTCTTTTTCTTTTTTTTAAATATTTCTGTTTAGCTTTAATATTTTTATTTCAGCTTTATTAATTCTAGTAATTCAACTAATTAATATAATAACTAACTAATTAATATAATAACTAACCTAATATAATATTTAGTTTTATTATTTTATTTTATTTTATTTTAGCTTTTACAATAACAACACTAACTGAAACTTTGTAAATTCTATTAATTCACCTGTCATTGATAAAATGTAATTTCGGACTATCTGGAATGACATGATGTTGCATAAATTACAGAATTTAATTAAATTTAATTGTTAGGTAAACTTTTCCTTTAAAAACAATACTTTCATCCTTCAGTAAATGGCTGACAGAAGTGTTGGAATATGTGTTTTTGTCCTCTGAGGCCTCTTAAGCTGTTGTTTGCTTCCAATGTAGTAAAATCAGTCAAAACAGTAAGCCACAGCAATGTCTCTGTGGAGTTGTCTTTCCCGCACTTCAGCAGTGACTGCTGCTAAAACCTCCCATGTGCGCTGAATCGCCATGATTAAAACCGCAAACTAAGAGTGCGTAACGTGATCAGTCCCTCCCGTTATTCTTCTCATCTTCCATTTCTGTTAAAATGGCTTTAATTAATGTCAGTCCTTTAATGTGTCCCCTGATTCAACTCCAATAACTGTGTGTCCACCTTACTTTCCTTTTGTCATCCATTAGTCACATCCAGCTTGCATGAACGGTAACAAAAGGAGACAAAAATGGCTGCCAAGACTGGAATAAACTGGACACAGAGGACACAGGAATGTCATACATCAGGCAATGACCATTGCCGGGTTTCATGCATCAGCCAGACCATTACCCTTGTGAAAATTGAAGTGTTTAGATGCAAAGAAACATCAAACATCAGACTTTTAGGTCTGTTTTAGGTCTGTTTACACAGTCAAGGGATGCACAGATGCGTTGCCAATAATTGCTATCAGCAGGTCATTAGGGCAGATTATATCCTTTCTGTCAAAAGGATGTGGAAAAACGCACTCATGAATTCAGTTCATGTGATTTAAGAATGCTAATGTGAGTAATGGGTTTTATTTGGATTTATCTGTAACAAGCTATAAAATCAGAAACATACAATTATAGGTATTGGTGTCATTCTAAATAATCAGATATCATATTGCATGAAAAATTTACATTTTGCATTGACGTTTTCTTCAAGGATGCAATGGAAAAAGTGCTTCCTCAAAAATTTGGAAGAGAAAATAACCAACAGAGCAATAAGAGTTATAAGTTATATTTCTGATGTAACACTGTCCAACATCAACACCAGTGAATGTTTCTCTTTTGTTTCACTTAACATTATTACATTCTCACTGAGCTCCTAAAGTACGATGTGAATTAGGGAAAAAATCTGTGAGAGGAGTCAGTATCTGTTGAACAAATGTGTGATAATGCCCACCTATTATGATCGCAATCTGTCCATAAATTCACAGACAATGTGGAAAAGATGTAGTAATTAAAAATTAAACAACTCAACCACTCAGACATCATCACTTATGGTCACATCCAAATCAAATTGAACCTGAAATGATTTGAAACACAAAATGATAGGACTGAGAGAGTTGGAGCACTCAGCGTAGTTAAATTAAAGATGTACCCAAGGTTTATTGCTCAGTACCAGAGCTAGGCAACTAGTAGGTTTTTTGGAAAAGAGTCTGTTGGTTTTAGCAGGTCCCTTATGATATTAAACACATTTGTGGTGAAGCGAAGCCATGGCCTTGGGGGAGGCACAGTGAGCGTCATTACCTCATTACAGGCCCCAGTGCTCTGCCAAGGAGGACAGGATGAGAGCAAATTAAAAGTACTGGCAGACCATGTCAGCTTGGCAAAGCAATGACCCGTCGACTATCACAGGACCCAGAGGTATATGTCAGCGGTGTAAGTTTCTTTTACAGTACATATGGAAATAAAGTCTAAAGGCAAGTATCATTTCACTCAAACCTTCGAAACTTGAAAACCAAGTTGCATTATACAGCAAAACAGTAATATTATGAAATATTATTCCAATTTGTTACAACAGTTTTCTATTTTAATATATTTTAAAATTTCTTGAGCTGTTACTCCAGCCTTCAGTGTCAATGATCCTTCAGAAATCATTAAAATATGCTGATTTGGTGCTCAGGAAACATTTCTTATCCTCAAACAACTGTGGGACTTTTTTTTAATATTTAGGGATTTTGAGGATTTTAAGAATTAGATTTTTTTTTAAATATCAATGTCCAAGTCTTTACTGTCACTTTTGATAAATTGAATGCATCCTCGCTGAATAAAAGCATTCATAAAAAAAAATCTTATTGAACCCAAAGTTTTAAACAATAGTGTAATTAATACAACTCATTTATCTAAGTAGGGTTTTTGCAAAATGCTGCTGAAACAAGGGGAATGAGGAGGATAAGAGTAAGGAACCAAGCGAGAAAGAAAAAATTAAAATAAACTCCTCTTTCATGCTTGGCATGCCAGTGAAGCAACATGGGTGACTGTGCAAGCACAGTTGGAAGTTAACAGCTACAGCATGCAGAGTGTGAATCTCGCCCATCTCTGGTTCTTTCAATTTTTCATTCAGGATGACAAAAAACATCCAATTTGTACTTTATAGAAACAATCTGCAAAGCCACCCTGAAAGTCTGTTGGTGGCCAGATTTGTTGAAAGTCTTCTGAGATCGTAAACACGGAGGGCGGCATTGCTGAGATATTGCCAGCAGACATTAGATCCAGTGCAGGAAGCTTGAATACATGCAATATAGTGAAAAAATTGCTCAAACTTCTACTTGGCCATTCTCTTTCAATTCTCTTTAATGTTTAATTTCAGACTGTTCAGATACCGGTGCTATTGGGCATCATTATTGTTTCAAACCTGGAATCTGTCTTCACACTATCTAAAAAAAAATTAAGACATTGAAAATTAAAGACAATGCGTTTAAAGGTTTGACAACGTCCTATCTACCATTTATACCTTCATTCTTCAAAAAAAAAAAAAAAAAAAAGCAAGCTAAAATAATATATAACCAAAACTAAACTGCATACAAATTCCAAAAATGTAGGCATAGACCTAATCAGGTTAGACGCCATATTGAATTTAACACGTATGAAAACAATGTAATTTAATAGTGCAACTTCCAATGTTTGATCCTACATATATTTTTGTACAAATAATCACTATACCATCCAAGGCAAAATTTGAATCCTGAAGTAATAAAAGTATTTATTTTATTATTTTTTTTAAGAAAATGACAGAGGAATGATAGAAATGGATGGAATGATAAACATTTCTAGACAACCTCTTCACACTAATGGGAAATTCTGTCTTTACAGAAGCCCATACATGTGCACAAACATACACCAGATCCGGCAAGCATCTGTTTAATTACACAACAACTCTCAAAGTGCCTAATAGAGAGCCACTGATCAGCAGAATCCGGGATGGATGTGTTCCCCCAGCTGTGCTCCTCAGAGCCGTTTTCATTTTGAGCTCAATTTGTCAGAGCACTTAAAAAAGGCCAGAGAAAAGATGCTCATGAAGTCTAAAAATGGGTGATTAAACAGTATTCAGATGAAATGTACTGTAAATTTAAAAAAGCACGCTTATAAAGAAAAAAAGCACACAGTCTGAAATGAAATAAAGGAGGAAGAAATAAAAGTAGCAGCTATATGGAACGAGGACATAGTTCAGCGCTGAGAGTGAGAAGACACTTTGAGAACAAGTCACCAAATATACCCTCAGTCAACAAGACAAGTATACCTCATTATTTGTACTGGCAAGGCAGCTGGGTCCTCATTCTACACAGCCAGAGAGAAACAAGACACACTAAGACACAAAGAACTGTTTCCTCGTGCTTTTCAGATGGACATTTTAGTGATTTAATAACAAATGTAAACTGCAAACATTATTCTTCACATGGCTTTTTAGACCACAGAAACTAATTACACTACTGTTCAGAAGTTTGGAGGCTGCATTGATTTGATGAAAAACAATGTAAAACAGTACTATTTTGAAACATCAGTACAATTTAAAACAACTGTTTTCTACTTTCATATGTTTTATAATGTAATTTATTCCTGTGATGGCAAAGCTGAATTTTCAGCAGCCATTACTCCAGTCTTCAGTGTCACATGATCCTTCAGAAATCATTCTAATATCCTGATTTGGTGCTCAAGAAACATTTCCATTATTATTCATGTTGAAAACAATTGGGCACCTTAATATTTTTGTAGAAACTGTGATGCTTTTGTTTTCCAGATTCTTTGATGAATAGTTCAAAAAGTTCAAAAGAAGAGCATTTATTTAAAATATACATCTTTTGTAACATTATAAATGTTTTACCGTCACTTTTGGTCAATTTAATGCATCATTTCTGAATAAAAATATTAATTTCTATTTGAATTTAGAAGGGACATTGTACCTTACTGCTCAATATGCTTTTTCCAAGAAAAGTGTTCTTCCCTGAGAAACTAAATTAAACAGGCAAAAATCCTTCCTATATTTTTAGGGAGTATAAGAGGATTTAAAAAGATCTTTAATCCTAATGCAGACGACAAAATACAACACTGCGCAACCATCCTTTAAGAAGGTCTGTGGTTTCCAAAACCCCACTCCTGTTCGCTTACTACAGTCTCATATTGAGAGCCCCAGCAGCCAAGATAAAGTCTACATTTCATTTCCTGTGGTGCAGGTCACAACAAACATCGAGGACAGATGTATTACTCACTCCATCTTCCTGTCAAACGTTTATCTATTTTCTTAACAGAAGGTGTACACTACAGGTGGATAACAATCTGCAAGCGCACTTTACGGCCCAGTGTTTCAAATGAAATGTAAGTTAATTATTTCTTCATGTGTTAAATTGCCTTTTTAGAGAAGAGAATGAAAGGAAAATTAAGAAGACTGTCAGCTCAGGGCCATTTTCTAAGCAGTCCAACTGATAAAGATATTACTAGAACTTGGCAAAAAGAGGCTATTTAAGGTTGAAAAACAGCTAGAATAAGGAAGTTAGAATACAAAATAGCCACCATTTTGCTTTATGGGTCATTACAGAGAATATGCACAGATTTGCATTTTGTAGCACAGCCAAGTCATGACAAAACACTAATGCTCTCTGGAATACTTGATTCTGATTGGCCAGTTACAACAGTTGAGCAGTCAAGTTGAGCAGTGTATTTAAATCAGTATTTCATGTCCATTTATTTTTGGAGCATTCTAATGCCTGTAGTATTGTACAGTCAGACAGTCGTTGTCAGAAGAAAACACCTTCAGGATGATACTAAACCCCTTCAGTCTCATGTTGGGGTCTTGATCACCCTGTCAGGGTTTATTTGTATGATAACGACTGTGCTCATTTGTCGAATTTGCTGTTTTATAACAAACACATAGAAGACGATGTGTAAAACGGTGTAGAAAAATCCTCCCCGGGGTATAATTTTCCCATAGTTTCCTCTGAATGTGAGGGAACAGAAACAGCAGAGGGGTTATTTTAAACCTATCTGCTCTGAGGGAGCTTTAATCTTTGTTGAGTTTCCATTTCCATTCCACCTCAGTGACCCTATGCGTCTCATTCAGGTCTCAGGTCAATGAAGCATTGACTGTGCTGAGAGGCCCTTGGGCCCTACTTTGAGAAAACATATTTAAGCATAATGACAATAATTATTCTCCGCAATGGACGGATCATTATTTATTTATGCCGATGATAAAGGGAATGAGAGGGAGGTGATTGGAACAGACGTCTTGGCGGCTGATGGATACCCTTTCGACGTTCTCTGCTAAAGGAGGAGGCGTAATCCAATGAGCTGAGCCCACTGCTCATCAGCACTCTGACGGGACGACGAATTAGCCGCCATTTGATTCGACTTTGATTGCTTTGAGAGACTTTGTCGTGGAGAGAGCTGGGTTTGACATCTTAGCTTGACTTTAGTGCGCCATCAATTCACAGCGGTGCCGTTCCAAATCTCACCTCAGAAAACTTACTTTAATCATTGTATACTCTCACTGGATAACTAAATGGGACGTTCTTCATCAAATTTATAGCTAATGATAAAGTAATTAGCTTTTGGGTTGACCCTGTAAATTGTGTTGACATTTCATTTAGCAGCCATATCACCCTGTAGCCCAAGACTGGTTGCCAGTATGGAAGACCTCTGGGGAAAACCAGGTGCTGTTGGAAGAGGTGTTAGTGAGACCAGCAGGGGGTGCTCACCCTGTGGACTGTGTTGGTCCTAACGCCCCAGTATAGTGATGGGGACACTATACTGACAAAAAGCACCATCTTTCTGATGAGACGTTAAACCGAGGTCCTGACTCTCTGTGGTCATTAAAAATCCCAAAAATTCGCCCATTGGCCGCTGACCATCATGGCCTCCTAACCATCCCCGTATAATGATTGGCTTCATTACTCCTTCTCCTCTCCACCAATAAGCTGGTGTGTGGTGGGCGTTCTGGCGCAATATGGCTGCCGTCGCATCATCCAGGTGGATGCTGCACACTGGTGGTGGCTGAGGAGATTCCTCCCTTCCATGTAAAGTGCTCTGAGTGCCCAGAAAAGCACTATATAAATGTAAGGAATTATTATTATTATTTAGCCTCAGATTTACTTAAAGCTGTCACTCATTATACACCAAAGAATTTCATGGCTGGATAATAAAAAATTTGGGAAAGTGTCTTTTATCCCTGTTGGAGATCTTAAACCAGCCTAAGGTGGTTTGCTATTAGTTGGTATTTCAGCCTGGATTTAGCTGGTTTCGAGCTAGCTGAAATTGACTAAATCCCCTCTAAGCTAGGACATTACCAGGGCTGCTGAATATTAAATATTCAAATCTTCAATTATCTTACACCATAGCAGGAAACACAATAAACAGTTTCTACAAACTGAATGCCAAGTTATATTGTAAATAACAGCTTATATTTAACATGGAACATTCCTTTAATTTCATGTACTGTAATAAAAAAAGAAACTGGTTTTGCATATATTTTCCTGGCTCAAAGCAACAGGAAGGTCAATAAACACACTGGAAAGATTCCATTCCAATGCCACTGTTGATTGCACAGGAATATTTCACCTGGAGCTCCTGAACTGGGTCAACCATATCGTTTCACACTATGATCAGGCACCACTGGCCATTCCACAATGTAAGTGGCATGTAACACTAGCAGGTGTCAAGGTCCCAGTGCGATCCTAGCACAATTTGTCCATGGAAGCTCATCCGTAGAGAGTGAATTGAAGTTTTTATGGTCAGATAAGGAAGTCGTTTTCTGCTCCTTGTTACAGATATTGCCGGTGGGATGTAGGTAGATGGAACAGATCCTCAATCAACAGAGCAGACGTGAGTTTTAATGCCTCAAAGCTGCCGTAAATGAAGTAGAAAAACGCCAGATTTTGCCTGGAAAGCTGCGTTCATTCACACTCCTGCCAGAAGCATAGCTTTTCTCCAACTGGCCCGCTGTCTGTCAGACAGTCTACTGACACAGATTGCTCCTTCTACAAACACAGTATCCTAAACACAACTGCTATTAACATCTCCACATCTCTTTCATGAGGGAAAACACATTTGGACATGTACTGTTAAGGTTGTTGTCAGGAGAACGTTGACCTGGAAATGAAATGAAATGAAATGAAATGAAATAAAATAAAAGCCTATGTAATTTTACAGTTAAAAATAACTGTTTTGAATACTCTAGATAACATTTCTGTATGTACTGTTTATGATTTAATTTGTGCCTATTTCTTTTTGACACATACACACACACACAGGCATCTTAGAACAGCTTTCTGCTGTCTCTTAGTCTTAATCTCTTCATAGTCTATTCTCTGGAGGAACTGGACCTGAAAGAACTCATCATCTCTGGCCAAAGGCACCTAATGAAGAGGGTCAAAGTTGCCAAGTAATTAACCAACAGACACACGCTGCCACCCGCCAACACACAGATGGAGGAACATATTTCGAGACAAATAATCTAATGGCAAACCACCACATCACTATAATAGCACAATAACAGAGTTCTCTTTCTCCATACCCTGCCATCCAACGTCATAATTCATGTCTTTCATACACATGTATGAGCAAAGTTGTACTTTAGTGATGTGAATATAGAATTATTTAAGTTTCAGACTTTTAACCCTTGGGCTGATTTTGGATGTGCTCTACTGATCCTAATCCAAACTTTTGACATTTGCAGAGATTATACAGTTCTGTCTGCTGCATGGGAAAACTTCAGGTTATGCCAAACCACACTCTTCAATGTAACATCTTTTCTCCTCAGGCATAAACACAGCTCAGATGACAAAAATTTTGACAGCTTTACAGTCGCATAAACATATCGAAGCATCTTCCCTGTCGCAAGAAAATCTGCTAAAGCCACACTGCAGTGGCTGCAGAATAGCTGATAATTTTGACAAATAGCTGTGAAATAATTTTGACATAAAAATTACATGATCTTTCTGACCCATGACCTTTCAAAACAACTGTCAAAACTCCACTTTTGACAACTCCTCAAAAGACACTGCTGTCCTAAGAATATTTGAATAAAAGGGTACAGGTACCATTAGCCATCAGTTCACTGTCTATGATGAAAAGTAGCTAGAGGGAGACGCTTTTTGTTTTAGTGTTATAGCTGAAACCACTGAGCTTTCTATAAAAGCAGTCTCTGAAAAACCACGCAAAAAAAAAAAAAAAAATTACACTTGCGAAAGATTAGCTGATGAGAACAGATTTGAGCACACTGAGTCACAAATTAAACCTAAAGGAGTGGGTTTAATTTATTTACATAAGCACATGCGGTGGATGGAAGGCTCTAATTACCTTCTCTGGGACGGCGATAAGACAAAGTACAGAGCCTGGAACGAAGAGCATATCCAACACTACGAAGGAGCAGCAACAGAGAAAGTGGCTCAAAGCAACAGGAAAACTTGACAGTTCTGGACAGATACGGGTGTTGAGCTGCAGAATTACATACACTCCACCATGCTTCAGTAAAAACAAGGGAAAGAGGGAAAATGAGTGTCAGTCATCCCTACATTTGGACAGACAGATGAAAGCCTGAGCCATGAGTGACAGCAATCTGATTTCCATGAATTGCACCCACAGACCTTCAGAAAACCCATTTGTATGTTTCCACTGATGCTAGTCAGTTTGTGTTTAGTCCCAGAATTAGACAGTGTGCCCACGGATTGCCTACAATCCCCTCTCTGTCCATGTGATCATGCGTATTGCTCTGTGCTGACAAAACTGGAAATTACTTTGTAGATAGCAAGCTCTAATCTGATTGGCTGACCTTATAGAATTTCTTGAAGTAAGAAAATAGCTTACCAAAAAATACTTAATAATTCAATTTTAAAAATTTATAATTAAAAACAAAAACAAAATAATAAAAATAATAATAATAATAATAATAATAATAATACATTTAATATATAAATATATAGAAAAATGACAGTAATGACTTTTACATTGTTTACAAAAAACTGCATTTCAAATAAACACTGTGAACTTTCTACTCATCAAAGAATCCTTAAAAATGCACCACAGTTTCCACAAAAATATTAAGCAGCACACGCGTTTTCAACATTGATAATAATAAGAATGTTTCTTAAGCACCAAATCAGCATATTAGCATAATTTCTGAAGAATCATGTGACACTGAAGACTGGAGTAATGGCTGCTGAAAATTCAGTTTTGCCACTGAAGGAATAAATTACATTTTAAAATATATTCAAAAAGAATAGTTATTTTAAATTGTAATAATATTTCAAAATTTTCTTGTTTTTACTGTATTTTGATCAAAGAAATTCAGCCTTGGTGTTATAAGAGATTTTCTTTCAAATATATACAAAAAAAAAAAAAACTATAAATATACTAAATTATAAATGTACTAAAAATATTACAGACTTCACATTTTTGAACGGCAGTGTTAGCCAGCTAGCAAATTTTATTTACTGACCATCAAAAATGTTCAATATATCCCAGAAAACCAAATGTTTAAGTTTACAGGCATAAAAATGCATGTTCAAAATCAACAAATGTCAGATGTGGTGACAAAGCAAAACTGGCATATAAAACAGTTCTGTCAACTGGCTGTACTGAGACAGCAGGCCATCATAGGTCTGGCTATGCGAGACCATCTTCTGCTTGACTGTCTAAATGTGGAAAAAGCGGGAAAAGAGCTTAGATTGCTGTTTAATGGCTTGGGAAATAGGTATGAACGCAAAGTCAGGTTTAAAATTGAAGCCTGTGATTTAGGTCTGCTGGGGGAAGTGCCTAGCCATAGTGTTACATCAGATTTGTTTGTGTGAACGTTTAGGGTGTTACGGTTGGCAGAAGACACACTCACAATTTGCACATTTCATATTTTAGGGATTTGTCACAGCAGGAGTGTATGTGCGCATGTTTGAATGTGTGAGCGAGTGATAGTGGTGAAACGTAAACCACACTGGATACAGCCCATTCTTTGTCACCATAGAAACAGGAAGGCAACATGACAATGACTCCATCAGGCTTATTGGAGCACACAGACAGAAAAGAAAACGGGATGATGAGAAAGATGATAAGGGCAACAGATCATATGTTGAATTACATTTTTATTTGCTATCTTCAAAATTAGTACACAAGGTACTACCAACTGAGAGAAAAACAAGGAAACAATGAAAGAAAAGAGACCTCACTGCTTATCAGAACTATAAAACTGAACCACAGGAAGTACCCGTAGATAAACCCACAGCAAACAGTATCTTGTATGTTGTATCATGTGTTATGGGCCGTATACGTCACTAAACCAAACATCAATGGGACATAGATACCTAGAAGTGTGCTTTGAAGGGACAGGTAAACTAGGAGACCCTTGAGCAGAGATGGGAGGACAAAACCAACGGCATGAGAACTGCCACAGAGCATCATGGGGGTTTTATTTAGATCTGTGCTGGCGCTAACATTTAAATGTCAGGTAAGGAGATGGAAGGACTTGTTGGCATAAAAGCCTGAGGCTAAGCGACAAAAAAGAGGAGAGAGAGAGAGGGCAGGCAATGAGGACTGGTCATGTAGCACAATCAGTTTGCTCTGACTGTCCGTATAAAAGATCATCCAAAAAGGCAGTGGGCATTTAATATCTATGGTTGTTTTTTTTTTGTTGTTGTTTTTTTTTTTAACTCAAACAACTGCATTTCTAGAATCTACTAAATGATGAAAAAGGCTTATGTGTTTAAGTGGTCATATCATGCCTTTTTCACTGAGGCCCACATTTAATGTTAGCCAAACACCAAAACAGTCATAATTTGGCTTTTTATGAACATTTTCTCTGTAAATGGGACATTGTAAATGCCCACTTCGTACAAAAACTAAGGAACAATGGTTACTTTTAGGCTGCAGGTTTGCTGTTGGGATAATGTATTTGAGATTCTGATGTCTAAAGTCTAATGTTGATTTTGAAACAAGACATTTTTTGCAGCTGAGTTTAAAGAGATGCCCTTTTTAGACTATTCATAATTTAGTTAAAGCTAATAGTGTCCATTCTGGTTTGACTTGAAACCAAAAAGCAAAACAAAAAAAAAAATGCAAAAGCAAAGCAAACACAAAACAAAAACAAAAAACAAAACAAAAAAAAAGCAAAAAACAAAAAAAAAAAAAAAAAACAAACAAACAAACAAAAAAACACTCCAGCTTTGAATCTGATTCTGATGTCTGAAGTCCAATTTTGAATTTGAAACCAGACATTTTTTTGCTATCATTTTTTTGAGTTTCTATAGATGCCCGTTTTAGATTATTTAAAATTTTGTTAAAGCTAAACAAATTCATTTAAAGTCATTTCTGGTTTGACTTGAACACAAAACAACAAACCAAAACAAAAAGCAAAGCAAAACACACACAAACAAATTCAAAAGCAAAGCAAAACACGAAATAAAACAAACAAAAAACAAAAAGCAAAACAAAAACGCAAATGCAAATACAAAGTAAAACATAAGCAAAACAAAATTCAAATGCAAAGCAAAACACAAACAAAACCAATAGCAAAAACAAACAAACAAACAAAAACAACAAAACAAAAAACGCAAATTCAAAGCAAAACAAGCAAAACACAAAATGTAAACGTAAACGCAAAGCAAAACAAACAAAAAGCAAAAAGTAAAAAGCAAAAAAACAAAACAAATCATTAAAAAAAATAAATTAAAAAAATAAACAAAACAAAGCAAAACAAAAAAATGAAACAAAAAACAGCTTTGAAACTAAATGTTTCTACACAACCGTTCCTAGAAAAGCTTCAATATTCATCTGAACTGAAAAAAACATTGTTGCAAAGTCAATCTGAGACACTGGAAAAAGGAACGTGAACGTCGGTTAAACCCCTCAGGGCTGTTATCGTCATGTCTTATGGCAGAATCATCACAACAAGCAGATATTAATCAGGTCTCCGGTTTCCTTCGCTTTAGCTGTTCTACACACAGCATGAAGGAACAGTGGTAAATCAATTGCCATGGCGACTAAAAGGCCTCCTGGTGCTCCGAGCCCCATCTTCAAAAAAAAAAAAAAAAAAAAAACTGGCATGATAATGAGAGCAGTTTATCATATGAGTCACTCTCTGTACAGAACGAACCTGTGTGTGTGTTTAAAGAGCTGATTAACTGAAATTACATTTAAAGCATGTTTAATTTGTCAATTAGCTGTTATAGGATAGATTGGGAGTACCAGAATACAATACACTGAAGACAGTGAAATATATGACAAGTATAAATTATAATGCATTTCGAGACTAATGTCTTACAGACAATTATATTAATCAGTTAAAAGTTAAGAATTCAAATATTCAGGTCACAAAGTTCAGAATCAAGCTGCTCTGAGGATTGAGTTATTTAAGGGAAAAAAACAAAAACAAGTTTCCGCCCGAATGAAAGTGAACCACTTCCATTCTCACCTCTAGATCTCATGAGACCGCCTTTCATGTACGTCATCAGAAGTCTGTTCACCTGAGACTATTCACAATGTAAACCAAGGAAATGTTTCAATCCTCTCTAAGTGTACTAGACAGGGAAATTTTTAGGTCTAGTTGAAATCATTCCACTGTACTGAAATGTGTGCACACTAGAAAATTTCCAAAATGCATTGTTAGAAAACTAATTCATAAAAATTAATTGATCTGTTCTGCTTAATAAAACATGCCGGACAATTGCATCTTTCCTAATGACTTTTTAACATCCCACAATTAAAATGCATTATGGAATGTTATTCAGCAATGCTGCTGATAAATATCAATTATGTTTTAATGCGAGACCTCTAAAACTTCTGTTTACGATATACTGATTCACAACACAGAGAACTAAGGAGCAAAAAGAAGGCACAGACCAAACATAAATTACTATTATTACATGAGTGAACAGGGAGGGCATGCTAACAGTAAGACTAATGTCATGTGGGCGATTAATGAACCATGACCTACAACAACTAATTTGCCTATTAGCCTAACTATTAGCATGCTGGGACAATGACGACAAAGTGTAATCAGCATACACGAATGCACTTTGACATTTCTCTGAATAAGTATAATAAAGTCTTGTAAAAATAATGACATTTCCAAACACTCTTACTATCCTCCACTGACTCCGTCTGTCATTATTTGGCCAAACAGAGAGAAATTGACATTCTGTATGATTGGCTTACTTAAACTGTCTCTGCAAATTAAATTGATTTAGTATTTAAAATTTAAATTATAAAAAGGTTCAGCTTTTAATAATGTTACTTTCGAAAATGATGTCATTCGTGAAGGACAAAGTCAAACCAGACTGCTACTGAGTTCTGGCTATCATGAATGTCAAAAATGCTGACTGGCCATTTAAACAGAGGTGACAGGAAACAACGTGAGCAGATCTGTATAAATGCCACAGCTGGAGGTCAGCCAAGAGTTGTATCTGTACCGCTAGCAGCGCTTGTGCTCGTCTATCTCCCATAGTGTGTTCTCACAAACACACAAACAACTAAACAAATATGTCTAAACACTAATGACACTGAGCGACTAATAAAGATCCAGGGCCACAAATAAAATTTTCTTTTCCCTCTGATTGCCTGCAGGGCCTGCAGCCAGCCTCAAAATTACATTAAAGCACTTTGTGACAATCTGCATTGTCTTGGGCACACAGAGATAAAATGCTATTGAATTAAATGTTATGCAAGGGCTCCGAAACGAGCCGTAACGCTTCTTTCAACGTCAAATATAAAAACCTATGACACATCCTAAAGATACCAAGACACATCTTGCTGAAGGCACTGTAGTAAAATGAAATGTGTCACTGCATTAGCCTTTTATTTACGCCTGGTATATACATTACTGTTAAAAAGTTTTAAAAGAAAATCTGTTTTTAACATTTAAATATACGCAGCATAAGAAATGCTTACTGTTAGTTAAAATGCTTACTGTTAGTTAAAGATACGCAGCATAAGATATGTTTCTTGAGCACCAGATCAGCATATTAGAATGATTTCTGAATGATCATGTGACACTGAAGACTGAAGTAATGGCTGCTGAAAATTCAGCTTTGCAATGACAGGAATAAATACAATTTTAAAATATATTAAATAGAAAACAGTTATTTAAAATTCAAAATATTCCACAATAGTAGTGTAATTGACAAAAACATACAATAAGATTGTAAACTGGCAATATTTTACTTTTAAAAAATGTTTAATATTCCATAAAATCACATTGGAAGTCATATTGGTAAGCTAATAAAATGCCTTTATCATCAGTAACCTATATTGTCATACACTTTAGCTCACAGAATAAACTGTAGAATGGTATTGTTAGCCAAAAATGATTGCTTTTGCATGATTTTGCATCAATATATGTCCAAGAGTATATAGCAAAGAAGGATAAGTGTCCCAAAATCCTATAAAATAACAGAATATGGGCTCTGATTCAGTATAATTACAGTGATATGCACCCTTCAATCTTGTATTACTCTCTTTGTTAAACATTCACTCATGAATTTCCCGTCTATCTCCAAATCCAATTAATTTCTTTATACAAAACCATTTTCCCCATTAGAAAAGAAGCAGCGTGCCTGACATACAATGAGAAAAGCGCTGCCTAGTTTGACATTCAGCCTTCTCTGTCAATCTCCAAACTTTAGTCTGTTTATCTAATTATAAAAGAGGAGGAATAGCAAGCCAAAAGCCACAACAGCAGGCAGAAGAGAAGCCAGGCGAGCTTTTGCAGGCAGACGGAGGCAGATTGTTTTCCTGGTTGTGTGCTGACTGAGAGACTGATAAGCAGAGAGTGGCAGAGTGGTTTGTTTGAAGTCTCACACAAACAGAGTTCAGAGAGAGAATATATAAGGCTGTGTGAAGTTTTTTCCTCCTCTCCTCTCCTGTATCCCCCTCTTAAGCGACAGACAAACACATCTAGCTGACCAGAATAACTCTACAATAACATGGAGAGCTGAATCTTCACAGAATCCTGTCTTTTGCATAAGTCATGGCAAGGCTTTTGGAATGATTACAGAGAAATGCAGGCTATGTTCGGAGTGGAATACTAGCATACTGTACTGCACAGTATACACTGAATTTTGCCTACAAATAGTAAGTGAAACAAGGCACATTATTCAATGATAAATATTTCAAACCAGTGTTGCTATTGTTACAAAACTAGGACTATTAAAATGTTTTTGGCAGCTGAAATATAACTGAAAAATATATAAATATTAGATTAAAAAATGGAAATGCTTCTTGGGCAAAAAACTGAGATAAATAAATTTAAGTTGAGGCTTTAAATGTACTAAAATTAAAACTGAAATAAAAATAAATTAAAGCTACACAGAAATACAAAACAAAAACCACACAACAAAATTACTTGCACTAAAATAAAAATAAAAACTAAAAATGTAAATATAAAAACCCATTCTAAATATTAATAAATACAATAATAGTATACAAATAATACTAAAATATCTCTGTTCTACATAATTGTCACCTGACCTAATTTCATTATGCATATTTCACAAGCAGCTTCCATTTAGCATGACGAACAATAAAAACTGTCATTTTGCTTTTTTAAACCAGTTTGGGTCAAAACATCTTAATTCTTGGCAGTCTACGCTACACACTGGAAATGGAAGGTCAGGTCAAGAACATTGTGGTTGCATACTGTGCACAGTATGCATACTGCAAAGGCAGAGTAGTATGGTAGTTTCAAACTGACTTTTATGAAATCACATTTCATATTCCTTAAGAGACCAAGGGAGCACTTATAAAACTAATGTAGACAAAATCTTGAATTATAGTTTTAATTATTAAATATCATACAACCTGAGCGCTGCATGATCTCTATATTTGATAGTTTTGTCTACTTAAAAGCTCACTAAATATGACTACAAAATAGCAAAGTACCACCAAAAAAGCCTAATATATGTCAAAGGATGTGCTGAATTTTTGTTACAGAAATATTCTACAAGGAAGCCTTCATTTGATGTATGTTGTGTCATCTGTCTCATACACATAGAGACAAACGGGGGGGCACGGTCATGTCAAGCGCACAATGAAGCTGAAAGGTGACCCCCTCCCTAAAGGGGAGAGATACGCAGCAGGGCTCTGTTAAGAAGCTGACGCAAATGTCACCATCTCTTTTACAAAGTACTGCCCTCTCTCTTTCTCTCATACACACTAACGCAACAATACACAACAGGATCCTCAGCTCCAAGACTGCAAACATGACAACAACAAAAGACGAACCTTTTCGATATGTCATTTCTGTGGCCATTTGAAAAATATTGCTACACATGCATAACATGACATCTAGTTCTGTGATAATCAGTCTTAAGCATCTACTCTAGCTGTTGCTTGATCAGTTGTTTTACATTGTGATGTAACTGTTGACCCTCTCAGCTTACATAATGGGTATTAATCTTCACTTAGACTTGAGCAAGAAAAATCAGCGCAGGTGTTGACCTGCTGAGTATTTGAATTTAAGTCTGTCCCATTGTGAAAGGAAACAACAGAATACCACATGAGCTCCATATTAATGAGTCAAGTTGCTTGGCAACTGTAAACAGCCTAGAGCTGAACTATATTACTTGGCAGAAAAATGGTTATTAAGATTATTACTATTAATAATGGTAATTATTTTGTAACATTGGTGTATTTCATCATACTGCTGCTGCTATCATAAAAGCAATAAACCACTCGAGGGCTCAGGGTTGCATTGCGTTACATCATGCTTAACAACTCCTCTAAATTATGGTAAAATCACTGTGAAACCTGGTCTCTTGTGGTTTATTGCTTTTTTTGCATTAATGCATTATTGCATTAAGCTATTTTAATACAATATGCTTAATGTAATCACTATGCATGGCATCTGGCAGAATTGGCCAAAAGCTGATCAAGAGACCTATAACACAACTTGCAAATAATAAGCATTATTAAATAAATAATATCTAAAAAAAAATCTGGATAACCAGATGCTTATATCCAAATATAAAAGAGTAGTAACACAAACAATTTATACAAGAGCTTACAATACTCGCAACAGGGTTATTATAGTTAACTGAACTAAAATTAAAACCATAAAAAACACACTTGTTACTTAAGATAAAACTAAATTTTATCTTAATAGATAAAACTTAAACTCATGTTTTTGAGTTAACTGCAAAAGAAACAGTTCTCATTTTCATTTAGTTTCAATTGATGTACTAAAATAACTAAAACGAAAATAAAAATGAATAAAATCTATATTAGACAGTTTTTAAAAAAGAAAAACTACTAAAAATGGCAAAAAAAACAAAACAAAATGACTAAAACTTTAATTCAAATTAAAATGAAAATGTAAACTATAAAAATAAAAACCAATTCAAAATAGTCATAAAAACTAAAGTAGTATCTTACTGATACTAAAATAACACTAACTCGCAATAACACAATGTTTTATATGCAAGTCAAAATAGTACAAAAGCTAGAGTAGGAACGTAAAATAGATTAAATATTTTTATTTAAAAAGCAACAATTAAAAAGTATAATTACTAAAAGTATAATAATTTTGATACAAAATAATGTAACGTATATATGTATAGTGTAATATGTATAGTGTAACATTAAAAAAATGATGTCAAGTGGAGGGTTGCTTCCCACCTGGAACTCTGAAATGAAAGAGAGAATGAGAGACTAAAGCTTCTCTGCTTGAGAACTCCAGGGCAAGTGTGCCATCTGGCCAGCAACACAAATGATAGAAATGATAAAGCTGGACAGTACATAAATGATGTGCATAAGCCACTTGGCATTCTTCCTAAGTGAGATGAAATACACACTTTAGTCCAACTAATCCAACAAAAAGGTTTTTGTACTGTTTTTGGAAGATAATCAATGATAACCTATGCAAATTTTTACTATGCCCCTGTACAGACCTGCACATATGGACACACCTATTATCTGACACATGATATTGACTGGAGGTTGAACTAAATCCTTAAGTAAAGCCCTTTGAGGAAAAACAAACACTTGGAGGAGAAATGCAAATAGACTGAAAACATAGAGAAGAAACTGTGAGATTACAGCACAAATAATTTTCAAGTGAAGCTGAAATCCTTTCTGCACCCTGCTGAAGAGAGGCAGAGAAAAGGGACATGCACCAGGCCTGCAGCCACACGCCATATCAAATGCCTGTCAAAAGTGCCTCTCTCATGGCCTGGGAGCATTGTGCTTCCAAAAAAGAAACGGGTCAAGGGATATCACAGGAAAACAACGTTACTGTACTTTTCTTTTTATTAAATGTTGCCACACTACTCTTTTTACTAAGAGGAACTTTACTGTGCTCTTTCTACTGAGTGTCATAACATTCATACTATCTGAATTCACAGTTGGAAATATACGGCTGGCATCAGGCAAGAGAGATATGAAGCGTAGCGATGATAAAAGAATACAATAGGTGAGATGCACAGTCAAAGAGAGCGGAAAAAAATACAGAGAGAGAGAGAAACATTCCCAGAGGGCTCCACTTGATAGAGGAATGGCTGGGACAAGCTGCTACCTTCCTGCAACAGTTTGAAAATCCACACTGTGCATCACTGATCACCACAGTGAGGGAGCCAAAAATGTGGGGTAATATAACTAGAAAAGCAAAGTTTGTCAAGACATATGTTGGCTAGACAAAGCCTTACTCAAAGGTTTAGAGGGAAAAAAGTTCAAAGGACTTGAAATTGGAACATTTGTAGGCCTTAAGGACAGAGAAAACAATAGAATGACAGACAGAATGATAGAACGATAAACAAAGATAGAAAGATAGAACGATAGAACAATAGAACGATAGATAGATAGAACGATAGATAGAACGATAGAACGATAGATAGATAGATAGATAGATAGATAGATAGATAGATAGATAGATAGATAGATAGATAGATAGATAGAGAATGACAGATAGATTGATAGAATGACTGAACGACAGACAGAATGATATAATGATAAACTGAACCACAGAGAGAACGACTGAAAGAAGGACAGAACAATAGAATGACAGAATGATTGATAGAACGATAGAATGATAGAACGATAGATAGATAGATAGATAGATAGATAGATAGATAGATAGATAGATAGATAGAATGATAGAATGATAGAATGATAGAACGATAGATAGATAGATAGATAGATAGAGAATGACAGATAGATTGATAGAATGACTGAACGACAGACAGAATGATATAATGATAAACTGAACCACAGAGAGAACGACTGAAAGAAGGACAGAACAATAGAATGACAGAATGATTGATAGAACGATAGAATGATAGAACGATAGATAGATAGATAGATAGATAGATAGATAGATAGATAGATAGAATGATAGAATGATAGAATGATAGAACGATAGATAGATAGATAGATAGATAGATAGATAGATAGATAGATAGATAGATAGATAGATAGATAGATAGATAGATAGATAGATAGATAGATAGAGAATGACAGAACAATAGAACATCAGACAGAATGATAGACGGATAGAATGACAGACAGAATGACAAATTGATATGATTGAACAACAGATGGAATGATACAATGTTTAATAGAATGTCAGATAGAATGATAGAATGATATATTGACAGTATGACAGAAAAACAGACAAAATAATACAATGATAGATTGAACAATAGAGAGGAAGACATGATGACAGAACGTCAGAGAATGGCAGAAAGACAGATAGAATGATAGATAGAATGATAGATCAATGATAGATAGACAAAAACGATAGAATGATAGTCAGATCAATAGCTAGATACTATATACCTTTGGCACTGCAATTCATTGCTTTTTTAAAAAAAAAAAAAGACTGTAGAATTTGAAAGTAGGACGATTCAATCTCTTAAAGGACTTTCAAAAACACTGTTATGAGTGAAACATCTTTACAACACATACGCAAGCATTTTAATAACCTTCAAAGTGTGAGCAGGACCTGCTGTTGTCTGTCTACGCAACAAGAGACACTGGCACACGTTCAAATGGTACTCCATTATGAATCTCTTTGACTCCGGCACAAACAAAGCAAGGCCAGGTCCCTACCACTTTGAAGCCACTCATTGTCTCGCTGCATCCAAAACACATGAAAGACAGCAGAATTGAACACAACTCTTTGAAGTCAGCACTTTGTGTTCCTGGATAAGCGGTCTCAGCCCTGATCGGAGTCCTGAATATTCTGAGTGGGATAAAGAATCAAGAACAAGCACAGACTATGCCATCAACTCAATCCACTCAGCCTCAAACTGAGGGGAAGAGTTGACGTCAACACGGACAGATGTGAGACAGACAGAGATAACATGGAAACATCCTCTCTACCAGGCCCTGGAGCTGTAAAACAAGCTAATTAAAGAAGCCAAACAATAATCGTTCAGGCAAAGGTAGCTAATAGTACTAGCGCGACGCTCGAGCCTTGGGTGCTGTCAGGACGATTAATGGCATTTTTAAATGACTTCCACAAAGACATCACAGTGGTGTAAAAGGTCAGATGAGGTCAACCGTGGCTTTGGTTGTTACTTACTGGCTGAATGTTCAACTGCCTGTGACCACAGAAAGGGGGAGGTGGGCTTGTAACTATGGTAACAAGCTGAAGCAAAGCATCTTCTGTAGATACTGGAGTACCAGGTGAACTGAACTAGAGAGGAACCTATTTGACCCGAGGGGTCGTTTGGATTGGCTCAAATGAACTTGTGTTGACCAAAGAGGTTTTGCCCTAGGCGTAACATTCCATCAAGCATAACATTCTGCTCATTCAGAGCAAGGTAAATCAAAGTGCTAACACACATACCAATAGAAAGCAGATGCAATGCTATTTTATTTTTCTCAATCTCTTTCTCATGATATTGCACTGATTTTTTTTTTTTCTTTTGCATTCATATCTTCTCATACGGTTTAAGTACTGAAGAGACAATTTGTGTAAATGAGCGCAAAAAGAGATAGAAATTTGATATAGCTAGGAATCTATCATGTTTCCCACAATTTCAATCAAACAAAATAAAAACAAAACATGAAACAAAACTAAAACATGAAACAAAACACCAAACAAAACAAAACCAAAACATGAAAAAAAAATAAAACACGAAACAAAACAAAACGTCTCGGTTACGTATGTAACCCTCGTTCCCTGATGGAGGGAACGGAGGAGACGTTATGCCGTGACGACATAGGGGATTTACTTGGAAGCCCCAATCATCTCTGACTTTAAGAGAAAACGCCAATGAATATTGGCTAGTGGATTTTGCATACCTGAGCCACTCCCTGCCCTCACGGGTATAAATAGGCGGCAGGTGCATCCACTCATTAGGTTTTATGCTGAGGAGCCGAGATCGAGTCCCTGGCAACCAGCGATGGTTCTAGATTGTGGCATGGGGACATAACGTCTCTGTTCCCTCCATCAGGGAACGAGGGTGACGTACGTAACCGAGACGTTCCCTATCTGTCGGTCACTACGAGTTATGTCGTGAAGACATAAGGGTCCTATGGAAAGTGCCACAAGCTGAACCCCGTCACAACCATATAGCATAGCAAATGTTGGCAAGCAACCGCGTCAGACAAATGTTATGCAAAGGTCGTAACCTTCCCACTGCCCCAGCGCAAATTCGCTGACCTTGGTACCACGCAGGGACCACAGGTGAGTACATCGCTGCTGGAGATAGCCAAGCCGCTGTTCCTTTCCCCACAGAAATTCTCAACAGAAGGGATTTCGACCTTCAATGAAAGATTTGCTTCAAGTCTTTCCTATTTGTTGTTACAGCTTGGCAGTAACGACGGGGAAGCGAGCCTTCCAGAGAAGGGCGCTACGGAGGCCACATCCTGCCCGAAGGGAGGTAACATGTGGAGACACTGATATGGACTGACCCAGGCCTGGGGCAGTACTACATACGACTGGACCCTGGGGCAGATCCTACCTAGGGGTAGGGAGGAGAGCTGCCAGCAGGGCCTGACAGAGGCTCTGTCAAGGGAAGACACGGGTTTACCGTGAGGGAAACCTTACCGTGGAAGAATACACAAATGGGATTACCCGAAGGGAATCAAGCCATACGGACACTTAGCGCAGTACAGGGGCTGACCAGAGACCCGGGCGAGCTAACACCAGTACTGGGCCTGGCGTCAGACTGCTCCGCCCAGTCTGACTGCTGGGGGTGCTGGAGGAGGAAACTGGCGAACTGAACTGGAGGAGGAAAAAGGCGCTCGTATCCCCGGGTGAGGGGGAATGGTGCAGCAAGCGTGACACCGGCCAGCTCTTCCCGCCACTTACCTGTTACCCAACACACGGGAAGAGACTGGCTCAGCGCGGAAACTGTAGAATCTCGCGAAGGTGTTCGGTGTCGCCCAGCCCGCAGCTCTACAGATGTCTGCCAGAGAGGCGCCGTGCACCAGCGTATAGAGGGAGGCAACACTCTGTGTGGAGTGAGCCCTCACCCCCAGGGGGCACGGCTCATCTTGGGATTGGTACGTCAAGGCAATGGCATCCACTGTCCAGTGGGCCAACCTGTAACAGACAGAGAGCTGCTCAGAGCTTCTGAAGCTCCGGGATGCGGTCCACGTATATACACAATGCTCTTACGGGACACAGCAACGCCAAGGCTGGATCTGCCTCCTCCAAGGGCAGTGCTTGCAGGTTCACCACCTGATCGCGAAAAAGCGTGGTGGGAAGCTTGGGCACATATCCAGGCCGGGGTCTCAGGACAACGTGAGAGTAGGCCGGCCCGAACACAAGGCACTCTTCGCTCGCCGAAAATGCTAGGAGGTCCCCGACCCTCTTGATGGATGAGAGCGAGGTCAGGAGCACTGTCTTCTAGCAGACAGGAATTTAAGCTTGACTGAACCCAGCGGCTCAGAGGGACCCCTCTGTAGTCCAGCCCGGACAACAGAGAGATCCCAGGAGGGCACCGGGGGTGGCCTAGGAGGATGTAACCCCCTGGCACCCCTCAGAGACCTCAAGATGAGATTGTGCTTTCCCAGGGACCGGCCGTCAACTGCATCGTGATGTGCTGCGATAGCAGCCACATACATTTCCAAGGTGGAGGGTGACAGCCTACGCTCCAACCCTGCTTGCAGGACAGTCAGACTGGGCGGAGCAGTCTGACAGCTGACCAAGGCCAGCTGTGCGCCAATGCGTCCAAGCCGAGGGCCCTCAGTCAGAGAGTCATACAACTGGCCGCGGGAGGACTCGAGGAAGACAACAGGCTTACCTGAGCTCCCTCGAATCGACTCCAGAACAGCTGGATCGTCTCGGGATGGAGTCGCCATTCCCTGGAGAACGTGGGCTGTCATGAGAACACCTCGGCCGCACGATTGAGCTCCCCCAGGATATGGACGGCGCGCAGTGACTTGCACCATGTCTGACTCCAGAGGAGGAGGAGATGGCGGGCAAGTTGCGACATGTGACGTGATCGTAGACAACCCTGCCAGTTGATCTACGAAACGGTTGCAGTTTTGACCATGAGGACCAACACGTGTTAGCCAAGCAGCAGTGGCCGGACCGCCGCAAGGCTAGTAGCACTGCCAACAACTCGAGGCAGTTGATGTGCCAAAGCAGTCGAGGCCCTGTCCAGAACCCCGAGGCTGCCTGCCGTTGCATGTAGCGCACCAGCCCACACTGGAGGCATCCATCGTGACAACGACATGCCGACACTTGTTCTAAGGGCACCCCGACCCGTAGAAAGACAAGGTCTGTCCAGGGGCTGCATGAGCAGTAACACGTTGGACTGACGGTCACGCGAACTGTACCACGGCGCCATGTCCATCTCGAGACTCGGGAGTGTAACCAGTGCTGAAGTGGTCTCATATGAAGCAATCCGAGCGGCGAGACTGCGGCTACGGATGCCATATGCCCCAGGAGCCTCTGAAAAGGGTTTCAGTGGTACCACCATCCTGCCTCTGAAGGAACTCAGGCAGTTCAGCACGGACTGGGCACGCTTGTTAGTGAGACGCGCCATCCTACTCACCGAGTCTAACTCCACACCGAGAAAAGAGATTCTCTACATGATGGAGAGCTTGCTCTTTTCCCAGTTGACCTGAAGCCCCAGCTGGCTAAGTGCCGGAGCACTGGGTCCCTGTCATCACACAACTGTTCTCGCACACGGGCCATGCTCGAGATTGAGGATCCTGATGCCCACTTCCCATAGCGGGGCAAGGGCGCCCTCCGTGACCTTCGTAAAGACAGGGGGGGACAGGAACAGCCAGAAGGGGAGAACACTGTACTTCCCTGCCTGACCCTCGAGCGCAAACCGTAGAAACGACCTGTGTCGAGGGCATATCGAGACATGAAAGTAAACGTCCTTCAGGTTGACCGCTGCAAACCAATCCTGGGGCTAGATGCATCCAGGATTGGCCAAAGGCCACAGCCTTTCTTGGGTACGATGAGGTAGGGGCTGTAAAATCCCTGCTTCATCTTGGCTGGAGGGACCGGCTCGATTGCATCCTTTGCCAGGAGGACAGCAATCCCCTCACGCAAGACAGGTGCGTCTTACTCTGCCACCGAAGTCTCGAGAACGCCGCTGAACTTGGGAGGTTGCCTGGCGAACTGAATCGCATAGCCGAGTCGGACTGTGCGAATGAGCCAGCGGGACGGGTTGGGCAGCACAAGCCACGCCCCCAAACTCCGTGCGAGTGGCACCAAAGGGACAATCGACATACCCGCGGTGGTGCAGCGTAGGGGAGTTGAGCTGGATAGCCCAGAAGGCATCGCGTTCTGACCGATCACAGAAGAACTCCCCGCATCCCCGGAGGGACTGGCCAGAGATGCGTGGAGAGGCATTGCGTCTCCCAACTGCAACTTCTTGGCTACTGGCAAAAAAGGGGGGGGGCTCGTGGGCGAGAGTGAGGAGGCATCGCGTCGCTCATTGTCGACCCGCGAGCCTGAGGACCCGGAGGAAAAGGAAATTGCTCTTTCTTTGACAATGTGGGTACAGAAACAGAAGATTCCCCACCCGGCCCTCCTCCGGGGGAAGGAGCGGCGCTGTCCTCGCCATCTCCCAAGAAAGAGCAGCTTCCCACATCTCTGGGTTGCCTGTGTCAGGGCCGCTTTGTCGCCTTTCTGGATGATTTAGGGGCCGGCTGGGACACAGGGGGCGCTGTGCTCCTGCGAGAGGCTCAACGCGCCGGCCTAGGTGTTACCTCAGCACAGGGCGGAGCGGCTCTGGGGGATACAGGAGGGCGCCCACGGTGACAAGCAGACCGGGGCTTGGCTTGCCCTGCGGCGGAGCGGTGGCAGATATTGCATCACGCTGGGGCAAGATGTGTTGGATGGCCTCGGTCTGCCTCTGTACTGCCAAGAACTGCTGGGCACAGTCCTCGACAGTGTCGCCGAACAGTCCAGCCTGGGAGATGGGAGTGTCGAGAAAGCGCACTTTGTCGACATCGCTCGTCTCAGCAGGGTTGAACCATAGATGGCGCTCTTGGACCACAAGTGTGGACATCGCCTTCCCGAGGGACTGCGCTGTGACTTCCGTCGCCCGTAGGGCACGGTCAGTCTCCGAGCACAGTTCCTGCTTCAACCTCGGGTTGATACTACCCTCGTGCATTTTAATGCCTTGGCTTGGTGTACTCGCAGGACAACCATGGCATGCCGAGCAGAGGCAGCTTGGCCCGCAGCGCTGTAAGCTTTGGCCGCGAGAGCGGACGTCAGCTTACAGGCTTTGGATGGGAGACGAGGACGATTCCGCCAAGTGGCGGCATTTTGTAGGCACAGGTGCACCGCAACCGCACTTTCCACCTGGGGAATGTCAACATACCCCCTAGCCGCCCCGCCATCGAGGGTAGCGAGGATGGGGGAGACAAACGAGCCGCTTCTGGCCGTATAAAGGGGCCGTCCACAACTTCATCAGCTCCTCGTGCACTTCCGGGAAGAAAGGGACCAGGGCAGGGCGTGGTCGCGAGCCACCGCCTGTGCCGAGGAGCCAATCATCTCGCCACGAGGACTCGGGACTGAGAGGTATGCACGCCTCCAGCCCGATGCTCGCGGCGGCCCAGGAAAGCACTGCCATCAACTCTGGGTCCGATTCGGCAGCGGCCGCGACACCCGAGGGGGGCAGCCCCGCTGAATCTTCATCCTCAGAGGATGATTGCCCATCCCCCGATGCTGCTATTGACATCTGATCCTCTATTGGCGCGCTGAATGAAACGCTGAGCACGCCGTAAGATGGCACAGCAGAATCACCGGGGAGCCGCACAGAACAGCTGCTCCGGGAAGAGTGAAAGATCCGTGGGGACTGGCCCGGTGGAAAGGCTCTCACTGTAACCCTCAGATCCTCCAGAGCACTGGCCGATGGTTCTCTGCTCATAGCAGAGAAGCCAGCGCGGATAGTGACAGAGGGAGCCCCTCCCATCCCCGTGAGGAGAGAGAGGCACGATCGCAGCGCTGCCATGGTTACACGCTCAAAACGAGAGCATAAACCATCCATGATCGCAGCTTCAGTGTGCTGGATGCCCAGACACTGAAGACAACGATCGTGGCTGTCGACGGAGGATAGGAAACGACCGCAACCAAGAGGACACGGCCGGAACGGCGTCTTTAAAAAGACGCGAACAGACCATGATTTGCTCTTTTAGGAAATCTGCTCTTTTAGTTGAAGTGCCCAGGGGAATCGCTGCAGACAGGGACACCGCTGTTCGCACCGTAACGCCAACCAGAACAGCTTCCAGTCAGATGATGAAAGGCTTTGTGGAGATCAACACGTTCATCCACTCGGCTCCGAAGCAAAAATCTAATGAGTGAATGCACCTGCAGCCAATTTATACCCATGAGGGCAAGGAGTGGCTCAGGTATGCAAAATCCACTAGCCAATATTCATTGGTGTTTTCTCTTAAAGTCAGAGATGATTGGGGCTTCCAAATAAATCCCCTATGTCGTCACAACATAACTCGTAGTGACCGACAGAGAGGGAACTAAAACATGAAACAAAACAAAACACCAAACAAAACAAAACCAAATCACAAAACAAAACACCAAACAAAACAAAACATGAAACAAAACAAAACACCAAACAAAACAAAACCACAAAACAAAAACAAAACATGAAAGACAACTAAAACACAAAACAAAACAGATCTAAATCACAAATACAAATGCTCTGCTGTTTATTTCCTTCAGAAGACTACTCTATTTTCATCTTCCTCCCTTCGCTGCC
Organism: Spinibarbus caldwelli; assembly: GCA_039654775.1. NCBI lineage: Eukaryota > Metazoa > Chordata > Actinopteri > Cypriniformes > Cyprinidae > Spinibarbus > Spinibarbus caldwelli. The sequence continues at coordinate 8,265,772 of CM077259.1, forward strand.
TTTCTCGCTTTGTTCCTGCTGGACATTGTACTATTGATCTGAACCTCAGAGCGGGGAGGGGAGGAGATTTATTCTCCTATTAGAGGCTTTGGCTGTGTGATGGCTGTAGATTAAAGGTCTGCTGCTGCCCAGAGCAACACCGTTACACCAGCCTATTCATTAAACAACTGAATATTGAGTTAAGTCAGGGTTAGGCCAGCTCGGGCTGACACTTACTGAGAAATGGAGCGGAGAGGAGAGAAAAGGCCTGGGCAAACATCACATCCTTTATTCTTCTGATGTGGAAACCACTGCACACACCCATGCATACATGCACTCTAGTGTCAAATAACTGATATTACTTGATCTAGGAAATCTATAGTCTGCTGTGTCTGTCAAATTCACAGCAAGCTGCTTATTACCAAACCTAATGAAGCGACTCAGTAATTCAGCATGCTCCATGTCTCAACTCAAACCTGCCTCTTTTAGGAAGGTGAAGTTAGGAAGGTGACTAACTTGACCAGATTCAGTGTCAGGATGTATTACTAAAAGAAATTAGAAATTAGAGAAATATTGATCACTTATTTTGCACTACACAGATTTTTGTACAATCAAATGCTCTCTGAAGTGATGGACAAGCCCTTTAACAAAACACAAACTACACAAAAGTCTCAAGTTCAAATCCTAAAGAAATGTAATTAATTAAGAAACCGAGTACATTCACAATTGTATGTCAGTTGTAGTGAAATTGACAGACATGGCCTTTCAATATCTTTCTCTGTCCATTTTTGTCTACAACCTGGCGTCTGCATTCTTCCCATTTCTCCAAACGGGCTCATTTTTAACTAAGCTCAGGAAATGTCTCTCTTTTTTAAAAGCTTCTTACAGCCCCTTACGGTGATGTCCTCTCCATCACTTCTGCCAAGGCAACGTCTCATGGCTCTGTATGTCGCTCATTAAAAATATCATCCATACAGTGATGACTGTGTTTCCAGTAGGAGCTAAACAATCATTTAGTATGAATCTAAAAAGACAGCAGACACTCCACTGAGACTTTACCTTCAGCCAAGATATCTTTAAATTAATGAGCAGAAAAAGTACACTACCTTCACTGCATGTAGAAAGACAATGAGACGAAGATATCCTGATAGAGGAAAGATGAAAGAATACAAGCACAAAAGGATTGTTATAGTGGAAAAATGTACTTTAGATCATTAAATGTTCTTCACATTAAAGAAATGGTTCTGAAAGTTCTTTGGGGAAACCCAAAATGTTTTTTTCTATTTCTATGAGTGTATTTAGATCAGTAGCATTAGAGCATTTTGCGGCAAAAGGCTTACTAACAACAAACAATACATTGGCTTCCAGCAATAAAAATCACTGTCAATGTGAACGTGGCTTTACAGCTAATGGTGTTGGAGCCATTATAATGCATCCACGTAAAACAGGGAATGAAATCTGTAGTGTCTTGCAGGAATTGGATCAGAGGAGCAGTGGGCAGCAGACATGGACGATCACAGTTTAAAAATATAAAAGAACAGAGCATGCCATTGTCTCAAGGCCTAACCGGGTTGTCTGAGGACAGCATGGGCCAGACTGCTGTTGTCGAGGTAACAGTGGCCAATGGTAATAACAGCACAATGTTTGGGTATAGGAATGGCAATGCCATTTAAAATGAATATACTGTGAAAAAATAATCTTGTTTTGCTAATCTGCATAAAACAATGAGTGTAAGACCAAGCAAAAGCTTCTGCCAACTGTTTATAATGCCTGTGGATATTACAAATATGCCAAAAAAGGGTAAGTGGTAGGGCTGCACACTTAATCGAAATATAAATACTAAATCACAAAGGCTGCAGTTTAATAAAATAAATATTTGCGCTGTGTGTTTTAGAGTGAAGTGGGTTACTGTGTTCTTACTCATTATCTAGCTGTATTTGAAGTAAATGCTGCTCCACACAAACTCCATCTCTGCATCTGCTCTGTGTTTGAGTCGCTTTAATGTTCTTTTGGAAATGCAACATGCGCCAATCATCTTCCCATACATCTAATGAGAAACGCTTATGAACAAAAGAGATGCTTTAAAGGGGTCTTGAAATGCATTTTTAAAATTATTTTATGTTTCCTGAGGCGAATTTATAATCTTAGTGTGTTTGTTTAATCAATTTAGAAATAAATGGTCATTCTACCCTGAAATTAGCCGTCGGATTTCAACACTCTGTTGGAAGGGTCATGTCTGCTTTGAGATTTCAATGTAAACTCCCACTGCTATGATTGGCTAAAATCTTTGCATATTAAATGAGAATTACATGTGGAACTCTCTTACTGCATTTTTACTGCATTTTAGCCACCAAGATTAACTATGATGGTTTTCACGCTACTAATAGGAACAGTGTGAAGTTTAGTCACTGCCTTGATTCACTGCATAAACAGCAGTATGTCTGTGCATGAGCCTTTTTTTTTTTTACCCTTTACATGTTTTTTTTTGTTGTTGTTTTTTTATCATGCAGCCCTTAGTGGTAATCTTAATTTGGCTAGGGCCCAGTTAACCTGCTTGTCAGCAAATCAGTACTGGACAAACACCTAATTAATATTCATAAGCCATTCTGATAAGGTTTAAATGCATCCCACAAAGATTCAGATCTCCAACTAAAATCCATCTTTATCCATTCTATGCAGTCTCTTTCTTCTTTTTTTTAAAAAATTGATCACACTCTGTCATACTCCTCTAACTCCATCTGCTTTTAATCCCTGCCCATCTTTGATTTATCGGTCAAGACCATTTTCAGAATGGCCATTATCTGCTCCATAAATCCACAGTCTCTAAAAGTGTAATTGGAAGCTTGACAAACATAAACTCTGGACTGAAATGGACCACAAAATAAAGAGCAGGTGTCGGGAGTTCAGACACCTGGAGATAAACAATGCAATTGCACTACAGTTACAGATCAACCAGCAAAACCTGGTCCCTTTTAAAGGGATAGATACACAAAATGAAATTTTCATGCATAAAGACTCATCAAAAATGACTTTTTTGTGTGTTCCTTGCAAAAATAACATACAAATTGTAACAACATGGAGGTGAAATCTTCACAGACTGAGAGCAGCTTATGTTGATACAAGCATTTTTACATAGTGTCAGTCGTTGAGAATTACATATATGAGATGAGAACTGCTGAGCGTCTCTGTGAACTTAATTTGTCAAATTTAAATGTGTGTCTATCTTACAAGTCTATTACTATTAAGTGGAGACTTGAAACATTTAATTTGCTTTACTTCATCATCTTCGGCAGCACATAGATAGCAGCCCTGCATCGGTGATCCAGACAGCGGGAGAGAGATTGCGCCTCAGCAGTGCACTGGCTCATAGCACAGTTTCACAAAGGTACGCAAATTAAAAACTTCCCTCTCGCCTCCTGAAGCATCGAGAAACACTGAACCATGAATATCTTACCACTTAAAAACTGAATGATAAGTGAGCAAGTAAGACTGAGCAACTTTTTCTTGCTGTATTTCAGCACAAAACTCCCTTGAATTTTATTCACTAACCAATCGCAATCCAGCTTATCCAGACATTAAATGTGCTGAAATAGCACAAACACTGCATTTAAATTTGGGCTCATTATAGCTTGCACCTTATTCACAAAACTCAGCACTGTGTGCCCAGTGCTATTAGCATTGAGGTCTTTCCAAAACAGAAATTAAGTAAAACACCCACCTGCATTAAACCTTTTATTGAATGCAGTATTACTTTCAATATCATAAACAGTGGTAATCATCTGTAGCATTCACTGAAAAAAAAGCCTCCAGTGCTCCAAAAGTTAAATATGAAAATGGCAAATATGTACCCAAGTTGACACTACTGCTCAATAGTTTGTCGTAAGGCTTTTAAGTCTGTTATGCCCCAGAAGGTTGCACTGATTTGATAAAAAAAATACAGTAAAGCAGTAATATTGTGAAATATTACAATTTAAAATAACAAAATGTAACATTTAAAATATTATTTTAATATATTTAACAATGTAATTTATTAATGAGATGGCAAAGCTGAATTCATAGCAGTCATTACTCTAGTCTTCAGTGTCACATGATCCTTCAGAAATCATTCTAATATGCTGATTTAGTGCTCAAGAAACATTTGTTATTGTTATCAATATTAAGTGTACTTTAGTCAGTTCTTTCTTTATAAATGTTTCAACAATGAATTTGGACGTGCAGACAATGGTCTAAAACAGTGGTTTCCAACCATGATCCTGGAGGCCCCCCAACACTGCGGCTGCATCCGAAAACTTAGGCAGCTGCCTTGCTGCCTCATGAGGCAATGACTTTGCAGGTAGCGTTTTTGCATGAAGGCACCTCACGAAACTGATTTCGGACAGGCTTCTGAGGCAGCGTAGCGGTTTTACGATCTACAACAAAATAGAACGAGTTTTGGTGATAAGTAAACGAATATTTAATTACTATAATACTCATTTCTCGCTAGAAATAACATCAAAAGTGCAAAAAGTTAATCAGAAATATACATTTACACACAAACTAACCACCAAACGCAACTTCCAGCCGCCATCTTTATTTTTTTAGCTCAACCATCTCGGAATGGAACGCACAGGATTGTGGGATATCAAAGGCAGCGAAGGATACATCTATGCTGCCTTCAAAAATCGATCAGATGAAGGTATCTCAGGAGACAGGAAGTGAAGCTAACTTTGTATTCGGACGAGGCAGCATTTTTCAGTTTTCGGATGCAGCATGTTCCATGTCTCCTTAATCAAACACACCTGATTCAGATCATCAGCTCATTAGTAGAGACTCCAAGACCTGAAATGGGTGTGTCAGACAAAGGAGAGATGCAAAATGTGAAGTGTTGGGGAGCCTCCAGGAACATGGTTGGGAACCACTGGTTTAAAACAAAAGAAAAAAATAGAGGTTTCTCTGTTTCACTAGTGGCAGATAAAGAGAAAAGCAGTTAAGTTAACCTGTACTCAAAATCACTGCCCCAGAACTCTGCAATAATAGCAAAACCCCTATTCAGACAGGACTAGTTTTCCCTGAACAGGTCAGATAAATTTGTGTCACACACCAACTTCATTGTAATCCTGTCACACAACCTCAGTAAAAAATTAAAAAAACCAAACCAGGGGTCCCTTTGAGAAATTTAATCCTGTCCGGATAGGAATTTCTGTAGGAGCAGCATATTTTTCACAATGTCTCCCCTCATTTATTTTGATCTTCGTTAAATACCATAACTAAAGCCAAAACTTATTGTTCTGCTGCCTGGTGCACCTTCATTATAGATTTAGACCTTTTTGCTAACATTCTAGGTAAAAATAACAGTTAAAATACTGTTGGCATCTCACCTGATGTAGACAATGAAATCCTCCCCTTAATTATACACGTTTTAATTGTCTCACAAATATATTTAATGCTTACTTCAGTGGGTTTCAGGATGACCTTCCATAATACCCACATCCAAACAGACACTCCTATTCCTAAATAAAAACTACAGACATTGCAATCAGCATATGAAATCAGAGGCATCCTCTCCATAACCATAATTCAAACATCATTTGGAAAAGGAATCCTGTATGAATAGTGCTAAAGAGCTCCAGTATCTGAAAACTCTCAATTTTTTTAGGAGTACAAGATCGGCCAGAGGGCAATGTTTACACAAATACAGAAGGGGACCAGACTAGAACACTTTGTAACAGGCACTTTCACAAAGAAACAAAGCTGATCCCTTACTTTCCTGAAGACACAGAACACATACATATACATCCATCTGAAACCGTTTCTGCCTCCCCAGCTGTGGACTCACCCTGTCAGAACGACCACAAAGTCCATTACATTCCAGCCGTTGCGTAGGTAAGAGCCTTTGTGAAACACAAAGCCCAAGGCGATGATCTTAATGCCGGCCTCGAAACAGAATATTCCGATAAAGTAGGGCTCTGTGTCGTCCTGCAGGAAGAGAAAGCAAAAAGAAGGATAACTTGTATTTTGTGCGTTTGAAAGAAGAGAGCGCCTATTGATGCATGGAAGAAAGATAGAAGGCAGAATACAGAATATAGGTTGAAGCTTTTCGTTTTTTGCACAACACACATAGAATAGGTCAAGATGCATGGGTTTTGCGCTACAATGGGGAAGGCGGAGATGTGACACGATGTAAAATCATTTTCTATATGACTGAAAATGTGTTTTTATGAAACAGACTGTCATTGTAAGTGCGGTATATATATATATATATATATATATATATATATATACACATATATTTTTTTCCTAATAATAATATATTTAAAAATGTTTCAGATGTTGTTAGTACCAGAACTTTACATCTCAGAGGAAAAAAAGTCTCAAAATTCTGAAACCAAGTGAAACTGGAAAAAAATAGCAAGTATGTGTCATGGAATCTGTGGAAACTTAAAGAGATTCAGTCCTGGCTACAGCATGTTACATTGCTTTTGAACTCATTCCCATTAATGTCACTAGAGCCCTACGGCTCTACCGGCACTTACACCAGACTAACCTCTCCAGTGCTCTGCTCTCAGAAATCCCTCCCACTTTATGAGTGCAATTATCAACCCCACTTGCAAATAAGTCTTCTTATGGCCCTTTTTTTTGATGGAAACCTTGCCCTAGCAAAATATAATTCTTTACGACAGTCTTCAATAACAACAGCATGATGCCGTTTTATGATTATAGCTTGGTACAGCAAGGAAAACACTGTCTCTCTTCTGTCTGTAAAAATAACTGTGCCTTCAATAATGCATTACACAATATTTCGTTATCAAACACAAAAATAATTAAACAAATGAAAACTAAATTTGTGCTGAACACTCCCTTAAGGTGCCCAAAGTGAAATCACACTCTATTGGTGTATATTTTCTCAATAATAGTCTAATTATCGCTGTGGTGCTAGACAGCACCTGTCGTGTTGTCTCTATGAAATCACTTGGCAAAAATGTGCTCGCAGGAGCAGATGTGAGGCTGTGCGTAACGGATGATTTATGGGAGCGGAGAAATTAGTGAGCGCGGTGGCAGACAGCATATTTCAATCTATTATCTATAGATCCAAAGAGTTTATTAATAATGAATATCCTGTCTGTAGTGTTTGGGTATCGAGGGGCCAGTTTATCTCCGCAACAGGTAGGCAATCGCATTGTTAACTAGACAAGCTGTTGATGAATTTGACAGGTTGAGGTTGAACCCTTGCTACAGGGAACAATGAAAACTGCAATAACTCTTCAGTTAAGGACTGCCTCTATCTCAAATCACACACACCTGTTTTCCTTAAAGGAACAGTTCACCCCAATATGAAAATTCTGTCCTTATTTATTCACCCTCGTAATGGCATTTCAAACCCATATGTCTTCTTCACATGGAAATGTGTAAAAATGTCCATGCTGCTCTTTTGCACAGAATCATTGTGGGAAAAAAAACCCCAGAAAGCGGTGATTCACATGTTTTGTAGGATATATTTTTTTTAGAAATTAATATTTATATTTATTCAGAAAGGATGCATTGAACTCATACAAAGTGACAGTAAAGACTTTTATATTAATTTCAATTTCATATAAATGCAGTTTCCCGCAAATATTAAGCATTTTTAACATTGATAAGAAATGTTTCAAATCAGCATCATTTATTTATTTAAGGGTGAAGGGTTAAATTCACAGGGAAAAAAAAAATTCATCATGAAAAAGAGCATTGTAAACATACTTTTTATGTTCCACTAAAGAATGCTAGTCATTTGGTTTCGACCAAATGCAACCACAACTCATAAACCCCATACAACTACACATTAAGAATGAGAAGTTGTATTTTTAGCATCGGGAAGCTGTTTTCGAGAGAACCCCATTGACCTTATAGGCTCATGCTGTTTTCCTTTCTGTGATTGCAGCACTCCTCCAGGGAGTGTAGAATCCAACATCACCGCCTGCATATTCAGCTTCACAAAGAGACTATTACTGCCTTAATCCGCCAACATGTCCATTTCCTAGTTTAATTGTGCAACACCACACTCTGAAGCCGCTTCCTTATATCATTTTGACTCAACAGGCACAACTGCCGTTGCGAGCAGGGGAATAAGAGCGAGCCAGTGGATCAAAGCTTGCTCTGCATGGGTTAAGGTCGGATCATGGAGAAGCAGCGTTATGCACACATTCGTCAATGGTTCCCAGCAGGCAGGGTTTTAATGAGACAGAGACATGGCTCCTGTGTGGAGTGCTTGGGTGGTTCTCAGTGGCCCTGGATGGGAGCTCTGAGAGTGGGATAACAGCCTCCGCTTCAACAGGCTCACCGATCACCCACGCCAACCAGTGCAAGACCGCTAAAATGATCAATCAATATACTCCAGTGGGGTTGTCGGGTGCGTGGGCGGAAAGAAAAGCAAGCCAAATACACTGTTATCTCTCACTTGCTCTGCTTTCTCGCAGAATGCATTGTCATTGCTGTTTCTCTCTCCTGAGAGATATGGTTGCAGTCTTATTCAGTAAAAAATGAATAATCTGATATGTGATAGACATGTGAAACCTTAATAATCAAGAGTGAATAACAAGAAAACAGAGAATTCTGATGCTCACCAGGCGTTCAGACATGGGGGTCTTGTCCATGGCGGGGAGATGCTGTTCGAGGGCCAGTACGATGCAGTTGGCAATGATGGTGGTGAGGATCAGGTACTCAAATGGAGTGGATGAGTCAAGGAAAAACACCGGAATAACAATACAAACAACAGACATAAATTCAAAAACATTCGGAAGAGGAAGACAAAAAAAGTGCATGATATATCAATAGCCCAATGTAAATTTTGACAGGAACTGTGCTGATATGTGCTTTAAAATATTGGCTTAAAGGGATAGAGCACCAAAAATGATCATTATTCAACCTAATGGCATTCCAAACCTGACATTTTTTTAAATTTCTTAGTGTTTTTATTCCATGCACTATGCCAGTCTTTCCGATTTTGACGTCATGGCAGCATCACTCCATGGGGTCATATACACTGACTTTCCAAATATCTTCTTTTGTGCTCCACAGAAGAAAATAAAGGGTTGAATACCACCATCTGAACAGATTTTAAAACACTATGCATCATATATTTGCCAATTTTGCAGAGAAAGACTGGGCATCATAAACTACACGACTGATGATCGTTCTGAACTCATTAACAAACATGCATCTCATTGCCAGAAGACGAACAACAATTGAAAACAATAAACAATGCGTCTGAATACGTCTACTTCCAGTAGGTGAAAAACAGTATGTGAAAAGACTAGTCCATCCAAACCAATAGCATTCATAGTAGGCAAATTGTACACAGATGACCTATTTCCGCTGAGATTCCGAAGTGTGCATTCAATGGACACTTTACTATCCCATGAGGCCACGGGAGAGGATTTGAGAATTGTAGTGAAGTGATGCAACAGATAGACAGTAACAGTAACAACATGGTGGACGTAGTACATCCAAATTTCATTCCTACTACCCATAATATAGAACATACTTTTTTAACAAACACAAAGTAAGTTTTAAACCAAACTATACAGTATGCGATTTCGGACGCAGCCTATGTGTTCTAAAATCGGCTCAAAATATCAAACATGACATCCTCCGACAGGACGGAATCATATTCTGAAGCGATAAAATCTATGTCTTTGTCCATCATATATTACGTGATTTTCTGCTAAATCTGTTAATTCCGATTGCCCAAAATCTGCAGACAAGCTCTGACTTTCAGCAACTAGTGTCGACCATCCAGACTGCAAATCAAAGCAAAAATCAATGCAAAGTCATGCAGTCATACAGAATAAGAACTGCATAAGGGGGAACTATCTCTTTAAAAGATTCAACATTCAACTTTGTGTCCTTGCCATTCCTAGACGACATTTATGCAACCTTACTGAGTCTGTGAAATGTTTGTGTAAGCCCACCAATCTTGTCGTTATTAAAATCTTTTTCATCCTTTTTAAAGGAAACACTGAAAGGCTGATAACATCTTTATGGATGGTCAGCCATTATATTCCATTCTTAAGACAGGATCCATTTTTCCAACTCATGTTCCGTGCCCGTTCCCTACAGCTATAGGTATTTATGGAAGGCAACGAATTGGAAAGGAAAGGTCCAATGGCCACTTCAATCACATTCTTGTCACCCCTTGAGTGATCTCCACATGCTATAGAAACCTAATTCTAGGAAGGCCTGAATTCCATAAAGAGGCATTTTAAATAGACTGTACAACAAACTAGATGAATTTATCAAAAATAAAAGGCAGGATATCTGACTGCACAGTGCTTTAAAATTCTAGTAAATGATTGAAACTTCTGTGGTGAGATTTCAGGACCCTGGAGAGCTCTACAGCTTTTCACAACCACTGTGTTGTAAAATTAAAAATGACCTGAGTTCATACATTTCTCCTTGAAGAACCATTTGCTAATGAATATGCTAATAATAAATGTGCTAATTAACTATTATTTTGCGGAACTATTACTACTACTCTTCTACTAGTAGGCTAATAGTAGTGGTGAAGGCAGCATTTTACATTGCTATTACTGTTGCAGCCAAAACATTTCGAAAACCACACAACCGTTAGTATTTACCCATTTATAACGCCAATAACACTGGAAAAATGCAACACACGACCTGGAACAGCTGCTTGTCAGTCTTTGTAACCGTACAACCGCTCTAAAACACACCAAAAACAGTAGTGAATCTTCATCGTTTGACGTTTTAACCGCTTAGATACTGAAACTAAACAGCGCGTGAAAGTTTCCGTGACTAAACGAAATACATGAATATTCAATGAGGAAGCGCTGTGCCAATTTATGATTGGTTGTCTGTTGTCAATCAATTAGCCGTAACGTTATTACGCCGTTTGTTTCACACTGTATGCATACATTTAATGGTGCCAAACTCCTTTTGAAACGTTGCTTACCCGATGGTTAAAACTAGTCTGTAAGCCGATTTAATTACAAAAATAAATAAATAAATAATACAAAAAAAAAAACAGCCCAGGGTTAAGTGCAGTATGAAAAGCCCAATCGAGCCCTTGACTTTCCCACGTTTGAATTAGAAAATAAAAAGGCTGATCAGCCAACACCCTGACACGACCACCAGCTGCCAAATGCCTTAAAGTGCGTAAACACGTGAAAACAAAAGGCAGCTCAGTGTCAATCACCATTTCAGCACGCAACAGTTCCATATCTAAACGCATGTTTTTGTATGCTTTCTAAACAAGAATGAAATCAAAATGTAGAAGTGGAAGCTATATCCATTTTGCATAAATCTTGAACATTAAGGATATGGCCATTCGGTTATTCTTTTGGCGTATTTCCTGATGACATTGTCCTCACTGAAGATGAACAAAGAGCGGTTGACAGTGAAGCAGTTCTGTTTGGTTTGTTTAGGATTATATAAAGCCATTGTCCTGGCTCTCTGAGCCATCGACTGTTTGTACATTCTTTGACCGCCCGAGGGACCTCCCGCCCGGGCTCCCCCTCTCCCGGCGCCCGCTGGACCTCCATAGCGAGTGGGCAGATCGTCTCCAAAGCGAGCCATCCTAGACATGCAGATATCCAACAGGTAAAATCCAAACTGGCATTAAACAGAAGATAAAGAGTGCACATTACAGTACAGACATCTGTTACCACTTAGAGTCCCCATCAGTCTATGTGAAGTGAAATAAAAATATATAATTCCCTTTTAACCAGCTCCCCGTGCGCCCTCGCCTCACTCCATTGCTCAGAAAATTGCACAAAATAGAAACTTGTCATAGAAATGTCATTCCCGTTGAGTGCATTTCAAGCAATGGAAAATGTGTAACCGTCCAATTCGTGGCACATCCATCCAACACAGCCTGATCCAGCTGACAGGTCACGAAACCAAAATGTGCACCATCACTTACGCGTCATGCTAGACGGAAAAAACGACTTGGTGGAGTCAAAAGCGCGAATAAAGGTATTCCATATACACGCACAAACGCTATTTTTCTCTTTAGCAATGATTTGCTTTCCGCTTCCACACAACAATTCCACTTGGAGACGCGCACGGTGCGAATGGTGCCAAACGAGTGGACGCTGGTGTGCGAGACTCTCACACGTGACCCAAACGGCCCTATACGCAGGACCACCTGCTGGAGAGCGCGTGAGGGGGAGGGTGTCTTAATTGATCATCAATGAATGATATTTATAACTGTTTGCCTTTTTGTTTAAATAGTGACCATTTGACGAGCATTAAGTAAAAACACCAAGCAAAATCTTTTCATTGTTAATAAATTACTAAATTTAAATCCTAAAAGATTTTTGAATTGTGTATAATAGAATAGCACATTGATGGCTAAAACCAGTGGCACCATTACACAAAAGCAAAAGCGAATTGTTGGTTGCCTATTGTCAGTCAGTAAATGATCAAGCTGCATTGTGTGCCTTTGTTTAGTTACTGTAATGCATACTATTCTTGGTCACATGTACACATTTTCATAGTTTTGAAGGTTAAGGGGGAAAATTAGTAAGAAATATTCAAGATTCTACTCTGTAAGTCACTATCAAAGAAGCCAAATTGTTATTAACCACAAACACAAGATCACATTTTGAAATAGTTTCAAATTATGTTGTATCATGTCATTATATATTAATAATACATTATATTATTTATATATTATTATATTTTACATACAATAGATGATTTTTTTGTGTTATTTTTATATTTTGCTAATTATAGTTTCTATTCCTTAACACTCACAGAAATCTTAATTAGAACATTACAGCTAGAATTACATTACATTAGCTGGTCTTCATATTGGGTCTCCACAGAACATGACTCCCCCCAGGGCATCTCCACCTCTCCAAAGAAGGAAAGATTCTTGAAAGACAAGTATCCAGCATGTCCAGATGCGAAGCTCAAGGCATTATAGTCAGTAAGTGTGAAGGATTTTCTGTGTGCATGCAGTCAGTCCAGACCCAGAGGCACAAAATCTCATGACAGACTCAAGGCTGTTGAGCTAATCTCTGGATGTGTGGCATACCAGAGCTCCATCCTACAACACCCTGGGGCATTGCAGTGGAAAGGATTCAAGACACACACACACACACACACACACACACACACACACACACACATTGCCAAATGGAAGATATAAGGGAAATCAGTTTTCAATTTCAGGACAGTTCTTGGATCTCTGTATCTTTCAAGAATATTTACTAAAAAGACGATAGCATCAGTATTATTTACACATTCGCCCAACTACACTGGTCCCAAAAATTATTAGGACAGAACCCATGCTTTAAGATGTATAAATACTGCATTGCATTAACTATTAAATTAATTCAATCAAATATATATAAACAAGTCTCTTAGGCTCACCAAAGTTGCATTTATTTAATCAAAAATACAGTAAAAACATTAATATTGTGAAATATTATTACAATATAAATGTTTTCATTTGAATGTTTTAAAATGTGATTTATTCCTTTGATGACCATGCTGAGTTTTCAGCATGGTATAATATATATATAGTTCAACAAGAATGCATTAAATTGATTAAGTGACAGTAAAGACATTTTTAATTTTAAAAATTTCATAAAAATGATCACAGTTCCCACAAAAATATCGAGCAGAAAATTCTTTGAACATTGATAACTATTATTAATAATTAAACAAGAATAAGCAATAATTGAGCATATTCATTTCATCAGATTAGAATATATAATGCACTAAATCAATTAAAATCAATTTACAAATTAATAAAAATGTTAGTCCTAAATTTATTAATTTTTTTCTGATTACACAAGGTTTGATATTTTATCTTGCATAATACAGTTCATACATTTCAGATATGTTTGTGTCCAAACACTTTTCGAAGACACTGTACAATTTACATATATTTTTTCCTGTTGAACCTTTAGGCCACCTAGTGGCTAATAGAATGAATTAAAAATGATCAATTGTAATTTTCTGTGTTAAGTACTCAGTATTGACCTTTAACAGCTTTGAGCTTTAAATTTACAGCAGACCATGATAATGAAGTTAATAACCTTTAGTGTGGATTATATTACAAATGACTTTCATCCCCTACTGCTCACCTCTCCTCCCATGGTGCTACCTGCTCTTGACACATTTCATGGGCGCTGATGGTATCAGTGTTCCTCAGGTCTCTGGGCCTCACCAGCTCCACCACGGTGTCATATTTGCTACATTGTGCAGTGTTCTGGTCATCTCTGGCTGCTTGGCTCTCCTCATACAGACTGTCTTTGCTGGATAATTCTGTAAAAGCTGCTCTTCTGTTCCTCTGATTGTCAGGTGGCTCAGAGGACTGAGCCCAGGAACTGAACTCTGTGCCCAGAGTTAACATCCGCCATGTTCCAAGTGTGGCCAGTCGGGCAGCTTTATTTTTGAAATGAGAGATGATAAACAGACTGACTCAAAGAAATCATACACATTACAGGGACATCAAAAGAGTGAGACAAGTGAATGCTTGGTATAGGGCCAATTATAAAGGACCTCTTGAATTTTATATTCCCTTTTTATCCTATATAAAGTAGTAACTCTTACAAAATTAATGTTTAGGATCTATAAGCATGTTTGCATTGTGACAGTTCATAACTACAATTCTAAAAATAAAATAAAAATAATTGCCATACAATTCTTATTACCAAGGGGAAAAAAAAATTATATATATATATATATATATATATATATATATATATATATAAAGTTGTAGTTTTAAATACAAAAGTGCATTTTTTCATTGTATTACAGTAATTCTTTAGTAATAAAAAATAAATTATCATTATTATTATTAACATAGGAATGAAAAAGGGTAATAATTAAAAAAAAAAAAGCAGCTTATTCCTTATTATTGTCATCAAAATAAATATCACTATGCAAATCTTTTTTTTTTTTTTTTTGGAATTTGCGGTGAACTTTATGGAAGCCTGTTCCGCTACGGGATGAAAATTAGTACAACTGCAACTTTTTTTTTTTTTTTTTTTACAATTCAGACTTTTTCATAATTCTGAATTTCTATCTTACAATGCAGACTTTTTTCCCTCAGAATTGCTTGATATAAGCTCAGAATCATGAAATTATAAATCTAGTCACAATTACTTTTTTTTTTTTTTTGTCCTTTTTGCTAGATGTAAACTAAGAATTAGGAGAATAAAGCCAGAATTGTGAGACATAAATTTAAAATTGTGGGATGTAAACTCTGAATTGCCAGGAAAAAAGTCAGAATTGTGAGATAAAAAAGGTTGCAATTACCTTTTATTTATTTATTTATATCCCGTGGCAGAAACAACCTGGACATGTTTTTGTGAGATTCACCCACAAAGACATTCAGTCTCAGCTCATCATTTAATGTCACTAAACCTAAATACCCCTAAATGTCACTAAAGCAAGTTATTTACATCATCTTTCATTAAAATAAGTGAAGGATTCACTGTGATACAGAAGAATAACAATTCACAACCCAGTTAATGACACAGCAACCTTGAAAGACAAACCCAGTGAACAACCTACCATAAATAACAGTGGATTTTCTCTCCTTCCAGTCAGAGTTACGCCGTTCTGATCTCTTCATGGCCCCTGTCTACTTGTTAACCTTGTGCAGCTCTATGAATTTTCACGATCCGGTTTCATAGCGTATCCACAAAGCGTGATCCTCATAATTGTACTGACCGCTGTAATACTGAGACATACTAAGGTCTTAAAGTTTGCAACTGTGGAATGCAGAAAGACGGCTTCCTGTCTCATTAGTTAAAAGCCTTTTATCGGCACGTCAGAGGGCCTCAATCATCAGCTCACAGTTCATTGGATCAATTACAACCAAAATAACCAAAGTAATCAGGAAGAGAATAATCAAACAGTTTATAAAACTGAAAAAACACCCATTGATAAATGATGAAAAGGCTTCCTACTTTGCATCGCAAAACTCCTTTGGTGTCATTTGTGGCCACAAAAAAACGTGACTTATCTGCTTCCTCAATAAGTGTTATGGGATAAACAGATTCACATCGTACTTGATGTTATTTTTGCATAATAGTGACGGAGATGTTTCTCTTTTATTAGTAGTAAATTTATTGAAAAAAAAAACACAACCAGTAAGATTGTGCATCATGTTTCACTGTCCAGAAATATGTTAGTTTTCTTTTTTTTCCCCCTCATTTTGCAGTGTTTTGTATTTCTATGTCTGGATTTGCACGAAGGACATGACTACACTATCAACATTTAAAAAGACTGCAATAGTTTCACCATCAACATGAACTTATGGAACAAAATTGACACAGGCTAATTGTCAAACTACAGTTAGAAAAAACAGAGGCCAATTTAAAAATACAAATGAAAAAGAAAAAAAAAATGAAACGCTTCTTCATCATATTTTACAACTTGTATTCACTTTTAGTGAGTAATAAAAAAATAAACATAACAAAAACCTTTTTCAGCACCATTTGCGTTTTCCTACACCCGACCACATTTCATTCCACCAGAGCGAAACGTTCCAGTCCTATTCCTAAAGCACGTGTCTCAAAAGCATGCTAATAGGTTCCATCATTGTGACCGAAAGTACGTACAGAAATATTTTAGTTTTCATTTGCATTGATGGGGGTGCAAGTAATATGCATTTAACATCAGCCGTGTCTATCCAGGCCAGTAACATGCAGGAAATAACCCATAGGGCTTGTTTTTAGTCTCGTCCAGGATTAATTTGCACTTCCAGTGACGATTTGCCATTAAAACGTATTTGTACTCAAGAACTGGGCCAAATATATAGGCCAAAAATGTCCTGTTCAAAGGCCTTTTCATGATTTTGGTAGCACTGACATGACGTCCTGCGTCTGTGAACCAATCACGTCCAATGACTGCTAGCCTATAGCTCATCTCAAGTTAATACAGCCCAATGAAGGACTCAGGAAAGGCTACTGGGAAAAAAAAAGTTGGTCTTAGAATACCTTTACATAATTTTCTGCATATTCCATGAATGTACAAAAACTAAAATCAGAAGAAAAGTCAAACAAACAGATGCATAAATGAACATTATTTGAAACTCGTTTGAGATTTGGGAATCGATCGTTCAGTTTTCGCTGACCTTGACTGCGAAAGTAAAACCTTGAAGAATAAAGTTCATAAAAGATGACAAGAAATGTGTACGCGAATGACGCAGAAGTTCGAGTTGGGCAGGAGAACACATTGTGCGACAAGAATAAGGTAGCATTCAACGGAAACCTGTTGCAAAGTCCAGAAATTGGCTCAACTCAAACAGGTTAATTCTCAAGAGAAAAAAAATCCACTTTGAGCTCTTTTTATGATCAAACAAGATGTACTGTGGTCCAAAGGGGCGGGCTGACAATAAAAAACCTATACAAAATGTGCGTACTGAACACCTGAAAAGCCAGTCCAATTGTGCACCTCTTACCTTCAAGACTTTAAACCTCTAAACCGTTTCAACCAATCAGGCTTTCAGACCACCAGAGCTAAACATGGCACTGTGGGTGTAGCATCAAGTGGCCCGGGTTGGTAACCGGAGCTGATTAGAGATGGCAGAGGTGCCCATGCTGGTGATGGGAGGTGACAGGCTGGTAGAAGTAGGAGAACCGGATGTTTTATGCTAGAAAGATGGGCTTAGCTAGGGCTGGATGGGGTGGACGAGCTGGTATCGGGCAGGGCGCTGGGCTGCTGGTCTCCTGGTGTACTGTCTGCCTGTCTCTGGGCGATGGTGGCGGCTGAGTGCTTGCATTTGGATGAGCCGCACTGGCAGCTGAACAGCTTCCCTTTTACGTCCCAGAAGTGATCACCATAATCAAACCTGAGAAAGAAAGAAATTCTAATTTTCTGTTCTAATAAAAAATAAATGAGCATCAATGAATGTTTTCATGAAGTGCATGATGGGAAAATAACATATGGAGTCAATCTAAATTCAGTATTAGCAAGTAAATGGATAATGATGTGAATCAGACCCAAGTTCGTCTCCAGCACTGATGTTCTTGCAGGCGAAGAACGCAATGTGAGGAAATCTGAGGTCCTGGTGAGAGGTGAACACTCGACAGGGGAACAGATTCGGCTCACAGTGATGGTTTATGAAGCGGCTGATGTTGCCATAGAAACGCGCATCAACACAGTACATATCACCCACCTGCAACAGCAGTGACAGAAAATAAATTGAGAAGGTGTTTGTAGAGTGATGTCAGACTGAAGAGAATGGGATATGAGATTTATTCAGCAGTGCTCAACAATGAAAATTTAAAGAAAAATGTAAAAAAAAAAAATACATATATATTTTTTTGGTAAAATTGGTACAATTTTTTTAATTAAAAAAACATAGTATTGTGAAATATTATTACAATTTAAAAGAACTGTTTTCTGTTTCAAAATATCATAAATTGTAATTTATTCCTGTAATGGTAAAGCTGAATTTTTAGCAGCCAGTCTCCAGTCTTCAGTGTCACATGATCTTTCAGAAATCATTCTAATATGCTGATTTGATGCTCAAATAACATGTCTTATTATAATCAATGATGAAAACAGTTGTACTGCTTAATATCTTCGCAGAAACCATCAAATGTTTTTTTTTTTTTTTGTTAGGATTCTTTGATGAACAAAGTTCAACAGAACAGCATTTATTTGAAATAGTTAAAAAATAAAGTCCGTTTTCATCAAGTTAAAGCATCCATTTGGAATTTAAGTAATTAATATCAATGTCATTTAATAATAAGTATTAATTTTATTCATTATTATTATAATTAGAACACACACACATACAGGTGCATCTCAAATTAGAATGTCGTGGAAAAGTTCATTTATTTCAATAATTCAACTCAAATTGTGAAACTTGTGTATTAAATAAATTCAGTGCACACAGACTGAAGTAGTTTAAGTATTTGGTTCTTTTAATTGTGATGATTTTGGCTCACATTTAACAAAAACCCACCAATTCTCTATCTCAACAAATTAGAATACTTCATAAGACCAATAAAAAAAAAAACATTTTTAGTGAATTGTTGGGCTTCTGGAAAGTATGTTCATTTACTGTATATGTACTCAATACTTGGTAGGGGCTCCTTTTGCTTTAATTACTGCCTCAATTCGGCGTGGCATGGAGGTGATCAGTTTGTGGCATTGCTGAGGTGGTATGGAAGTCCAGATTTCTTTGACAGTGGCCTTCAACTCATCTGCATTTTTTGGTCTCTTGTTTCTCATTTTCCTCTTGACAATACCCCATAGATTCTCTATGGGGTTCAGGGCTGGTGAGTTTGCTGGCCAGTCAAGCACACCAACACCATGGTCATTTAACTAACTTTTGGTGCTTTTGGCAGTGTGGGCAGGTGCCAAATCCTGCTGGAAAATGAAATCAGCATCTTTAAAAAGCTGGTCAGCAGAAGGAAGCATGAAGTGCCCCAAAATGTCTTGGTAAACGGGTGCAGTGACTTTGGTTTTCAAAAACCACAATGGACCAACACCAGCAGATGACATTGCACCCCAAATCCAGACTGTGGAAACTTAACACTGGACTTCAAGCAACTTGGGCTATGAGCTTCTCCACCCTTCCTCCAGACTCTAGGACCTTGGTTTCCAAATGAAATACAAAACTTGCTCTCATCTGAAAAGAGGACTTTGGACCACTGGGCAACAGTCCAGTTCTTCTTCTCCTTAGCCCAGGTAAGACACCTCTGACGTTGTCTGTGGTTCATGAGTGGCTTAACAAGAGGAATACGACAACTGTAGCCAAATTCCTTGACACATCTGTGTGTGGTGGCTCTTGATGCCTTGACCCCAGCCTCAGTCCATTCCTTGTGAAGTTCACCCAAATTCTTGAATGGAATTTGCTTGACAATCCTCATAAGGTTGCGGTTCTCTCGGTTGGTTATGCATCTTTTTCTTCCACACTTTTTCCTTCCACTCAACTTTCTGTTAACATGCTTGGATACAGCACTCTGTGAACAGCCAGCTTCTTTGGCAATGAATGTTTGTGGCTTACCCTCCTTGTGAAGGGTGTCAATGATTGTCTTCTGGACAACTGTCAGATCAGCAGTCTTCCCCATGATTGTGTAGCCTAGTGAACCAAACTGAGAGACCAATTTGAAGGCTCAGGAAACCTTTGCAGGTGTTTTGAGTTGATTAGCTGATTGGCATGTCACCATATTCTAATTTGTTGAGATAGTGAATTGGTGGGTTTTTGTTAAATGAGAGCCAAAATCATCACAATTAAAAGAACCAAAGACTTAAACTACTTCAGTCTGTGTGCAATGAATTTATTTAATACACGAGTTTCACAATTTGAGTTGAATTACTGAAATAAATGAACTTTTCCATGACATTCTAATTTATTCTAATTTATTCCAATTGTATTCCATTTGTATTCCAATTGTAAGTCACTTTGGATAAAAGTGTCTGCAAAATGACTAAATGTAAATGTAAATGTTATTGAGATGCACCTGTATATATCTCCTCATTTTATGCCAACAGTCCAACATCTACTGAAGGCCTAAAATACAATTACCGAAAGTATCATGGTACAGCCAAATAAATCATTATTCTGTGCTGACAAGGGTTATCTAAAGGATATACAGTCATGGCCAAAAATATTGGCACCCTTGGTAAATATGATCAAAAAAGGCTCTGAAAATAAACCTGCATTATTAATCCTTTTGATACTTTATTTAAAAAATTCACAAAAATCTAACCTTTCATTGGATAAGAATTTAAAATGGGGGGAAATATTATTATGAAATAAATGTTTTTCTCAAATACACGTTGGACACAATTATTGGTACCCCTAGAAATTCTTATGAGTAAAATATCTCTGAAGTATATTCCCATTCATATTCACAATTTTGAGCACTCCAGGGTGATTATGAACATGAAATTATCCAGCCATGGCTTCCTGTTTCACAGAAATACAAATAGGAGGGAAAACAAAGCCCAAATTCCCTTAATCATCCATCACAATGAGAAAAACCAAAGAAAATATTTCTGATGTGCAGCAAAAGATAATTGAGCTTCACAAATTAGTGAAGTGGCTTTAAGAAAAGAGCTAGAGCAGTGAAAATTCCCATTTCCACCATCAGGGCAATAATTAAGAATTTCCAATCAACATAAAATGTTACGAAACTGCCTGGAAGAGGACGTGTGTATATCGTCCTAATGCACGATGAGAAGGAGAGTTTGAGTGGCTAAAGACTCTCCAAGTACCACAGCTGGAGAATTGCAGATTGAAAATTGATTGAGAATTGCAAATTGATGTTGTGGGCCTATATTTCTGCTGGAGGTCCTGGACATCTTGTTTAGACACATGGCATCATGGATTCTATCAAATACCAACAGATAAAAAAATCAATAAGTGACTGACTCTGTTAGAAATCTTATAATGGGCCATGTTTGGATCTTCCAACCGTACAATAATCCAAACACAAACCTTAAAAACAACACACAAATGGGTCACTGAGCACAAAACCAAGCTTCTGCTATGGCCATTCCAGTCCTCTGACCTGAACTCTATAGAAAATGAGTGGGGTGAACTGAAGAGAAGAAGCACCAACATGGAGCTGGGAATCTAAAGGGTCTGGAGTGATTCTGGATGAAGGAATGGTCTCTGATCTCTTGTCAGGTGTTCTCTAGCCTCATCAGGCATTATTGGAGAAATTTTACAGCTGTTAAACTAGCAAATGGAGGTTTCAAAAAGTATTGAATAAAAGGGTGCCGTTAATTGTGGCCAATGTGTATTAGAGAAAAACATTTATTTCATAATGATATTTCCCCCCATTTTAAATTCTCATTATCCAATGAAAGGTTAGATTTTTGTGAATTTTTTAAATAAAAGATCAAAAGGATTAACAATGCAGATTAATTTTCACAGCCTTCTTTGATCATATTTACCAAGGGTGCCGATATTTTTGGCCATGACTACGTGAAATTTGCTTGCGGGCATGCAGATAATCTACTGACGAGAGCAGACAGGAGAGGTAATGTGATTTTGAAGGGGAGTCATCCTAAAATGGCGATACCTTGCTGTCCAGACTGAAAAGATAGGAGTCATTCTCTCTGACACCTGCTTCGGCGTCAGAGATGATCTCACCCACGTATCTGTTGGAAGGAAATGAGACATTAGGGTACAAACACACTAAGCACACAATCATATCCATACATACACACCTAAACAAACATCTGCACAGACACACACACAGTTAGACTGAAACAGGAAGATATAACACAGTCCTCAATGACCTTTAGAAACATCATAAGAAACTCACTCGCAAACAAACGTTCCTTGTGGGATATCCTGTAACGTCTTGACACCCCATCCCATCATCTGCGTCCTGAACAACTGCAGTCTTATCCTAAGAAATCATTTAAGATGATATCACTCAGTCCATATCACATACTACAATAAAACAACAAGTATATGTGAATACTAAATAGTTGGTCAGGGTGATTAATCGACTGATTTTTAAATAATTCTACTTTTTTTTTTGGTGCGTACATTCCATGTTTTCCAATATTACTAAGTGAATTTTTAGTAAAATAAACTTCAGGATTTTATGTGTAGATTTCATATACTATAATTAACAGTATTATACAAATAGATATAACAGATTTAGCCGATGTATCAGTAAACCCTGTCTCCAGATTTGTTTTCAAACTAGGTTTACAAAAAATTTGTAGAAAATTTACAAAAAAAGAGAAATTAGTAGGAAATTTTAAAAGAGATAAATATTACAAAAATGTTTTTATGGGTGATAAACTTTACTTGCTATTAATTACACAAGAATAAAAATCAAGTGATGTTATTTTATTGGCACATCTTGTTTTTAACAAAAACAAAACAAAACAAAAAAAATCTACATAAATCAGCATATTTGAGGGAATAAAAGAAAAGAAAAACCTATATCCGCCACACTGACGTGACATTTTAAGACATGTGTTAATAATGTTTAACCTGACAGCTGTTGAAAAACACAGTGAGGGGTTTTAATCATCCAGAATGCATGTGGAAGTGAAGTACCTCAGTCCATTCTGTACCACACGGTTTTTGCAAGTTCTCCAACATGAGCAGGCATGGTTGCACTCAAATATAAGAGGTGGCTCCTCATTGCAGAACTCAGGCAGCAGACGGCTCTCCTGACACCACAAACACAAAGCATTTGAACACTCAAACTAAAAAGCACATTGCAACAAAATGTTAACTCAATAAAAAAAAATTAAGTGTTGCATTATTTTGAGCAGTTTTCAGGGCATTGTTATGCAGTTTATAGTGTGTTCTGGGTGGTTTCTACATAGCTACCTACTAGCCTTAAGACAAAAGTGTTTCTATGATATTGTTCATAAATAATACCCAGGTTCCCTATTATTTGTCTGTTTTATTGCTTAGATAAAGATATCAATATTATGGTAAGGTAGTTTAATACTTAAAATACAATTAACAAACACCTACCTCTAAGTATGGGCATTAGTAACAGTGATATTTGATTTAGCACCACTAATAATTTTGACTAGACCATCTCACACAGTCTTGTATTTAGCTAGTTCCACCTCTAGGTGGAGATGTTTGCCAAGTCAAATGACATTAACAAAAGGTTAGAGCTAGTAATTCATGTAACTGTGCTTCAGAATTACCAAAATATTCAGAATTTACACATATAACATCCCAAACAGCTTAGTTATTAGTTTCTATGAATGAAGTGGACTTACTTTATCATACCAGCAGCGCAGGCTGAGTTGGCCACACATGCAGCTAGCTGAGGAGCAATCGTCTTTACAGACGCAGTACTGTGGAGTGAAATAACACCATTATACATCTTCTTCCTTTGTTTGTAGAGGTTTATTACTCATTCAAAGCTTTGTCTTAGCTAACCAGCCAACTCATATTTGTCTAAAGTTCCAAAATGATTAATCATCGTTCTTATATCAATGAAAAGTGTTACAATAAAAACAATACTTCAGCTTGTTTACCTGCAAATGTGTGATATTTTTGTCAATGTTCATTGGGGATGTCACACAGCTATCAGGGACATATTTGTAGTTGTCAGGACAGGGTTCGCTATCCACTGCATTCACACACGGGATGGGGACTTTCTCATAGCCTCTGGCGATGTCCCTAAACACAAATACACAGTAATTTATAGGCTAATTTAGGTCTTAATTCTGGTGTAGATAAACATGTCAATACTGTGATCTGGAGGACAGTGAGATATGAAATCAAGTGGATCTACCTGTTGAGAAGCTTCTCTACTTGTCCTGTCTGGTTGCTGTTAGCTTCTCTCTGCTTTTTGCAGGCTTGAAGGGCGTTCCAAACCTTCGAGTTCTGGCTGCAGCACTCCATGGGCGTCTCTCCCTCTTTGTTCTTAAGGCTTATGTCAGCACCCCGCGACAGAAACAAGCTACAGGAGGCAAAAAAGAGACATTCTTGAAGGTTAGGACAAACAAAATGATTATTACTACTACTTATATCACGGTACGAGTAATTTTATTTCATGGTAACAATATATATCACAATATAGGTATTTTTGCTTTAAATAAGGTCTTTATGATATCAAAATTTTTGATACCATAGAAATGTCATAATTCTAGTTAATGTCAATATCACAAATACTAATATTAGCCTAAATTTAAAAAAAAAAGCTCACTGAAGACAAAACAGTCAGCGATTAAATAAGAATAAGAAACTAATTACAAGCAATAGGACAGAAAAAAAAATACAGTAGAATAATAATAAGAAATGCTACAAACATTATACAAAGTAATCAAATTTATAAAAACACTGCATATTCTTCACTGTGTAAATTAAATATATATTTCTTTTTATTAAAGTTACAAAAGTGATTTAGTCAAGAGTAGTGAGAGATTTTCTCTCTTTTGTTGTGTGATTAACATTAATGGCAGACAGCAGGAACATTAGACTGCTGTTACTTTAAGAGCTGCCCGGATGCAATATACTGTTACACATGTATTTTCGTTCTCAGCTGTTCGCTTTCACTTAAGACCTAAATTACTGTGTTTTCTGAGGATACTTACAAAGACGGGCGTTTTGACACATTCAAGTGTGTGCATTTAAGCGTTCAAGGCGTATAAAGCTGCAAAAATAACTCCGTTTAATAATCTCGCGCTCTATGAGCACCGTCTTCACGTGTGCGCGCCTCTCAGAAACAGTCTCTCAGACAGCGCGTGCATACAGCAAAATGACTTTTCTTTCGGTGTTGATTGCATTTTAATGGCTTAAAATCACTTGTTTTTAAACTGCAATGCTTAAAAACACCTGTAAACGATAAGATTTCATGACTACTTAGCACAGCAATGCCACGTGAGCATTGTAAAGATCCAAAATCTCTACCGGTGTAAATCTAACAAATTTCTACTGGTTAATTGTGTCTACTGGCATATCGCCCACCCCTAATACAACAACAACAACAACAACAACAACAACAACAACAACAACAACGTAAACTATACCATTTTCCAAAAAAAAAAATAATAATAATAATTTTCATCCTCAGTGTAAATGTTTTTTATTTTGATTCAGAGGTTGACCTGAAACAAACCAAAAATATGTGTGTAATCCATCTTCTCCTGTGGTAATATTACATTCAGGACTCCAACCAATCACTGTGACTGCCTGCCAACGGATCAATAATAAAATTTGCCCAGGAAATGATGAGAGCAAGCCTTTATTGCTAGTGTCCAGCTCCAATAAATCTACATGACATTGATCCAGTCTCCAATTAAAAAATGCAGCTTTAAACTGATTAGGATCTACACAAGCACCTGATTAGACTGCAGTACATCGGATATGGGTGTAATCCTGCAGTACAGTTATCTTCTAGGAAGATTGCTCAGACATCTCTAAATTGTAAATAAGCCTAGCTCACTACAGACCTGTGAGAATGAAAAGAAGTTTCCCAATCAGTCTGGATCAATAAAACCTAGTGGAGGTTTACTCACTTCACACAGTCGAGCCGGCTCTCCCGTGACGCTATGTGCAACGGTGAGTCTCCGTGGATGTTGATGGCATTGAGATCACACTTGCCATCCAGCAGGATCTCAGCTATCTCCACACAGCCAGAGAATGCCGCCCAGTGCAGACAGATATTTTCCTCCTGGAATCAAAGTTGATGATTGTAATAGATCAAATACACTGCATTGTGTTGTATTAGTCATCCAAATCTATGTAAGAACTGAAATTAAAAGTAATTTACGACTACAAAATATTGTTAAACTGCAGATGCCATTTTGATATATTACACTGCAGTTTCCAGATACAAAACACAGCACACAGACCTTGTCTCGGATGTTGATATCAGCCCCTTTGGAGAGCAAGAGTTTTACTTGGTCTACATGTTTGTACTCTGTGGCCCAAATCATGGCTGTCCAACCTCCATCATCCTGGAACAAGAAATGCAAATACATCTCAATCTTTTTGACTCCAATAGCTCCCATTGTCCACAACAATATTTGAAGGATTATCAGGATTTTTTCAAAATTGTTTTACTCACAATTTCTATGCAATGAAATACTCTGGAATAACTAGGACAATGAATATTCATTACAAAAGTGATGAATTACATTACATTTTAAGATTTTATTAATTTACATGGCTTTTCCAGGTCTAGAAGCCACACTTTTAAAATTAATGAAAAAATGTAAATTTAAATGCAAATCATTTTTGAGTAATCTTGAGGCCCTCTAGTTGAGAGCTACTGGTATATACCTTAAATCACCAAAAAAATAAATAAATAATACTAATAATGCTTTACGGTTAAGATAAAACTTTTTAAATGGACAAGTGAAAAGTTCTTTTGTCATGGTTATTAAAAACCAAAGAAAAAAAAAGCTCAAAGCAACAAGATAATTTCTACTGTGCTGTTTGCAGGAATTTCAGATTTTTTTAAATGACCAATAAAAAAACCTACACAAATTTAAAAAAAAAAAAAATTGTGAGTGCAACATTAACGAGCCTTGTAATCTTTGAGAAACTCAATACAAGAATCAGTAGGATGGAGGACTATTGGTGCAGTTGTTCTGTGAAATTCCTGAGATATGTTTGGCAGTCTAATGACTCAAATGGTGGAAATCCCCAAAACACCATCTCACATTCTCAAAATATTTTTACTAATGTTAAATGTAACAGAAGGTCCAAAACCTGGCAATTAATATCTACAATGCCTGTAGACAGCAAATGTTGTACAATGTCGAAATGCCCAGTCTTAGCAGCAAGATGGAGGCAGGTTGAACCTTCAACATCCTGAAAAGAAAAGGAAACAGGATGTGATCAGTCTTCAAACAGAGGGAATGTTCCTCAAAAAGCATTTGATTATAGAATTTTGTACTAAACAGACTGGCTTATCAACCGTCTTGCTCGTGGCTGCTCACCTTGTGAGAGACGATGGCTCCAGCCCTCAGAAGATAGCGTACTGTGTCAAGATGATCGTTCTCACAGGCCTCCATCAGGGGCGTCCGCTGGTCCTCATCACACATGTCAAGGTTTGCACCAGCCTGAAGAATAAAATCACTGATTTTAATGACAACGTCAAAGTCATTAGCCGCGTTTCCACTGTCGGGCCAAAAGCGGGCATGCTAGTGCGTGCCAGGGCCAGTCGCATTTCCACTGTCACTTCCGGGGCTTGATCGTGCCTCGTCTGTGCTTCCTCGGGGCCAATGGCCAGGGTTTTTTTTTGGGCCAAAGCGGGCCAAGTGGAGTTAGAGGAGTGGTTATGAACTAAGGCGGAGTTTCTGCGCGTCTGGAGAGCATCAGCACTGCGGATCATTTCATAAAGTTATAGCAGCTATAACACCAAGACTTTTAAAATAATTTTAGCTCAAAACTCACTTTCAGACAGCAGCGAGTGTTTGAAATAACTGTTTGAGATCCGATGTGGATTATGATCACCATACAATAAGTGATGCAAAAAACTATGCACGCTAGCCATTAATGTTACCATAGCAAACATGGTAAATATGACCGCTTGAAGAAATCAGACGTCAGCTTCTCATTCTCTATCACAATCGTGTATTTATTTAGTAACATATTTTATCTGTCTTAAGTCTCGTCTACACTCCGTGTATGTCATAAAAATATAAAAATGTTTTTTGTTCAGGAGCTATTTTTGATGGAAAAAATATATAGAAATGATCATTCTTTCTAAATGTGATGTATACTGTGACTACAAATAAACAAAAACAGACTTGACTGAATAATAGACTGAATAATAGAATAATAAATCCTTATTCTTTTGTGAAATAACTGTTCATATGCTTTATTTCTGTGTGACTAACTTTCAATCCTGATAAATTAAATTCATTATGATAAATGTATCACTTATTGTAAAACATAGATGCTTTTGGATTTAAATCTTTAACAATGCAAACAATCAGTCGCTTTTTATCATGTTTGTTTTGTGATCGCGCTAGTTTCAGTGACTTATTTCTTATTAGTTTTCTGATAACTTCTCTTTGTTGGTGAAATGATGGGGTAGTGTGACGTTTTTCCTGAGAGGCGTGTAAAGGGCAGGTTTTAGTGAAGCACAGAGGAGCTTCTGGCCCGACGGTGGAAACGCATCATGATTTTGGACTCAGTGCTACAGGTCCGAGGCTATTAGCCCCGACCGGCCTGTTTAAAGCACTGGCTCGCACTGGTCCGACAGTGGAAAAGCGGCTATTGAGGTTAAACCAGGCATGACACAACTTGATACGTCATAATTGTATATGCAAATGAGATCTGAGAACTACTACTGAGTTTTTGTTTAACAGAGGAAAGAAATTAATTTTCAACTATGGGCAAGTTAAAACTAGTTCACTAGCATTTGCACTCACCTGCACCAGCATATGGCAGACTTCCTGATGACCTGCTTCAGCTGCTACATGAAGCGGTGTGCGTTTGTTTTGGCTCTCCATTTTAAAGTTAGGGTCTATCCCATCCACTGAAAATGAGAAAGGATGTTTCCAGCACAGAGCAGACAACCATGAATAACACAAAAAACCCTATTCATTTGTCTTACCCAACATCAATAGGACCTTTTGCAGCTCCCCTTGTTTGGCAGAAATATACAGCTGTTTTGGATGAAACCGAAGCTTCTTGGGTCTTGGAGTAGAAGAAATGATGGCAATGAGTCAGTGCAAGTTGTACAAGAGTTCATAATGACTGAACCCCATGTTAGTATGGATAATACGGCTAAATAAAAGGTCATAATAGTTGCTTTTCTTACTTCTCTGCATCTAGAGCCAGCAGGACACTTTCCAGAGTTTCTTTAGGTGGTCCTGGTGGAAGACCAATTCCAAATCCAGCTCCAACAGGCACAGTTTTGGAGCCCAAAGGGGATACAGATGTATCCTGTGACTGTGGAGGTCTGGGTAAGGTGCTATCTGCTTTGCCCTCTCCAAGAACAGAGAGCCGAGTGGACCTTTATTGACCAACAAAACAATTAAAACCCAAAAGTTGGAGAAACAAACACAAAAAAAAAAAATCCTGTAAGAATGCTGATCCAGAATTCAGAACAGCTTGCACATACCCTCCAGTGGTGGTGTCCGCTTTGCCCTCTGAAGTACTGGGTGTGCAGGGGCCGTGGGTGAGAGGCACAGTAGACGTCGTATCGGCCTTGGCAATGGTGACCTCTTTTGCCTTGCTGACCTCCTCTCCGCAGTGTGGACAAAAGCTCTGACCGTTGAGCACCGAGGCACAGGCTCGATGAAACCGGTGGGAGATGTTCACTTCTGGCTGACACTCCATGAAGACGCCCTACACGATGGCCACATGAAATACCTTTGAGTGTTTTGCTCAAATGTGGCTGAAGTAAAAACTCTGGAGCTTTTCAGACACATGCACTCAGTCATGAATTTCTTGGCCATTGGCTTGTAATGCTGAAACCCAATCAAAGACCTAAAAACGTTCTCTTGGGTAAAGCCAAAGACTCACGGCTCTGCAAAAGAAGCCACAGCCTGGGCAGCACTGATGTTTGACCATGCCTGTGCGATGGTCCTCACACAGGACCAGCAGTTGGACAGAGTTTGAAGGCCTCATCATCTCGTGCTTCAGCACTGCACTCTGACAACGGCTCAGCTACCCCCAGAACAACAGGGAACCAATTAGAATAGAGTTCAGAACCTCGGCTTTTAAAAAAATAAAGAG
The DNA here is from genome assembly GCA_039654775.1 of Spinibarbus caldwelli. Taxonomy (NCBI): domain Eukaryota; kingdom Metazoa; phylum Chordata; class Actinopteri; order Cypriniformes; family Cyprinidae; genus Spinibarbus; species Spinibarbus caldwelli. Next base: position 8,295,848 of record CM077259.1, read on the forward strand.
TAAAAAACGTGTATTGTAACATGAAACATGACGTTACAAAAAATGAAAATGCCAAGTATTCAGCAGTTAGATGAATCCTAGGACCTTCTGTGTTGAACCGAATTATTCATCTTATTTCATTTCAAAAACTGTACCCGTATTCAGACAGTTTATAGCAGGTTTTCTTAACTCTGGCCCTCAACCCCAATCAAACACAATGAACAAGCTAATACAAATCTTCAGGATTACTAGAAAGGCAATTGAGTTGGTGAGGACCTCAAGAGCTCAAAGACCTCAAGGGCCAGAGTTAAGAACCCCTGTTAAACAGCAAGACAATGTATTCCTGTAAATGCAATCACTGTCACCATCATTGTTCTTCATATTCACAAGGGCAACCATCTCACCTGGCCGTCAATGCTCTCAGTCGCCATACACTTCCTGTCTGCAAGCGTGAGAATCTCTCGGCTCTTGGGCATCTCCATTCGACAGCTGCAAAGAGGCAGTTCCTGCACCATGTCAGCGTCTGTGCTCTCCACAGACCCTGAAACAGCTAAGAAACACCATCTGTAAGACTGAATAATCATGAAATAGCTGAAAGACCAACATTTTGGAAACACAGATGGCAGGAAGTCAATGTTCCTTCATAATCAGATCTATATTGATGGAAAATATTGCATAGATAGCACAAACTGCTTCAGGATTACTCTTCAATAGACACATGACCACCAGGGGGCACCATATCAGTTGAGTCTTGATGACTCATTTTATCCAAGATGGAGGCTACCACAAAGGCCTCACAATAATCAAGCTCTGAACTTTACACAAATGCGTCTTTCAAGATGCTGAGCTTGAAACTAAACAAATGGTAAAGACTAAAACAAAAAAATCAGATTTGTAACCAGATGAAGCAGGCAATTTCAACTGGTAGAAACACTTGACTTGAAGAAATTAACATATTGCAGCTCAAAGAGAAGAAACAGACTTCCCTTTGCACTTCCTCATATAGTCAAAAAGCAAACCATTGTTTTCATTTGCAAGATCATTCAATGCTTTCCCAAGTTAAATAGCAAAGAAAATCATATAATAACAATAATAATAATAATTCTCAAACAAATATGCCACATTTTACCTGTACTCTGAGATGTCAGTAAGGCTTCCTGTGCCGCTAGGTTGAGGGAGTCTAGTGGGACTTCTTTATACTCTTTCCTGTTGTCAGAAGGGGCTGAAGGGGAGCTCTGGCTCTCAGATTGAGACTGGGACTCCATTCCTAGAGTTATGATGGAACAGACATTAAGAAATTTGTAAATGAAACTCATTAACAGCTGAGGTGTTGCCCTACAGCAGATATTTGAGGAAAATGTGCATTTTAAAATTTACTGTACCTGAAAGTCCTTCTGTTTTCGCTTTCCATTTCCTCTTGCGTTTCCTTGATGGTCGGAGCCAGGCGTGGTCCCCCTTGACTTTCTTTTTCCATTTCTTTTTCAAACTGGACTCTGAACTCTGTGGAGGACAGAAGTATCTTACAGTCCACAAACTGAAACAAAGCATTATCTCAGGAACCTCATATCATATCTGTGAAACTCACTGGTCTCAAAGCATTGTGTCTAAATGACTTGTTTATATTGAGTCTTCTAATACTCGATATTAGAGATTGTTCAGGAACTCACCAAGTCTGATTCATCCCCTTCCTCTTCACCTTCACCCTCCAGTGACTCCTCAGACTCTTGTTCTTCTTCAAGGGGCTTTTGAATGAAAAATGAAGAAATAAACATCCTTTTAGGGGAATGTAATGTCTAGATGCCACTCTACTTGTTCACAGGTTCAGTGAACAAGCCATTTGGCCAAAACAAATCCAGGAAATAACTGACAAAATGGAAGAAAAGAATGAATGAGACCACTTTTCCATTGGCTCATGAGCTTTGTTGCTGAATTCCCACCTGAGAAACTGAAGATATCTTGGGTCCCTCTTGAGAGGCTTTGGCTCCATCCTCTCTGACCAGCTCCTCATCCTCCTCTGTGTCTTCTCCTTCCTCTGACTCTTCTTCATCAGACTCATTCTCCATTCTCTCGCCATTCACATGCACGGCTTCCTTTGACAGCTGTAAAGCCAAGGAATAAAAAGACTGGCATTAGATGAAAAAGTTCACGTCTTAGCTTTAAGAAGTACAGAAAAAGTCAACCAATCAGCAAAGCAAAAATATTAGGATTTCTAATGATAAAAACTCAGTCTAACAATCTGAGCAACTACTCAAAGATTACTTTTAACAGCACAATATAAAACGTGGGTTTTCGCTCTTTAGGTGCGAATCTGGAGGTCTGATCTCTGACCTGAGGGTTGGGTGGAGACTGGGACATACGCTGAAACATCTCCAGAACTGTGCGTTGTTTCAAGACTTTATTTTTCTTCTTAGGCACAAGACTATATGTTCCCATCTTTCTTTTTTTCTTCCTTGACACAGCTGCTACTGAGGGAGAGACAGGCCCGGGTTCAACTGTCAATGCATAAAGAGAGAATTCTAGTATACAGGCCTGTTTTCAAACACTTGTTTCTTTGTAAAAGCATTGTGATCATTTTTATGAAAAACTTTAAAACGTCAAATTAAGGTCAAATTATCTGCAATTTAATCTGAACTTGAACCGTGTTTGATGTAGTCAAATATAATTGATGTTGCTGCCAAAAAAAAAAAAACACACACACACACACACACACACACACACACCCTTGACCCTCTATCAATTGCATATTTATTCTCTAACTGCTACTTTTTCTTTAAAAACTAACACTAGCTTTCTTTTTTCTATCTACTTTTTTTTTCTTAAAAAAAAAAACACTAGGTTTCTTTTTACTATTCTATCTACTTGTTTTCTTTAAAAAAACGAAACAAAAAAAAACCTTGCTATGTGTACTGCGTTAGGCTAACCGAGACTTGTCATATCGCTTGCATGTTGTTGCTCTTTTGTTGATTTTGATCGCTTCTATTGTCCTCTTTTGTAGGTCGCTTTGGATAAAAGTGTCTGCTAAATAACTAAATGTAAAAATTTGGTGCCATCAAAACATTCAACAAACCCATTATGTAAGCTAATTACAGTTTTACCATACATTTCCATTTGTCCACTATTTTCAGGCAGAAATAAAAGTTGAGACAGTAGCTGAGGTAAGTTTACAAAGATATTTAGTAAATGTAATATAATCTGGCAGTGCCTAAAATACATACGTGCATACATAATGCATACTTCATTTTAAAATGTAATACTTAATTTTATAAAACAATTAAAAAAACTACAACACAAAATTATATTGATTTGCTAAAGATTAAATTAATTAATATTAAATTATTTATAACATGATTTAAAAATAATTTATGGAAATTAGCACAATTAAATATCCAACTATTTGTCAGTATAGACAAATCCAGTATAGATACATTTTTTTTTAAAAATCATTAATAATAACAATACATCGTTCTATCAATATACAGATACATCGCCCATCCCTACGGTTTTACATAGATATATGTAAAGATAATGTAAACACAATACCACATCAAAACAGCTTTAACAGTTTTGTTGGACGCAAAGAAAGGTAATACAGTGTATGACCTGTTTGTGGCTTGGCTGGTGTGGTGTTCAGTACAGATGTGGCGTCAGTTTGGCTTTGAGGTAGCTGATTCTGGATTGGAGATGGCTGAGGCTGCACTGCCTCTGGTTTGCCCAGACTGTCATCTTTCACCACGACTGAATCCTTATTTTCCCTATTCAAAAGCTGAAGGAGGAACAGAAATGCGATTATATGTATCCATGACCATGATTCATGAGCAGACCTAAAAAAAAAGACCAAAACACGGCATTGTGGGATGTTCAGTGCGCACTGCCGTCATGACTTGTGCAGCTGATGTAGAAGAATTTTTCTTTGCGGTAAATCCTCATTTACCTTTAGTGTCTGGTTTGAGGCCGGCCTTGACATAGTTTTGCGTGCACGATGTATCGTTGTTGGAGGTGTATTCGATACTATGCCGTTTTTAGTCTCTTTTTCCTCTTGTCTCTCTACTGGGCTCAGTCCTGGGCTTGCAGCACTGTTTGAAGAACCCTGGTCTGGGGGTCGCAACGTAGAAGCTGAAGTTGGCGAGTTTTTAGTCCCATGCCCCAATGTGGAACCCCCTACGGGGGACCAGTTAGTCCTATGTGGGGCCGACACTGTGTCTTCCTGTTGTTTGCTTAGAATATATCCATTACTGCCCACTGTAGAGCCGTGGGGCAGCTCAGTCTCTGACAGTCCGTTCTCCATGGTTGAGGATCGGGCTGGTGACCCTGCAGAGAGGTTCTGTTCAGTTCTCTTTGTGTTTGTGTTTTCATAGGTCCCATTCAGCTCAGTGGCCTCTCTGAGAGGGTTGGCTTGCCCGTTCGAGTGATCTTCATCTCCTCCTATACAAAAAATAACAGAAAAAGTTACGGGATTGTTCCAGATTCAAAACAAGTTGGCACATCATATCATTAAAAATTAAGCTTAGAGTAAAAGTAAGACACTTACAATGGAAGTAAACAGGCCATGTATTTTCAAAGCTAATGTGTTTTGTTTAACACTTAATAAATTAATACTTCTGGAGAAAAAAAAAATTCTCTAAATCATCCTTGTTTAGGTGGGACTCTAGGTTGATGAAGTTAACACGTATAATATTTAAAAATTTTCAACCCCAAAATAAAATAGAATGTAAAAATTAATAAAATTTAATTTTGCAATAAACAAAAAATTTAAATAACTCACTAAACGCTAAATAACAAGTCAAAATGTGTTAAGACGTGCCTATCAAGAGTGAAACAAGTCAAAATGTTGCCATCTACATTATATCACAAATGGTCATGTATCAAAATAAATTTAGTATTTACCCTCTTCCTGATCACTGCGAGACTCTTTTGTCCCCTCGGACTTCATGGTTTCCCTCTTGCCTGAATTCCCATTGGCCAAACTGGAGGGCTGAAAACAAGCACACAGATGAATTACTAGGTTTCCATAACATATGTAATATCATGGGACAAAATGTGTATGTGCAAACTATGAGTATCAAAGCAGTAGCCCAATAATAGAGGGGAGAGAGTGCATGAAGCCAATTGATGAAACTTTACAATGTCCAAGCCAGGCTGATGGCAGGAATAACCTGTCTAAAACAATTAAAGCGGTAATGAGAATGAAAGCGGATCAAATTAGAGTTTGGATCGAAATTAAATGACCCACTGTTTCTAAAAATAGCAGATAATCATTATGGCCACTGGCGACAAAACACAAACATTGGCGAGAAAGAAAAAAAAAAACATGAAGACATCCCTTGGGAATGTGAGAGGCTTATCCCAAAGGTTCGGTCTAAACAACATCTGAATAACAAGGGCTTTGATTGGCTGGGCTTTGAGCTGCCAGTCACTCCTGAGTCAAGGTAATATTTTCAAGAGATTCAATATCTCCCAATGCTTTAAGCCATGACTGGTTTCAACAAAAGCCTTTCTATGGGTTCATTAGACCTAAAAACTTCATCCAATAATCAAAATGAGCAGGCCAAATAATATCATGACATTTATAACAACAACATGAGAAAATTAACAAGAAGAGCAAACACAGTGGACACTGAGGCCAAGCATGCACTTGCTCCCTAATTGCACTGTTTTTTCTTTCTCTCTCTCATTTTTCAGGTGCTGGTTGAATTGGTCACTTTCGTTCTTGGCTACTGCTCCACTGGAAGTAGACAGCCTGATCCAAAGCCTGACAAAGCCCATGTGAAACAAAATAAACCACTGGAAACAAATCCCTGTTTCAGCAAGTAGATTCTAATCTCCCTGCAAAAACATAGACAAATTTGGGACTTCATGGAAAGCCTTCTCTAACGATGCATCGAACGTCCAAAAACCTGCCATCGATGGATACAACAAAATAATGAAGAAACTGAAAAAAATGTGCCAACATCATTATGCTGGTACCATCAGATAAGCCACATCCTTGAGATCTAACAAGATCACATGAAAACGCAACTCTAGAAAGAGTGTCCGATGCCCAGAGGTCTCGTTCCTAAAGACATTGTACATCTACAGGACACCCATACAGTCAGACAGAGCAGATCAAGTTCACTTTGGCCTAGGAAGTCACTTGAGATCATGCGTAATCCTTTGAGCTACTACTCAATTTACTACCACATCCCAAGCAGCCAGGAGAAACCTGCAATAACGTCAGGTGATCACCTGCATCAAGGATTCCAGCTTCACCCAATTCGCTTGTCACTGAAGAAACATGTTTTATAATAAACCCTTGATAGGGAACAAACAGCAAGGCAGGAGGTGATGAGATAGACTTGTTGATTTTTTTGTCTGGAAGCAAAGACAGACGTCCTCGAGCCATGCAACTGAAGTGGTGCATCCAGTCTCACTCACATACCAGCCTGCAACTACTGGAGTGAATCTCTGCGGCCAGGCTCAGAAAGGAAGAGGTAGGTCACAGGGTGCAGTAATTACAAGCAAATCCAAGCTTTCTCCCACCGTTTGTCCCCTCCCCCACCCCAGCCTCGATCCCCAGACCTCATCTGATTGGCAGACACACCGACTGCCTTCCGTTGCACAGCTAGAAAATGTCTGCCGCTCGTTGGAGCTGCTCTTGCAACAAAGGAGGTTGTGTGGCTTTCTGTTTCTCTCTCTCACCACCAGGGGAACCACTTCATAATAAGAGTCCCCCCCTTTCCCTGCCCAAACCAGGCAAGATCTGCCCCACTGACACTACAAAGACCCCATCAAGACCTTATCAAATCAGTCCAACAGATTGTGGCTAAACTCCGAGGTCTGCCACAGAGGGATCATTCTGTTTTACCAGCATTCAGCTGCATCTCTGATGTAGTCATACCTTGGTCATTACAAAAGGTCTTTCGTTTAAGTGCAACAACTTTTAAGCAAATCCTTGATATAAAGCTGTGTTTCCCAACCATTTTGTCCTCTGTGCCTCAACTGCCCCATCAGTAAGGCTCAGGTACCCCTCATCCACAAACTTATTCATGAACAAAATCCAGATTACCAAATCATTTGCAGTCTTTGTATAGTGGCATGCAATTAACACCAAAGCTCAATTTATACAAGCGAAACACAGTCATTAGTAGAAATGTCAATGGGATGAAGACTAAAGAAATCTGCTACTGTCGGAAGTCTTTATATATGACAGTCTATGAATGCCTTACAATTTGCTTTGCTTAATATTAGTGCGTAAACCAATTACTGACAAAAACAAATCAGAAGATTTATCATGTTATTTAAATCAATTGGCAGTCATAATGTTTCTATTTGAAGTCATTTAATAGGTTTAATACAGCAAAATCTAAATCTTTCAGGTGTCCCATAGAACCTGATTAAGTACCCCTGGTTTTGATCACTGGTCTAGATTTCTTCAGAAATTAGTTCAGAGCATCTTAGAAAAAACATTCTTAAAGCAAAGAGAGAATAGCTGAAGACACATTTTTGGCACATGAGAAAAAGAGTCTCCGGAAAAGAAATAGCTCAAGTTAGCTAAAGACTTAGTTACAAAGATAAATGGTTTCAAATATCTAACAACAGTTACTGATAAGAGTGCATTGTGTTGTCTAGTGGGCCTCAAATTGGGCCTCAAAAAAAAAAAGATTTGCTAGTTTAACTAGACTATCCCATTTTTTCCTCATTTTCTTTTTAGTTTTCAATTTAATTATTGTGCTATTCTTTAGCTGTTTAGAGATTGTATTGTAAAAGTTCTCTCATGGAAAACTGCTATCAGAATGGAGTGATTAATATGACCTCTCACTCAATCTTCCTTTGTCATTTTATGACATTGCACTTCATTTTATTGGACAACTAGGAGAAATGCATTCAGCCACAAACACAAAGTGTGCGCACTAGCTTCAAATGTTAAAGGGAACTTATGGGCACACTAAGTTCCCTACTGCTTCCAAAACTAAAACCAGTCTAGACTTTGGCAGTTCAGAGGCCTAAGTGCAAGAATATGAACAAATGCAAATCTGCAGCTGATTTCAAGAATTTGGCACCATCACCATATTGCACAAGGTCACAGATGCTCTGACCCAAGAACCACAGCTAATATATCCCAATCTACTGGCATTTCTAGCATGCGTGGCTGTTTTCAGTGCTACCATTCACAGTTTCGCAGGAAGAGCAACTCGGCACAGGCATATTGAAAATGATTAACAACCAAAAAAGCTGCATTTCCCAACATTTTCCATTCACAGAATCTCCCGAAATCATGTCAAGCCCTTTTATGTTATCAATATACTGTAAACCATCCCCTTGAGCATTACCTCCAGTGATCTTTTCATCGCCAAAACATTTTCCAAGCAGACCAACTGAAATGGATCCCAGATATCAGCTCCCACATACCTCTCATTGAGAAAAAAGCATTTGACTGCGATTATCCAGTTCTTTCCCTGGATCTCCCCCTACAGGCCAAAGAGGGAATATGCTCAGTCGAGGAAAGAAGAGGGAAGGGCCTTCTGCTCCTTTCCACCATGTTGTAACCACAGTGTTTACTGATACGACAAGCCAGACAGGGAATGTTTTCCACTGGATATGGGCTACTGGATTGGGAATTGGGTGGATTGGGCAGAGCAGACCAACATCTATGTGTGGCGAGCAACACATTTAGAGTTTATATTAAAAATCTAGATATAATATATAATAGAGAACTGAATCTATATCAAATAACTCCATTTTATGCTTCTAAAAATTATACATGCACATATATGACTATACCAGGGTTCGTAAAAAACAAATTCTTAGTCATTATCTGGATATCACTCCATGATGTATTTTTTCTCATAAATAAATATCTGCTACAATACAGAAGACTAAATCAGCTTACTGTTTTATCAAAAGCTGGGTGGGATATAGTTTTTCCTCTAATGACCTATTTTGGTGTCTATGGATAGCGCAAATGAAGCATTACTTTTCAGCTCTCCACCAATAAACAGGTTTTTCCATTCCACATGCATACGATCAGCTTCTCAGGTATCTGCTAAGAATTAATCAGCCACCCGGTGGGATTTTTAAGACTTGACTTCATTAATCTGAGCTGTGGATTCTGAAGTAAACGGTGACTGGGGTTTTTATCATGCCGTTCGGCGGCAGAGATCAAAGAGCAAACAACAAAACCCCATAAGGATTTTGTTGACCTCGCCTTCCTAATAGTTTCAACACACACCGCAAGCCGTGAGCGCAATGATTTAATGAGGACGTATGAAATATGAGAGTGCTAAAAATGATTCACACCTTCATTTCAGTTTAATATCCAGTTACGTGTGCAACCAAACGTCAGAGCTGAAGGAACCGTACGGTGTGTGACTCATGCATGAATGGCAATCAATGAAGACACCAAAATACCAGCCAAAGCACAGGGCAATGTGACCAATCCATTCAAAAGCAACAAATAAGCTAAGCAAGGACTGAAACCACTTGAAAACACAAAATTACATCATACATTACAAAATGAAGCCAAAATGCATATAGCATGAAACTCAAAATGAATTTGTCCCACAGTGTTTGGTCAGTTCACATTTGGAGGAATAAAAACGCCAGGAAAGGTCGGGGAAAAAAACAACAGGCCTCATTCTTTAGGTCTTGCAGCAAAGAATAACCACTAAACTGTCATCAGTCTTGTCTCACAACCTGTTTCTCGTTACAGCCTCTCTGCAACTGGACGGTTTCAAATAGTTCTCTCAGGAAACATACAAAAAGCATGTTTTCAGATTTACTGTAGTCTCCTCACTTGGCAGCCTAGGATCTCTCAACAGGCCTGGGCTTGCAAATTTTTTCTTCCTCAACAATATGTCTATGTTTGGAATAGCATACAACCACAATACTCTTTCAATTTTTGCAGTACATGGTATGCATACTGCGAAAATTATGCATTAAATGAAATCACCTACAATATTTGGCAAGTAGAAATAGAGCACACAATGAGAAATACTGTATCCCACAATGCAGTGCCTCTACAATTGACTTGACCTGCCTTTTCCAGTGTGACAAATGAACCAAAAGCAATATCTGCCATTTTCAACATCAATATTTGATCTAACTGCCAAAAATGAAAACATTTTATAGACAAATTCAGATTTAAATTGCTAAGTAACCATATTTATTTTCAAAACTGTACGGCACTAGTTTCACACGTATGTGAAGTCTGACAATGTAGCATACTGAGATTGAAGCGTTTATAGTTATATAATGTCTACGGTTTCCAATGCTATTTAAAATCAGCATTAAGCAGAAGCTGTGATTGTCTTTCTGTGATGTATATCCAAGAGAAACAGCTTCTCGAAAGAGAGAAAAAAAAAAAAATTGTAGGACAGGTCTTGATTTTGCCCATTTGAGATTGTTTGGATTGTTCACATCATTGAACCAGTGCAATACGTCATTGGAGAAGAGATATCCTTAAGAAGGCGATTATGAAGGCACAACAATTTTTTAAAAATAACAATCTGCACAGATAAATCATTTATAATAAAAAAAATAAGAATCAAAAATTTAGATTTTATGGTGGCTTTATTAAATAAAAAAAACAGTGTGCAAAATGTTTTGGGATGCTTGCTATGTCTCCACTCTTTAAAGGCATCTAAAATTCTCCGGATCCAGATCAATGAAGACATCAAAACAAGCAGAACGATCAAATACAAACTAAAGAAAGGTCCAGGACGTCAAAACAGATGATAAAACTGAACCACCACTTGCTTGCCCAGTATTCAGAAACCACTCCTCTTCCTTTGTGTTATATTTCTCTAAAGATTTGTGCCAACAGAAGCAGCAACCATCTGACCACAGATGCTATTAATCCCCAGGATTTTTTCTCAAGACTTCAAATGTTGACTCAGATCTCTGTGAAGGAAGGAAAAGCCACTGTTGAAGGCTTCAAGCTCAAACGGATTTTGACACCGCGTGCTCTTGTTTCAGCTGAGAGGGCCGTTGACTACAGCACTGGCTGAAAGCTTAAGAGGGAGACTGGATGCCATATTTCAGTCATTTCTCAGAGCCTTCCTCTCCTCTGAACATCAATGGACTGAAAGTAAATGGTGAGATGAGTAAGTGATGACAAAACACAAGGAATCAAGATGACGAGTCTCAAATGATGAACATTCAGAAGCAGCACGATGAAGAACCCAAGCACTGAATCATTGAAGGTGTTCCTCCATTGGTTTCATACCTGCTTTCACAACGATGGCCTCCGTTGAGGAAGAAAGAGCTTCGAGCTGACTGCTCCTCTTTTCTTTTCTCCCGCATGCAAGCATTCAACCGGCTTCATGTGACCTGGAGGCTCCCTCTGTCGGTCGAGCTAGCTAAAGCTCACACTGAGCATGCTCAGTCAGTTCAAATTTCAATTTTTTTTTTCTCCTGAGAGCAGGGCAACAACGAATTCAGGCAGCCATTTCATTGCTGGAAAGGAGCAGGAAAGGTATGGTGAAGCTACAGAAACATGAAGCTCTGCTGTCTACTACAGGAACCAGAAGCAAGACTGTGTTATCCTTAATCTGCTGTCGTCTCTCAAGAGGTCTTTATCTCTTCAGAGTCCCTTAGTAGGGCACGGATGTCACAAGAGACACAAGGCCCAGAGAAAGCAGTGGCAAAAACATTACTTAGTGTTGGCAGTCAAATCAAAGCTATCTGAAAACAAGCTGTTAGGTACATTTGTATTTTAAGCAGATGCAGAAATCAACATGCTTTATATGGGTTGGTGGTTGAGCATGTAAATGCTAGCACAGGCTAATGAAAAACAATGAAGATTGGATATAGTCTTTACGAATCAGCTTCAATTTCTCTGTATCCAAAACTGAAAACGTTTACATTAAACAAGGGACGTCCATGAAGGTAAACTGACTCCATCAAAAGATACTTGAGGAATAGCATATTTCACAGATACAGTTTCAACAGTAATAGTATCTGTATCTGGTATATTTCAACCGAATATTTAGTAATCATAAGGCTCAAGACAAAGCTATTTAAATTATGGTTATTTCATTTCACTCTTTCCAATGAAAATATCATTTAAATATCTAATGAAAAAAAAATAGGTTTCAAGCCTATGTTATGAGCTTTTTGCTTTGAGATTTTTAGTAAATATGTACATTTACAATCATACAGTCATTTCAAGGAAAACAAACCAACAATTAATGACTTTTAATAAACAATTAATTCTGTACTACACCTTTTAACAATTAATCCTGTACTACACTGCATTTTGTCCAATCAAACACTGTACAATGAGAATGTCCCACCCCCTATACTGCCTAAAAAGTGACGTCAAGTAGAAAGTCATGATTCACGGCTATGACACAACTAAAGGCTATTGGCTATTTATTTTTTAAAAAGTGACAAGCCCTTCGATTTGTCTCAGTCCCACCCAAACTTCTTGTTTAAATGGCAAATACACTATCGTTCAAAAGTATGGGGTCGGTAAGATTTTATTTTTTGCAAGAACTCTCTAATGCTCCCCAAGTCTGCATTTATTTGATCAAAAATGCAGTAAAAGCAGTTTTCTGTTACTCTATTCAAAATATAATTTATTCCTGTGATGGTCAAGCTGAATTTTCAGCAGCCTTTAAGGCCTTTCCACACTGAGCGCGAAATAGCAAAATGAATATCGGACGCGGTGACGCGCTGGAATAAAACAATAGATTTCTATGAATGCTTCTACATAGACCGTAAACATTCGCACACTGAAAATGCGAATGGTTTCAATATGATTTGAGCTAGGATCACATGACCGGAGCAGCTACTGTTGCACAAACTGTTCAGTGTCATTTGATCCTTCGGAAATCTTTCTAACATGCTGATTTGCTGCTCAAGAAACATTTCTGATTGTTATAAAAGGTTAAAAATAGTGCTGCTCAATATTTTTGTAGAAGTCATGATACAATTTTTGTTATTTCTTTCTTTTTTTTTCTGTCACTTTTGATCAATTTAATATGTCCTTGGCAAAAAGAAAAAGTATTTTTTATTTTTAAAAATCTGAGCCCAACTTTTGAACAGTAGTGTATGTAAATGTGAGTACTGCTTAACTGTATGTCCTCCAATATTGCCAGGAACCATGTTGTATTTCTAAAAAACCAACAGATCTTCACAGCCTCATCTTCATGACACAAATCTAGCCTATATCTCCATTTTATCAGAGCAATACAAAGCATGAGGCGGTCTAAACAGTTCATGTAACGTAGCTCTGTAGCCTGTAGATTGCTCTCTGAAAGAAAACTAGTGCTCTCATACTAACCAGCACTGATATTGATAACAGAATCTTTGCGTATACATGGCTGTCCCATTGCTCTAAATTCTTCCACAGTCCTACAGCATTTCTCCAAGACAGATACAATATAGGGTCATGAATATACATTCAATATGAGGACTATGAATGCTCTGCATGACATCTAAACCTTTACACCAACAAAACAGATCTCAAGTATGAAATTCCTTTTGATTTTGCAAGAATCATTTCTCAACACACGTCAAGGCCCAATCTTGCAACCTTGGCAGGGGCAGAAAAGTCTCTTGATTTTCATTCTGCCAAAAAAACTGCACTACTGACACCACCACAGAACAGGACTTCACAACTGAACCCTGCATAGCATACTAGGAGTTTCACTCAGTCATTCTGTAGTCACCTCATACCACTGACAGAGAGAGTCAGAGAAACCGACTTCCCAGAAGCCATGATTATCATACTGAGAGCCCTCAATATGTATTTTTTTAGAGAGCAATAATGTAGTTTTATATCTTCCAGCAGAGAAACAGCTAAGATCTTTGCTTTCTTGGTTTTCTACAGCACAGTGATGGAAAACAATGAGAGGCAAGGACGGAGAGTTACAAACAAAAACAGTGTGACTATTCATGACTCATTTGGATGGCCTATCCAGTCTTTCCATTTCTTCTGAATCTACAGCTTTTTATCATCCTATCACAAGAGAAATAGCAATAATAAAACATAAACACAACGACGCAGAGTTGTGTTTTGTGAATATAAATCCAGATGGCTCCAGGCATGCAAACGAGCTTCTTACAAATGCAGAGGGATCCTCATATTCACCTCAAAGGAATCTACAACAGGACCAGCCAGCGAAACCAAGCTCATTGCCAGCAAGAGTAGCAGCGGTCTATGTTTTGCACTGCTGATTATAGGCGGGCGATGTCAGCGCTCGGGTATCAGGAAAAGCATCAAGGACTGCCTGCATAATCGGCTCGATTTGCTTGGCTGCTCAAGTTTATCCCATTTGCAGGTTCTTCTTTTCTGCCATTGAAGACAATTGCAAAAATTTTGTAGTAACCCATCTAATAATGCCAATAATATTCTTGTCTAAGTCATGACAGGAACTTGTGTTGGATTTAAGAAGCTGCAGGTTTTTCCAAGTTTATGACTTAAATGAGTGTTGAATTAAATCTATCCTTTAAACAGATTAAGAAAATTTGTGGTTATTCTTTCAAAAACATTAAAGTTGTCGAGGAGGCATGGTAGGCCAATTAAATATGGTTTTGGGGTACAGCTATACCCCAAAAAAATCATTCCAAGAAAATATTCGGAGGTCAGTCTCGCAAAACTGAGATTGCTACAAGTTCCTGTCCAACCTCATGAAGGCCCGCTCTTCAGATCCTGGAACATGAGCTTAATCAGTTCATCAGAAAGAAGACAGATGAATCAAATGATATCCAAAAGAAGAAGAAAAACTCATTTCCAAGCTGCAAAACAGTGGATTTTTGGAGTACCGAGTCTATTTCTTTCAAAAAACCTACAACAAACCAGTTGGGAGCAGCTATCTGGAAATACTTGTTCCTTTGACCACAAAAGCAAAAATAGAGATGGAAATAATCCTGCTTCATCAGAGGACAAACCCTCCAGCAACATGGCTGTACCTGTCTTAAGCAGTGGTCTTCATTCATGGGGGAGGCGGAAACAAATTTACACTCTCCAAACGACCAGCTATCTTCCCACACATGCACCGTCCCTGAGCACAGGTCACATGACCAGCTCTCTGTAAAAAGCTCTGACATGGCCCACACTGAGCATGCTCAGATGGAGCTCTACTGTTCTTCACGAAGAAGGAAGAGCAGAAAAAAACAACACTGCAGCCATTTCATGGAACGGGCTCTAGCTACAATCAATGGGCTCTTTGGTGTGTTTAACGCTGTTACTGTTGCTCAATCTAATACCCTTGTGATATTTCAAAGGTTTCTGACTAGAATGAGAAGCAATACATTAACAGCACATTTTTGATTGCACATATTTATTAATGTTTCATTGGGTTTTGAAGTGTCAAACCTGTGCATTTACACATAAACATGAATTATTAAGCATCAAACTTTGTTTCCTGCAATATAAAAAACAAAAGGGCAACATAAAGCCATGTGGTTTGGATTTAAGCAATACACATCCTTGAGCCAAAGTGAAACAAATGCAAAAGGAAATTGTCTGAATCACTTGTCTTAAAATGAGTTTCATGTATCTAACATATTTTTTTGTAATAAATATCCAGCTGCTTTGAAATTGTAAATCAGAGATCATTAAAATGCACACTATCTGAAAATGATTAATTATGATCATCTGTATATTGACCATTGTCTAATGTAGCTCCCTTTGATTTCTCAAAAGCAAGTGACTTGAGTAGATCTACAAAATAAAACATGACGTCTTAATTATAAGCAAACCATAAAACAACAAAATAAATGAATAACCATTTTTTGAGGCCTGAAATCATCAGGCACAAAAAGAGCTCCACTGACAATACATTTTGACTGTGCAGTGTCTATTTCATGCACACAACGTGGATAAGCTTCATCATGACCAAAAAAAAAAAAAAAAAACTAAAGCTAGAGTAATAGGGCCCTATGATTTACGCAATGTTGGAAACGTGGGCAGAATCATGGGTTCCATGTATTAAAATGGATTTTACTGTATAACAGGGAACGTCATGGAATTTGGCAAAATTTGGATGAATAAACAAAAGTAGTGCTGTAGACAGAGTGATATGAACTAGTTTCTGTGAATATTAGGGGGCGTTTAAACAACGCCCATAAAAATTGAATTTATTTATGCATTTAGTTTTTTTACGCGACAGACATTTTGGGTCCTTAAAAAACACAAGCTTTTGAAAATGGGTTTCAAAGTCCAAGTTTTTGAAATTAATACTGTTATCGTCTCCATGTAAACTATAAAAACACATATTTGTGAAAATGGTGATGTCATGCGCATGCGTATTATGTGACAAGTCTAATAAGCATGCGCAAGTTTTTTTTTTTTTACATAGTGACATCGCCATCTACTGGTCTAGCATGCATAATACAGCGTTTTAGTTGAATTTGTGTGAAAAGAGATTGTTTTGTATGCGAAACTTTTCAAAAACACAAATGAATTCCATTCAGCCCAAAGAGTATGAAAGTATGAAATGTAATATGAAAAACCATCCCATATAAACCAAAGACATACATCATTTGGTTGCTAATTTGGAAGGACAACCCATCTAACTATTGTCTGACTTTTGCATTTTGTTGCAATAAATGGTTGCCTAAGGCCAGAGTCCCTCTAGCCAATTTTGCAGCGGATTTTCAGTTGCAAGTTTAATTCACATAGATTCATCAAAGCTTCCTCCACATTACATATACAGATACGTCCCAGATTAGGGCAACACAATACTGTAAAAAATCTGCATTGCAATATTTTGTTTTTCTTTCCGTACTTGTGAAAACACTGACGTCATGCTTATGCGTATGACGCGATCAGTCTATAGGCATGGGCAAATTTCTTTCCAAAGTGACATCGCCAACTACTGGCCTGGCATGCATAATACAGTGTTTTTTGTCATTTTCGCAGATCCATGTGAATGGGGATTGTTTTGTATGCAAAACTTTTCCAAAAAAAAAAAAAAAAGAAAAAAAGAAAAACTTTTCAGTTTTTAGAATATCGTTGTCATGTAAACTGTCTTCCTTCAAATGACAAAAATACTTCTATGTAAATATGAAGTCGGCTTGTCCTACGCGTCTCTGCATGAACAAGCACATTTTCATCTACAACTCAGGCATGCGTGACGCTTGTGACGTTTTCAGCATCTGCTGTCCCACTATATGAGGAAACCCCACATGAACTTCATCTCCAGAGCTGCTCTTTCATTTGAAAATCTAATGTGAGATACACAGAGAAGCTCAAAGATCTTCACTTCAAACTGCCAAAGTAAAAGCTTGGTTTAACTTGAAGAAATTATGACAGAAGTATATTACTATCGCACAGTAGCATGTACTTCTCAAAATAATAATAACAACTATGCAGTTTATTAAAGTATCACATTTTTTCATCCATGTTTTAATACAAATCTCTGTGGCGCAGCACTTATCTTTGCCAAAAAACTCATTCATTCATTCATTCATTCATTCATTCATTCATTGCAATTGCAATTTAAAAAGACAAGTAAATTGTTAAAGCTTTTGAATCCAATTGATTAGACATCCTTTTTAATTATTATAAATGAATTAATTCATTAAAAATGGAATCTAGAAACATTAAAATGGAAAACAGAATTTGGGGGGAAAAAATACATATGAACATTTGAACACGACACCCTGAACAACATACCAAGTTCAATTATCCAACTATCCAAATTTAGGGAGTGTCAGGAAAATCTGTTTGAAAATAGTCTTTATTTTTAAAGTTCTGTTTTGTGACACTAGTGCTGCAGATATTATTATATATTTTTCCACATATATAAATATAAATAATGTACAGATTCTACAGTATAAAATAGGGGTGGAACTAGGGCTATGCTATTAATTGAATTCAATTATCATGCACATCTCGTTAGTAAAGCCGGTTCCGTGAATAGCAGTAAATCGCCATCACCTGTTTTCAGATGGAGCGGCATGTACTACAATTTACTAGGCATTATCTCATTCAAAATCGAAAGCGATTCGTCTGCGATTATGAACGTGATATTGCCTAGCTTGTCAGTGGACTACGGCTCTGTGTAGTAAATGCCGCTCCATCTGAAAACAGGTGATGGCGATTTACTGCTAATCACGGAACCGGCTTTACCGGTTGATAATCAAATTCGATTAATTGCACAGCCCTAGGTGGAATGATAAATCGATTTGTGGATTAATTCTGCAATTTTTCAGAATGATTTGCAATTCTCTCTTGAGTTTAGTTTTTAACAGTAGATGGCACTGTGTGCTTTAGAAACAGCTGTACTCTGCTTGCTTCTAGTTACACACTTAAACCTAAAATAATCATTCATAAAGTTCAAAAAGGTTAAAGTGAATTACAAGAGTGTTGACAGTGGACTGTGTTTACATTAATCTTGCGTCATAAAAGCCAAGGTGCAAGTACTTTTAACTACTTACTTTACTCAGTTGAAAGCACAAGCACTCTTCTTTGTGAGCATTTGAGTGTGTGGTTAAAAACTAGCCTACAGCGTCATCTGCTGTTAAAAAACTAAACTCCGAATTTAATCCAGAGAGAATTGCGATGCATTCGGAAAATCGCAGAATCGATCCATGAATCAATTTATTGTTACACTCCTAGTGTAAAAGAAAAAAGCACATTTTAAAATGCAAAAGAAATTGTATTTTATGCGATTTGAAGGCATCTACAAGTAAAACATCTACAATATACATCATAAATTATTTGTCTGTTAAAAAAAAAAAAAATCATTTGCCACAATTCAGATATAATTTTGGCCATCAATGAAAAACTACGTTTGTGGGGCCAATGCAGTTATAGCACCTACCAACTAAATATATGGTTATTAATTACAATTATCTTAAAAATGACAAGTCTCTATTTGATCTTTTTTTTTTCAGAAAAAAAAATGATGCAGAGCATATACAATTTGATAAATTTGTTTCATGACTTAAATTTGTTTCATGATATTCAGTTGTATGTTTTATTTAAACAGTCAAAAAATTGAGATGGTTGGTGTGCAATGCTACAGTGCCCTCCATAAGTATTGGAACAGTAAAGACAAAATTTCTCTGTTGGCTGTGGAGTCAAGACATTTGCAAATATGATTAAAAGATGAATATGAGACAAAACTACAGAATGTCACATTTTATTATTAGCTGTTTCAACACATACATGTTTTACCAAATAAAAAGCACTTTTAGAGTTCATCCCACTCATTGATGTAGCAAAAGTATTGGGACAGTTGAACATAAGGCAAATATAAAAGATTAAAAGCTATTATTTAGTTGCAGATCCCTTGCGCACAATCACAGCAGTGAGTCTGTGACCAATAGACATCACCAGACTCTTGGTCTCATCCTTTGAAATACTTTTCCCAGCCTTTAATCCAGCCAATTCCAATTGTTGCTTGTTTTGGGGAGTTTCGGCCTTTACTCTCCTCTTCAGGTGGTGAAATTCACGTTCAATCGGATTTAAATCTGGAGATTGACTTGGGCAATCTAAGACTTTCCATTTCTTTGCCCTTATAAATTCCTTGACTGAACTGGCAGGGTGTTTTGGGTCATTGTCCTGATGCAATATGAAGCACTTCCCAATGAATCTGGTGGCAATTTCTTGAATATTGGTAGGCAAGATGGTTTAGTACCCTTCCAAATTCATTCTGCTACTGTCATTATATATTAAGTCATCAATAAAGTTGAGAGGGCCTGTTCCAGAGACAGCCATACATGCCCATGCCATGACACCACCTCCACCACGCTTTACAGATTAGGCTGTATGCTTGGGATCTTTTGCAGTTCCCTTTTTTCTCCACATTTCTGCTTTCCCATCACTTAGATAAAGGTTCATCTTTGTCTCATCGGTCCATAAACACAGTTCCAAAACTCTTCTGGCTCACCTTTGTGCTTTTTTGCAAACTCTAATCTTGCCTTTCTATTTTTGGTGCTGGTCAGAGGTTTGCATCTTGCTGTGTAGCATCTGTAATTCTGTGTGTCAAAGTCTCCTGAGGACAGTAGATTGTCAGAGCATCACCCCAGCTTTCTGGAAGTTGTTGGTGATTTTACAGACACGTCTTTTAGGGTTCATTTTCACAGCTTTTATGATTTTTCTGTCATCAACTACTGTTGTTTTCTCAGCTGATCAAGTAGTTGTTGGTTGCTGGTGGTTTCCAAGCTCTTGATTTCTCCATGCCCTTTGTTTTTGCTATAGCTCTAATTGACTTCCTCTTTTCTTTTAGCATCCAAATTGCTTGCTTTTCTCTCAAAGTCAGCTCCCTTATATTCATCCTGGTTTGTGTGTGTCATCATCAAATGCAAGATTCAGAATGCAGAAGTAATGGATATAACTGATACGACACATTCCCTGCTTTTAATATCTGAAGAATGAATGCAACAGGACACAGCTGATCACTTAGAAAGACCTGTGAAGCAACTGTTCCAATACTTATGCTCACATCAGATAGGGGGATGAAAATCTATAAGTGCTGAACTTCTTAGCTGGTAAAACATCTATGTGTTGAATCACCCAATAATAAAATGTGACATTCTGTAGTTTTGTCTCATATTCATCTTTTAATCATATTTGTAAATGTCTTGGCTCCACAGCCAACAGAGCAATTTTGTCTTTACCGTTCCAATACTTTTGGAGGGCACTGTATGTCTCTCAACCTGAAAATTAACAGCTCCAGTTACTTCCTGTTAAGTTAATGGCCCTGCTGACAGCATGTTTGATATTACCTCTGGCAGTTCGTTGGGCGGGATCTTGTGGTCGTGGCTATGACCAGTGAGCTCCTACTTACTCTGAACATACTCACATTCATTTAAATGAGTTAATGTTATTGTTGTAGCATCTGTTTTATATTTATCCACCGCTAAACATCAAACACACAGATGCCACATGGGTGGTTACTGACCACAACAAGATAACAGTGCTGGTAGTCAAACTTACTAGTTCGCACCAAACATACTAACATAGCACATTCCATTCAGGCTAAAGAGTTCAACTTCAGTCTCGATCCATCACTAAAACAAGGCTTTTATCCATCTAGACATGACTGAACGTTATCCTTTTCAAGAAGTGGCTGAAGAAATTTAATTATGGACAAACGGTCCCATTTAAACCAAAGACATACATCCTCTTTGTAACTTTCTCTGAAAACTATCCTTCTTTTTTTGATTGCTAATTTGGAAATATGGCCTGATCTAACTAGAGTCGGAGTTTGCATTTTGTTGCAATAAATGGTTGCCTAATGCCAGCTGACCAGTTTTGCAGCAGATTTTTTCGTTGCATTTACGTAGATTCAACAAAGCATATTGTTTGTCAGAAATATTATGATCTTAAGAAATACAGGAATTATAATCAGATGACCTGAATAGATTTATTTGAAAAAAATGAATCAATCTCCAGTTAGTGGGGTGATTTTTGGGGGAGCGCATCCGCACAGAAAATTAAAAAATATTAAAAATGTATTTTTACTTGACAAAATTTTTCCTAGCCTTGCCACATTAAAATAACTAAATGAATAAAAAAAAAAAGTAAAAATATTGTTTTCTGTGTTTTGACATTTCGGCACCACAGCAAAATCTGTTAGCCTAACAATTGTAAAGTTAGGTGAAATAGTATTAAAATAAAAACAAATAAACAAATTACAAGCATTAAAAAAATTAATACAATACAACAAAGATACAATTAAAATAAACAGTGGTTTAATTTTTCAGGTAGGTCTAACAATAGGGGTGGGAATCACCAGAGGCCCCACGATACGATATTATCACGATACTTGTGTCACGATACAATATCATTATGATTTAAAATATATTGCGATATTCTGCGATATACTGCAATTTATTACCTTTTTCCAACTTCAAATTATGTCCCCAAAGGAAAACTTTGGCAACATCGGTTTTAAATAAAAATAAAAAAATTTCAGTTTGTTTATCTCACTTCAATTTTATTGCTGCAGTGCAAAATGGGATTGTCAAGCAGACAAACTGCTATTTAATTTATCTTTTAATTAATGAAAATTAAACATTTTATTTTTTGGCAAATAAAGGGGATTTACAATTAAAATTATAACATGAAAGTAATATTTTGTGATTATTTCTTTAAAAAATAAAGTTTTCTTAATTTTTCAACAGTAGTAGTAGTGGTATCACATACATTCTACTAAATAACAGTAATACATTTCTGGCACAATGTCTAAGTAAAACAGAACTTTTATTTTGTCGGGTTGCCGTGAATACCTTTAAATTTCTATGTGTATATGATATGAGCTAGTTTTACTCAAATGAAACGGTAAAATGCTCGTGAAGTGACTCTCAGATCAGTTCTGGAGATGTTGTTTATGTATTTATGTCCTCATTGAGACGGCATTCACTGAAATCACCGTGAGCGTCACGCGCGCTTCAGTGTATGTATTAACCAAACCGCGCGTCTGCGCCATTCATTCATTCACACAGAGACACGCAGAACATGCAGGATTCATATTTAAATCGACTTTTGCAGCTTAATATTTACAGACACTAGTCCATATCGTGATTTGATTTAAGTGTAATGACCTATTTTTGATTAATTCATCAAAACTTTGACAAATTCTGTGACATTCCATGTTAAACTGTATATTCCGTATTTGACAATGTGTGTGTATATGTCTGTTCAAGCGCAAGAAGATGTGAAAGAGAACTCAACTGAACTTTATTCAAGCAAGAACCAAATAAAGTTTTATGTAAAATTATGTAATAAATTTTTATTTAGACATTCAAAGTACTGTGTCTGAGCCAATCAGATCACATTCCCACAATTTCTTTGGGAATAAGTCTATAACTTATACACAATGCACTTAATCGCACAATTAGAGAACATTGCAACTACCTCAAAGTGATTGTTCCCCAAAAAAAAGATAACCTGTATGTGTGTTCTGTTTGAGATATTTTGAAGAATGTTGAGGGCCAAACAACATCATACCCCACTGACTTTCATTTTAAGGACAAAACAAATTCTGACAGAAGTTTCACTTTTGCGTGAACTACCCTTTAATTGAAAATCTAATTGTTAGGTGTCTAATGATTGCCACCCCTTCTCATCAGGTTTCAGCCTAGCCAAACAAGTTTTTTTTCCCACTGAAAATGTTTCACCATGCCCACCTTCCTTGACTTTTTGCCAATGACACCCATGTAGATCAGTTTCCCAAGACATAAAAACACTTAGAAACAACAAAGTCAGCTTGAGTCAATCACTAGATGCAGTCACTAATGTATTTGTGGCAAAAACCCAGATAACAACATCTACCTGGAACTTCCACACTAAAGCATGAACACTTCAACACAAGATCACTCCAAGGAGAAACTCTCAACTGGCCCTTCTGCTTGACGTCTCCTACAGAACATTTCTCCAACAAAGGCTTGCATTACAGCCCATACTTTCATGCACCTTCATGTACTCTTTTTCTCATACCGTCCTTCCTACAAGAGACACTTGAAACTGTTGAAAAGACTTAATCACAGGGCTCCCCCTGTCGGTGAACAAATGCAAGTCCTCTCCAATTGATAACATGGTAATATGTTTGATTTCCTCATTGTACTCCATACAGTGAGCACCTAAACACCCTGCAGACATGGCTGTCAGTAATAAAACTGCAATGCATTCAATTTTATCCAATATGCTAAATATTGCAAAAAAAGACTAAAACATTCCTGAATACCTCTTTCTATGAATATGACTTAACAAGGTGGCCCCTGTCAAAAAATACCCCTAAAGGATTTTTAATTGGAATCTCTATCATAATTTGGAATAATTCTTAATATTTTTTATGTTTGAATCTTTAAGAAAATTTACATTAGGGTCTTTAGGATAGTCAGACTGATTACTTAAATTCCAAATTGATTCCCTTGGGAATTTTAACAAGGGACACAACAGTGCTCCAAAGAGCAAAAGCGTATCTAAAATTATTTTACAAGTAACCAATGCAACTTCATTTTAACCACACAACACTAATGTTGACAAGTGCTTTAGCACCAGGTTAGCTCTAAGCTACAGCTTCCTGCATGAAAGACGCTACAAACTACTGGTATAACTAAAATATTCCCAAACACAAGGGAAAGGCCGCTGGGTGTTTGGCTGAGTTACGACGGGAAGCGTTTGTGGATGAGGTACAATAATATAACAATATGCACTGCCGCTGTATTTACAATAGCAAAAGCCGGATAGTGCCCTGGAACCAGCATAACAACAATCACCTTGCCGTGTACAAAGAGCACAGGCGAACCGTATTCAGGTTTCCAGGCAACAGCAGCCGCACTGCAAAAGGGGAGGCCGCCCCATTATTTCCCTTCACAAAGCTTCACGCGCACTCGCTCGCACGAAAGCACCGAGTTTTCACACTGAAACAGACCATCAGGCGGGCTCTTTGAAAGACCCGTGACGAAACCTGCCCAGGATAGCCGCTCAAACCTTCAACCACCTGCCTAATATGCCTCAAACGGTCTGTCAATCGGTCGCTGAGTCAAACGGACCAAAAGCGCATGATTACAGAGATAAACAAAGTTACAATGTAGAATCGTTGCTCTGCTCTTACCTCAGTTTTCACTGAAGCCATGGCTCCTCACCCCGAGACCCCGCCCCCTGTGCCTACGTCACTGATTCACTTTCTTTCAGCGATGTGGACGGAGTCATTTCTGAGAATCGGTTCCTTCAAACGGTTTCAAAGAACAAGTTCAAATACACGGATTCATGATTCTTCTTACGCAATGACGTAATTACGCCATACACGCCCTAGCAAGCTTTTAATTATTTTGTAAAAACAAATGTATATATATATATATATATATATATATATATTTTTTTTTTTTTTTTTTTTTTTTTTTTTTTTTTTAAGCTTTTATGTTTTTATTCATTCATTCATTCATTCATTCACCCACCCTCTGGCTGTAGCTGTAAATCTTTAGATAAAAAAAAACAAAAAACACCCCAGACAGGCATATTACATGATCTAAATTAAAACGTTCCTGTTTGTTACGTTTTTTAATTAAGTTTTATTACTAGGCTAAGTGCTTTATTGTAATTTTATATGTCCCAGGTCAATTTGCTGCAGCCATGATGCAGCTCATTAGACAACATTTAGTCATTTAAAATCTAAATATAGCCTAATTTGTATTGACCTGAAAGCTGAAAATATAATATGTCGATTAAACTCATGTTTCCAGTATGTTTCACTTGTAAAACTTATGTTTTAAAGTAATTTTTTTCTTATCAGTCAAATCATCGGTTCATTTCAAATATCAGCTCATTTATCTGTTCTCGATTCATTGCGAATCCTATATGTGTGAATCTGTAGTGAGTTGGACCGAATCAGTCCAATTCATTAGCGAATTGTTCACACCAGTTTTATCAGATAGATTAATCGATTCATTGAAAAGATTCGATTCAAGCGATCGATTAGTTCCCGAATTGGACAGTGCTAATCCTTCCTCATTATCTATATGGAATGAATAGTGGGATTTGAATCTCTATTTTTTTTTTTTTTTTTTTGGTACCACATCTATTTATAACCATGCCATTTTAAAACCAGTTGGTTTGGCTGAGTTGAAAACTTCCTAAAACCTCTCTGACAACAGCCAACAGGCCAACCAAGATCACAAAACCAGCGTATGCATTGCACTTCAGCTGAGAGGAAATTATTTTCTGACCACCCATCAATATTCTCCATATACATTTCTTTCTGGTTTCATCACTCCCTCTTCTCTTTCCCAGGCCTTCAGAGTGACTACCATCCATGCCGACTACTCACCAATGTCCATGTCCTTATGTGGCACTGTAATAATGATGGATTGGGATCAGTTTCTATGGTAACAGGAAAGAGGCAGCAGGCAGTGCTGGAGGTGTAGCTGGTAGCCTTGATATTTTACCCCCCATTTCCTTCTGTTGCCATCCAGAAAACTGTGAGTGAGAATCATACTGCAAACCAGGCAATCAATTGATATTCTGAATTATGTTTATTTAGGTATATTTATTTAGGACTACAGAATGACACAATGTGATACAACAAATAGTTTCATAATAAAACATCGCTATAATCCACGCGACTCCAGTCCATCAGTTAACATCTTGTGAAGTGAAAAGCTGCATGTTTGTAAGAAACCAATTCATCAAGATGTTTTTAACTTGCTTCAAGTTAAATTTTAACTATTGTCTCCGACTAAAATAGGAGTCCTCTATCCATACTGCTTTCAGTGAAAAAATCATTTTGTCTGAATCAGGAGAGAGATATGCACAGATCAAGCATCGAGTCCAAAACAGTTCTTAAAAAATATGTTGGTGGATTTTGATGTAAGAGGACAAAAGGAAATTGACTTTTTCACTGGAGGAAGTGTTATTATGGATTTGCATTTTGGCTAGAAGCGATGGTTTCAAGTCAAAACATTTTAATGATCGAATTGTTTCATTTAAACACACAGCTTTTCACTTCACAAGACATTAATTCATGGACTAGAATCGTGTGGATTACTAAATTATTGTGATGTTTTTAATCAGCTGTTTAGACTCTCATTGTGACGGCACCCATTCACTGCAGAGGATCCATACGTGAGCAAGTGACGTAATGCTAAATTTCTCCAAATCTGTTCTGATGAAGAAACAAACTCATCTACATCTTGGATAACGTAAAGATGAGTTCATTTTCAGCAAATTTCAATTTAAGGGGAATTATTCCTTTAAGTAAATAGATTAATTCTGATTTCACATTGAATTGATAAATGAACTAATAAATATTTTAATCACTTGTTATGAGTCAATAAGCATTAAAATTGAGAATTTAAGTGATTTTATTTGCTGTACAAGTTTCATTCTGTCACATCTTTACAGAACACTGGTCCACAATCGTGCTACTTTATTTCAAAACCTGCTGGTAAACCCAGGGAACGAAAAGTACCACAAAATGATGAAATGAAACTTGATAAAGCTGTTGAACCTTTGGTGAAAAGGAAAAGACAGAACATAGCTCATGTAAATAAACAACAAATAAGTGCTTGTCCATACTGCAATGTCAGCATTGGAGGACTTGGACATTAATAATTTCTTTTACCTTCAGCACTAAAATAACTATCTACTATCCCTTATGACTGTTTCTGCCACCAACAGAGAGCCAAAGAGGCTCAAGAGGCAAATGTAGAGAACAGTAAAAGCAATGCAATGTTTTCTCAAAGTACTTGTCTTCTTTACAATTACGATGGGACCAGGGATGCATCAGAACCACATTTAAAGCAAAATGTGGTTTAAAATACAGAACAGGTGTTCAAGTCAGGGGTTTCTTTACTGGATTTTGATGATAAAATTAGATATGAATTTGAATGTTCTTTTTTTTGTTCAAATGTACTTAACATTTGTGCAATGGCTGAGATTTTAAATAGTGCTGCTCACAGTGAAGAAACAAAATCTGAATTTAAGTTTAGCTGCACTGTTAGAAGTCACAGTGGCCTGCTGGGATACAATCAGCAAAGTCAGTATCCCTTGATTTGAATATGAATGGGTCATTCTATAAAATCGGTACCTTCTGCAGTCTAATAAGATGATTCAAAAGTACATCTCTGTTATATGTGTTATATAATGTTTAACTGGTAATAAATTGCATTGATCCATTTCATGCTATAACATTTTTAAAATAAAATTTCCACAATCAATTAATTACAATCACACCGTCAATTTACCACAATTTCCCCTACTGACAAATGTAACAAAATATAATATAAAGTGATAAAAAAAATTAAAAAAAAAAAAAAAAACTTTTCCTTGAAGTGTTTGTTTTCTGAAAGGATTATAATGTTGATATGACAAAGTTTTTTGACTTGTGGAATAGTTCAAGGGGGAAATATGATGCAAACAATGGGCACAATAAATACTTTAATGTCCAATAAAATCAAAAATATATAGACAGACAATAATTGCTAGCATTTATGTCTATATTTTTGTTTTCATCAAAATGTACACAGGCTAGAAAATCAATCCTCATGATGAAAATAAAATAAACCTACTGGATTTTTGTTAATTCTTTTTAAGAAATATACATATTAGTACATCAGCTATTCACTGTTGAATTCATTTTTTTACATCCTTTTTGTTGAGTGACCCAAATGATTTTTCTCTGTCAGCACTGTAAATGGTACAGTGCATACTGCTATATAAAATTTAAACAAACACTCAGGGACAGAGTGAAAAGATAGAGCATATCACATAATTTAGTACTGAAAACAGTACTGAAAACAGTCTTCTAAATTTGCTTCATACAAAATCATAGGTGGTCTGTTCTGTAGGTCTGTTCTGAATCTGACTTTCTTTGCTAACTGAATGAAATACTAAACTTAGTACAACACTGAACTAAAAATGGAAATTAATCATTTAGATTTTGGAGAAGGAATTGAGAAAACATTCTCAAACACACACACACACACACACACACACACACACACACACACACACACTCACACACACACACAAACATATAAAAGTGCCTTTTGTGCTTCAATTTTTCAATTTCTTCAACAGTTCAAGGGTCTGAACAAGTGTTTTGGAAAAAGTGTTTGCCATATTAAAGGACTGTACAAAACAACCCAAGTACAGCCTAAGGCCTCACCGGAAATCCATCATAAATCTCCAATTGCTGTGGGCTAGTATGAGAAATATCAATGCATAAGACCAAACAAGTCACATACAAAGACATGTACAGTTCGAATCAGATTTCAAATGATGCATATAAGAAATTTCTGACATCTAACATATTACCAGCACTGATATTACACACAGTCTGAAAAATGAAAAATAATATAAAATAAAATCACACTCTGAATGACAGTTCAGTTCAATACTTTGAAATATTAAGTCTAGGGTAAAATGATGAACCCCAGAAAAGAAAAATCTGATTATTTTGCTTTGTTTTGTGTAAAATAAGGTAACAAAATACAGAATCAGGAGTCCAAAATATCATCCTAAAATCTCTTGACAGCCTGTGAAACAAAATGAACGTAGTTTTAATTTTAAAAATGATATGTAATATGTTGTTCCCTTAATCATTCAAGGAACACTGGCTACCATTTGGCCAAATGACAATGACGTATGTGCCACAAATGGTTGACTACATTGGTATTCCGAAGCTGTATCCACACAGTGTCCATTTGTTGATGAGATGGATTTTAAAAAGTTAAATGAAAACTTCCAACATCAGTCATGATCAATAAATAAACTTGTTCTTTCCAGACTAACTTTCTCTGTGGCCCAGTGTCAAGAGCCATTCCTTCTGGCCTAAGCATGGAGTGCATTATGATTCATAATGATCATCACAAGGAAAGGAGTATTTATTTCCTCAACGAGACTTTCAGTCAGGCGGATTTTTTTTCAGATTTTACAGATCATGTTTTGTGATGAGCTTTATATAAGGCCAGCCTTGGTTTAATGAAAAAGTATTCTCAGTGTAACTTTCACTTCAAAATGTTACAGATGCTGGTATTCGTTTCACAAGGACTGAGTTTGTCTCATCTTGGGGTTGCTCATGAGTGCTACATCTTCTTAGGCACTGAAACATTCTCCCTGTACAGTTTCAGGGTTGTTTTCTCCAATGTTGAAACAGTAATCTGAGGGGATTAACTAAAAATGAAGGAAACGATCCTTGATGTTTTTTTAAACAGATTTGGTTCATGGAGAAGAAGGGCCAAGTTTATGGCGTGGCAGCAATGTCTGTACCGTCCAGCAGGGGGCACCAGATGAATGGCATGATGAAGAATTGAGCCCTCTAAAGGGTCTACCTCATGCTACTGTTGAAGCTGGAGTTGTTACTACTGCAGCTTTCCTCATAAGTGGGAGGCGGCTCTGAAAAAACATGAAAAAAAAAATACACATTTAAATAAATCTGCATTTAATTTGAGTACATAATCAGTTACATTCACATTGGGACAGAGGCAAACCTCTTTTATATAAATACGAGATTCACATTTACTGCTACCGAGGTTAGGGTTTCACTGACGATTAGTTCTGCCACTAAATGATACTTTGGGTCAAAGTCGAATAGTTCAAATAATTTCATTTGCGCTTATTCTACACACAGCGACAAGTTATAGCTTGTTGCGCACTCCTAATTATTTGAGGGTTGTAATATTATCCTTAGTTGAAATGTAACCCCATATTTAAGCTAAATAATAACAGAAGTAACGTTTAGAATAAAATGGCAAAGCGACTGGATTACAACAACTAATCATGTTTCGGTTCCAATCTTTTACTGTAGATGATGATGTTGACATCTACACTTGATTACATTTTAAGAGAGAGAACATTATAAGAATAAATGGCTCTCAAGCAAAACTGATCTGATATGTGTTGTTAAGTTACTTGCAAGTATTTTAATATTTAAAAAATTTAATAGATAGAATGAACAATAAAAAGACAGACAAACAGACAGATAATTGTCAAATTTTCCAGTTTGTTGTATTAATCTTAGATACAGTTCCTAGATTTGATTACATATTTCCATGTTGTTGTTGTATTCAAGTTTATTGCTTCACATGCCATCTCATGGCATAAATATATTCAACATTCAATAAATGTAATTAATACAATAAATACAAACACTAAAAAAGACTATTAGACTAATTTGACTAGTTTTGTATGTAAATAACTATATAAAAGATTTAAACATTTCAATACTATTTTAAAAAGATAATTTATAAATATTACTATAATAATTTTCATGATTACATACACATCAACTTTTAATGAAAATAATGTTTTAAATATATTACTGTTACCGATTTAATGAGTAAAAATATGTTTAAAACATCGATTGTAACCAGATAAACTGACATATTTGGCCCTTCAACACCCAGTTTACAAATTTGAATGCTAATTGAATCAAAAAGGGGGAAATATGATGCAAACAAATTTTTATGCAATTACAGTTTACTTTATAAAGGGTTTATGACATATAGTATGACCTACAGTTTTTTGCTTTGCAGTTCTAAAGTTTTGCCTTTAGAACTGCAAAGTTAGATACAAACACTTGTCATTTACATAGAATAAACACTGACCCATCAACTAGTAAATAAACATGTTGCATGTGAATCCTGCAAGTATTTTTGGAGAACATCCCTGTTGAAAAAACCAGCATATGCTGGTTAGGTATGTTTTGAAGCATGGCTGCTGGTTTGAGCTGGTTTAAGCTGGTCATGTGCTGGTCCTGAGCAGGAGCTAGTTGCTTAGTACCAGCACAGGACCAGCTTAAACCAGCTCATGATCAGCTAAGGACCAGCTTAAACCAGTTCAAACCAGCACTTACGCTTCAAAACATGCCTAACCAGCATTAGGGCTGTCAAAAAATAATTTGAATTTCGAATACTCGATGAATTTAAAATACAAATCCACATTCGAATGCAAAAACGTTACATTCGAATTTTAGTTGTGTGTCAGGCAGCCTTATCAGTGGCGCACAAAAATGCGATGACGATGTAAGTGTTGTTGCTTTGTAAAGTTTCTGTTAGCCTATCCAGTTGAACCCACTACATGCTGTGTTGTTCATTCAAAATATTGCGGAAAAAAGAGAACATCAATGCGCAGAAGATCTTGTTTACGTCAAAACTGAAACCAAGCAGAACACATATTTTACGCATTTTCTAGAGGGACATCTATCACCTATGCACTTGCGTCTCACACAAGAGAGCCGTATGTTTAGAAAGCCATGTAAAAAGTTCAACTTGTCTTGTAAGTCAAACATGTCTTGAGACTTTATGGCGTTTTTTTCACCCCACTGCATGTTTGAAAATGAAAAAAGTACTCTGTGTGATTGGCTTTCGTCCCTTTGTTTTAAACTATGCATATATGATGCTGTTTTGTTTATAATTGTTTAAGCAACTTAATTATATTTGGTTTATAAACATTATGCAATTTTTTTCACAGATAGTCATGTTATTTTATTTCTTTAATAAATGTGCACTAGTACTATTTTGCTCGATGCGCCCTCTTTTGGACTCAGGAGAGAAGCCAAAACTTTTTTCACCCTAACTGAAATTACGCCTTTTAAATTCGAATATAATTCGAAAATTGATAATATTTAAGTGCAAAATTCAAATTTAGTTTTTCAGCCATTTTGACAGCCCTAACCAGCATATGCTGGTTTTTTCAACAGGGAAGGGTACAGAGCACTAATTCTCAACTAGATCGCTCACCATGTGGGTATTCCCAAGTGCTGTATTCAGGGGGCAGGATGAGGGGACAGGAGGTGGGCACTGGCGTTGTGTTACCGTCTGTGAAGAAAGGTATGGTGGCCCCTGTGGACAAACAAAACAGAGGAGTAGAGCCGTTGGAGGATTGGGCGGGCTGTGGTGCGACCGGACCAGACGCTTGACCGAATGCACTTGGAGACATGGAGAGAGGCACACCGGATGGGTCCTGCTGAGAATGACTCTTGGTGGGGATCTCCTCGCTGTCTACTCCTCCAGCACCCAGCGCACCTTCCAGGTCGTCCTCTGCAGGAGGTGCGCTGGGGACTACGGGTGCAGGGATGAGGCTTGGCATGGCGGGCATTGGTGCGCCTTGAGCGATGGGGTGAGGAATTGAGGGAGTCAAGTTTACAGCAATGTTCCCAATGTAGATGGGTAACGTGACCACAGCCTCTGGAGATTTTATTGAAACCTGTTAGAAAGAGACAATTTCTAAGACGCACTTCTTGAAATTAAGCTTTATTTTTAGATAAATCATAATTTGAAAGACTTCAGCAGTGCATCCAAGAAAAGACCTTAAAGGAACGACATGAGGGTGAGTAATTAATGACAACTTTAATTTTTGGGTGAACTAACCCTTTAAAGGTTCATGCAAAAATAAAAATCACACATTCATGAGATTTGGGAACAAATCATTCTTTTGAGTTGGATCTTTACAATAAATCAGTAGATCCATTTACAAAACTGATCTGAATGATCTGTTCATGAATCAGACTGATTTAGTTAGTCAAAAATAAAAGTGAGTCCAATCTTTTCTATGAACTGGTTGGTCCAGGTCCCAAAACTGCTTTGAATGATTCATTTATGAATCAGACTGAATCAGTTTTTGAAATGAGCTTCTTTTTTTATGAATTAGTCAATCCTGTTCACAAAATTGCTCTGAATAATTCTTTCATGTGTTAGACTTATTTGGTTCTTGAATCCAACTCACTGAGTCAGATTTTTTCAATGATCCAATTCACAAAACTGCTCTGAATGATTCTTTAATGAACCAGACTTCAGTTTTCGAAAACTATTCAAAGAGTTTGATTTTTTCAATGCATCGGTCAATCCTGTTCAGAAAAATGCTCTGAATGCTGATTTTATGAATCAGAATTATTTGGTTCTCAAAATCAATTCACTGAGTTCAATCTATCCTTGTAATCCAATGCAATGATCCTGTTCACAAAACTCCTGTGAGGTACGACATTTAATTCCTTTGAATGTTTTCACATACAGCAGAATGATAATAAAGCTCACTTGACTTGAATTCAATTCACTAAGTCAGATCTTTTCAAAGAATTAGTTGATCTAGTTCACAAACTGGAATGATTCTTTCGGTTCTCTAACTCACTGCGTCTGATATTTTAAATTAACTGGTTGAATTCAGTTCGCAAAATAATTTAATTATTAATTTAATTTAAAATAATTTGATTCATTTATGAATCAAACTGTTCCACAAAAGGAGAAATTTTAGTGAGTAAATGACAACAGGTTTTTTATCATGTAATTCATGTAATGCTAAGGTTAAGATCTCCTGTCCCATACCTGGATAAAATACTCAATATCTATGAGGCTGCAGCCAGTGAGGCCTGATTGAGGAAGAGGAGGGACGATGATCTGTTCTCTCCACTCTGCATGTTTACCAGCCTTCACCCCGGCACCCTCGACCTCTGCTATGGGCCGCAGATCAAACACTGGCCGCTTTGTTTTATACGACACTCTCTGCACAGACATACACATCTATAATGAGCATTTGATTTATCTGACAATTTACATCTACAAGTATATCACCCATTGTCAACCATAGTGCTGGGGAAATGGGTTATTTTTATGAAACTAAACATCAGCAGAGTCTATTTTTTATTTTCTTCTCACCTGAATAAGTCTGGCCATCACATAGCCGGTATCTTTACCAGACTTGTTATGGATCTCAGTAGATAGTTTGATAACCTGTCCGGGAGTGTATCCTCTTAGATCACTGCAGGACTTCAGCACGAGTGTGCCTGTTTTTACCAGGAGGTAGCTAAACTTTTTTGTTGTCACAGCACAGCTGGGTTGCTGGGAAAAGAAGGACAGATATTAGGAATCGGAAAGCAAGTATAATATAATATGTATAATATGAATATGTTAGAATTAGTATTATTTTTTTTTTTTTGCATAGCCATGTCTCACCTCTATATCTGGCAACTCATTGAGGTTGAGCACATTGAGAAGGTAGAAGGGTCGCTGGGTCTTGTAGTCCTTTGAGAAACGTGGCGTGTCAATAAAAGCCCTAATTTTGTATAAAACCTTCCCAAACGGGCCTTCGAATGAGGTTGGAACGGATGCTAAAAAGAACAAAGAATATGTTATTTTGGATTCATCAGAAGTTTTCCTATTCAAGCTACCTTATAAAATAATCATGTCTGTGACAAAACAACATTGCTCAAGGACCAGAATATTGGCTGATGACAAGATGCTGTTAGTGCTCACAATCAATAAAATGAATCAATACAGGTCTAAGTGCTGTCATTCTGAACCTGTTTTAAAAGCAAAACATAAGCTGAAGGTGCAGATGTTCTGAAAAATGAATAAATAACAGCACACCACTGTGAAATTCAACCACAACAGCCTACAGATATTAACTAATTTTATCTCTATCTTCATATTTGCATGTCAAAATGCATTCCTGTTTTATGGGGTGGAAAGTCCCTAGATTGATCAGCTCTCCATTAGCTGTTTATACAGTCTGCCAGCAGGGGACGCAGCTTCAGGCTGCAAGCGGTCACTAATTAAGCAGCCAGGAATGTTGCTGCCATCCCTTTCCTTTAATAGCTCATGATGGGACATGTGTTTGTGCAGAAAGGGGCAGGGCCATAATAAAAAGACTTTACACAGCTGCTTTTAGATCAAGGTTAAAATTAAACTCTTCTTCCACCCTCTCATCATGCTTCAGAGGCACTCAGCATAGTTTAACCTCACACCTGAGTGCTCTCCGTCTACAGTGCACAACACAACATCCTCATTTAATGACTAACATTAAGATGCTCTGAATGAAAATGCACTTTAACAGCTTTGAAATGCTAATTGTAAAATTAAAGAAAATTACCTGGAATGAGAAACTGAAATGGAAAGCTGTGCTCACCAGCTGGCAGAGTACCTGTAATGACAGAGAAAAAAGAAAAAATATGTACAAAATACATATGCATATTATTTATGTACATTTATTATTATTAGTTAAAAAAAAAAAAAAAAAAAAAAAAAAAAAATATATATATATATATATATATATATATATATATATATATATATATATATATATATATATATATATATATATATATATATATAATGTATGTGTGTGTATATATATATATATATATATATGTGTGTGTGTGTGTGTGTGTGTGTGTGTGTGTATATATATATATATATACATACATACATACACACACACACACACATACATATATATATATATATATATATATATATATATATATATATATATATAGAGTGTGTGTGTGTGTGTGTGAGTGTGTATAATGTAAAACAATAAAATATAAAGTATATATAATATTTAATACAATATTATACATATTTGTACATTATTATATGGTTTTGTGGCAGTTCTAATTCTAACTATTAACTGTACATTAACTAATGAATGCATTATATCATGTATTAATGATTGATAATGCTATTATTGTAAGTCTTATCGAAAGTGTACATATTTAATATACTATAATATTAACACATAAGCACTGCAGACGTCCTAAAGTACTTCCCTATCATGAGAAAACAGTGTATTGTGGGAGTGGAAGTCTGGTAAGTCAGAGTGACTCAAACAGGACGGTGTATCTGGGTAGATAAGCACCCTGGCAGTTGTAACAATGCCCTCTCCTGTGCTTTCTAACTGGGGATTTCCACAACCTCAGAGGTTATTCAAAGATCTGGAAGTGTATATATATCTTGAATAAAGCACTGTAAATGTGTGCCCCTCCTGTGATGCTTTTTTAAAAAAAAGTTTGTAATTTGGCACCCTGCGTGTGATTTCACATGAGCTACAGCGTACGCTGCCAATGCTTGTTTATCAACTTTCAAATTTGGCAGTAAAATCACGTCTAAGGGTGTTGTCTGATTTAAAAAAAAATGTACTTGAGTTAATGTGTGAGGAGAAAACGAGTTAACACTAGCCATCATTACTGTATAAATCTGTTCGTGTTTATAAGTCACAGTCTGTAAGACAGGAAAAGGGCTCTTAGAGAAAATGATGGGAAATTCACTGACACAAGCAGCTTGGAGAGCAGAGCAGACATATCAACTGTAGGTTTGAGCTATACTTACAGTGTTTGTAAGGAAGGAAGTCCTCAAAAAAGAGGCATACGAGCGGATACAGGGTTGATTAAGGCAATACCAGCCTAGCTAACAGCTTTACTGTACTACACAGAATTCCAATGGCAAAAATGACATTTAGCTTTATGATTTGTCAGACAAATTTCATGTAAACGGTCTCCGTTGTTGGGTTTATTTTTGATAGTTATTCAGTTTATTGTTCTGCATGCAAACCAGGTACTGTTTTGACACTATAAACACAATGCCGTCTAATTCTGAGAAACAAAATGTTCTAAATGAGTCTATGGGTAGTGACACATGCATTAAGTTTCCCATATAAGCCATGAAAGTTCGTGACAATGTGTTTGACCACTCCGGTGTGAAGACACATCACCTTTTCTTGTTTAGTACGTGACTTCAAAGAGTTAATAGAAATCCAAAGATACAGATCTCCATGTTGTCAGCAGCGAGAGGTCAAATGGGGAAATGTTTTACCGCTAGAGCTCTTTCATAAACTGCTGTTAAAAGGGAAATGATGATTGCAACCACTATAACGGCTGATTTAAAGGTATAATGCACCCGAAAATGGAAATTCTGAATTATTTTCTCACCCTCATGTCATTCCAAACCTGTATGACTTTAATTCTTCTGAGAAACACAAAAAAAAGATATTCTGAAGGTTTTGAAAGTCTGTGAGGCCTTCTTTTGTATAAAAAGTAAATGGTTCAGAATTGTTCATTTTTGGGTACGCTATCCCTTTAATTTTGCCAGAACCACACCTTGCCAATGCGTCACTTTTCTAATGTCTTTGTTGGAATGCTATGAAACACATCCAACTATATCATTTACAACAGTACAACACCCAATTTTCAATTCTCAGAGGACTAAAAGCACCACCACCGCCCTGTCTCTTAGTGTTGCTGAGCAATGAAGACTGGAACATGAACCCTAATGCAGTTCCTGGCAGCCAGCATAAGAGACATTCAGCGCCTCTGTTGGCCTGCGGGGTCAGATGAGCACATCCGTCCCCGCTGCTGATTCAGACGGCTGGGCTGCTAAAAGGTCTCCTGGAAAGGGGTCGTAGGACGAGCCTGGGCATGTGAACTAACAAGCACTCTGACAGGAAAAGACCTGCCGGGACACATATGCCAAAAGCTCACACTTCACCTCATGGCAGAACATAATGACTCTGTGTGACCTGAACATAGAGGTGAGAGACTGAGAGCAAGAAGCTGAGAGGAACTTCTTGCAGTTTTGGCAAATCTGTGCAATCTGAAAACACTCTTTTCTAATCAGGCGTTATGGAATAAAACTTTCGTGTAAATCTTTATTTTGGTTTTACTAGCCAGCTGCTACTGTAATGAGCTGCTACTAGATTGTTAAATGTTGTTGTATATTTTTGTTAAAGCCAACAGCCCACATAATTTCAACTTATTCTTGAAGCAATCATGTTTAATAGTGGAATTCCTGGTGAAAAACTACATTATCCACGATTCTGCTAATAAACCTCCAACAATCCGAAACGTGGCAAGCAAATCATGCCAAAAGAACCCGTCCACTCCCATGAAGCACAGTGAAAATATAGAATCAACATCTTTAAATCAACAGTTTTATATATTATGTAATTTACAGAGCTTCTTTTGATTGTAGAGTCTATTACCTTTGCTTTTTGGCTGATTTTCAAATATTTTTTTGCTTCATATCAAGGATTTAATGTTGTGGATTACCTCATAGCTGGTTGGTTTGATTTATGGCTTAGAAGACTTCTTTAAAAAGTCCCTATATGAAAAATATTTCCAGAACCAACGTTGCTGAAAAAAGTGGGCAGGGGCTACTGCATTTTGTGCTGTTCTGCTAGGTAGCACCGCCCACTGTAAAATCTTATTGGTCCAAAACATTAAGTGTCTTTTCATTGGCTGCGACCCTGTCATGTTCATGCTCAGTGTGGACAGAACACTTGATAAAGATGTAATAGCTAAACAAAATAGCTAAAGAGTAGCTGGAGAGTAATTTTTAGGTGGAAAAAAGAAAACATCAGCCATTGTTTTTAGCAAAAATAAGCTGTTTCTACATAGTCTCTCCATCTGTTTAAACAAACAGATAGTCCCGCTCTAAACTTACTGTACATGATTGGCAGAGAGCTGCCTCAAAATGTTCTCATTGGCTAACGCACAGATGTTTCTATTTTGTTGTTAAGCGTTGACCGCTTATGGCTGTCACAAACTGTTTTTCTCAATCTATTTCACTGATATCCCTCAGGTAGTCCTGACCAAAATTGCTTTAAACTAGATCTTAGTGTTTCATTTGGCAACAGGAAATGTATCCAGACATTTCCTATCATATACACCCTTACCAAAAAGAAGTATACTTCAAGTTTATTTTATTAAGTATACTTAAGTAAAGTTCAAGTATATTTTTAAGTATACTTTAGGTAGCAAGTATACAAATATCAGTGTACTAGTAGTATACTTGTAAGTGTACCATTTCAATACTCCTTGGGACTAAATTGGCCCACTTTCTAGTATATAAAAGTCTACTTTTAAGTATACTTCAAGTATAGCAGTAGTAAACTTTGAGTACACAACTAGTTTACATATATGCTTTTAGTTTGTACTGCAACTATACTAAAAGTGAACTTATAGGTATACTGATAGTTTACTAATTAAATACTTGTAGAATTTTTAGTACACTTTGAAGTATAGTCTCACTAATCTACTAGTTTAGTAGTTGTATACTGCAAGTATACTCGTATGTTTTAAGTGAACTTTCCATCATATTTTAAGTATACTACTATGTCACTATTTAAGTATTAATTTCTATATATTATGTTATATGAATATCTGAACATACAAACCATCAAAAAAGAACAGGATATCTGCTTGTAAACAAAAACATTTTATTCTAGCTTCATGCATTCTTTTTTTTATAAACATTTGAATGTGAGTAAGTTTCGTAAAGAAAAAAAATATATAGAAATAAACAACATTTTGAACAAAAAGCTGAAAAAAACAACTACGAAATGGATTATGAAATGGATTCAGAATGATAATCAAAATGTAGATGGAGTCGATCAACACCCCAAAGCTTGACAATCATTATTACCTCTTCATCACTGGTCAACATTTTATTCCATAACGTTACACAGTTTTGATGTTTTTTTATATCTGATGATCATGTTGGATTACATGTGGAAGCATCTGTTGTTTCGGTTTCTTCTTCACGGTTTCTTTCTTGTGTTTTGGAAATTCTGTACAGAAGATGTGTAATAGTGCCCCCTAACGTATAACAATGAAAGCATGGATTCTCGGAGCACAAGTTTAGCTTAAATATATTTAGACTTTTTCTAAGTATACATAAATGTCATTTTAAGTATATTTCTGAGAAGTACATAATGCACATTTCTGAGAAGTACATAAAAAGTAGACTGAAAGTATACTTTCCTATTTTACATTTAAAAGAAGTACACTAATAGCACACTTGAATAAACTTCTTTTTCGTAAGTGCAGACTACACCCACACACCTGATTCACGAAAAGGATCATTGTATGGACACTACAACCATCAGTTTTATCAGAAATAACAGCACACATGCTCTTTAAATATTATTTCTATGCCAACAGATTGGTTATTATCATTATCATGTGGACTACTCGAAGAAGGCTAATGAAAGATTTCCTATTTAAAGGGATAACTCAAATCTAACCTCCTTAAAGGGTTGTGTGATACTTGACACTTTCAGACAGACAGGAAGAATCCAGAAAGACACGTACTCAGAACAGGAAACTCTTCAGACACAAACAGCTGATCAAGTAAAATTAATTTGAGAAGTAAACAGTGAAGTCCTTCAAAGTGAGCAAGGTTTTTTTATTGTAGAGTGGAGCCATTAAAAGTAGAGATGCACTGATTGCAATTTTCTTAGCCGATTCCGATTTCCGTTTTTTTTTTTTTTTTGTAAGTGTGACCTGCTGATACCGATTTTTGCCGATTCCGATTTTCTTTCTAACAACTATAATTGACAGCATAGACAAACAAAAATCTACACTTTTTTAATGCAAAAAATTATTTACATAAAAAATTATTAAACATTACAATTCCCCCAATCTGGACAAAGTTACAGATGTTCTCTCACTTAAATAACTCTCAAAATAATTGTGCTCTGTGACTAGAAAAAAGGTAGAAATAACAATTAACTGAAAAGTTGCTGGACTATTTAACAAAACAGATGTCATTTCCCACTGTTTCTTAAATTGTCATTTTTCACTAACCTTATTAAATGTAATCTTTCACATCAAATTCTTGCATTGTTTTTAATTAATTCAGTTAGAATAATACGAAACTGTAGAGCTATTACCGTTCAAATGAAACCAGTATCAACAAACTCCATCTTTCCACTGCAGGAAACACAGAAGCTGCATCTTAAGTGGCCTTAGATGTATTTACAAAGACTGTTTGATGAAGCTGAGGTGACATAAATGCATTTATACTGCAAAATTTCGAATGCATAAAGAATTTTATAAGATGAATGTTTTAAATATTTTTAAACATACAAATAATGTTGGGAAAAACGCAATGATAGTTTTAAATATGAAACCAAACCAGTAGGTGGCATCAAATGACCGTTTGAATGATTGAGTCATTTAGTCCTTCATTCAACAGATTCATTCAAACGGATGATTCATTCAGAAACGAGGCAAGTGACTACTGTCTTTATGAATCGGTTACTGAATCATTGATTCACTTGATTCATTCAAAATCACCGGTCATCGGTCCGGGCCTATCATGCGGAAAACCAGCTAATTCCGGTCCCTGGTCGGTCGATCGGTGCATCTCTAATTAAAAGCCATTTATATTAGGATATTTTGACTAATAATATTAAGAATGATTGAATTTCTGAACTAAAGGAAAGCTAAAACGGAATGAGATGGTGAATGGAAGTTGGCCTGCTTACCTTTATCGGCCACAGACAGCGTGCTGCTCAAGTACTTCTCCTCAAGCATCCATGATGCATCATTCAGCTTGGACGAGATGCCACACGACCCCACACAGTTGACTTTAATGGCTGTAAAAGAACAAAAAGACACAATTAATCATTTTTTGGTCAAAATTCAATTTCAAAATTCAGTCATATCATTCAGAAAAAAACAAACAAAAAAAAAAACAAACAAACAAAAAAAAAACAATCAAAACAATTAACATTTATATTATATATATATATATATATATATATATATATATATATATATATATATATATATATATATATATATATATATATATATTTTAGTAATATAATAACAATTAAATGTTTTAATGAACACATAATATTTTAGCATTGAATGTATTAGTTTTATATTATATAGTATCCATATAGTATAGTATCCATATTGTCTTCTGTAGTATTCTATACATTTCCTGTCAAAAATATAAAAAAAATAAATATTAAATAAAAAAATAATAAAAAAAATTAATACTGCTAAGGAAGTATTATTTATGAAAGAAAAACAAAAATCTTTTCATATCTGACACACCTTGCCATTCCACTTAAACACTGATAAGGATGTTTGCGAAACATGTTGGCGAACCTTCCTCCACACCTTCATAAATTCACCATTCAAGAAATGACGCAAGGACAAGTCTGATAAGTCTAATCGCTTTGGATTTTCCACAGTAAACAGATCTGATGTCACGTTATTAGTGTCTAGAGCAACATAGCAAATGTTGAATAGGAATGCCGATTGTTTTCCTTTCATCAAACAACCTGTCTGATTTCTACCGATCCACACAACAGACATTCTGTATGAATTAAACATTTCACCCAGACGGAAAAGCCCCTTTGTCTGGAGCGTCGAGGAGAAACAGCCATCCTTATTTGCATTATAATTGGGTGATGCTAAGCTCTCCACACAGGCTTTATCAGGGTGTACCCAGAAACAAAGACACCTGAACGTACAAAACTCAACCAGACAGACAAACGTCAGACCCTTCAAAGATCAAAATTTAGGTTGAAATCAGACCTAAAGGTCAAGGTCACAAGATATAGACAAAGACATTTGCATACGGTTGAGGCTTTTGCCATTATTGTGCCACTAATAGGCCGTAGAGATAAACGTTTGATGCTTAGACAAACATATACACCTTACATGACCCTGTCAGGCAGTTCACAAATATACAGTGTGCGCAAATCTGAATTTGAGTGAAAAGAGACAAACTGACTCAGCCATGTGACCACATGCTGATCTGATTATGTAATGGGCCAGAGGTTGGTAAAGCCTAAGAAATCTCAATTGGATTGACTCAAAACAGCAGGGCAGATAAACACCACCATTACAGCTTCACTCTCACATATACAGTAACTCAGGAAACAACCATTTCAAAACATTTAAACAACCCTCATGGTTCGCTGCAAGCATGCAGTCTTGGTGCATCAAATTTTGTATTCACATTTTGTATTCAAAAAGCAATATAGCAGTACTTTAGCAGTGAGATTAATAGAGATAAAGCAGAATGTGAGAGACAGAAAAGATAACAAAAAACACATTTACCACATTTCAGTACAACAAAGTCCTTGTATTGATATCTTGATAAAAAAAAGACAAGGTTTCAACATAAAATTACGATACATTTCTTACTGAAACAGAAAATTGGG
Organism: Spinibarbus caldwelli; assembly: GCA_039654775.1. Taxonomy (NCBI): domain Eukaryota; kingdom Metazoa; phylum Chordata; class Actinopteri; order Cypriniformes; family Cyprinidae; genus Spinibarbus; species Spinibarbus caldwelli. The sequence continues at coordinate 8,338,944 of CM077259.1, forward strand.
GTGGAACACATTGAAGGCTTGTCCATTTTTTGTAAATAGACAATAGCTTTTACTTTACATCACAACTGTGAACCATTTGCTATGCTGTTGCTAATCAATGACAAATTATACTAGTAGGAGGTACATTCAGCACTGGATTGGCCAAATATTTGCATAAGCCCTTGAATGAGTACAAGATAAGTAATCAATATTTCTCATTTGTTCTCCCAAAAGACAAACGGACAGATATACTAAACAAGGCAAATTAGCGTTAGAGCGCAATTCCATAAAAGCGCCGATGGGAGGGGATAATTCTGCATGTGATTTACTAACAATGCGCACATTAAAGAACAGATCATTTCCATAATGACCAGCGCAATCTACCAAGAGCAGCGCAAATTACAGCCTGCTTTAAGACGTGCTTTTTTTGGGTGTTAAATAATGGAGCAAATACGAGTAATTTGATGAGCACAAATGTTAGTAAATCGCGTTGCGTGATTCATTTTAATACTTTCCTCCCATAAATTTTGCATCTAAAAGAGAAACTCCAACAAATACATATTCAATAAGGTCAGGTGCAAAAATATTGGTGTCCACGCCTTTTCAGCACTAATTCTTCACTGTGCGTCTTTAGTAAATCCTGACAGTACTATTTTAATGCCAAAAGATAGTTTGCTCTGGCGCAAGCTGTTAGTAAATCTGGCCCAAAGACTACTAATTTTAAACGCATATATGTGCTAACAGCTATTTTCATCAATGTTTATAAGTACATTAGCATACAGTTTACCACAAAGCTAATGGACATGGACTAAAAACCTCAAAATCTGTTTTCATGGGATCAAACCCAAGCATGCAGCATATAATCAATGACTCGGCAGCATTTTTATTACATACCAAAATTAGCAAAACAAATGTATTGTACCATTTACAAATTGTCGTAATAGGACTACAAGTCAAACTCCAGAGTCCAGACAGACAGATAAACTGCTCAGGGTAAGTGTGGCCACAGCAGACCCATCATGAATGAAACCAGGCATCATCTTCACAGAGAAAAACTGTCAGGTTGCATTTTTAGACAGAGGCAGAAGGGGGGTTCGAATCAGGGCAGGCATAACACAAGGCTGGGGAATGTTAAAGCCTGTTTGTGTGTGGCCCGGCACACAGTCTAAATCAGCACCAGTTCACCACAGACACAAAACACTGGTGGCATATGGCAGCATATCACTGGACTGGGCAGGTGCCCTCCCTGGCACACTGGCATGAGAGCCCCTCAATCTCTAGCACAATTAAAACAACTAAATCCAAAGGAGAGATGGTCCTCCGAGTATCAGACGACTCATGAACGAATAAATAGGCATTAAAGCACCGGTGCCATCTGCTGTGTACCATCTGGGCACTTCTGCTGGCATAAGGAAACTTTATGCTGACTATATTCTACCACTATATACTAAAAAAAGCAGTAATGACAATGAAATCATTACATTGTGTTAAAATTATTTTGCGGTAGCTATAGGACTTTCCATGACTTTTCTGTGACCTTTCCAGTCCAATGTAAAATAAAACAAAATAAAATGAAATAAGATTTCTTCCAAACTTAGAAAATAATATGTACATTTTTTTTAATTTATTTTGAGATTTTCTATGACCATGGAAAACTGTAGCTAACATGCTTACAAAGAAAGAATATATTAAGTATAAAGTATAAAATCTAAGAAAAATATTGCATTGCCATATGTTTTTGCTGTCTTTCTTAACAAATGGACATTACAGCTAACTGTAAACCAGAGTGATTCACATCATGACAACATGTTACTGTATCAGCCATGACTGAAACACTTAACTATTACAGGAAATAACAATCAAAGAGAGGATGTAGAGACGGCTTTACTTCTGTTTTGTAGTGTATAAGTAAAAGGTCACGCTGACACTGAATTCGGCCATTAAAATGAAAATAGCTCTTGCACAACATGGTGAGGCCAGCTGGATTCATTGTAGTTTCATACGGACAAAGGAGCAAGATGGAAATGAAGCTTTCATGAAATGGAAATAAGCCTCACAGCCTCAGAGTGATTATTAAGTGAGACTGTAGCATGTGTGTGGTTTATGGTGTTACTCTCACAACATCTCTGTCATGTATTCTGTCTTCCATTAAAAGCAACTGTTCAGCAGCTAACATCTCACAAGATGTCATGATTTCACATTGTCTTATTTTAGCATCATAGAAGACAATTTTTGTCAAATCAATATAGGTTTTTCGGTCGTCTGAGGAACACAAGTGATAATTCTGAAGAATTTATTACCTGAATGATCACTGGTGCTTTCAAGATTCATATGAAATGTAAACGCACCATAAAACAGTAACAAAAGTATGACTTATGCTGTATATTATAAGAAGTCAAGACATTATAGTTTTGAGTGAGAAATCAACCAAATTTAAGACGGTATTCAATGAAAAGGTGTTCCAAACTTGAGAGCTTGTGAATGAATCATTCTTTTGAATCAAATTATTTGATCTGAATCAAGAAGTGAATACTGACTCAAATTCCAGTTTTTTTTTTTTTTTTTCAGACAAATCCACTGTATGACTTCTGAAGGCTTCTAATATAGAGCTTGAGTCATATGGCCCACTTTTAAGATATTTTTATGCTTTTGCATTGTTTTTGAAGCTTAAAAACTTCAGTTCCCATTCATTGCAACTGCATGGAAAACAGCAACAAGCACATTATAAAAAGTCCTCTTTGTTTTATTAGGGGAAAGCAAGACAACATCAGGGTGAGTAAATGATGACAGAAAATTCATTTCTGGATGAAATATTTGTTTCAAGCTGTACACTGTGCTGGGATCTGACTCAGAGTCTACAGGGGGACACGCTGGAGTTGGTCCAGGCTTCTTGGCAGCTTATACGGTTCAGCGCATGTGTCAGAGAAACACCGCAGTGGGTGTCCAGACCATCTCCTGTGTTTATCACAACCCTTCCACATGGGAAGACAGCGTGGGCTGAACCTGCTTCCTAACACACGCAGCGTAAGCAACACTGTTGCCAGTCATCAGACGACTGTGAGAAACTACGCACCCATCTATTATCAATGAGTTTATATCTAAGAATAATTCATACAAAGACCTATTCAAGTACTCTTCCAACACTATATTCAAACACACAAACCTAATTGTTACCAAAAATGAATAAAAAGAATTCTCCAAAAAATTTCAGATCTAACTGAAAGGTTCATTATCTGTTTGAAATGCGATTCTGTCCAGTGCCGCCCATGTCCTTTGAAAATGTCCCTTCCCTAGAACAGGAATTTATGGGTGGCATTACACAATTAAGAGTTTCAGGTATATACATAACTGGCTCTTGTTGGACATTCTGTAAAAATAAATAAATAAATTAAATTAAATAATAAAGGCCTTTGTAACTGGCAGCTTTGTATCGAATCAGTGACGAATTCTGAAAACCCATCAGAGAGGATTTGACCCCGTGACACCGGAGCAATGCAACAGTGAGTCAGCACGCATGAAGGTCCGCCTGCACTGGCATAGAAACGGACAGTTGGGTTTGGGGAGAGACTGATATTTCCTTGTTTACTGTTGGGCTGGATACAATTCAGCTGGAGCGGAGACACAAAAGAGCTACAGTGTGTTTGTATATGGTCAGGTTTGTCTCTCGACAATGCACACAGAAGAAATCCTTGATCCCTAGGCCAAAACACAAAGAAGGACTGTATCACAGCAAGCACAAGGTCGATTTCATTTGGTCAAGAGTGTGATTAATGAGATTAATAGAATGCTGTGAATTGACTGAGAGAAGAAAGTTCCATTAAAATTGCTAAATTCAAAAAGAAGAACGCATCATGTGACTATTACGTGCAGCAGAAGATACAATATAACCCTTCAAATGCCTGTTTGAGATCAGACTGGATAATTATTGGGTTTCAACAGCTGGAAGCAATGAACTACACTGACACATTAACTACATCACCACACAGCACACAATGGATGACTTATAAATCATTATGTGTCTCACAATGACGCAAAGTTTCACCGCAGATTGGTGAAACTTTATGACTTTTGCACATCCAAATCATGACAGAAGTGCAACATTAGACATCATTAAAGGAAAAGAATGTAGAGACAAAATCATAATGGTTTTGAACAACATCAGCATGAATAAATGATGACAGGTATTTCCTTTTTGGATGAACGGCCCCTTTAAGTAACGTTAAATAATTTGCCAGTAGAACTGAATACCGAGGCTGAACTCTAACACTACATTTCATCATAAGCATGGCATCATCGACTGAGGAGCTCCATCATCCTTGATGCTCGAGGGTAACTCAACTCCCATGTCCTCATTAAAACTTCAAGAGCAATTAGACACTCTTGCTTTCCCTCTTCAGTCTAACCTCGCTCCTGACCCCGTCACGAGTCCCTTTATGAGGTTATTAAAGCATTTACTCCACTGGCACCACAGATCACACAGCTCAATTCAACTATAATACATCTGCCATTCACATCATTGGTCACACCTTCAGCTGCATGGTAAAGAATGAAAATGAGAGCAGTATGGTTTGCAGGCTAATATATGGGAGATATAAAGAGACTTGACCAAAACGAGAAACCCACAGCATTGCTTGATGGATGTATTATGTAAATATTTTTTGTACATAGTTCTATTTCTTTCTTTTTTTTTTCCACAATATTTTTTATTTTATTTTCATTTTTTAAACACTTTGAAACACAGCCTTTTACAATCGTACAAATTTTTCCAAATTCCATACAACCATAAGATTGCTGCATTTACTCTACAAAGATAAATCAACATAAAAAACAAAAACAAAAGGAAAACCACAACAACACTGAACAAGAATGCTCCTCCTGTTTTAGCCCATGGTAATCTATTCAGACTTGACTTTTATAATCATACTGAATACAAAATGAAATATTTGTTGAAGAATTTATCAATCTATAAGGTCGGAACTGCATTGTCCACAAAGATTAGTCATCCACTTCTTCATCTGTCAAATCCAAATCTTTAATATAATTAATGAAAGGACGCCATTTGTTTTCAAATACATACTGTTTAGCCTTTAATATGCAAGTTATCTTTTCTAATGGAAGGCTTGACAACATCTGTCTTATCCATTAAGTAGTACTTGGTCTGTTCGTCTTTGTCCACAACAGAGCTACACATTTTTTGGCATAAAGCAAGCTGACGTCTATAAATGCTTGTTCACTTCTACTATAATTTTGTTTCTCTGGGTATAAGCCCAACAGTAAAAGCTTAGGGTCCAGTAAAATTTGTTTTGAAATTATCTTTTCAATTATGACTCTTACCTCTTCCCAAAATAATTAAAATTTTCTGCATTGCCAAATACAGTGAAACAAAGTTCCTCTAGCTTCCATACATTTTGTCTATATGTCTGGTATGTTTTTATTATATCTGTTTAATTCCACCGGTGTTACATAAGTCTGCATTATCCATTTATACTGTATAAGTTTAAGGTGTGTATTTATTGACAGTGTGAACACTAGTTCAAGCTTCTTTCCAATCCTCATCTGAAACTTCAAACTGCAAATCTTCCTTCCATGCATTCAACTTATACTGTGAATTCTCAGATGAGTAAGTTGTCAGCAACTCGTAAAATTCAGATATGATACCCTTTCTCAGATTATCCTTAATCATCATTTTTTCTAAAGATGAATGTGGAGGTCTATTGAGAGCATTATCTTGATTTGCTTTAACAAAGCTTCTCAGCTGGAGGTATTTGAAAAAATGTTTCCTATTAAGGCTGAATTTAAGCTTCAACTCCTCAAAAGACATCATAATATCAAAGTCTGTCAAATAAAGATCTTGAATCATTTTAAGTCCCTTCAATTCCCACAATTTGAACGTTGCATCCACTCTTCCTGGTACAAAGAACTGATTCCCCCATATTGGACTATATTGAGATAATGAATGTGAGTCTTTTAAGTAATTTTGTACATCATACCATATCTTTAACATATGTCTTACAATTGGGTTTTTAGTTTATTTCCGTAGTTTTTTTGCTGTGTCCGAATATATGTATGAGGGAAGAGGTAGGGTGAAGACAGTGAGATTCCATTTCTGTCCAATGTGGATCCTCACTTGATGAAAAATAGAACATAACAGACCTCAGCTGTGCAGCCCAGTAGTACCACAATAAGTTTGGACATTTTAAACCTCCTCTGTCAAATGGTAAATACAACAAAGACAAGTGGAGTCTTGCCCTCCTATTGTTCCATATAAATCTGACAAACATGGTTTTGATTTTTGAGAACAAATCTGAAGGTGGCGGTAATGGAATATTTTGAAATAAATAAAGTAGTTTGGGTAGTATGATCATTTTTAAAATATTAATTCTCCCAATTATAGATACTGGTAGTGACATCCATCTATCAATTGACTCATTTATTTCTATCATTAAAGGTTCATAGTTAGCATCAACAATGTTTTCCAGTCTTGGCAAAATCTGTACTCCCAAGTATTTAAACTGCTTAACAAGATTAAATTGAATTACCTCTAAAATTGGATTCCTTCTTTCATTTGAATTTAGCAGTAATATAGAAGACTTTGTGTTATTTACCCTATATCCCGAAATATCACCAAATGTTTTAATTAGCTGTAACACAGCCGGAATTGATTTACTTAAATTTGACATAAATAGAATGACATCATCAGCATACAATACATACAATAAATAGAATGACATCATCACCATACAATTGGTGAACGTACTCCAATTGCGAGAGGTTCAATTGCTAGTGTGAACAACAAAGGAGAGAATGGGCAACCTTGTCGACATCCTTTACTAATATTTATTGGTTTTGAAATATTTGTATTTGTCAAGATTTCTGCAGTCGAGTTTTTGTATATTACTTTAACCCATTTTACGAAGTTATCTCCAATTGCAAATCTTTCTAAAACACTGAAAAGATACGGCCATTCAACCCTATCAAAGGCCTTTTCGGCATCTAATGATAAGAGTGCTGTATCTGACATTTCTTTGTTAGTATGAATAATGTTCAATACCCTTCTTACATTATGGAAACCCTGCCTTCCGATTATAAATCCATTTTGATTTTTTATTAATAATATTTGACAATTTTTGTAACAGTTTTGCTAAGAGTTTACATTATTATCTTAAGGTCAGAATTTAACAAACTTATGGGTCTCATGTTTTCACATTTGCTAGAGGGTTTACCTGGTTTTGGCAGTAAGATAATTAGAGCACTATTCATAGAAGGTGGGAAACTGCCTTTCTGAAATGCCTCCAGAAACATTTCCACTAGTGGAGTTAGCAGTTTATTTTTACATTTTTTATACAGATCTATTGGGAGACCATCTGGTCCTGCCCTTTTTCCTACCTTCATGCTATCGATAGCATTCCCTATTTCTTCTTTGTTAATTTCCATCTCCAGATCTTCTTTATGTGCATCTGGGAGATGAGGTATAGGCAGCTCATCTAAAAACCTATTTAGATTTTGCAAATTAATCTCATTTATTGTATCATATAATTCTTTATAGTAGCCTCTAAATGAGTCATTAATTTCTATAGGATCCACTACAAACTTTTCATTGGTTATAACAGTTGTGATTGGTGTTTTGACCTCCAATTGTTTGATCTGCCATGCTAGTAATTTACCCAATTTATCTCCTTGTTCAAATAATGATTGCTTTAGTCTCATAAGACTGGAGGCAGCTCTGAAAGCAGACAGCTTATCATATTCAGCCCTCAAAATCAGTAACTCGCTTTGCATTTGTGGATCACTTTTCTCATAAACTTTTTCCTGAAGAGTCTTTATTTTATGTTCCAATTGTATTCTCTCCTCACGTACCTTTTTTGACTTTGAGCCTGTGTAACTAATAATATGTCCTCTGAGGAAAGCTTTAAATTCTTCCCACTTTGTACATGTAGAAGTTTGTGTAGTATAAATTTTAAAAAACTATTCTATCTGTTTTTCTATTTATTTCACAAATTCTTCATTTTGTAACCATTTATGCTGAAAATGCCATCTAGCTGGGTCTTTTGTTAATTTTCTATCCGCATATTGTATACAACATGGGCCGTGATCTGAGATAACGATATTATCATAGAAGCTGTTATGAATTTTGGACCATAATTCTGAAGAAATTAAAAAATAATCAATTCGAGAATATGTCTTAAATATATTTGAGTAGCAAGAATAGGCTTTAGCATGTGGTTTCAATTCTCTCCAAATATCCAACAGACTAAATTTGTTGATTAAACGAAGAATAACTGCTCTACACTTATTATGTGACTGATCCACTCCTGTGGATCTATCCATACATGGATTCAGTGTACAATTGAAATCCCCTGCTATTACGTATAATCCTGCTAATGCTGAAAGAGTAAGGAACAAATCTACAAAATACATAGGATCATCTGTATTGGGACCATACAAGTTTACTACATTTAAATTTTCTGATAATAGAGAACCTTGAATTATTAAATATCTCCCAAGCTTATCTTTGAGTACTTGTTTCACTTGAAATGGGACTGTACCATGAATGAGGGTCATAACTCCTCTGGCCTGGGATGAGAACAATGTTGAGAATACACTACCCTGCCATCTCCCCCTTATCTTTATAACATCATTTTCTAATAGATGTGTTTCTTGTAAAAACACAATTTTGGAATCCATTTCCTTTAATTTAATCATGACTTGTTTAACTTTTCTAAGTTGTTGTAGACCTCTGGAGTTCCAAGAAACAAAATTAAGAGATACTCCTTGAGACACTTCTAACAAATGATAAAAATAGATTACCTTGCAATATGAAAATAAAAATACAGGGAAACATAGCAAAAATGTATGCTTGAACCCGCATCCAACACACTGAACATGAACTACACTTTTCCCACATCCGTGAGATCCCCCCATAAAAACATCCTGACTCCCAGTATCGCTAAAGACCGTTTTACACCTAGTGAGGATCAGTCAAACCACCCTTTGTTATCCTTTTAACTGAACACTCGCTGCCGCTCTATCTTATGACAACAAACACTCATCTGCAACATACGCAACACGTTTACTTTAAATCTATTCCACAAGTTTCTTCTTCTTCTTTTTAACTAAAACATTCCACATGTCTAGTACAGCTTAATCATAAAGTGTATTTGACAGTATTTTTTCCCTGTACCAGAGAATGGCTTCTGAATGCTAATGCACTTTTAAAGTGTCATGTTATTCAAATGTTCTACCATTTATTTTAACTCTCGCCAGTGTCCTCCTGGATTTTCTTGATAAACTCCCGTGCTTCGGTTGGTGTTTTAAAAGTACGGGTCTGTTCTTTGTAAGTTACCAACAGTCTGGCGGGATGAATCACTCCGTGTCGGATCCTCAAGTCACGCAGTTCCTGGCGGATTGGGTCGAATTGTTTCCTTAGTTGGTGTATTCCAGTGGCCAAGTCAACATAAAACCGTATTTGCTGGTTCTTGTACCGAATGTCTTTTTTAGCCCGTGCAGCTGCGATGACTGCCTTTTTATCCTTGTAGTTTAGAAACCGCAGTGTTCTCGGCGGCGCCTTGGAGTTCTTCATTGGTCTGATTCTGTGTGCTCTCTCAATAATACATGAGGACTGCAGCGTCAAAGCATTCAGCACCTCTGGAATCCACTTCTCCAAAAAGGAGCATGGATCCCGTCCCTCGGCACCCTCCGGTAGGCCCACCAGTCTCAAACTGTTTAAATGGGATCTGGTTTCCAAGTCCACGAGTTTATCCTCCAGAGTCTTGTTTTTTGACTCTAACTTGTTTACTTTAGCTTGCAAGTGGGCTACGTCGTCCTCTGCGTTTGATATCCGCAATTCCACCTGCGACACTCGTTCACTGCAGTCGTTCATCTCCTTCCTCATACTTCCTATCGCCACCATGATTCCATCAAATCTTGATGAAAATGTTTTAATTGAGTTTATAGCAGCCAGTATTGCATCAGCCTTCACTCCTTCAAGTGTCCCCTCTCTGCTGGACTCATCCTCCGACACGTTCATTACCTTTCTGTGTCTCACCGCAAACGCAATAATCAGTTAACTTCGGCTGCTTTGTCGATTTGCTACTTTCTTTACTTAATTTGCCAGACTTCGACATTGTAGTATTCACACCAACACTATGCTACCATGTTCTGTTGCAAATCCGAGTATTTTTAGTAGAAAATTCTAGTGGTCAAGACAGAGCGGCGTGAGGTACCTCTTCTCAGGTGGCCGCCATAACCGGAACCCACATAGTTCTATTTCTAAGCATTTAGATTTAAACTTTTTATCTTAGTTTTAGTTGAGGTTTTAGAAATTTTGTTTTGTGTTTTTTTATTTTTGATTTCTTTTTTAGTACTTCATCATAAACTAAACTAAAAAATAAGAAATGTTGCATTGGTAACTAGCTGAAAAAAGTTTATTAAAATAAAATATAAAAAACCTATTGTATTATTTCAGTTAATGGTTTATTTTATTCCAAGTAATGAAAATTGTTTTAGTTTTAGTTTAACAGTAATAATAACCTTGGCATACAGTCATTGAAGTTGATGACTGTAGTCATTAAGATTATCTAAAAGTTTGCGAAATATGAGTAAACAACAACAGAATGAAATCATACTAGTAAAAGGTTATGCATTTGTTTCAAAATTGAATCACTAAACTCAATCACTAACCTTGTAATAATACTCATAAATCCGACAAAAACGATAATGAAATAAAATAAATACATTCGTTAACATTTACTGACAATTCAAATGAGTTAATTTTACATAAATGACCTGGGCTGCATTTCCCAAAAGCATCATAAGCCTAAGTACATCGTAGACCCATTGCCACCATTGGAGCTACGATCAACATAGGGTTACAATGCTTTTGAGAAACGCAGCCCTGTTAAGTACGGTGGCCCAGTAGTGCACAACCAAACGAAATCGCCACAACACATCACATAGGACTAATTTCGTTGTGCTGTGCTAATTTCACTGTGTTGTGGCTTGTTTTCGTTGTGTTGTGCTAATTTCACTTTGTTGTGGCTTGTTTCTGTTGTGTTGTGCTAATTTCGCTGTGTTGTGGCTTATTTCCGTTGTGTTGTGCTAATTTCACTGTGTTGCGGCTTGTTTCCATTGTGTTGTGCTTGTTTCTGTTGTGTTGTGACTCGTTTCCTCTGTGTTGCGGCTTGTTTTCCTTGTGTTGTGCTAATTTCATTGTGTTCCAACTTGTTTCCATTGTGTTGTGGCTTGTTTCCGTTGTGTTGTTCTAATTTCGCTATGTTGTGGCTTGCTTCCGTTGTGTTGTGGCTTGTTTCCATTGTGTTGCGGCTTGTTTCCGTTGTGTTGTGGCTTGTTTCCATTGTGTCGCGGCTTGTTTCCGTTGTGTTTGCTAATTTCATTGTGTTGTCGCTTGTTTCCGTTGCGTTGTGCTAATTTCATTGTGTTGTGGCTTGTTTCCGCTGTGTTGCGACTTGGTTCCGTTGTGTTGCGACTTGTTTTCGTTGTGTTAATTTTGTTGTGTTGTGGCTTGTTTCCATTGTGTTGCGACTTGTTTCCGTTGTTTTGTGACTTGTTTCCATTGTGTTGTGCTAATTTTGTTGTGTTGCGACTTGTTTCCGTTGTGTTGCGGCTTGTTTCTGTTGTGTTGCGGCTTGTTTCCGTTGTATTGTGCTAATTTCATTGTGTTGTGGCTTGTTTCCGTTGTTGCGACTTGTTTCCGTTGTTTTGTGACTTGTTTCCGTTGTTGCGACTTGTTTCCGTTGTTTTGTGACTTGTTTCCATTGTGTTGTGCTAATTTTGTTGTGTTGCGACTTGTTTCCGTTGTGTTGTGGCTTGTTTCTGTTGTGTTGCGGCTTGTTTCCGTTGTGTTTTGCTAATTTTGTTGTGTTGCGACTTGTTTCCGTTGTGTTGCGGGTTGTTTCTGTTGTGTTGCGGCTTGTTTCCGTTGTATTGTGCTAATTTCGTTGTGTTGTGACTTGTTTCCGTTGTGTTGCAGCTTGTTTCTGTTGTGTTGCGGCTTGTTTCTGTTGTGTTGCGGCTTGTTTCCGTTGTATTGTGCTAATTTCATTGTGTTGTGGCTTGTTTCCGTTGTCGCGACTTGTTTCCGTTGTTTTGTGACTTGTTTCCATTGTGTTGTGCTAATTTTGTTGTGTTGCGACTTGTTTCCATTGTGTTGTGACTTGTTTCCATTGTGTTGTGACTTGTTTCCGTTGTTTTGTGACTTGTTTCCGTTGTGTTGTGCTAATTTTGTTGTGTTGCGACTTGTTTCTATTGTGTTGCGGCTTGTTTCCATTGTATTGTGCTAATTTCATTGTGTTGTGACTTGTTTCCATTGTGTTGCGGCTTGTTTCTGTTGTATTGTGGCTTGTTTCCATTGTATTGTGCTAATTTCATTGTGTTGTGGCTTGCTTCCGTTGTTGCGACTTGTTTCCGTTGTTTTGTGACTTGTTTCCATTGTGTTGTGCTAATTTTGTTGTGTTGCGACTTGCTTCCGTTGTGTTGCGGCTTGTTTCCGTTGTATTGTACTAATTTCATTGTGTTGTGGCTTGTTTCCATTTTTGCGACTTGTTTCCGTTGTTTTGTGACTTGTTTCCATTGTGTTGTGCTAATTTTGTGGTGTTGCGACTTGTTTCCGTTGTGTTGCGGCTTGTTTCTGTTGTGTTGCGGCATGTTTCCATTGTATTGTGCTAATTTCATTGTGTTGTGACTTGTTTCCGTTGTGTTGCGACTTGTTTCCATTGTGTTGTGTTAATTTTGTTGTGTTGTGGCTCGTTTCCATTGTGTTGTGACTTGTTTCCATTGTGTTGTGCTAATTTTGTTGTGTTGCGACTTGTTTCCGTTGTGTTGTGGCTTGTTTCCATTGTGTTGTGCTAATTTCATTGTATTGCAACTTGTTTACCCTATGTTGTGCTAATTTCATTGTGTTGTGGCTTGTTTCCGTTGTGCTGTGGAGATTTCATTGTGTTGTGGAGATTTTGTTGTGTTGTGCACTACTGGGCTATTGTAGTTAAGTACCATTTTTAAAATGTGATAAAATGTAATAGAATTTATTTAATGGAGTGCATTACTGATTAATCCAATAAAAATAATCTATCCACCTATATGCATTTATGTATAAGGAGATTATCCACAACTCATTACGCAACATTCTGTGGTCATTCAGCCCTTGTTCTACTCACACACTACCTCATCTTACTTGCTACCCAAACATTCTCTTCAATTATAGCACAGGCCCATCTTGTCCCATGATCCTCTGCTCAACCACGTGCCATGCATTTCCCTGAGTTTTATTAACCTCACCTAAACAAAAGCCATCTCTCAGCTGGCAAAGAAAAAGTCAGTGAACTGGCGTCCACAGAAAAGGACTTTAAATTTCATTAGATTATTAATTTACTTTCAATGAAGCATCACCACATGTCGAATGAAGCTGTAAAGCACAGAGAGGGAAAGATAAACACTCAAGCTATCTGTAATCCTGATTTTTATGACTTGGCTTGGTCAAATCGGGGCAGTGTGGGCCACGTGAATCCACTTCAGTATGAAAAAGATAGGGTGGCCAGACTTGAAGATTTCTCCTTTGCTGTCAATCTAAAGGCACTTTAACACCATTTGGTTCAGGCCTAAATATTGAGTGTGAAAATAGTCTAAGTGCACCATTTAGGCTTTGATTCCTCAAAGATATTTAGTTGAGTCTCTCGCCCATGAGCCCTCAGTTTCTGCCAAGCTTTAGTATATTTTTTCACAGCCTTTTTGGCCAGACAACGCCGGCTGTCAGACTGAAAAAACACTATAGAATGATGCATTAGCAGTGTCTTTCAGTGAGATAACAAGAAAACAATTTTGTTGTTTACCACATACATGAAAATTTTACATAAACATGAGAATTTATGAGCAAGCTTTAAATCACAGGAAGCCGGTCCCGCATTCAGAGAGAGATTTACTCCAGGGACAGTAACAACACATCTGCTTTGATAGGGAACAGGCAGATTAGCGCTAGCAAACTGAGAATTTCAACTGAGGCAGGTCACCTTGGTTTAAGCAAGATCTTTCTCCCTATATTGATGGATGCTTTTGCTTAGTAAAAACCAGGTTCTCAGAAGACACACCCCAAACAACACTGAAATAGGGGCTGAGGGTGGATTAATTTATATTTCAATAAAGAGACAGAAATAATTTATCAGGCTTTTGTTTACTCGCTGTATAGAATCCTGTCATTACGATTACAGTTAAAGCCTGTGCTGACTATTTTACATTATAATCACTTCTTATACTACTGGAAGAGAGCTGCATCCATAGTCATAATTTTAAGTTAGGCTACAGGTCATGCTACACTGAACAAGTATAAAAAAAAAAAAAAAAAAAGAAAAAAAAAAAGTTCCTTTGTATATTTTACATACAGGTGCATCTCAATAAATTAGAATGTCGTGGAAAAGTTCATTTATTTCAGTAATTCAACTCAAATTGTGAAACTCGTGTATTAAATAAATTCAATGCACACAGACTGAAGTAGTTTAAGTCTTTGGTTCTTTTAATTGTGATGATTTTGGCTCACATTTAACAAAAACCCTCCAATTCACTATCTCAACAAATTAGAATATGGTGCCTATCAGCTAATCAACTCAAAACACCTGCAAAGGTTTCCTGAGCCTTCAAAATGGTCTCTCAGTTTGGTTCACTAGGCTACACAATCATGGGGAAGACTGCTGATCTGACAGTTGTCCAGAAGACAATCATTGACACCCTTCACAAGGAGGGTAAGCCACAAACATTCATTGCCAAAGAAGCTGGCTGTTCACAGAGTGCTGTATCCAAGCATGTTAACAGAAAGTTGAGTGGAAGGAAAAAGTGTGGAAGAAAAAGATGCACAACCAACCGAGAGAACCGCAGCCTTATGAGGATTGTCAAGCAAAATCGATTCAAGAATTTGGGTGAACTTCACAAGGAATGGACTGAGGCTGGCGTCAAGTCATCAAGAGCCACAAGGAATTTGGCTACAGTATTCCTCTTGTTAAGCCACTCCTGAACCACAGACAACGTCAGAGGCGTCTTACCTGGGCTAAGGAGAAGAAGAACTGGACTGTTGCCCAGTGGTCCAAAGTCCTCTTTTCAGATGAGAGCAAGTTTTGTATTTCATTTGGAAACCAAGGTCCTAGAGTCTGGAGGAAGGGTGGAGAAGCTCATAGCCCAAGTTGCTTGAAGTCCAGTGTTAAGTTTCCACAGTCTGTGATGATTTGGGGTGCAATGTCATCTGCTGGTGTTGGTCCATTGTGTTTTTTGAAAACCAAAGTCACTGCACCCGTTTACCAAGAAATTTTGGAGCACTTCATGCTTCCTTCTGCTGACCAGCTTTTTAAAGATGCTGATTTCATTTTCCAGCAGGATTTGGCACCTGCTCACACTGCCAAAAGCACCAAAAGTTGGTTAAATGACCATGGTGTTGGTGTGCTTAACTGGCCAGCAAACTCACCAGACCTGAACCCCATAGAGAATCTATGGGGTATTGTCAAGAGGAAAATGAGAATCAAGAGACCAAAAAATGCAGATGAGCTGAAGGCCACTGTCAAAGAAACCTGGGCTTCCATACCACCTCAGCAGTGCCACAAACTGATCACCTCCATGCCACGCCGAATTGAGGCAGTAATTAAAGCAAAAGGAGCCCCTACCAAGTATTGAGTACATATACAGTAAATGAACATACTTTCCAGAAGGCCAACAATTCACTAAAAATGTTTTTTTTTATTGGTCTTATGAAGTATTCTAATTTGTTGAGATAGTGAATTGGTGGGTTTTTGTTAAATGTGAGCCAAAATCATCACAATTAAAAGAACCAAAGACTTAAACTACTTCAGTCTGTGTGCTTTGAATTTATTTAATACACGAGTTTCACAATTTGAGTTGAATTACTGAAATAAATGAACTTTTCCACGACATTCTAATTTATTGAGATGCACCTGTATATTGTATATACATATATACACACATTAATACATACATACACACACACACACACATTGCATATATATATATATATATATATATATATATATATATATATATATATATATATATATATATATATACACACATACATACACACATACACACAAACACACATCCTTTTAAAATATTAAATATACATAATGTTAAAAGTATATTTAAAATATTCTCTTTTATTTCTATACACTCTTTTAAATAAATAAAATTAACATTTCAATATACATGAAATATTGAACTGTTACAATGCAACAACTATGATGCAAGGCAGTGGCAAACCCATCTCTTACAAGTACTGTGGCGGTATGATAAAACCATAATACCAAACTTTGAAATACATACTGTTGTACAGAATGATTACCATATCCATATACAGTATAATTGTATTTACAATGTTTCTGAATCAGAAAAAGCAAGGAGATTTTCATTTGGAGGGTAAATTCTGCCTAGAAACTGATCTTACATCATTTACCGAAATGTTTGTCTAGCTCACGATGGACTGTTCAAGTGGACTTACAAAGAGAGGAAGTACAGTCCTTCCCTTGAAGGATAATGAGCTTCTAATGAGCTACAATGAATGAACACAGAAAAAAACAGGCCTATTGTGTCCTTATTTCTGTTATATGCATTGAAATATCAAACATCACTGTCATTGATATTTTTGGTATATTATGTAAGCATGAATTTTATGTTGTCCAATGGAAAAAGGATTTTCAGCAGAAAAACAGGTTTTCAAAAATATTTATCTTGTATTTGGCCTGAAATTCTCTTTTTTAACAGACAGAAAAAGCTTTGTAATGAAGGTATATTGAAGTACTCAATATATAATGAAGATCATGAGTGTTCTTCTGCATTCAGAGGAGGAGAAAAGAGCCTTTCTGGGTGGCATGATGGAAGAACTGTAATTAAATTCTCAATGACAGACAAATCGGCCCCTCTCTTTACTTTATAATATCCTCAGGGCTGGGAGGACAGGTAGTGTTTCTTAACTACCTGATTTAATTAATGACAGTGTTTTAGAGCACACGGTAAGTTGAGATGGTTTAGATAAGCTGGAACAACACCACCCAGAAGTTTAGACCTTGTCGAGAAGAGATGTGTTATTACTTTTCTACGTTTTCTATTTTTATACTGTCTAATATTGAATATTTAAAGCTCACCCAAAAATGAAAACCGTCTCATTGTTTACTCACCCTCCACTTGTTCCAAACCTGTTTGAGTTTCATTCTTCTGTTGAACCCAAAAGAAGATATTTGAAGAATGTTGGTAACCAAACATTTGATGGTAGCCACTGACTTCCACAGTATGGAAATCGATATTATGGAAATTAATGGCTACTGTCAAATGTTGGCTATAGCAACATTTTTCAATGATAACAGAATTTAATATTTTGGGTGAACTGTCCATTCAGTTGTTAATGCCCATTTCCGCCATTTTTCCATCATTCCATCATCTAACGTGCGCTTAAAGATTGTCTTTAAAAACATTAATAATTTACTATCTGTTTTTCATACTGTACATTATTTATTGTGTATTTTATTTATTGTATATTTATTGTATATTGTGATGGCTAAATTCTCTTGTACCAATTAAAATGATTGATTTCAGTATTTTATTTTTGATTTATTCACAAAATAGTATCCAATTTCTATATCATCATTTATTGGCTAAAAAAATATCAGATAATATCAGCCAGAATTTTAATATTTATGCATCCTTAACACAAATCAAGTTCTGAAATAATTTCGTTTTTAAAAGTAAACAAAAAATGTTACACGCACTATCAATAAAGGCCTATACTTGCAGAATATATGGAAAACCAGAACATTACTAAAGTGATTTGAGTTTTATAAGCAAAAATATTAACTTAACTGACTACAGAAAATCAACATACAAACAATGAAATTTACACTTGGTTTTCCACATGATCTTAAACTAAACTCACCTGATCTAAACATTAACTTAAATAATTAAACTGCACTAAAACATGTGCTGTCCTTTCAAAACCATGGGGCTCTTGAACTCTCTCACAATCAATCCAGCTCGCTCTGTTAGGAAGGTAAAGGTGTCTTTGTGCTCTGAGAGAGCATGAATGAGAGAGGGCACCTGCACACAAAGGACATCGGGGCTGGGAAACCCCATACATCTCCTGGGACCAGTACTTCTGAATGCCGGTGGCCTAGCAACCGCATTCCAATAAGATATCCCCGGTAATGGGCATAAACCTGCTGCCAGGTGAAGGCTAACCTCATCTCTGCCTCAATAAAACACTCTCGAACCAATGCACACACTTACAAACAAACAAATCACAGAGGAAATTCCAACATTCCAAAGCTCACCACAAAGGCTTTTGGTTACCAAGTAAACCATTGGACAGTTGGGTGCTGTTCAAGAATATTTGAATAGCTGAAGATAACACCGTTTGTGAGGAATGTGTGACATTCCAGCCTCCACACAAGGCGTGGAATAATGTGAGAATTGTGGCCTCTTACAGTCATCGAGTTGAGTGCTATTCAGACAACCAGAAGAGAACAAAGAAAGGTCATTAAGGTTAAACATGAAATTTCCGAGAGGTTTTACTGTAAAAGGATGCGGAAACCATTTTCATCTTTGTCCTTGAGCACTACTGAGACATAATATACATTAAAAGGAAAGTTATAACTTCCTTTCTTCTATGGAACACAAAAGAAGATTTTTTTTTTTCCATACAATGAAAGTCAGTGGGCTCCAATGTTGTTTTGGACCCCATTGACTTTCATTATATGGACAAAAACAATTCTTCAAATCATCTTCTTTTGGGTTCCACAGAAGAAAGAAAGTCATACACATTTTGAAACGACATGAGGGAGAGTAAATGGCAGAATTTTCATTTTTGGGTGAACTGTCCCTTTAAATGAACATGGTTTCTGAAGATTGAATGTACAATTGGAAGTTGAAATATAAAAACAGTAGGAACTAAAACAGAAAACAGTACATTGAGAGACCGGCAGGCTTTTGCTCTCACATGTGATCAGTTTCATGAAATATTCCCGTTATGGAACAGAAGGGTTCGTTGGTTCCCTTTGAGACTAATAAGACAATGTGAGCGCTCTAAAATTTCACCAGATATATTCAGCGAGGCCAGATGTACCGCATGTCCTACATTACTCATTACTGCTTGAGAATGAGCTGAAAGCGTACACTTAAAAACAGTCATTAAAAGAGTCGAGAGCGTCATTAGTCACAAACATAAAAGAGAGTAAATTTGTCCCATCCTTAGCTCCGTTTCGAATACTAAAGCTGCATCCCTCATTCAGCAAGACAGTGTGGACAAATCTGTCTTATCTAAAACCCAGAAATAGACATCTTCCTCACTCTGACAGCCTGGAGAGAAAGAGAAAGAAACACGAAGAGACACACAAAGAGAATGAGAGAACGCATTTCTTCAGGCACATGATGCTGTGACCATAAAAAAAAGAGCCCCATTGAGGGCAGCTGGCATGGCAGGACTGCTGGAAGGTGAAATCAGGAAAATGTAAGGTATGAGGTGCCAAAATGAGTGCCACTGGCATCAGCGAGATAAATAAAGTGCCAATCTAGATATCTCACTATAACAATCACTGAAAGGTCTAACAAACCCAGAGGTTAAACATTTACAAGAAATGTCTCTAGTGTCAGACAAGCTTTTATTCTTCACAGACTTGATTTAAAGGAATATTCCTGTTCTGGTCAACTGACAGTATCTGTGGCATAATGTTTAGACTTATCCCGTCTTTTCTTTAAAGTAACAGTTCACCCAAAAATGAAGATTTGTTTAAAATCTACTCACCTTCAGGCCATCCAAGACGTAGATGAGTTTGTTTGTTCTTCAGAACAGATTTGGAGAAATTTAGCATTACATCACTTGCTTACCAATAGATCCTATGCAGTGAATGGGTGCCGTCAGAATGAGAGTACAAACAGCTAATAAAAACATCACAATAATCCAAAAGTAATCCACACGACTCCAATCCATCAATTAACGGTATGTAAAACAAAAAGCTGCATGTTTGTAATAAATGAATCCATCAAGGCATTTTTAACTTCAAACGTTTGCTTCTGGCTACCTTAAAGTGATATAATGCTAAATTTATCCAAATCAGATACCAAGAAAAAAAACTGACTCATGTTGGATGGCCTGAGGGTGAGTAAATTTTCAATTGTGTGTTAATGAGTTTAACATGAAAAATTGCTTACTTTTTCTAACCATTTTACAACTTTGTCACCATGAAAATACAATGCCATAATCCCACTAAAAGACTTTTATTAAAAATCAGCTTCCATTAAAAAAACAGCTTTAGAGCTCAAAAAATAAATTTCTAATTTTAATTTGACTTCATTTAAGTCTTAACAGAATAATTACTACAAGTATTTTTATAAAATTATAAGTGACACTTTTCTGTTTTGAATTCCATTGTAAGCTCCTCACTATAACCATTGCAAAGGAGGGAAAAGTAAAAATATTTTTTCGTGGTAATTACCATTATGTCAATGTATTAAAGCAAAAATATTGCTTTAATACACTGCGCTCGGTGCACTGAAGCAAAAAATGTAAATTAACGGTTGAAAATGTAAATTAACGGAATTACCATAAATATTCAGGTGACAGAAGCCAAATTATTTTTCTTTCACAAAGACACTTTATTTCCATTCATAACTGCAGTTTGCAAATCATTAATTAAAAGGTAGTTCTATTTTGAAAAACATCCCCAAGTCTAGACACACTAGGGGTTGGATGCCCTAAGCATACTCTCACTGTGACTCAGTACATTTGCTATTTACAGCTGGCAGATGCGGTCATGGAGTTCTTGTTAACTCTGCGATAGCCTATATACCTGCTGGGACACGCAGCAACGTCAGAGTTTCCGGCCTTGAACGAACAGAGAAATTTTTAATTCAAAAGCACAATGAGTCAACAAGGGCATGGCTTGGTTGAACAGAAGGGTTCATTAATTAGTTTTCGTTATGAAACTGAAATTAAAACTGGTTATGAGGTCAGGAATTTATCAAGATGTTTCAGGCCAGGTTTGGGGTCGATGACGGCAAACTGTTCAACTGGTTTTTATATCTGAATATACATGAACACAAATGAGATTTGGCGAATAAAAAGAATAATTAATATACTATGTTATTACTTCTGTAAAATTATAAGCCTCACATTTCTGTTTAAAATTGTCACCTTTTACTTCCATTGTAAGTCAGTTTTTGGAGGTTGACTTCCCCAAAATAGCTTTGCAAATACAAACTTTCATTTGAAGCTAAACATACCAGGTTTTGTCCCTAGAAGGTTCTCAGGTGACCTCCTCTAAACTCATCCTGAATACTTAGGAACAGTAATGAGGTATCATATTGGGCGAATACACAAAAAATGCCTTCCTTCCTCCAAAATAAAGTGTGCTCCATTAATAAATAATGACGTTTGAGGCCCACGATTCCCGTTATTAAAGGAACAAACAGCCTCAGGCTGAATGTAATATTTGTCTTCAATAGTGTGCCAAATATTTTTGACACAAACAAGGGCGTAGGTACTGTACTGCCTGTAAATGTACTGAATGCCCTGTTATAATAAGGGACAGGAGTGAGTCTCTTCACAAACACTCTCACAGAGCCAGCGTGGGACAGAGTGGCATCATGTTGATATCAGTGGTGTTGTCTTACAGGCCAGTCAGTCCACTGCTAATGAATAGACGGGCTTGTCTATGTGAGTGTCTCTTGAGATACAGAGAGACAAAAGGGTCTAGAGCATTACAAACAAGCTTATCACGATCATTAGTATGCATTTGATTCCAGGCTGGAAGTAAAGTGAACATGCTTTCTATCATGATCTGTTGACATATTTCCTATTTGAAACAGGAAGTTGGATGTAGGGCTGCATGATTAATCAAAATAAAACTGAAATCTTATTATCCAGTCGCAAAGGCTTCAATTTAATGAAATAAACACATGCGTTGCATGTTTTTTAGAGTGAAGCGCGGCACTGTGTTCATTTACACTTGCATTAACAGAGTCTCAGAGCAGTTTAGTTCAAAGTAAATGCTGCTTTGCACATTATTATATAGTCAATATTGATATATAATCACAACAGTTTTGGTCAAGCTGTTCAGCACATTAAACCAAGAGCTTAAAAAAATAAATAATTAAAATCGCTATTTTTATCTGAGATTTTTCTCAAAATTGTGCAGCCCTAGTTGGACAGCCTAGTTAGAAGGTCTTGTCTTTTTTTTAATAGCTAATAGTCTAGTTTGTGTCACATCCTGGCAAAAACTTTTCTGGTTATCTACTGCTGTCATTGTAGAGAATTTGACTGGACAGAAATTTGCATACTCCCCTGCAAACAAAACAAGTCTCCATTTTCCTCCATTTTAAATGGACCTACGTCAGCTAAAAATATGTTTTGTCAACTTGTAAGAAACCTGTAAACATGGATCTTTTCCTGTGGCGTTTTGAGTATTTTCAGTATTTCAGCCTTTGCATATAATCAATTTTCTATATTTATAACCTAAACAAAACTCTAAGGATACGTTCTCTCACAAATCCCACAGGTCTCATAGAGATAGAGTCAATAGAAAAACTTCATAGTTCAGGGATAGATCATCCAAAAATGAAAACTCACCCTCAAGTTGTTCAAAATCTGTATGAACTGCTTTCTTCTGCTGAATACAAAACAAAAAGATTTAGAAGAATTCTGGTAACCAAACCAAACCTAACTTTCATAGTATTGAAAGTTAGTCAACGGGAAAGAGATAAAGTAGGTTAGACAAGGTGCTTTTCACACTGTGAATGTGAAAGCCCAGGGAAAGCAAGAGCTGATAAAATGTAAAAACTGTAACTTGAATGCAATGTAAGTCGCTTTGGATAAAAGCGTCTGCTAAATGCATAAATGTAAATGTAAATGTAAATGTAGTAGGGGAAAAAAATACTATGGAAGTCAGTGGCTACCAGAATTTCATTTTTGGGTGAACTATCCCTTTAATATACTTCTGGACTGTACAGAGTGTTTCTATTTGAGATTCAAGCAATCATGTCTTCTTTAGAGTTTCTGTAACTGACTGATTAAAAACAGGCTAAAGCCCTTCTTTCATAGTTTCAAGGGATTATACACGACTTCTGCCAAAGCTGAGACTGTCTTGCCTGTTCAGTCTGTTAACCAGTAACCCTATACACTGAACACTGACTGTGATGTAAATAAGAGAGCATCTTTCAACGTAAGAGTGTCTCAGCACTGAAAGAGTCTTACGCTTTAATATTCATGTCATGCTTTTCATTTTTGTCCAATAAGTTATACAGGACAAGGCTGAAAAAAAAGCCATTGTTTCTCAAGCTCATCAGGTCCACGACAGGACTGTTTATCAAAGCGGCCAGACTAAAAAATGACAGATAAGAAAGTCAAAGCATGAGTCAGCTGCTTTTTAATAAAACATACAGCGCAATGTGGATTGAAAAGCACAGCTGTTCTCGGAGTAACAACATCACGTCCTCCACTTTGCAGCAAGACTCTGAAGAAAGTATCCAGGTCCATTCTGGGCAGTATAATATGACGTTGATGAGAAACAGATTTAACAGATACAGAAAATTTAGTTTTTGGTCATTTTACTTAACCTCATTTATGTCAAAAACCAATAAGATGTTCTTCTAGGGAACACAAAAGGAGAACTTAGAGAATACCTCCTTTATTGTGTTCAAGAAAGTAAGTTATACAGGCTTAAACTGTGTAAATGAGAGAATTTACATACTGGATGAACTATTCCTTTAAAAAAGGCTATATAGGTTACCCACGATTTAAATCAGCTTGCAGTTTTGTTATGCTAATGCACAATGTCTGCCACATTAGAGGAGCTTTTTCCACATCAAGGTGAAGGGTGCTCCGAGCCAATTACCAAAGTACTTACATTGGAAATGCAGGAAGACCTAGCCTAATGAATTAAAGTGCCAGCAGAGAAAGTCTAATCACACCAGTCACATGACCTTATCATCCTTTATAATAATAGTGTCATCTGTCACGCATTCCACTGATAAACACTACAGCAGGCAAAAACATTGTGCCAATCCACAGCGTGATCGAACACAGAGGCGCGTTCTCGCTGTTAACAGGAACAACTGAGAGGAACAGAAACATGACCACAGAGCGTCAATCATTTTTCATAAGTGTCACAATAAGGGTGGGGTCCTTGAATTGAGTGAAAAAGCACAACAACTTAATGCATCAGATCAGTCTCAAGTGTGAATGTAACAGTGCAAAGGAAAATAATAGAGTTGTTTCATCGGAATCTCTTTCTTTCTCTCGCGTGTCAGTCCGTGAGTCTCGCCTACACGATAAAACCCAACAGTTCAGTGAAAACACTTACAATGCATTCTTTGTACACATTCAGTGTGAAAAGCACCTTGTCTAACCTACTTTATCTCTTTCCCCAATGACCAACAGTATGCAAAATTGTAGTCAGAGGGGAGTGGGATGCCGGAGGTGTTGATTTTCTCACACTTATAACTTTTCTTTTAAATGTTCTGTTATCTTAAGTGAGTTATTGCAACTGGGTCTTGACCCCTTGTTAAGGCTTTAAAGTTGATAAGGCCCCTAAGTAAAGACAAAGATTTGGGTGGGGATACGATATGTGTGAATTTAACACATTAGAATTTAATTATATTATTATATAATGCTTAAACCCCATTATCGTTTAGGTAACAACAAAAGTTAAGTTATAAATTAGTTCGAGTGAACGCTTGAGAACAGTAGAACATTAGTTGAGTGGGCCTTGAGAGTACTGTTATTATTTAGCATGCTGCTATTATTATAGATACATGTCACAAAACGTTTAATTTAAGAGATATTTGACAGTAAACTAAGTGTTGTCGCTAGATAAATTTAATTCGAGCAGCTGAATGTCGTTCAATGCATCGCACATTTATGACCAACAAGTCTATTTTTATGTGTCTGACGTTCATTAGTATGACCAAACCACTGACATAATTCAGTCAACTTCTTGAAAAGCCATAATTAAAAGCGTTCTTTCGTTTTTGGTTAGTGTACACTTACATTTAGTTGCGTTTAGCTGGTCACACACACTGCGTTTTGAACGCAAGAATGCGTCCTGATTGAACGCCAGGATATTTTCGCCTGTCAGTTCTGAAGGTACACTCATTTGTGGACGTTTAAAGATGGAAATCAAGTGATGACAAACATCAAAACACACTTGTTGAAACGCACACGCTATACAACGTGCTT
This sequence comes from Spinibarbus caldwelli, assembly GCA_039654775.1. Classification (NCBI taxonomy): domain Eukaryota; kingdom Metazoa; phylum Chordata; class Actinopteri; order Cypriniformes; family Cyprinidae; genus Spinibarbus; species Spinibarbus caldwelli. Next base: position 8,364,148 of record CM077259.1, read on the forward strand.
CAACGATCCAGAAGCGGCTCGGGTGTGATTGTGCAATCGAACCGAAACCAGCAGCACACAAGAAACAGGATGTACATTGACGTTCATGAATGCAACGTTAATGCCTTTCGATCACAGCTCCTATTTCACATAAATAATACATGTATATGAACCAGTACTGCACTGTATATGAAATGGAGCAGCAACGGATGCTGAATGTCAACATGCAAACATGCAACACGTCCATGTCGACATGCATTATTTTAACACCCTAATTTTACTTGAACGGGGAAACCCTGAAGCTTACCAGCTGTGCTGTCCATGCAGATTATTTTTTCCTATTGTAAGCATATACACAGCGTCGCTTACCTTTAAACTGTAAGGAGTTGCTTGTTTTAATTCTCACAGTTCCTGATATGGATTCCCCGGGGTTGTAGACCACTTTGTTATTAATGAAAGTAATCTCGAATTCCTGAAGCTTCCCCATGTCGTTCAGAAGCACCACTCAAGCACTCAATGAAAATGAGATCGACGGTAAAACTAACGGGTAAAAGCTGGCAGTTCACGTCCCACCTGCGGCTCTCATCTCTCCGCCCATCCACCGACGCTGACGTCATCGGGCTTTATGATGCCGAGGTGGTTTCAAATAATAGTATTGATGACGTAATGTATGCAACATTTCATTTGAATGCTAATAAACTTAACAAGAATGAATGCAAGGATATTACAGCATTATTAATTATTTTAAAGATTGTCATTCACATCCAAAGCATTCATTAGCCTACTCACTGTGAATATTATACATAATAATAATAATTAAAATCAAGATGCCAAACTAATTATACTTTTTAAATGACTTTCTTGTTTACGCCATATGCATATTTTCGACTTTTGCAGCACCTCAAAATATCAGAATTAATTAGAATTTGAAATTCCTTATAGACGAGGTATTCAAGACATATTCTGTATGAACAGCACTGAGTTTGTGTATTTTTGAATAACTAAAAAAAAAAAAAAAAAAATCACGCCATTGACGTAAATGTGCAAACAGCACCACGATGAGCTTTCTCCATAACCAACCAGGAAAATCAGTAAAAATCCATACCTGTCTGGCGATACAAGCATTGATAAAACTGAACAGACATCCCTTCTGCCATTGTTCTGGGAATAATAAACTCACCTCATGATGGAGACTGAACACACTCCACACATAAATCACCTGCTGAAAATAGAAGCCACTTTAAACCTATCTCCTGTGCCTGCTGACATTAGCATTTTTTTCTGAGAGGTCTGCTTTGTGTAGTCCAGATTAAATTAGGGTGTAATAGAAAAAATATTTTATAAACGTCACTCAAGAGCTTTAAAAGAATTATGTCAAATTGGTATTTGTTCTAATACACTTATACACTTGTGTGAAAGAGGTAGAAGTCAGTGCTAGTAGGCCTAACCATCATCATCATCTAATATGATGTATTGCACTGAGCAACAAGCATTATAAACTACTGTCAGATCCTTAAGTTTCACTGCAAGAATCAATAGCCTTTCTGTCATAAAATAAGAAATAATGCACTTTATGAGGTATAAACAAGCAAACCTTCCAATGGAATAAGGCAACATACATTATAGCTTACATTTATGCATTTAGCAGACGCTTTTATCCAAAGCGACTTACATTGCATTCAAGTTACAGTTTTTACATTTTATCAGCTCTTGCTTTCCCTGGGAATCGAACCCATGATCTTGGCGTTGCTAGCGCCATGCTCTACTATTTGAGCTACAGGAAATATATAGCTATATTAAAGATGGCATATTTTGGGGAAAAATCTTAATATCATATGTAAATTTTATTCATATATCTTGTTTTATGGATGTATAGACATTTTACTGGAACACAAGACTAAAAATAATGATTAATAAAATTATTTATTAGAACATCTGAGTAAAAACCTGACTTTTAAACGTTACCTGACTTCTAAACACTTGTCTATTACGCCCTCTTATGGACACCCAAAAGAACAGCAATCATACCAATTTACACCTGTGTACATACTCCAGATAATGTTCTATTATCCACCATTTGCTTCCAGTTATTTTACATGTACAAAAACTGTCATGCTTCTTGATGTTACAAATAGTATTTGTTGTCATATTATTTTAATGTATTATCATAATCGTACGCTGGTTTGTAGCTTAAATAGTTTTGGTGTTTACTACACTGTTATTCTTCTAATGAATTGGAAGTCTCTCATACTGAAAGAAAATAGCTTAATTCCATATAGTCAACAGTGATAGAATTCAATCCACATATAGTTATCGTTTGTTATTTTACTAATTTTTTTTTACATTTTTTTATTGTAATTCTTACATTTAAAGAAATATTATAAGTATGCAATAATAAATGGGTATACATTCTAATATTCTTCTAAACAACCACTATTTGTTTCCAGAATTCCATTATTTCATTTCTTCCTCCTCTTTCATCATGCATGTGCAGGCCATTGCGCAGGTCACGACATATGGGTCACAGTTGGCGGCAGGATGGCGGTCCTCAAAGTAACCACATTTGTTATCAGCCACCCGATAGGGGATCCGAATGCTGGCCCTGTGGTTAACAACACCTGCTGAGAAATCATGGATGCTGGAGAACCCCTGACAACCTATGAGTCTCCGCTTGTTGTCCTCACCACTGCTTATGTCGTAGACAGGAATATGCTCTGCATGACGCTTTCTCAGTTTCTCAATGGCTTTCTCAATGTGCCTGATGTAGAGAGGAGGATGATAGAGGTCAGATGATATGACAACATAACTTTCTCTCTCTGACTAGTGTATGTATGCAATTCAGTACATATTCAATTCCTCCTTGTTCTCTCATTTGCACCGTGCTCACATTAATGTGGCAACCAGCTCCATTCCAGTCTCCTGTCATGGGTTTTAGATCCAGGGTGGCCACCACTCCAAAATCTTCACACACGCTGTGGAGCAGGAAACGTGCCATCCATAGATAATCTCCCATCTCAATTCCTTCACATGGACCGAAACTATCCGCAAACTATCCAGAATGGCTTTTTTTTTAACCAATGATACAATAATGTATCATTTTTAAGTTCATGTAAATGATATATAGAACCAGTTAAGCTGAAAAGTGCATATTGGTTCACATAATTACCTAATGATTTTGTAGTTACCTGAGAGGGCATGACCTCTGGGTTAGTACCACTGATTTATACAGACAGGCTTTATAATGACACTCCACAATGTCTCTGCCAAAGGCTTTGTCAGCACCAACACAGCAGTTATATGGGCCTGAAAGAATTTGTGGTTAAAAAAAAAAAAAAGATAGACATCAGTGACTGACCTCACAAATGTTATGGGCAAAAATTCCCACAAAATGTTGTGGAAAGCCTTCCCAGAAAAGTGGAAGCTGTTTTTGCTGCAAAAGGGGGACCAGCTCCATATTAATATATCATGTCTATGTGTTTTAAATGATATCATTGTCCATATGTGTACAGAGGAATTTGAGTATTACTGTTTACTCTTTATACATAATGTTGCACCCTCATCCTAGACTGTGGATGTAACAACTTATGATAACATTTAGATAACTTTGTGGTTTGGGAAAACCAAGTCTGGGCCAGCCAAAAGAGTGTCCATCCACTCCTAAAAGAGTATATTCCTGCTCCATTCCAAACCAAAGGTGAAGCTCTTTGACCTTCTCCATGACCTTGTTACAGTGGTTATGGTGGTTTGATTTTGAGAGAAAAATTTGGATAAGGATTTGGGTAGTTATGAGCAGTTTTACAATATTTACATATATTTACATTTATGCATACAGTTGAAGTCAAAAGTTTACATACACTTTGCAGAATCTGCAAAATATTAATTCTTTTACCAAAATAAGAGCGGTCATACAAAATGCATGTTATTTTTTATTTAGTACTGACCTGAATAAGATATTTCAAATAAAAGACATAGTCCACAAGAGAAAATAATAGTTGAATTCATAAAAATGACCCCATTCAAAAGTTTACATACTTCAGGTCCCTGAAAATGTGTACATTTATCTTATTTTGCCTAAAAAACTTTTTTTTTTTTTTTTTTTTCATTTAGTACTGCCCTTCAGAAGCTACAGAAGATACATGTTTCCTAGAAGACAAAATACGTGAAATTTATGCATTGTGTTTCCTTCTGGAGCAACATGATTTAACTGATTTTTACGTAGAAAGGGCGACAGTGCAACGCATTAAAATAAATCACTCATGTTTTCATAACCGCTGGCCAAATTCAAAAACTAAACTAAAATGAAATCATCTTTGAGGGCAAGGGGCCCCCCTGGTGTTTCGGGGGCCCTACGCAGCTTGAATATTCTGCGTATATGGAGGATCAGATCTGATATCAGCACCTGCAGGCTCCCGGGTGTGCTTGAGCACCTCTCAGAGGACCAGTTTGTTAGGGTCCAAAAAGAAGGGGTCCCTGAACATGCAGACAGGAACCAGTATCATCTCAGTGCTGAAACTAACAGTTTGCCCACTGATATCCCATTCTGGTATATCTGCCAAAAACATAAGTATGAAGCACGATAAACACAAGAAAACCCAAAACATATATAATGAAGATATTTCTGTAGTACCAGCTATGGTTTTTGGCTCAAAGTCCATGGTTCGAGTCTTGCAGCACAAGTCCACTCCACAATAAGCGATCTAGACGTAGGTGGCTTGACAGAAGACTCCCTGGGGAAGACTGAGGTATCGCTCCCGCAAGAACTTGTTAAGACGTGAGCTGTCAGATATGTAAGACATGCTGGAGCAGATAAAATTCAACAAAACCAAAAAAAAAAAAATTTTAATATGGTATTACGTCTATAGATGGCTTTTCCCTCTCTGCTGTTTTTCCCAGGCTGCACTGAGACTGGAGTGACAGCTGAACAGATCCACATCGATCATATCTACTGTCACCTAAAGGAGGTCTCAAATTTTCCTGTATCTCTGGGTTGCAGCTGCCAATAAATCTCTTTCAAATGTTCAAACTACATTTGAAACTACATTGCTCCAAAGAAGAAAGAATGAATGATCTATTAAAAAGTAGGCCTTATTGACAGTGGATAGGGGTCATTATAGGCCCCTGTGTGTTGTGACATTTATCCTATAACCATCATTACAATTTTGTGACTTTGTGCCACAGTAGACCTTCTGTTGGCTTGGACCAAACAGGATGGCCTTCTTTGCTCTCATGAGCCATGGGCACCCAACACACTGTCACTGATTTATGGTTTGTCCCTTTTTGTACCACTGATGGCAGATTCTCACCACTGCTGACCAGAAGTAACCTACAAGATTTTGCCATTTCAGAGATACTCTGACCTAGTCACCTTGCCATAACAATTTGGCTCTCATCAAAGCTACTCAGATCTTTATTCTTGTCCATTTCTCTTGCATCCAACACGTTGATTACGAGAACTGGTTGTTTGCTTACCATCTAATCTACCCAAACTTTAATATGTGGCATTGTTAGGTGATGATCAATGACATTTGCTTCACCTGTGACTGGTCATAATGTTTTGGCTCCTCAGGGTATATATACAGTATATGCATGTGTATAAATGTGTACATATATTCATACTGCAAAAACACCTAATCTGATAAGAGACTCCACTGTTTTAAATCCAAACAAAATGCATTTATCTGTAAATACTGTATGCGCAGGTGTCCTCAGTTTGAATGATGGGTGTACTATTGTTATCCATTCTTAAAAATGAAGTGAAAGCATTTTTTACACTATGCTAAAATATATGTGAAAATAGATTTTTTTTAAATTGTAACAATATTTCCACAATATTACTGCTTTTACAGTATATATATATATATATATATATATATATATATATGTGTGTGTGTGTGTGTGTGTGTGTGTGTGTGTGTGTGTATGTATGTATGTTAAATTACTTTTTTCCCAAATCAATCTACATTATATACACCATAATGACAAAGCAAATAACAGGTTTTTAACATCTTTGCAAATTTATTAAAGGTAAAAAACTTAAATGATTCCATTGCATAAGTATTCATACCCTTGTCTGAGATAATTGAAATTTAGCTCAGGAAGCATTCATTTTGCTTGTAAATGTTACCACACTTTGAGTGAAGTTATCCTGTGGCAAATTCAATTGAATGGGTATGATTTGGAAAGGCACACGTCTTCTTAAAAGGTTTTACAGCTGAAAATGCATATTAGAGCAAAGACCAAGCCCTGAGGTCAAAAAACTGCCTGTAGAGCTCAGAGACAGGATTGCATCAAACCACACATCTGGGAAGAGTTCAGAAAAACATTATGCTGCATTGAAGGGTCACAGAAGCATGTACCCTCCATTATCCATAATGGAAGACGTTTGGAACAACCAGGACTCTTCCTAGAGCTGGCCTCCTGACCAAACTGAGCAATTGATGGAGAATGGCTTTGGTTAGAGTGGTGACCAAGAACCTGATGGTCACTCTAGTTGAGCTCCATGATCATATGTGGAGACAGGAGAAACCTACAGAAGAACAAACATCACTGCAACACTCCACCAATCTGTGCTTTATGCTGGTGTGGCCAGATGCAATCCTCTCCTCAGTGAAGACACATGAATACACGCTTGGAATTTGCAAAAAAAGCACCTAAATGACCCTCAGACTGTGAGAAACAAGATTCTCTGGTCTTATTAACCCATGCATCATGTTTGAAGGAAACCAGACACTGCTCATCACCTGCAGAGTAACATCCCAAAAGTAAAGTGTGGTGGTAGCAGCCTCATGCTGTGGGGCTGTTTTTCAGTGGCAGGGACTGACGGACACATCAGAGTAGAAGAGAAGTTCAATGCACCAAAATATTGAGATAGCTTTAATGAAAACCCAGTCCAGAGCATTCAGAACCTCAGACTGGCAGAAGGCTCACCTTACAACAGGACAATGACCCTGTAGCACACAGCAAGAGTGGCTTACAGACAACTCTGTGAATGTCCTTGAGTGACCCAGCCAGAGCCTGGGCTTGAACCCAAACAAATATTTCTGGAGAAACCTGAAAATGTGCATCTGCCCCCATCCAACCTGACAGAGCTTGAGAGGTGAAGAGGTGAGGTGAAGAATGGCAGATAATTGCCAAATGCTGATGAGTAAAGCTCGTCGCATCATACCCAAAAATACTTGAGGCTGTAAAGGTGCTTCAGCTAAGTACTGAGTTAAGGGTTTGAATACTTATGCAATGTACTTATTCAGTTTTTAATTTTTTTTTTAATAAATTTACAAAGTTGTGACAGTTCTGTTTTTGCTTTGCCATTATGATGTATGGAGTGCAGATTGATGTGGAAAAAAGTAATTTAAAGCAGTTTAACATAAGGCTGCAACATAACAAAACGTGAAAAAAATGAAGGGGTTTTGAATATTTTCGCAAGGCACAGTATTCATACATCCATATATATATATATATATATATATATATATATATAATTTTATTTATTTATTTTTTAAATATCTTCATTACATATGACTGTTCAAACCTATTACTACTGTGATGTATTTCATGTGTTTTATGTGGCTTCATTTGAGTAAAATATGAACAGGTATTTGTTTGCACCCTTGAAAATTTGGCTCTTATAAACACCTGTCAATCATCTGCATTGCTGTGGCAATTAACTTGGAATGCAATCTTTTGATTTCTGTTTGTGTGACGATAGAAAGACAGGTAGACAATCAGCTGTTAACCCCAGTCAGGTTCTAATGCAATCTGTTGTGCAGAGAAACAGGTAGGTGTACAAACATTCAATACAACATATCAAACTTGCCTGCAAATCATGTGCCATAAAACATTCCTTCAGAAGAAGAATTTAATATGTATAGAGTATGATTTACAGACAAAAATAACAATCATAATAGGTTAAAATAATATATATAATATAATTGTCACGGTGCACACACGAGGGAAGGCACGGCAAGAGAAGGCAGGGCAGACACACAAGAACACCGGGAGTAACAAGTAGACCAGACGAAAAGGAACAGAACAGGCAGGAACTAAATACACATGATAATTAACACACACACACACCTGAAAGAAATCAAAAACAATCAAACTTGACAAGGACAGGAACAGGAAGGCCCAAATAAGGGCAAGGAGAGAAACACATGACACACATGACAGACATGACTGTGACATTACTCCCCCCTCCCGGAAGGCGCGACCCGCGCCGTAACAGTACCACCGGGGAGGGGGGTGGGCGCTCTGGAAGCCCCCCAGGACATACACAGACAGGAATACAAGATGGGGCCTCCAGGACGGAACAGGAACGGGTGCCATGGCGGATCAGGGATCTCAGGAGGCCATGGCGGTGCAGGGAGCACAGGTGGTCAAGGTGGTGCAGGGATCTCCAGAGGCCATGGCGGAGCTGGGAGCTCTGGAGGCCATGGCAGGTGGTCTTAATGGCCGTGGCCTTGGTCCCCTCGGCCCGGCCACTACAGCCGGAACCCCTTTGTACCCCCTCCCCAAAAAATTCCTTGGGGGAACATACGGGCTTAACTCCGGAACTGGAACACGGGAACAGGAGCCCTCCGTGGGCGACACTCGGGGACAGATGCCCTCCATGGGTGAAACTCTGGAAAAGGACTATCCACAGGAACAGGAGCCCCTCTTGGGCTCGGCTCGGATTCTGAGGCCTTACTGGGCATGACGGGAGATCCACAGCCCTTCCTGGGCTGGACGTGGAGTCAGGGACCCTCACAGGGTTTCTCAGAAACCCCCTCCACTTCAACGACAAGGAGGCAGGCGGCTGGGAATGGCCTCTGTGGCCATAACCAGAGGAGTCACCTGCCCCAGACGAGTCTCTGTAGACAAGACAAGACTGGACTGGGTTAATTAAAATGTTCCTGTGGACACAGTACCTTTAAAAAAGCCTAGACTCCAGTCAGGGCCTGGAGCCTTCACTGGACTCTGGTCAGGCTGGGAACGGCACTCCTGGCCATGACTGGGGAACTGGTGTCAGCGGCGGTTGGCGGGCTTGAGGACGAGTGGCGACTTCCAATGCCGCGGGACAAATAGACAGGAAAACAAAACAAAAAAAACTTTCAAAAACGAACAAAACAAAACGAGGTGAAGGGGCTCTTTGTATAGGTCTGGTCTTCTGTCACGGTGCACACACGAGGGAAGCGAGGAGACGAAGGTAAACTCAAAGTATACAGTCTTTAATGAAATCCAAAACAGACAAGCCAATAATAATATATATTAGGTTATTTAAGTTCATGGGCTTTCCCCTCTTCCAGCATGCATGTGATGGCCATTTCGCAGGTCACGGCATATGGATCACAGTTGGCGGCAGGACGACGGTCCTCAAAATAACCGCATTTATCCTGACCCACCTGACGAGGGATACGGATGCTGGCCCCGCGGTTAGCAACACCTGCTGAGAAATCATGGATGCTGGCGGTCTCGTGGCGACCTGTGAGGCGACGTTTGTTATCTTCTCCACCACGTGGGTCATAGACATGAATATGCTCTGCATGGCGCTTGCTCAGTTTCTCGATGGCTTTCTCAATGTGTCTGATGCAGAGAAAAGAATCACGGAGGTCAGATAGCATGACCAAACAATGACAGAGAGGAACAACATCATTGGAATCACTATGAGAACAATTTATTTCCATCTGATGGATGATAAAATCATTGACAGCCAATCAGAATTCATCCTGCTTTAAAGAGCTTGAGCATTAAAAGTGACAGACGATAAAACTGCAGCATGTTATCATGCACTGGTGTGGACACTAATATAGTTATCGTTCTTAGTGTGAATGGGCTTTAACACTCTGTTTGATGTTTTAATCTTTCTATGACTTATGAGTGTGTGCATAACTCAGTACATACACAATTCCTCCTTGTTCTCTCATTTGCACTGTGCTCACATTAATGTGGCAACCGGTTCCGTTCCAGTCTCCTGTCATGGGTTTTGGATCCAGGGTGGCCACCACTCCAAAGTCTTCACACACCCTGTGGAGCAGGAAACGGGCCATCCATAGATGATCTCCCATCTCAATTCCTTCACATGGACCAACCTGGAACTCCCACTAAAGAGAGAGCAAACTATCCAGACTGGCCATCCAGAACATGATGTCTAATAATTATAATATAACAGCAGTTACCTGAGAGGGCATAACTTCTGCGTTAGTGCCACTGATTTTGATACCAGCATACAGACAGGCTTTATAATGACACTCCACAATGTCTCTGCCAAAAGCTCTGTCAGCGCCAACACTGCAGTAATATGGACCTGACGAAAAAGAGACACAAAAATCAGAACAAACAGATGGCATTTTATTGTACAGATACATAAAAATGGAATACAAACACAAAAAAATTCTAAAAATAAAAATTTCACACACTCAAGTTTTTTGAAACCTTATGGAAAAAAAAAAAAAAAAAAAGTCCAAGATGCTTTTCTCCTATACAATGAAAGTAAATGGTGACTTTGGGAGTTAAGCAAGATTTTCGGTCTATAACAATTCAATTTTCTGTGTGTTCCTCATACAAAGCTATCAAAATGACTTTAAGACTGGAATATTTTGCAGTAGTAGAGATATGGACTTTTATGGTATTGTTTTGCCTTTTTTGGAGCTTGAAGGCTTCTGGTCCCCATTCACTTTCATTGTGTGCAAGATAGCAGCTGAAACATTCTATAAAACTTCTTCTTTTTTGTTCTGCTGAAGATATACAGTCATACAGGTTTGGGACTACAGAACGGATTTGGGATCTGTTGTGTCTCTTTAAACTCTATAGTGAAATCAATTTTTCCATAGAGCAATATACAGGAACTCTCTATTAATGTACCACTGGTTTAAAGGTGCTGTAAGTGACTGTTTTCTTATATTCCAGTGCTCTTCAACCACATATCTCAACAAAATTCAAAGCCATATCAGCCAACCAAAACAGAAAGTGTTTTCTAATTGAACATGGTCTGCATCCAGATTCTTTTTTGGTGATTACAAAGAACCAGTGTGGTTTCTCATAACACAGATTTTAGTGATATCTGTCAGGTAGGAGGGACATTTTATAATGTGTGGCGTTCACAAAATTCTTTATAGCAGCTTGATACAAGATTTAACCTTGTGGTTTGGGGAATCCAAGTCTGGGCCAGCCATAAGGGTGTCCATCCACTCCTAAAAGAGTATATTCCTGCTCCATGCCAAACCAGGGGTGAAGGTCTTTGACCTTCTCCATGACCTTGTTACAGCGGTTACGGTGGTTCGATTCTAAAAAAAAAATTTTTTTTTTTGTTAGTTCTACACAAGTTGAATTTGTATGATCACTACGGGCAAATTTGGAATTCAAATGAATCTCTGCACATTTTAACTGTAAAAATTTTGGTGTTTGTAGAACTTTAACAAAAGAAGGCCGTAGTTTGAATGGCTTTTTAAAATGTAATTTATTTACTTAATTTAAACTAAAAATTATTTTTTTTACTTAAATCTGACATTACAAACTTTAAAAAACAGTTCTACATGTGTGACGGTACATAAAACTAGCAAAAGTTAAACAATGTAACCATATTAATTATTTATGACCCAGTGTATGCTGGTAAGGCGAATGTGATTCATCAGCAATACTTGTTGTTTTGACTTTAAAAAATGTATAATACATAATATTTCAAAATCTGTACTCAGATGAATTCCAAAGTTTTTTTTTTCTTTTTTTTTGGAATGGATCATCTTTTATTTTTTCAGCATTATTTAACTGATCTAAATTCATTCTTATAGTGGATAAATTCTACCTGCAGGTTCTCGGGTGTGCTTGATCACCTCACATAGCACCAGTTTGTTCGGATCCAAGAGGAAGGGGTCCCTGAACATGCAGACGGGAATCAGTAGCATATCACTGTTGTGTCCTTCAGACTGACCTGTGCTGGAACCATCAAAATTCCATTCTGGTAGGTCTGTCAAAGAACAACAACAAGAAATAAGAATAAATAAAATGTTAAAGATAAAGAAAGTAAAACCAGTTAACACTTTGCTACCAGCAATGCTCTTTGGCTCTGAATCCATGGTTCGAGTCTTGTTACGCAGACCCTCTCCAGAGCCATCGATCCAGATGTAAGTGACTTGACAGAAGTTTCCCTGTGGCAGACAAAGGTATTGCTGCCGCAGGGCTTTGTTGAGACTAGAGCTGTCTGATACGTAAGACATACTGGATCAGATTTACAGTAAGCAATGAACCTGGAGAGATAAAACAAGACAAAAAAACATGTTTTTGTATGATAGATAACAGCAAGTTAGTTGTTTAATAAAATAGCATGACAATTAATTTTAAAGAAATTACATCTGATTGTTATGCATTCCTCAAAATGAAAGTAAAGAGACACATAATTATAATGATATCATTAGTTAATTTATTATTATGAATTTAAAAAAATAACAATTATTACTTTTTAATTGATTGCAATGGATAGCAAGCAACAAACTAAATTTCAGTGCTCATTAATGTACCATATTAAATGTACCAATCAAAGATGACTTACTCAGAAATGTATATTTGGCTCCACTTCATATGAAGACTGAAACCATATCCGCTGAGACAGGCAAATTTAAGGCAGCCTGTCATTGAGATTATGTTGTTTAAAGGTGTGACATAGATACTAGTATGCATGATTTCCAACCCTCCCTCACCTGAGATACCAAAACAATATGAGTCATTACACATTTAACTTAACACATAAAACCTGTTCAGCTAAACCATCTGCACTGCTGTTTAAATGGCTTTAAAAAATCAGTGATTCATTGATTGTTTGTTGGAATGCATCACTTTGTTATAGAGTCTAATATTAGAGACTTGTGCATGACCAGTGCATTCAATGACAAATAAATCTACTCAACGGTTTATTCACCTCAGCTCCCCTGAACACACAATTAATTACACACTATACTTATTGAGTTTTTTTTTTCCACTGCAAAGAGACATCAGCACAAAGAAAGCACAGAGGACCAGAGCTTTATATGTGTGTGTATGTGTGTGTGTGTGTGTCAGGATCATGGACCTGTCTTGCCCCGTTTCTGTTCCTGTTTTCCCTTATTTGGTCACGTTCCTGTCCTCGTTTAGTTTATAGTCATCCTGTGCACCTGTGTTCCTCCCAATTACCTTGTTATGTCATGTTTTTAAGTCTTAGTCTGTGTTTTCCTCCTTGGTCGGGTCTACCAGTGATGTTCGTTTGTCATTCCTAGTGTGGATTTACCCTGTGTGTTGGATTGAATTAAAGACTGTTTCGTTTATCCATGGCTCCTTTGTTCCTTCCGGCAGCGAAACGTGACAGTGTGTTTTAATTTTAATATATTTTTCAGAAAACAAGACTTAATATCAAGTCATTTGCTTCTTTAGTAATCTTGATTTAAGACTGTTATTTGCACTGGAAAACAAGACAAAAATCTGAACCCCACTGAACACTTTTGGGATGAATTGGAACAGCAGTTGCAAGTCAGTCTTCATCACCCAACTTTACTGATGCTTTTGTATTTGAATGGAAGCAAATCTCTCTTGCCATGTTCCAACATTCACAAGGGTAAAAGCTGTTATACATGGCCACTTCTCTTTTAATTTCACTGGTTTTGACACTGAATGTTGAGTTGTACATTGACTATGGGTGCGGTGTATGGGTGCCACATTTGGCCAAATCAATAGAACATACAACCTGTTCTCCCAAGACACCTTCATTACTGTGTTGTTTAAAAAGAATTTACTGGCAGAGAAGAAAAGAAAATATGAGAGAAGATAAAGATAATTACATGTAACCTTTAATGTGACCAGTCTTCCTAACCAATCTGCATTCTTGTGTTGTTGTGGGGTGGACCTTGATAATGTTTATGAGACAAAGAAGAGCAAAAGTAAAACTAAAAAGACCAAACCACAATCACCTGAACTGCCTTATGTGTTAAAGGAACCAGAAAAGATAGAAATTAAGCATTGCGTCATTTGCTTACAAACAATGGATTCTCTGCGGTGAATGGGTGCCGTCAGAATGAGAGTCCAAACAGCTGATAAAAACATCATAATAATCCACAAGAAATCCACATGACTCCACTCCATTAATCAACATCTTGTGTATGTAATGGACAAATCCACCAGTAAGGCATTTTAACTTTAAACCATTACTTCTGGCCAATCCATAATCACACTTCCACCTGTGAAAAAGTCCATCCTCTGTTGTCCTCTTACAAAATCCAGCAACGTATTTGTTTAGAACTGTTTTGGTTTGTAAACGGTGCTTGATTTGTACATATTTCTGTCCTGATTCAGACTAGATGACTTTTTCACTCAAGAAAGCAATATCATGGATAGAGGACATGTATTTTAGCCAGAAGCAATGGTTTGTAGTTAAAAATGTCTTAATGGTGGATTTGTTTCTTACAAATATGCAGCTTTTTGCTTCACAAGTCTTTAACTGATGGACTGGAGTTGTGTGGATTACTTGTTATTTATAAGCTGTTTGGACTCTCTTTCTGATGGCACCCATTCACTGCGGTGGATCCATTGGTGAGGAAGTGATGTAATGCTAAATTTCTCCTGCTGATACTATGACACCTCAACTCCAAAAACATCACTACATTATAGCTGATGCTGAAATGCATATTTAATGAATCTCAATACACAGTCAGGGACACAGGTTTAGTGTGAACTTCCAAGTACACTTGACTTGTCACATCCAAAATATTTACAAAATGTAAAAAGGGCAGAAACAACAAATTGAACAAGAAACATACAAATCATTTTTGGAAACCCATTTAGCAGATGATTTTCATCAAAAGTGATGTAATGTAGATTAATTCCTGCAATCTGGGATTAATTTCCATACTCAAGTGCACAGTGATATTACATTGTAAATGAGATCTCAACTTTGCAGAACTTTACATTTGGCTACCACAACTCATATTAACCACACAGTATATTCAGTTTAGTTTTTCTAGATGAACTACATCTAGAAATTAAGCACTAAGATGTCCATAATTACAGTGAATAGGAAAACTGTAAACTTTGAGCATCACAGTTGAGATTATATAATCATGAACTGGCAGTGAGCGGTCCAGCATAGCTTCAGTGATTAATCACAGTGCAGAAAATATGATTAAGAACCACATTTACGGATCGTATGTCCACAGCTGCCCTTGTGTCACGCTTTCCTGACAATACGTCCAGTTTTCTTCAAGTCTCGTCTCCCTGTCCGCACCGGCTGGCTACTGACTCTCCACTTTCCATGACAGACATGGGAACTGTGGGTAAGAATAAAGGCCGTATTGAATAAAGCACAGACACATGCAGATATTTAATTAGCTTCTGTTGTTTTAAAAAAAAAAAAATTATAGTGTTTTACTGAAATACTTCTTGTAGAGACTGATTTTCCAGAATAGTGAACACTGTGACTATTCAGATATAATTAAAGTTGCTTCAGTCAAATTAAGAAATATTAATTTAGATGTTATCATAATCATATTTGGGTTACTTACAAGACATTTAAGACATACAGGATAACTCTCTTTATATTTGTGGGTGTCCCAGAAAGAGATTGGTCAAATTTAGTTATCTTAAGGGACATGTTTATCAAATTTGTGAGGTAAAATAGACATAAAAACATCGTACCTGGAGGACCACATGAGGCGTTTGTGAGGTTTGGCTGCTTGTCTCCTGTACTGCATCAGTCCACACACCAGCTCGTGTGCTATCATGACGTAAAGTAAGAATATGAGCACACCGGGGTCCATCCTGCCGGTAAGTGCAAGTATTCGCTATCTGACAGGGTTTTTTTGCACAGCAATGCAGGGTGCACGAAGAGATAATAGTGAATTTAGTCACAGCATCACTGTCACGCGTTCGTGTCCACGAGTCACTTCCCGTGTCTCCCGCCTCAAAAACAATTCACAAACAGCGACATTTTCTCTCCTTATAATCCGAGCTTTAATTTTTAGCACAGAAAAGCTTTTCATCTTTTACTGTTGACATAGCTTGAGGATTTTGTTGCTTGAATTATCCTACTGAAGCTTTTCGACAGACGGATTGGGAGGATGTTGCCTTGGAGACATCTCCGTTGCTAAGAGACGCCGTAATTCGGTTTCGGTTTAGCGTCTGTCTGTAATGTAGAGTTTGAAAAGAAAATATGTAGTCATTGTATGTTAGCTATATTTATAATGTTTCATAAAATACATTCTGCGATAAGGGCGCCTTTTGTATCTCTCTTGAATATGTGTAAACGACTTTAACAAGATGACAGCAACTTACAGGAGCTTTTCACGACAAAAAACAACTTTATTTGTAATCTTTTTGTCGTATATACAGTTGTGCTCAAAATTATTCATACCCTTGGTAAATACGATCAAAGAAGGCTCTAAAAGTAAATCTGTATCATTAATCCTTCTGATCTTTTATTTTAAAAATTCACAAAAATCTAACCTTTTCTTTGGAGAATAAGAATTTATAATGGGAGGGAAATCTCATTATGAAATAAATGTTTTTCTCTAATACACATTGGCCACAATTAATCATACCCTTTTATTCAATACTTTTTGCAACCTCTATTTGCCAAGATAACAGCTATGAGTTTTCTCCTATAATGACTGAAGAGTTTGGAGAACACCTGACAAGAGATCAGAGACCATTCATTCATCCAGAATCACTCCAGACCTTTTAGATTCCCAGCTCCATGTTGGTGCTTCTTCTCTTCAGTTCACCCCACTCATTTTCTATAGGGTTCAGGTCAGAGGACTGGAATGGCCATAGCAGAAGCTTGGTTTTGTGCTCAGTGACCCATTTTTGTGTTGTTTTTGAGGTTTGTGTTTGGATTATTGTACGGTTGGAAGATCCAAACATGGCCCATTATAAGATTTCTAACAGAGTCAGTCACTTATTGATTTTTTATCTGTTGGTATTTGATAGAATCCATGATGCCATGTATCTAAACAAGATGTCCAGGACCTACAGCAGAAATATAGGCCCACAACATCAAAAATACAGCAGTATATTTCATTGTACACATGGGGTACTTTTTATCCCTGTGTTCACCAAACCCAGCTTGAGTGTTTGCTGCAAAAAAGCTCATTGTTTAGTTTCATCTGACCATAGAAGCCAGTCCCATTTGAAGTTCCAGTCGTGTCTGAAAACTGACTTTGCTGGAGTTTGTTTTTGGATGAGCTAGGAGAATTTTTCTTGAAACCCTCCCATACAACATGTGGTGATGTAGGTTTTTTTTTTTTCTTTTTTTTTTTTAAGGTTTTCTGACCCCGAGACTATTTTCTGCAGTTCTCCAGCTGTGGTCCTTGGAGAGTCTTTAGCCACTCAAACTCTCCTTCTCACCGTGCATTAGGACGATATACACACGTCCTCTTCCAAGCAGATTCATAACATTTTATGTTGATTGGAAATTCTTAATTATTGCCCTGATGGTGGAAATGGGGATTTTCACTGCTCTAGCTCTTTTCTTAAAGCCACTTCACTAATTTGTGAAGCTCAATTATCTTTTGCTGCACATCAGAAATATATTCTTTGGTTTTTCTCATTGTGATGGATGATTAAGGGCTTTGTTTTCCCTCCTATTTATATTTCTGTGAAACAGGAAGCCATGGCTGGATAATTTCATGTTCATAATCACCCTGGAGTGCTCATTGTGAATATGAATATACAGGTGCATCTCAATAAATTAGAATGTCGTGGAAAAGTTCATTTATTTCAGTAATTCAACTCAAATTGTGAAACTCGTGTATTAAATAAATTCAATGCACACAGACTGAAGTAGTTTAAGTCTTTGGTTCTTTTAATTGTGATGATTTTGGCTCACATTTAACAAAAACCCACCAATTCACTATCTCAACAAATTAGAATATGGTGACATGCCAATCAGCTAATCAACTCAAAACACCTGCAAAGGTTTCCTGAGCCTTTAAAATGGTCTCTCAGTTTGGTTCACTAGGCTACACAATAATGGAGAAGACTGCTGATCTGACAGTTGTCCAGAAGACAATCATTGACACCCTTCACAAGGAGGGTAAGCCACAAACATTCATTGCCAAAGAAGCTGGCTGTTCACAGTGTGCTGTATCCAAGCATGTTAACAGAAAGTTGAGTGGAAGGAAAAAGTGTGGAAGAAAAAGATGCACAACCAACCGAGAGAACCGCAGCCTTATGAGGATTGTCAAGCAAAATCCATTCAAGAATTTGGGTGAACTTCACAAGGAATGGACTGAGGCTGGGGTCAAGGCATCAAGAGCCACCACACACAGACGTGTCAAGGAATTTGGCTACAGTTGTCGTATTCCTCTTGTTAAGCCACTCCTGAACCACAGACAACGTCAGAGGCGTCTTACCTGGGCTAAGGAGAAGAAGAACTGGACTGCTGCCCAGTGGTCCAAAGTCCTCTTTTCAGATGAGAGCAAGTTTTGTATTTCATTTGGAAACCAAGGTCCTAGAGTCTGGAGGAAGGGTGGAGAAGCTCATAGCCCAAGTTGCTTGAAGTCCAGTGTTAAGTTTCCACAGTCTGTGATGATTTGGGGTGCAATGTCATCTGCTCGTGTTGGTCCATTGTGTTTTTTGAAAACCAAAGTCACTGCACCTGTTTACCAAGAAATTTTGGAGCACTTCATGCTTCCTTCTGCTGACCAGCTTTTTAAAGATGGTGATTTCATTTTCCAGCAGGATTTGGCACCTGCCCACACTGCCAAAAGCACCAAAAGTTGGTTAAATGACCATGGTGTTGGTGTGCTTGACTGGCCAGCAAACTCACCAGACCTGAACCCCATAGAGAATCTATGGGGTATTGTCAAGAGGAAAATGAGAAACAAGAGACCAAAACATGCAGATGAGCTGAAGGCCACTGTCAAAGAAACTTGGGCTTCCATACCACCTCAGGAGTGCCACAAACTGATCACCTCCATGCCACGCCGAATTGAGGCAGTAATTAAAGCAAAAGGAGCCCCTACCAAGTATTGAGTACATATACAGTAAATGAACATACTTTCCAGAAGGCCAACAATTCACTAAAAATGTTTTTTTTATTGGTCTTATGAAGTATTCTAATTTGTTGTTGAATTGGTGGGTTTTTGTTAAATGTGAGCCAAAATCATCACAATTAAAAGAACCAAAGACTTAAACTATTTCAGTCTGTGTGCATTGAATGTATTTAATACACGAGTTTCACAATTTGAGTTGAATTACTGAAATAAATGAACTTTTCCACATTCTAATTTATTGAGATGCACCTGTACTTCAGAGATATTTTACTCATAAGAATTTCTAGGGGTACCAATAATTGTGTCCAACGTGTATTTGAGAAAAACATTTATTTCATAATGATACTTCCCCCCATTTTAAATTCTTATTATCCAATGAAAGTTTAGATTTTTGTGAATTTTTTAACAATGCAACATTAACAGTGCAGATTAATTTTCACAGCCGCCTGTCATCATATTTACCAAGGGTGCCAATATTTTTGGCCATGACTGTATATGTATATATATATAAATAGTAGAAGAGAATCTGGTCTAATAAACACCTTATTAATGGATAAAAAAAACTTTTTAAGGTAGTCATATCTATCTATCTGTACACATACATGTACAATTTGTTTATTTACACTTTAAGATATTCTTTGAGAGATTGGTTAAGTTGTATAATAGATAGATATTAATTGCAGATGAGACACTTATTAAATATATTCTCAATTTAATGTTGAATTTTCATATGCAGAATGGGAATACAAAATACAATTTATTTTATGGAATAACACTTAATACCTCAAATGGTTCATTTACTTCACTTTTCACCTCATCCAAAACAAAAACTATTTGTACCCTTGAAAATTTAATGCATTCTTCTGGAACTTATGTTTTTTGTAATAGAGAGAATCCATTAAGTTGGAGGACTAGTTAGATATTTACCATTGATGGCCATGGTGAACCCAAACCACTTAAACCACAAAACTTCTAACAATATACACATCATGGACATCTAATATCACAAGGCTTGTTGATTGTTTGCGTTTTGTTTACTTTGCTGTTCTGTTTATTGTATATCATATATTAAATTACATTATATTGGATTGGTCTACTTGTTTGAAGACGTTAATTTAGATCCTGTGATGGCATATAGAACAGCCAATGACTGTATCACCAGTCGAGTAAAACAAGTTATTCGACCCCAATATTTCACTCATAGTAAAGATAACTCTATATCTTTTGGTTAGCATCAGTGTAGGCATTTTGCATGTGTTATGACTATGCTAGTCCTGCCATAGCGACACAAGCAGTTCTCCTGCTGTGATGTCGATCGTTTTGTTGAAAGTCTGCCAGTTGGTGGCAAAGTTACCACAATAACCTCCTACAGTCCTGGATTTTCATTCATCTCCGCCATATGTCCCTGTAAACAAGCAAACACACAAAAGGATATTTAAATATTAAAGTGCAGTTTATATTATTAGAGATTACAGTAAAGCAATATGACTTTCTTTCATCTGTGGAACACAAAACGTGAAATTTTGAAGACTATTAACTGGTTGTTCTTTTCCATGCAATTACAATAAATGGTGACTAGAGCTTTCAAGCTTCAGAAATAATGCAAAAACTCTATCACAGTATCTATGTGACTTCTTAAGCCTTCAAACAAGTCTTCTAAAGCCATATAAGTACATTTAGTGTAAAACAAACATAAAATGCATCCTTTTGTGCTCCACAACAGAAATAAAAAAAAATAATATAGGATTGAGTAAATAATGTCCGAATCACTTCAAGATAAAACAAGACCATATATAACCAGATAACTTACAGCATTTCCAGATTCATACATGTCATTGCCAAAGCCAATGCAGTTTATATGAGATGCATTTGATTCCTGTATTAAAGCATTGGCTTTATGTTTACTCTTCAGGTAGAACACCAGCAAGGCAGTGAGAAGCACTAAGAGCACAATGACGACTATAACAGAGGCCACAATGATTCCTGTGTTGTCAGATGAGGCTGAAAATTTAAATAAAAAAAGGATATAAAAAGATTTTCACTAAATAAAGTTTCATTCCAGTTCACACAAAATTATAGATATGATGGTAACAAGAATACATAAAAATATAAATGACATTGAAGTAAATTAAATCTTGCTATAGGAAGAACTCTTACTTTGGTCTGTCTTCTGCCCAGCACAGTTCATCCCGACTGTGTACTGTATGTCATCCAAAGCAAGAACACCCTTCTCTCCTTTAAAACCCTCTAGTACAATCTGCCTCCCATTAAAACACACATCAGTATAAGCACACTCAAATTATAACTCGACGCAAAAACCTATATGAGCATAGAATACAGTTGGTTTTGGTCACCTGGTACTCGGTTTCTGATGTGATATTGACACTGAAGCGTTTCCAGTTTCCACCTCCCTCATGCAGTGTCAGCAATTCATGTTTGGTCCCTTCAGACAGCCTCCACACTGTGAGTTTAGTGTCATCTTCACCAAGAAAGCAATAAAATAATCATTAATAAATTCAATCCAAAGTGACTAACAGTGCATTTTAAAGGATATGTAATAGCAGGATAAGTTTGGATTAAATAAGGTGTATAACTGGCAGAGAGACCTTTTGACAAATATGTTAGTAGCTGAACTGCTATTCAAAAGTTTAGGTCAATGAGAATTTATGTTTTTGAAAGAAAATCCCTTATGCTCACCAAGGGCTTTGATACAAAATATAATAAAAACAGTATTATTGTGAAATATTATTACAAAATTACTGTTTTCTATTTGAATATAATTTAAAATTTAATTTATTCCTGTGATGGCAAAGCTGAATTTTCAGCAGTCATTACTCCAGTCTTCAGTGTCACTTGATCCTTTATTCTAATATGCTGATTTGGAGCTCAGAAACATTTATTATTACTGACAAAATAGTAATCTTTTGTTACATTATAAATGTATAAATGTCACTTTTGTCCATTGTAATGCATTCTTCGCTAAACAGAATTACTAATTTCATTCAAAAAAAAAAAAAAAAGTAGTAACGATTCCAAACTTTTGAACAAACTTGGTCACTGACATACTAAACAAACTGACAAACTAAAACTGATCGTTTGATGATATAGATACATATATACATACACATGGTTGGCTGATAAACCCAAAATCTCAGACAGGTTCCTTTGGTTGGTGCCAGGTGAGGGCTCAGCAGGCAGGCATTCTGGTCAGCAGTGTCACGCTGGGAGTTAGGAAGAACTAAGAAGTGCCCTAGAGTCAGAAAGGAGACTATATTACACCCAGTTCCTAAAAATAAAGGAGCTGGTGACAAAAACCTTATTATGAGCTTAGAGCATAAATCACCTTCTTCTGTGCATAGTGTGTGGTCATATGGTGGTGTGCTGTAGAACATCTCAGCTTGCACACTGGTCAGGTCCCAGTCTAACCAGTCTACAAATGGGTTCTGAGTGTTGGACCAGCCACACAGACCTTTCTCGAAATCGCAGATGCTATCTGAAATACACACAATGCAAAAAAAAATAAAATAAAATAAAAAAAAAAAATATATATATATATATATATATATATATATATATTTATATTGTGACGAATGTCCCGAGCGCTCATCAGCGTCGCCCTGGAAACCAACGAGGATCACCTGCATGTCCTCGTCTCGGGCTGGCCGGGCGCACCTGAAGCTCGTCACGGTTGGGCTTGATAAGCCACCGCAACACACACACTGGGGAGACATGTCTCCAGAAGACTCCATGCTAACTCTTGATCTGCCTTTGTTCCAGAAAGCAGCCTTTGACCGGCCAGCCCCTGCACACGAGCACGGCACGGAGGACAGCCACTGGGAAGCACTAGCATTGATCTCACGAGGAGCACGGAGCACCATCACACACCACGGACACAATAAACTCACCCTCCGGGGCCTTTATTGACTACCCCTTGTTGTGTGACTCTTCACCCCGTTACACTGGTGGAGAATGCGGGCATGACCGAGTCACCGATAAGCAACGTTTTTTTTTTTCCCCCCTTTTATTTATTGCCTCACCTCTACTTGTTTTTTTTCCACAGGCGGCTGCTCCTCCCTAGACATGGAGGAACTATTAAAGCACCTCACCGAGGTGAGCATCCGCCAACAACAAATCATGGAGCACATGGCCGCTCGCCAGGGGGATTCTGAGCGAGAGCTCGCCGCGCTCCGCACTGCCGCTGCCCAACGAGTCCCACTGCCCGATCCCCGGGTGCAGGCCACTCAGCTCCTACCAAAAATGTCAGCCCACGACGACGTAGAGAACTACCTAATGATGTTTGAGGCCATCGCGGCCCAGGAGGGCTGGCCGCGGGAGGAGTGGGCACGAGTGCTGGCACCACTGTTAACGGGCGAAGCACAACGGGCCTATTTCTCCATGCAACCCATGCTGAGGGAATCCTATGATGAGCTGAGGAAGGAGGTCATGGCCCGTGTGGGGCTTTCGCCCATCTCTGCAGCCCAACAATTCCACGACTGGGAATTTAAGACCCGGTTGCCAGCCCGTGCCCAGGCCGCCGACCTGACCCGACTAGCCCATCATTGGCTGCTGGCTGGGAGCCCTAGTGCCACCCAGGTAGCGGAGAAAGTCATTGTCGATCGTCTGCTGCGAGCCCTACCCCGGACAATCCGGCAGGCAGCCGGCATGCGGAACCCCCACACCATGGGCGATCTTGTGGAGGCCATCGAGTTGGCGGAGGCCACCCAACAGCGGGAGGTGGGGGAGCGAGCGCCGCCGTTTCTCCGGAGGGTGAACCAGGAGCGACGCACGCCAGAGGGTATCTCTAAACCAGTGAGTAGACCGGCGGTTCCTGGCCCTCAGGACGAGCCGATGCCCACGGAACCACCCCGCTCCCCGAACCGAGCATGGCTGGCGGGCTGCATCGTCCACTGCGACCCACTGCCGGAGGCCCCTTGTGTAAAAGTGAAGGTGAATGGACGGCCGTATCAAGCCCTGCTGGATTCCAGCAGCACGGTCAGCCTCGTCCAGTCGTCAGTCTTTCCCCCCCACCTGGGTTCGAAGGCCTGCCTTTCCATCACATGTGTGCACGGAGACACGAGACAGGTCCCCGCTCGTCGCGTTACAATCACGGCCGCCTCGGGCAGTTGGCCCGTTGAGGTGGGGATAGTCAAGGATCTGCCCGTCCCCGTCCTGATTGGGAGAGACTGGCCGGGGTTTGACCGCTTGCTCACCAACGCCGTGCAGCCTGCCAGCCCGGCCGAGAACCGCCGAAAAAGGAGACGTCACCGGCGGCGCCCCGTCCTGCTGGCCTCCGACAGCACCAGAGACGGTGAGTCCCCCTCCCAAACCAGTAACCTATTCTTTGATGTGTTCCAACAGGTGACAAGGGGGGGGGGCATTCGCCAAGGAATAACACGGGGACGATCGGCTGAAACATTGTTGGACCCAGGTGAGGACGATTGAGGGAGAGGAAGTGCAACCCCCTCCACACCCGGTTCCTCACTTTGTGGTCCAAAACGGTCTACTCTACTGTGTAGCGCAGCGGAGGTGGGAGGAGAAAAATCTGCTAGTCGTACCCCGGTCGAAGACGGAAACCGTGATGGAGCTGGCACATGCACATCCGATGGCGGGCCACCTGGGGGCGCAGAACACTATCCAGCGGATTCGTGATCGCTTCCACTGGCCCGGACTGGACGGAGATGTGAAGCGCTTCTGTCAGGCCTGCCCAACGTGCCAACGAACTTCGCCACGGACTCCTCCCCCCAACCCATTAATTCCGCTGCCCATTATAGAGGTACCCTTCGAGCGAATAGGGATGGATCTGGTAGGGCCGCTGCCGAAGTCCGCCCGGGGCCACGAGCACATCCTCGTCATCGTGGATTATGCCACTCGCTACCCGGAAGCAATTCCCCTCCGCAAGGCCACCTCCAAGGCCATCGCCCAAGAGCTCTTCCTGCTCTGTAGTCGGGTAGGCATACCATCAGAGATATTGACCGATCAGGGCATGCCGTTCATGTCCCGGCTGATGGCCGACCTCTGTCGCCTCCTCCAGGTACGACAAATTAAGACCACTGTCTACCACCCACAGACCGATGGGCTCGTCGAACGGTTTAATCAGACCCTGAAGCAGATGCTCCGTCGGGTGGCCGCGGAGGACAGACGGGACTGGGATAAAATGTTGCCATATGTCCTCTTCGGCATCAGGGAAGTTCCCCAGGCCTCGACAGGCTTCAAACCATTTGAGCTGTTGTTCGGGAGACAGCCCCGTGGCCTACTCGACGTCGCCAGGGAGGCCTGGGAGCAACAGCCGGCAGCCCATCGGTCCACCATCGAACATGTGCGGGAGATGAGGGAACGGATCGACAGAGTGATGCCGTTGGTCCGGGAACACCTCACGAAGGCCCAGCAGGCCCAACAGCGACATTACAACCGGGCAGCCCAGCCACGGGAGTTCCAGCCAGGAGACCACGTGATGGTCCTGGTCCCCACGACGGCCTGCAAGTTTCTTGCAACATGGCAAGGGCCCTACACGGTAACGGAGAAAGTAGGACCGGTTACCTACCGGGTAAGGCAGCCGGGCCGAAGGAAGGAAGACCAGTTGTACCATATCAACCTGCTGAAGCGTTGGGTGGGGACCAGGAACCAACTGGTTGCCATGGCCACATCCGACCCTCGGGTGGTGGACATGAACTCCTTACTCTCGGATGCCCAGAAAAAGGACCTGCACCACCTGATCGGTCAGTTCTCCGACGTCTTTTCCCCGATCCCTGGGCGGACTCAGATCCTACAACATAACGTCCGCACCCCGCCAGGAACTGTCGTCAGGCAGCGGCCCTATCGTGTCCCTGAGGCTCGGCGACACGCCATTGAGGAAGAGGTACAAGAGATGCTGAAGTTGGGAGTGATAGAGCCTTCCCGGAATCCGTGGTCCAGCCCCATTGTCATGGTCCCAAAACCAGACGGCACCCTCCGTTTCTGTAACGACTTTCGCCGGCTCAACGAAGTCTCAGAGTTTGACGGATACCCCATGCCGCGGGTGGATGAGTTGCTGGATCGCCTCGGGAGAGCCCGGTACATCTCCACCTTGGACCTCACAAAGGGCTACTGGCAGGTACCGCTGACGGAGGAGGCCAAGCCGAAGACGGCCTTCTCAACCCCCAGTGGCCACTGGCAGTACCGGGTTCTTCCCTTCGGCCTGCACGGGGCACCAGCAACCTTCCAAAGGATGATGGACATCCTGTTACGGCCCCACCAGTCCTACGCAGCCGCATACCTCGACGACGTTGTCATACACTCGGAGACCTGGGAAGAACATCTGGCACGGCTACGGAGGGTGCTTTTGGAGCTACGGAGGGCTGGATTAACTGCCAACCCCCGCAAGTGTCACCTGGCCCTCTTCGAGGCGAGGTACCTGGGTTTCCAGGTGGGTCGGGGCTTAATCCGACCTCAAGAGAAGAAGGTGACAGCGATTCTCTTGGCCCCGCAACCCTCCACCAAGACCCAGGTACGAGCCTTTTTGGGGTTGGCGGGGTATTACCGTTGTTTCATTCCGAACTTCTCCTCTTTAGCCTCTCCCCTGACAGATCTGACCAGGAAGGGACAGCCGGAGAAGGTGCCCTGGGGCCCTGAAGAGGAGAAGGCCTTCCAACAGGTGAAAACGGCGCTCACCTCGGAGCCCGTCCTACGAGCCCCAGACTTTAACTGTCCCTTCCTGGTGCAGACCGATGCGTCTGACACCGGGTTGGGAGCCGTTCTCTCACAGGTACAGGACGGTGAGGAACACCCGGTGGTCTACATCAGCCGAAAGCTGTCCCCTGCTGAACAACGCTACGCGGCTGTCGAGAAGGAGGCGTTGGCCGTCAAGTGGGCAGTCCTGGAGCTCAGGTACTACCTCCTCGGCTGTAAGTTCACCCTCATCACTGACCATGCCCCTTTACAGTGGATGGCCCGGGCGAAGGACACCAACGCGAGGGTGACGAGGTGGTTCCTGGCGCTCCAGGATTTCCACTTTATTGTACGACACAGGGCGGGGACGGCCAATGCCAACGCAGATGGACTTTCCCGAATCTGGGCAGCTTTCGCAGGTCGGTCAGGTTTCATCCCCCTCCCAGCCCCAGTCTCCCCATTCTCACGCGGACCTAGGACGACGCTTGGGGGGGGGGGGGGGGGGGGGGGGGGGAGTGTGACGAATGTCCCGAGCGCTCATCAGCGTCGCCCTGGAAACCAACGAGGATCACCTGCACGTCCTCGTCTCGGGCTGGCCAGGCGCACCTGAAGCTCGTCACGGTTGGGCTTGATAAGCCACCGCAACACACACACTGGGGAGACATGTCTCCAGAAGACTCCACGCTAACTCTTGATCTGCCTTTGTTCCAGAAAGCAGCCTTTGACCGGCCAGCCCCTGCACACGAGCACGGCACGGAGGACAGCCACTGGGAAGCACTAGCATTGATCTCACGAGGAGCACGGAGCACCATCACACACCACGGACACAAGTTCACACCCTAAAACCCTCAATAAACTCACCCTCCGGGGCCTTTATTGACTACCCCTTGTTGTGTGACTCTTCACCCCGTTACAATATATATATATATATATATATTCTCACATATTTATTATTAATAAAGATGAGAATGTTATAAAAATTTTGAATATTAATAAAGAATAATGAATTAAATAAATGTAACTTCAAAGTCAGCATGAAATGTTGACAACCCACCCATTTACTTCCAATATTCAGCAAAGACAAAAAAAAAAAAAGAACGTGACTTGATTTGATCAAAAATTAATTAATTGGAACATGAAAAGTGATTTATATATGACAGTTAGGTTAAGAGGAAGGGTTCAAAAATAAGAGGTGTTTGGTGATGTCCCCTGTAAAGGAAAGTTTTCAAGGGCGGAGCAAGATTATGAAGATTTTTGAAGATATTTTCTACTTTTTGAATAACAAGCACTGATTCATTCACAATGAGAACAGGACTGGGTATTGAGAAAATAAATGGTGTAAATTTTGATTGACCTGTTGAGGGGCAGCTGTGAGTTGAGTAGGTGATGTCATCAATGGCAATACAACTGAATAGGTCTCCTTCACCCTTCACCTCAAACTCCAGCTGAATCCCAAAAATACAGAAAACATCACACTCAGACCTATTATTAATCACAATAAACTAACAAAACAGGTTTCATTGCATTACATTACTAAACAAGCAACAGCAACATATCACTTACCTGCCAATCTCCATGCCAGATGACATTCCCTTGGCCATGATGCCAGGCATGTCCCTGTCTGATGCTACTGGAGAATAACTGTATCCTCTTTCCATCAGTTGGCTTTACATAGACATTCAGTGTGCCTGTATGGAGATACATATACTGTTTTTCTCTGCGAATGAATAGTTGTATACATACTTATGAGATAATGTTCTCTTACCTGGTTTGTGTCCTTCTGTATAATACCAGAAGTGTACACATTCGGTGTGAGACAAACCTCTACGCACAGGGGAAGTCAAGGTGGTCACACTGCCCTCAGGAAGGACATCAAAACTGCTGTGGGCCAGCATGTAGAAACCTGGTCACAACATACTATATCATTCATTTGAACTAATCCAGCTAAAACAGAAAACATGGTAAAAACAGGTTAAAGGAACAGTTGACCCAAAAATAAAAATTTGCTGAAGATGTACTCACCCTCAGGCCATCCAAGATGTATATGAGTTTGTTTTGGAGAAATTTAGCATTACATCACTTGCTCACCAATGGATCTTCTGCAGTGAATGGGTGCCGTCAGAATGAGAGTCCAAACAGATGATAAAAACTCAGAACAATATTCTACAATTAATCCACATTACTCCTATCCATCAATAAACATCTTGTTAATTGTTTATTACAAACACACAGCTTTTCACTTCATAAAACGCTAATTGATGGACTGGAGTTGTGTGGATTACTTGTGGATTACTGTAATGTTTTTATCAGCTGTTTGGACTCTCATTCTGACGGCACCCATTCACTACAGAGGATCCGTTGGTGAGCAAGTGATGTAATGCTAAATATCTGTTCTTATGAAGAAACAAACTTGTCTACATCTTTAAGTTCAATTGTAGTCAGTTAGCGAATAAGACGAAAAACACTGGATGCAAAAATTTTCCCAAAATTTTTGGTCAAAATTGAGCTCAAATTTCTCTCACCATTTTCTGTCTCCAGGCTGTGGTCAGTCTTGGGTCCAGTTCTGGTTGAAGCCCAACTCTGGTGTACCCACCTGGCTCTTCCAGAACTGGTGTAGCCACAAGTCTGACTCTCAAACGAGCACATAGTAGGCAAAGAACATGTTCCAGACACAAACGCCACATCATCTAAAGCCAACTGACCGTCAAAACCAGAGCGAGTGGCCTCAAACACCAGCTACATATGTGAGATAAAGAGAGACAGAATAAATAATAAGTAAGGTAACACTTTATTTTACGATGTCCTTGTTACACGTTACATGTACTTATTACATGCAAGTAACTATAAGCCAAATCCTAATCATAACCCTAACCACAAAGTAAGTACATGTACTGAATTAATATTACTCAGTACTTAAATGTATAATTACACTGTAACAAGGACACCTTAAAATAAAGTATAATCATAAGTAGAAACATCCCCTTTTATAGTCATAAGATGCTTTATGCATTCAGTTTATTCACTAATAATCTTGTAAGCCATTATCTGTGGCCATTCATAAAGTCATTATGTGTTTCTCTAGTGCTTTTGCTGACAATTATACTTTAAGTGTGTAAACAACTTTTGTGTGCACCTGGAAAGCGGTGAGCTGAGGAGGCACAGAGCAATGGCCCTCATGCCAAACGTTACCATGGGCACCGCTGCGAGTCCACAAAAGCTCTTCTGAGCCGTCAGGAAATAGCAGTTTTACACTGAGAGCACCTGAGATGAATTGAAATAAAGTGATAAAGTGTAATAAAGTGAATTGAATTGTAATAAAGTGATAAAGTGTAATAAAGTGTCTGAATCAGTTTCTCTGCATAAGCTGTTCATAAGCTGTAGAACCTTCTGGTTACACATCAGCTTAACTAAACTGATATTTTATGAAGCTGGTAAGGTGTTCAGATCCACCTGTGTTTGGCCCATAGAGTTTGTAGAAGAAGGACAGACAGTGCTCTGAGTTACTATGCTGTCTGACTGAGAGGAGACGTCCAGAAAGACCTCGCAGTGAAGTGTCCCACATATCCACCACCAGACTCCTACCTGAGAAAGGGAGAATAAAGATGTCTGCAGATGCTTTCAAACATAAAAATCAAACAATAATTCAGTCAGCATCAAAAGTATCCTGACCATCATGGACAGTGTGGTCCATTCCGCTATGAAGCCTCCAGTCATAATTATCTGTTTGGTCCTGGTACCATCCACACAAATTTACCTCAAAATTACATGTTACTTCTGTTAGAGGGGAAACAATAGATGATGATGTAAAGAGAGAATAAAACAACCAAATAAGACAATGAAAATAAAATAAAAATATATATATTATTTGTTCCCACTCACCACCAGAGGGCATAAACAGAGCAGAACAACCAACAAAGTGCACATCCTTCACTGCTATCTGGGTACTTGGGGAGAGCTCTTTAGCACGAGCCCTGAACTCTAACTGAGAATGACGAAAGATAGATAAAATGACAAGAAGAACGATAGAACAATAGGACAATAGAGATAGATAGATAGATAGATAGATAGATAGATAGATAGATAGATAGATAGATAGATAGATAGATAGATAGATAGATACCTGAAAGCGATGATCTCTGGCTCCAACATAGATTTCCTCTTTGACCCAAGTCCCTGCTGTCTCACTGGTCATTCCAGAAAACTCCCACAGCACTGGATGAGTCCCCAACACACTGTCTACCACATACACTGCCAGATCACCTGCAGAGAGAGCAAGAGAATCGATAGTCTATCATCATGCTGACTTACAGAGGTGAGACAGGTGTATTACAGCTGACGTAGTACCTATGTGTGGGCTACTGCCACTGAGACTGTAGGAGAACTGAAGGGTGCATGCTGGACCTGACGGACCCAAGAGAGGGGTACGAGTTTGGGCTTCACTTAGCTGCTGCCCAGGAGCACCAGTCACAGTCAGGAACTCCTCTAAGGACACACAGATACACAAATAAAACTAAACTTACCTCATAAAATCATTTTCTTAGTTCCATCATAATCAAAACTGATTTTTTTCACCTTTCATGGTGTCATTATACTCCAGTTTTAACTCCCAGGCTTGGCTCCCTATACTGGTATCTGTCCAGCCAGAGCTTCCCATTCCATACGCGAAGTCCCCTATATACACAACATTGTGTGAATATGATTATTTTACACCATAAAATAAATATAAAATGTATTAATAAATACAAAAATTTGCCACTGGGCATCATGGTAGTATTTGCTATACTGCATTTATTTGAGTTGAAAGTATATATAATAATAATAATAATAATAATAATAATAATAATAATAATAATAATGACAGAATTCAGTGAGAATAATCTCTGACAATAAGAATCTGAAACAATCTAAAAAGATGAAGCATGAATCTAAAACATGAATTAGGCTGAAAATTAGGCTGAAAATAATGTGAAAATGTAAAAAAATAGTACAAAATAGGCTGAAAATAATGTAACTGTGAAAAAAGATCTTAAAGGTAAAACTAAACAGACTTGTATAAATTAAAAAAAAAAAAATTGTATGTGTGTAATTATACACTTAAATGCAACAAAAAAGCATGCAATTACACTGAACACACATATTTGTACAGGTGGAACTTACCACACTTAGCCTCATCTTCTCCAGCAGGACAGTCCTCCTTAAAGTCACAGATTTTCAGATCATCATCTGTGCAAGGGTGAGCGGGAGAATCTGGAAATTCTGGAAGTGGCATTGATTCTATATGGAGGGAAATGCAAGAAAGAGAGACTATTGAATAATTTTATAAAATTACTGACAATATGCAGGCAAGCGTACAGTTGTGGTGTTTAATCAATGTAGACAAGTGTAAAACTAGAGAGTACCATTGGATAAGCGGCACTCAGGGGACAACACAATATCATCGACAGCGATCCCTCCATAAGCATAGTCTCGAATGGCAGCGACAAACAGAATCTGATTGGGGCAAGTTCAATAAATTAGATAGCTTTTTATGACAGCAGTGTAATAAAAACTGACAACCTTGTGTGATGTCATCAGAGGAGCAATGAGTTCACATACCTGGAACGTACTGTTGACGACAAACTCCACCTCAGCCTTTACCCACAAGTCTCCGAGAGCACCTCCACGTTCCCATACAGGATAGATCTGGTTCCCGGCCACCAACACCGACAGTCCGCCTGACACTCGGCCGAACTGATGTGTGTACATTATCATCTGTAATTAGAAACAATGTGTGTAAAATTTAAGGCCATAACCACCATAGATTGAGACGCATTTGGTACTATATACATACCCGACAAGGATGTGTGTCATTGGTTGGTGCCAGGGGAGGGCTTTGAAAAGACGTCCAATCACTCTTCAAGACATCAGGTTTGGTCACATATAAGAAATGTCCTAAAGAGCAATAATTCATTGATGCTTATTTTGAGACTATTTCAGTGCACATTTCAGTGTTATCTTTAACAACAACTAAGATGAGAACAGAAATTAAAATAAAAACTGGAAAAAAAATTAATAAAACACACATTTAAATACATTTTCATGGCTCTACAGCTCACTACAGTAAAATAAAAATGGTCATAAATCAACTACTCTACCGTTCAAAATTTTGGGATGGCAAGATTTTTTAAATTCTTTTGAAAGAAGTATCTTATTCTATATTTGATCAAAATACAGTATAAATATTATTAAACTTAAAACAGCAGCCACAAGATTCTTCAGAAATCATTTCTAATATGGTGATTTCGTGCACAAGAACATCTCTTATTACTATTATTATTATTATTATTGTTATTGTTAAAAACAGTTTATTTTTGTGGAAACTGTGATTTTTTTTCAGGATTCTTTAATGAATAGAAGGTTCCAAAGAGCAGCAGCTATTTGAAACATAAACGGTTTGTAAAATTATAAATGCCATTACTGTCACTTTAATGCAATCATTGCAATCAATTTAATGCATCCTCACTGAATAAAAGTGATCATTTCTTTATTCTTTCTTAAGAAAGAAATCATACTGACCCCAAACATTTGAACGGTAGTGTATATGGTGTATTAAAAAAAAACTTGAACTTTTGTACATTAAACATTAAAATGCCATAAATCAATAAAAAGATTAAAAAACAGATGAAATAGAAAAAAAATAACTAAATAAAATACATAATAATAAATGAAAAAAAAAAAAAGCCCTGTTCAGACTGGGCCGCACAAACCTGCCACCGTATTAGTTGTGTGGTCTCTACCAGGTCCTTTTAGAGGCTCAGAAAGTGATATATTCATCTGATTGGTCCTTGTCCATTTCAAGAATGATAACGTTCTTAGGTCCCATCCACAAAGGCCATCTTCAAAGTCACAGCTCATGTTCTCTGTATATAATAAATACACATCAACATAAAACATCAGTGATTATGACTCTACAAAAGCGAGCTAACACAGGAATCAAACACACTGAAGACTAAATCAATGAAATAACATCATCATTAACACATCACTGATTTCTCTCGCTAGATTCATGGTCTCTCACCACAGTTCTCTTCATCTGTTCCATCACCACAGTCATCCGTGCCGTCACACACTTTATAGTCCTCCACACATCCCTCCCACTTACATGTCACAAAACCAGGACTGCATGTTCCACTTTCAGGGGGAACTGAAAGAAAAAGAGAATCCAAACATCTTTATTATCATTAAAACTGTGATCCAACTAATGCATTGATCCCTGAAGCAAAATGCACATTCAAATTGAAGCAAGTGGATTTTAAATGCAACCTCTAAAAAATGTATTTGTGCCGTTGATAATTAAGATGCACAACTGATCTATGCAACAAAAGAAAAGAAAAGGGAGCCAGGAATGTAACTGGTGTACCATAAAACAAAACAAAACAAAAAACAAAACAAAACAAAAAACAAAAACTGGATTGTGACCAGTGCCCTGGCAAAAAATAAATAAATAAACAAATAAATAATAAAAAATTCATAAAATAAAATGAAACTGGATTGTCATTGGTGCCCCCACCAAAAAAAAATAAAAAAAAATAAAAATAAATAAATACATAAATACATAAAAAATAGTGAAATTAAATAAATAGTAAAATATAAAATAAAATAAAATAAAATAAAACTAAATAAATCAAAACAAAACTGGATTGTCACCAGTGCCCTGGCAAATAAATAAATATATAAATAAAATAAAATAAATAAAACTGAATAAATAAATAATAAAAATTTCATAAAATAAAATGAAACTGGACTGTCATTGGTGCCCCCACCAATAAATAAATAAATAAATAAATAACAAATAAAATTAAACAAATAAAATAATAAAATAAATAAAATAAAATAAAAGCTGAATGATGCCTCTGGTTGTTCTGTTTGTGAATTAATTTAATCTTTTTCCATTTCTCCTTACCTGGCAGGGCACAATCCAGGAATTCCATCTGATCGATGGACACATCTCCCTGCTTTCCTTCACTGCGTTTCGAATGAAGCTGGATATGGAAAGGGCCTGAGATACGGCCCAGGTAGATGATGGCCTCCCTCCAGCCACGGACACTGGAGCTTTCTGGCCTCCATACCACAGCTTCCTTGCCATCAATTTGCCACACCGATCCCCAAAGTGGGGTGTCACCCAGCCCTGTGTGACCTGAAACACACACCTATAGGGTTAGATGTGTCCCTATCTTCATTTAATTCTGCTCTTCAGGTTAACTGATCAATTTTCAATGCAGTTTTGAATGTGTTAATATGCGTGCGAACCTGAGTCCCAGATGAAGTATCTGAGCCGAAGGCGACAGGTAGGAGAGGAATGTTTTATTGTAGGGGACACAAGCACAGTGGTTCTGGGAGTATCTGAAGTCACAGCTGTCACTGCCATGAACCAGCCTGAGGAACACAGACACATTACAAACACTTGAGTTTGTTAACATAGTTTAGAGTAAAATGAAACTTACTGACCCTAGACTTTTGTACAGTAGTGTATGTTTTCCTTCAAACAAACTTCAAACTTTTTAACAAATTGTAACACACACAAAATAAATAAATAAATAAATAAATAAAATTGGATGTCATTTTGAAACTTTATTATATGCATTAGTAAAATAAAAAAAGTAAATAAATTAATTAAAACAGCTTAGTATTCAGTTTAAATTGTATTAATTAACATAAGTAAATCTAGGTAAAAAAGGTGTTATAAATATAAAGAATAAAAAGATGAATTATCATGTACCTGTGGAAGTGCCAGTGGTGTAGTCAGAGGACGGCCCGCTGTCAGGGAGCGTGTTTCCTCTCTGCTGTCTCTGCCACTTGTACACAGTTTCATCTGACTGTACAGTCCATCCACACTTCCCCTCATGCTCAAAATCACACACAAAGTCCCGTCCATGATAACCTGCCATTCAACCAATAAACAAGAACAGGAAAAACATCAAGAAAAGGACACATAAATACATTAACCAGATACCAGAAGGTATAAACTTTCAGTGTCTTACCACAGTCTTGCTCATCACTACAGTCTTGGCAGTCACAGACAAAATCACATCTGTCTTCTGTGGAACAGCTGTAGTCATTTCGCTCCAGAGCCACAGCTAGCGAATATGAGTAATGATGATGAAGACACGATTGGCCTTTCACAGTTGTGTGTATAAAATCCACAACCATATCACACTTCTATTACTGTACTATTACAGAGACATTATGAAAGCTTTTATCTATTTAATTAAAATTGAACGAAACATTTACACAATATTTCATAAATAACATTATGGTTCATAAATATCACACAGAATTGTGGAATTACAAGAAAAAACAACTCCATTTGAGAGTTTTAAATAAATTAATAAACTAATTAATTAAAAATGACATTGAAGTTATTAAAAGCACATTAGCTGAATCGACCATGGGAAACATACAATTTTTTATTTTTTTTGTAAAATATAAGATGTTTTTGCTTGGACTGTTTACTGCACTAATAATAAAGAACATATTTAAGTACAGAAATCATATACTACCCTTGGGTTGGTTTTTTATTTATTTAAAGAAGTCTCTTGGCTGCATTTACTCGATGACATTTAAAATTTAAAATAACATTTCTATTTTAATATATTTTAAAATGTAATTTATTCCTGTGACGACAAAGCTGAATTTTCAGCATCATTACTCTAGTCTTCAGTGTCACATGATCCTTCAGAAATCATTATAATATGCTGATTTGCTGCTCATGAAACAATTAAATTATGCTACAAATGATTGAAAGCCCAATTTAGTCTGAGTTTAGGTTTCAAGACATTAACAACGCTTGATTTCTAAATCCTCTTGTTCAAGTCACAAAGGTCTGTCTTTTTAGTAATCACACGCAGCATGCAGTCAAAGGTCTCTGATACACAAATGTCAGATATGAGGCTGCATTCCCACATATTAAAAAATAAAAAAATGCAGAAAATCAATAAAAATGCAGAAAATCAATTAAAAAATACAGAAAATCAATGAGGTAAAATGCCAGAGATTGCATAAACTGTTAGGATATAGTGTAGATGGTTCTGCAGGTTTAGCAGAAAATGGACTGCATTTACATTAATACAGGTTTAATGTCAATTTCATTTAATGGAGCTTATTTATAGAAATATTAATAATATATTAGAAATATTAGCCACCAAAATGTACAATCGAAAGCACTATAAATAAAAATAAAACAAGAAAATCTTCAATAGTACACATATGTCCAAAAGTGGCATTCAGTACTTTAAGCAACAACGTTAACAACAAACACATGAACAAAAACACCAGATCTCACCCCTCTGACAGATATTCAGTGTGAGACACACGAGGAGGATCCAGTGGCAGGTAGCCATGACTCCAATCTTTACTTTTGCCACCAGAAAACAGAACAAGAGCTCTTCTTCAGCGTACGGTGAGCAATAGCACAGTCCTGCCACATATGAAGTTATTAACTTCACCTGCGTCCCTCCCTCCTGATTCCACACAGAGATAATACCTGGACTTTACATTTTAACCCCCAGACGTGTGCTAGATCCTTCCTTTAAAGCTGCTCTGCTCTTCTGAAAATATGCAGCACAGACAGTTCAGTTTATTTTGGCCTCAACACCAGATACTTCACTTGACAATGCTACTATGCTACTATTTAGCTATAATGAACGGCACATTCTGGTCTTAATAATAGTAGCAAACTGTAAACCATTTCTAGGGTTCGGTTTACCAGTAAACCTTGAGAGACAAACAAAGAAACAAGAAAGAAAGAAAGAAAATGACACAATAAAAGAAGTACTAGAGGCAAAAGTAAACTCATTTATTAAATGTTGTTTGCACTAAATAATTTAAATGCAGCTAATACAAAGAGATCTCTATTTTAATCTTCAGGCTTGAAATGACAAAAAATGCAGTGGTTTTAAAACTCAAAATGTTGTTAATATTCTCCGGATGTCGTTAGGTCATAATATTTCGAGTCTAGAAAGTCATTGCTCCTAATGGCATCTTCTATTAAAATGCTGACAAACGGATGTGGGTCGTCAAGTTTACAACCGCCTGATCAGCTCTGAGGGTCCAGATTTATAGCATGGTGCTTTAGAAATCATTAAATAACAATATATATATTTTATTTGCTGCAGTTAAGCACAGTAATTTACTTAAACAAGATATTTCCCTCATTGTGACATATACAATGAATTGACATTTAATGAATGACAAAAAAGTTTTTAAGAGCACTTCTCGGGACTTTACTATCGTTTCAGGATGTCAGTGTTGCACTACATAACTTTTTATGGTTTGGATGAAGTACTCAAACTGCTTTATTTCATCATTTCCTATATTTAAAGACCAATGGCCATAAACGTAATTGCATTCCTTTCTCTTTGTTGCCATGTGTTAATCTACACATGAAGTTAAAACCAATCAAACATAATGAGAATGGCCTCTCCTCTAGTTTTGGAGTAAACGTCTTATCCATCCATCCATATCAGTTCTGTTCTTTCTCAGCCTTGGCACATCAAGACTTGAATGCTATGTTAAGACAAGCAGGTTTGAAATAGCATCCTACGCAGCTGTCATTTATCCCATGTAACCCATTCAATACCCTTCATCCGCCCATGTCACCTCATAGTCTGGGTAATGGGTTTTTATCTTCTCTGTGGAAACAGAATGCTTTGCTCTCCCAAATCCCTGTAAAAATAAGAGGAACTGATTACTGGATCATCTTACTGAAGAAATATATATTGTTTAACACTGGAACATCATAAGTACCATGGAATAACCGTAGACGTGGATCTTTTTTGCAGCACTGTCATGTTTGATTCTTCCACCTCCAAGACATTCACAATCCACTCCTCCACCTCTCTCCAGTTCTCCGGCCACACGGTCATAGATATCAGCTTGAGGAGATACAATGTTATGAAGGTTTCGTAGCTAGACACAAAGAAACTTTTGTTGCCCTATTAAATGAGTGGAGAAAGTCCTTATAAAATGTAATACATATCTAGCAAGATATGGTAATAGACAATTTTGTATTTAAACAAACTCAAGTGCTTTTCTGCAGTAAAAAACGTTAGTAAAATGAAAGCTAGAAAAGCTGAAAACCTAATGCAGAGGAAGAGAGAAAGAGAATAGTAATATGCAAAATAGATTAATTGCTGTAAGAAATAAAAGACCAATCACAAAGCAATATGCAAAAAAGACGACCAATCACAGCTCAATATGCTAAACATTCTATTTCTCCCAGTGATGCGAATCTTTTGAATCAGTTCATTAATTGGCTGTTTCTGCAGATGGATACTACACCCTTAAAGTATGTACTTTTTTGGTGAAGGTAAAGTACACACTTTTGAGTGTGTTGTAGAAGAGTAGGCATACTTTGGGACATACTATCACGTCACACAACTGCGTCGCACCCTGTCACTGTAAACTGGCCTGTCAATCATTCTGTCACAGTTAACATCCTCCACATTTCATTTCATTTAACTTCCTACCGTATTGGAGAGAAAGTATTTCATATTTTCTGCATAATGATGCATTTAAAAGTTAACGACAATAAAAGTTCACATTGCTGTTGCAGATTAAATATAACACAGATAACATTAAATACATATTTTAGGTTAAATGTTGATTATTAGTAACTCAAACTTTTTCTAAACCTCTCTAACCATCGGTCCGCCATGTTTGTAGTTTTTTAACGCGTTTTATTCGTGTTTGTAGTTCTGGACCGAAACCTTCGCCAAAACGCAGTGGATTGTGGGCAATATCAGCCATTAGAGTGTGCACGGATCCACCTGAAATAGTAGACCATCCGGGGACTTTTGGCATACTCTTTTCAACATACTATGCTTCGGGACACACTTATTCTAATCTCACATACTATTTAGGATGTTAGTATGAACATTGGGACGCAGGGGGAGACTTGTGTTTTGAGTGAGTCACTTCAGTGAACGAACAATACGAGTCAAAATATGAGTTTTAATCTTACACTGATTAAAAAAGGCCTCAAACAGTATCAAAACCAAGCGATTCGATATTGCCCCACTAATTACAAACGGCGTTTTAGCATATTAATAAAGTCTGCACGAGCCAAAATCAACATTTGTCAGCTGCCATTCAACTACAGCTTTAAAACGTCTTTAAATATATTTTCTCACACTCAAAACCTATATTGCACTCAATAAATGGCGCACTCTTCCCTAAAACCCGTCATTCATTCAAACACTTGAATGGATCCCTACCGTGATACTCGGCCCATGCGTATCCTCTCACAATATCAACATATGAATCGTCGTCTTTGCTGTGCACCCGTATGAGGACGTATTTGAAGACGCCGTTGGGATCTAAATCAACCTCAGGGATTTTAGCGAGACTTTCTGCGGACATTATTGAAAAAGCGGGACTGAAATACACTAACACTACAGCGAAGTTCAGTACAACAACAGAGAAGCACTTCATTTACCGCTGCTGTTGTTGAACGTATTCACATTAGCGACATCTAGAGGGTTGGAGCAAAACCACATGCTGCTGCGGCAGCGACGGATAGGAACAGAATCACATTAATGGTGTTTATGCAAAACAAAGAGGTCGTATTTTTTATGTAATACTATTTTTATTATCCACTTTATTTTTCAACGCGGAAGTAAGCCGTTTTCTGTGAATGTGCAAGACTTCCAGTACATTAGCCGCTATAAGGAAATAGCAAGAAGAATAATAAAGTGCAATAATCTGTTTGCACTACAAACTACTGTGTTTATAATTAAGGTAATGCATTAAAATATGGTATGGACACATCAGTTTGCAATATAAAGCAGCAAAACGAGATGTTTTGCACCATGGTGTTCTTTAAATGATTTTTTTGTACTGCTGTTTTACAGTCTCACTAGAAGACACGAGACATTTAAGCACATGCTCATTTTTTGGAAATGTTTATTTCTTCAGCCTGCGGAATGGAAACTTTTTTTTTTTTTAACACAAAGAATACATTTTGGAAAGATCATTTTTGCAAACATGAGTGGTTACTCTAGAGAAAAGTGCACTCCGAGCACCTCTCTAGAGCTCTTCATGAGCTCCGTGGCTATATCAAACTCTAGCGGTATCGTCTTCCTTTCAGATTTGAGTTCTCGCTCCATTACCTGCCATACAAAATGTGGAGAGGATGATGATTAGTTTAACAATTTTGTACTTGTAACACATGGCAAAAATAACTATCAAAATTCAAAAATCATTTTCTAGTAATGTATGGACCAAATGTTGTTAATTACCTCAAATGTGGAGAGCTCTAGCAGCACACTGATATCTTCCTCTTCTTCAGTAAGTGGTTCGTTGATCTTCATGGCAGCCTTGGCCACATCTGGGTGGTAATGCTTTTGCAAAGTCTAAAAAAAGATGTTGAGTTTGTGGATGGTGATTCAGTCAGAATGTCAATGTCAGAAAGGACAGCTCCAAACAAAGAATATGAAGAGTCGTGGATTTAGTTTTACCTTGATCTCCCATAGGCTGCTCTCCAGAGCATGACACTGAGCCAGATCTTCCTCTTCCATCACATATGGGTCATCGCAAGGCTCTGATAAAAACAAATAAAAAATATATCGACAAGAACAATTTTTCATAATAAATACAGAAAAACGACAAGTGTTCCTGTATTCCATTTAATAGGTTCTGGATAAAAAAAGATGATGAATAGTAAATTAAATAAATAAATAAATGCATTTTTAGAATAAATAGTAATTAATATTTTTTTTTATTAATACAAAAATTAAATAAATCACTTAAATAAATAAATAAATATTTTTTTTAAATAAAAACAAAATTGAAAAATAATGCATAATATAAAATAAATGAATTATAAATAATAATAATAATAATAAATACACAGTAAATAAATAAAACGTATATGTATATATTTGTAAATTTACATATTTTCTATTAATAAAAATAAATATTATATTTTTATTCTGGTTCAAATTAAGATGAATAATAAAATAAATGCATTTTTAGAATAAATAGTAATTAATACAAAAGAAAACAAATAAATGCATATTTTTAATAAATAAAAACAACAAATAAATAAGTATATATATTGAATAAATAAACAAAAATATAAATAAATAATACATACACAATAAATAAAATATGTATTTGTATATATTTGTAAAAGTACATCTTTTAAATTAATAAAAATAAATACATAAATATATTTGAAATATCAAATAAATACAAAATAAATATCTAAAACACATTTTTAGAATAACTAGCAATCAATAGAAAATAAATTTAATAATTTATAATAAATAAATGTATATATTTTAAATAAACAAAAAAGTATATATATTTTTTAAAAAATGAAATGAATAATAAATACACAAAGTAAAACACACACACACACACATATAGCAGTTTATACACAAATAAATAAAACATGTATTTTAAATATATATAAAAATATTAAATAAAAGAAAAATAACTATATATAAATAAGTATGTATTTATTTTAAATTAATAATAATTTAATCGTTCCATCAGTGACGTACCTTCTGCAGCGCTGGGCCTGTGGATGAGAACTCTACAGGAGGGGTGTCGGCGAATGAGATTACAGATGAATGGCAGAAGTATGAGGAGAGCTGTAGGTGGCGCTGTGAGAGACAGGCGAGCGAAACGCTTCACAAACGCTGCCACAAGATAGGCTGGCAAATGTCTGTCAGAGCAAACGGGTTACTATTACACAATATTTAAGAACAAAACACAACATTTATGTACTGACGCTCAAATTGATCTATAGCCAAAATAAAAGCGTAAAGAGCAAACTTACGTTGAAGAGAGGAAGATGTTCACCAGGTGGAAGAAACGTGCTCTGTACTTGACATGGAAGATGGAGGGATCCAGCAGACTGTACAGCTTCTTATAAAAATCTGGGTAATCCCTAGACAACAAAGATGGTTTTTAAAAAAAATATTAAATATTAAAATGTTCATGTCGATCAGAGAATCGCCTGGTTTAATACTTACAAATTATGTTGATGGATGAGGATGAACAAGCCATTCAGAGCCAACAAACTGATTGCCCCACCTGAGAAAAACAGGTGCATTACAGATATATAACTGTATAACAGATAATGTCATGAATAATAATTTCATTCATATTTTGTACTTGATCCTTTAGTACACCCTGGACTCACCAACGTCATATGCAGCACTCAGGAAGTCAATCAAAAGTGTGGGATCACTCATCTGTGGCATTATGGACTCATGAAGGATCACCAGGATCTTCTTGTACATGCTGCTAGGTAACTATGGGAGCCCAAACACCAGTTAAGAACCTCGAAAAACCTTAGGAGAGGTCTTTATAGACAATGAGTATATACTGTGATGCTATAGTGAGGCTTGTTTTACCTTGAACTTGAGAAACAGCAGCCACATTTTCTCAAAAGCTCGTTTATGCTCCTATATAGAAAAATTAACACATTTATAATGTCAGAATGAACTTTGGACAAATTAATGCAGAAATGTATAATAAAAAAGTATTTACATTTAGTTTGGCTACTTTCCATTCTTGAGGTTTGTCTATAAAGCACAGGGAGAAATGTTTATTAAGGATTAATGTCTTGTAGGGACAAAACCACGGTAATAAAACAAACTTACATGCTTGTTTGACAAGAAAATTTTTAATTTTTGATCCTTTGCTGGGTACGCTGATGGTTGAGAGGAGTGTGAACACATTATTCTGATATACAGGAATCATAGCCTAAAAACAGAAAAATAAACCTGTATTGGTAATACAGAGTAAATATACAGAAAAACTGGCAATGTAAACACAACCACACTCACCTTTTTGTTTCGGCCCATGACTCTGTAAATGTTATATCGTACTGAACTCATGACGTAGAAGCGCACATCGTCCATCTCCAAAAACTCTTGAAACCTGGAGATGAGCAGTGACATGTCTTCTTTCTTTGAGAGAATATGCCCCACCAGGGTCTGTGCACACGAGAGAGCGTTATTCATATATTCATCAATGTGCAACATACATCAACATCTGTAGTTGTAAAGAAAACCAACCTGTAAGAGCTCCCAGGGAAAGCTGTAGCGCCCAATCAAGTCCGGATTCTGGAGAGGGTGTCTGCCTTCCGCTGCAACAAACTTCATCAGCACACACAGGGATGCCTCCTGGAAAATATGAAAATAATGGACATAAATCACACAGATCAAGTCTGTCAGATATGGGAGCTCCCCAAGTCTGTTACACAGCTGTTATTGTTAACTAAAAGTAAAACTATTTCAGTAACTGAAATGAACCTGAAATAAAATAAAATGTAAATA
Source organism: Spinibarbus caldwelli (assembly GCA_039654775.1). Classification (NCBI taxonomy): domain Eukaryota; kingdom Metazoa; phylum Chordata; class Actinopteri; order Cypriniformes; family Cyprinidae; genus Spinibarbus; species Spinibarbus caldwelli. The sequence goes on from CM077259.1 coordinate 8,408,084, forward strand.
TTAGATGAAAACTTAATAATATACGTTATCTTGGCAACTAAGTGAAATAAGCTTAAGTTGAAGTGCTAAAATTACTAAAACTGACAAATGAAATGAAATCTATCTATGGTCATTTAGCAGACGCTTTTATCCGAAACGACTTCTTACATATGAGGAGAATAGAAAATATATATATTATATATACATACACACACACAAACCACATACACATACATACATATTAGGGCTGGGCGGTATATCGAACGAGATGATCACGCACATCTAGTCAGTAAAGCCGGTTCCGTGATTAGCAGTTAATCTCCTACACGTGCTTTCAGATGGAGCGGCATTTAATACACAGAGCCGTAGATCGCCGACAAGCTACGCAATATCGCGTTCAAATTGTAGATGAATCGCATTCGATTTTGGACGCGATATTGCGTAGCTTGTCAGCGTGCGCGTGATCATCTCGTTCGATATACCGCCCAGCCCTAATATATATATATATATATATATATATATATATGTGTGTGTGTGTGTGTGTGTGTGTGTGTGTGTGTGTTTAAAAAAGGCACATAACAAAATTACTAAAACAAACAAAATAAAACTGACAAAATTAATCAAAGCTATCTATCTATTTATCTATCGATATATAAATAATATTAAAACAAAACTAGTCTCATAGTCATTAGAATATCTGATTTGTTTATATTCCAATCTACTGCGTATGTAAACTTCAACGTTTATAAAAACTAAACCATCATGTTACTTTCACTCACCTTCACTTGGAAAGCTTCATGGCCTATGTTTTCCAGCAGATTTTCCACACAGTTGTTGTAACGGTGTCTCATGAATATACGGTACTTCTCGTCAGCACTGCGATCACCTGGGAATTTTACCGTTTAAGTTTATTTTTTAGATTTGATTTGACTACGAACCCCCCCCCCCAAAAAACACACAAATATGAAAATAAATTATTAAACAAACAATAAATAAATGGGGTATACTTAAGCACATTAGGGATGGGAAGATTCCCTGATTCACTTGATGCATTGGCATAAAAATTTAACGATGCGAAGCATGGGTTTAAAAAGTGTGCATCGGCTACAAGTTGTCATTTATATCGCGATGCATCGTTTCTAACATATTTGCATCGGTAAAAACCGATTTGTTTATATATAATTACTAGTGGATGCGCTATACTTTTATTATTTAGAAAGTGCGTTCTCTCATCACCGCTGCGTGTGAATATGACGAATCCCAACACCACGGAGACCCGTGGAAAAACTGGGATTAAAGTCCAAAACCTGACGTGAAATAACCTAATAAATCAATCGGGGTAAAAGCATAAACAACTAATTTAAATTCACACAATCTCACTAATTTGTGCACGCTTATTCTTAAGCAGACCTTAATGTCGATCATGGATCAAATCGATCCACAATGGCAAACAGCGAATATATTTGTGCTGTTTAATGCATTTGAGACGTTGCGTTTTCCTCAGTGCATAACTGACACGTCACAGTTATATTTTTCATCTGTAAATGTTAGAGAGTCATGCAAACATATCCATTTTACTGTTAGGAGTGGGAGAGACATGCGAGAGCAACGAGCACAATAGAATAATAGTGCAATCATTTTTGAGTAAAATATACATTTTGCTAAAATATTTGTTGTTGGACATTAAATGTGTCTTTTGATAGAATTTTAAACCTACATATAAGTGTATTTTTATGATAGCGGTAACTGTAAAGGGACTATTGTAATGGGTAAATCAAATGTAAGCTAGTAGCCTACAACAATTACTAAACTCAAATGAGTTAATGTGTTTCTTATAGCAGTTAAAATATAGTAATTTTCTTTATTATTTCCATTTTTAATTCAGTGATTTTAACATTTAATCTAGTTATTTTAATGCTTTAAAGAGCCATTTTAGATTGTAATGTTCTGCTATCTGTTCTGCAAACTATAAAAGGTACAGCTGTCATAAACCCAGAGAGAAAGGCTGCATGGCTAGAAACGTAAAAAATAAATAAATAAAGTTAAATAACAGAATGTGAGACAGTGGTAATATCGTTGTGTTCCTATTGGTTAGTTTTAGAGGAGCTCAGCTTAGCCTGCTTTAGACCAGGTTTCCCAGAATAAGTTGCCAAACTAAGCTAAGCTTGATCTAGGTCTATGTTAAACCTGCTTTATGGAACCAAATCATTTGCCAATGAGTCAGACTAACTGAAATAAGCCTGGCTTATCTGGTTAACTTGTTTTATGAAACAGGCCTCAAGGCATTAAAAGTGATCATATTTTTTCTATTGCATCGAATCGCACTGCATCGTAATAGGGGTTAATCGTATGCTTCATATGTATCTTTAATGTATCGTAGGCTATGCATCGAGATGCACATCCCTAAAGCACATAGCTTGATAGCTGATTTTGCACACAATGCAATGTGCCCATTCCTCTTGATAAAATACAGATAAACCGGACAGTCAGATGTCAGTCTAATACTAATACACTTTGTTTATCAAGTGATCTTAAGATGCAGTAATTTACCACTCACGAGGTCCTCTTCTTCAGGCAGATCACCAACATAAAGAGCTCGTCTGTCGAACAACTGACAGAAAATCCTTTTGCAAGCATTGGTGGCGAAAATGATTTCATTATCCTTGTCGGACTGCAAGTGAGAAAAAAAAGTTTTATAACAGACCAGAATATAACGTGTTGAGTCCACTATGAAGGAAGAATCACATAACGTTACCTGCAAATATTTAATGACGTCGAATATTTCGTTAGCATGTTTCTTGTTTCGTAGTACACGAACTGTTTTAGTATTTATATCTTTCTTATATGAAACCTGACTGTTTTCGTCTTTCACGTTGCTCTCCGCGGACGACGCCATGATTGTTTCACTAAACACGTGCTGCTGATGTGTTCTTCAAGTCAAAGGATGAGGTCGCCTCTAGTGGTCAACTGTTTATCATAGAAAACAAATAAGCTGGTAGAACTGCATGAAGCCGATGTCAGTTTTGAGGTATTGAGATAATTCATCTTTTAGAACTTTTCAACTCAATTTCAGATCATTATTAAGGTGTGCATTTTTTGTCAAGAGCGCTGATTCAAGCAAGAGTGTCGGATATATTCGAAACGTGATAGGAGTTACTTTTCACTGCGCGCATCAGTCTGGACCAATCAGAGTCGTTTGCGATTACCTCGTGATTTCAGATTCAATATAAATTTATTTGTCTGTCATGGACAAATTCTGGAAATTATTACATTTAAAAGATGGCACTTTGTAGTGTCTCCAATGAGAGAGAGAGAAAAAAATCACCTGTTTGAGCCATGGCTGTTTGGAGAAAACACTTTGTAATGCATCCAATATTTATTATACACAAAAGAATAACCTATTTATAAAACAGTAACAATCTGTTAGAATAAATGGTCTAAAACTGAACTGTACACTCTCTTGAAAATAGACATTAAAACTTTAACGGAAAGGAAACGGTTTAAGGGAAAACTGCGACAAGCCTTAATAAAATCATCTTTTTATTTCAGAATTCTAATTACAGTGGAATCTTTGGAAATTAATGTTAGCACAAAAGTAAAAAAGAAAAAAGATAAGTCTGCTTCTGAGTGATTCAGTCAGATACGTTTCCATCATCATCATCATCATCATCCTGAAAAAAAAAGGCATTTGATTAAACATTTAATATTGTGTCTATAATTCATATGTATGGTGTATAAGGTAGGTATATAAATAAAATTCTTAATTATATTAGTATTATTATTTTAAACAAACCAGCAAAACAATACCCACTTTGCGTTCTTGGTTTCCTGTGGCTGTGGCTTCAAAATCATGGATATATAGCGTGGCCATCCAGTTCACCATGGACTTCTCATGGAGCTCAGTCTCCACGATGCTGGGATAAATGTGCTTATCCTTAAAAGCAGCGATGGCTTCTTCTTCCTCAGTCCATTCCAGAGTCTCATGGATGCCATCTCCTCCGAAGCGTTTGTTGTATCGGTCAAAATGCACCCTCTCCAGAACTAACCCGAGCCCAGGAGCCTTGGGAACATCAACTTTGTCCTCTCCCCAGCTCCTCTCGATCACCCCTTCATTCACATATCCTTTAACCACAGCGATCACAAGACCGATCATCTTCCGGATCTGGTGCATCATGAAGCTCTGGCCTGTTACTGTGATGACGGCAAACTCAGCTCCCTGCCTCACAAACGGCTCTCCGCAGGACATGTGGGTGATATAGCGCTTGGCGCTGGGGTCCCGAGGACCTTTTTGCGATGTGAAGTTGTGGAAGTTGTGGGTGCCTTTATACAGGCCAAATAAGCGGTTGACCTTCTGAAGGGTCTCTGAACTCAGACGGAATGAAGTGTCCTCCTGGTTATAGTTCTTTGGGGAGAAAGACACAGTGGGAAGCATGTAGGAATATGTTCTGGCGTCACAGTTGTTTTTGGAATTGAAGCCACCTGTGACTCTTTTGTAACCTGCAAGTTTGAGAAGATTTAAATGATGTACATATACATGATGTACAGATTTCTGTCAGTGTTATCATTAACTAACACTATTAAAAATCATGTTTTGTTAATTGGAATAAAGCTGAAATAAGATAAATAAATATAAATATTACACTACAAATTAAACTTAAAATCCTAAAAAAAAAATAGAAATCATGGCAACTAACTCAAAATAAATTTAAGCTGTAGTATTAAAATGACTAAAATCAGAACTGAAATAAAAATAGTAAAAGCTACTTAGAAATATTAAAAAAATGACAAAAGCACAAAAAAATGACTAAAACTAAAATGAAATCTGAAAATATAAAAATAAAAACGGTTTTAAAATATTAATAAATACAATAATAGTATATAAATAATACTAATATGACACTGATTTCTATCACTGAACAGGAAATATGTAAACAATAAACTTTAAGGTCAGACCTAAAATTCTTATGTGAGGCAGCAAATGTGCATTAATTTTGTCCAGGATGTTGTCAATCATCCACACCTTCAGAGACACAACTTGACCCGCAGCAGAAACACCCTGTTAATGCAATGAGAAGAAATCAGCAACTATACTTTTATAAAAAAAAAAAAATTATATATATTTGCCAATTATTTACTTTTGATTTGCTTAATCTTTTTAATTTTTTGGATTATGTAATCCATTCTTTGTTCTAGCCAGGAAGAATAGGGAAAGAAAGTTTATATATATATATATATATATATATATATATATATATATATATATATATATATATATATATATATATATATATATATACACACACACACACACATTTTATATATATATTTATACATTTTATTTCAATTAAAAAAAAAAAGTATTTTTTTTTATTTTTATTTTTTTAATGGTTTTAATTACCTATAATAGCCCTCAACTATAATAAAATACAATATTTTATTATAAAATATGTAAGTAATTGAGCATCGGATTAAAGCATTCACCTTATCTGTTCGTGCACACCGCTGGAAAGACATCTTCTTCATGTCATCTCCATGGCCCTCTGGAATACATCCTGCTCTCACAAGGGCAGTGACCAGCTCATCCTCAATGGTTTTGAACTGAGAGTTCTTTGCATTTCTCTTGATGCACAGGACAAGAATTAATGCTTGGACAACACAGTAATGTATAAATCACTATGCTGCATCATCATAACTCACCTGCATCCCATAATACCCTTTGCCTGAATATGCCATCAGCAGGGCCACCTTTTTCTTGGGGTATTTCCTCTCATCCTGGTTTGTTTTAAGCTTCTTGTCTTCATGCTCAGTCTCAGCATGTGTATCATCTGCTGGTCTTTTCAAAGCTTTGATTTGGGCGTCTGATGAATCCTCAGTCATCTTGCAGGGCATGCAAAATCCACGGAATTTTAATACAGGATCTGGCCACCCTGAAGAGCATTTCAGTTAGCTGTGAATATTAAATAATCTTTCATCAGTTACCTTACAGCAGAACGCATTGGTAAGAAACTCACCTTTGTTTTTGAAAGCTGGAATAAATGTGTGACGTGATAAAATATTAATGATCCTACAAGACCTCAGCATGTCATCACTCTTCAGTGAGATGCTCACCAATGTCTTTTGAACAAAACCGACTCAACTGCTTTTACGTTAACTGCCATTTTCTACAATATTTATTATATTATTTAGAAAACGAATTTTGTATGTATTTCTTACAGCAGTATAATCTATCTTCACCGCAACAACTTATTTACTTCCCCTGTACCATGCTTACACCCACGTGTAGTGAGCTTTCACATCTCGCCGAATATCGCGTGACCTAAAACGGGTTGCCAGGTTTTCAAAAAAAAAAAAAAATGTGAACAAGATGAGAAGCCATGTTTTTACAACCTTCCTAAATTGTAGTATCATTGAGATACTCCTATTATAGTTTTTATTAATATTTTTAATCTTAAATATTTTGAGTTTTTATTTTTTATATTTAACATTTTTATTTGAGTTAAGGGTTTTAGTAATTTTTTGTTTTGTCATTTTTTACATGAATATATAGTTTGCATTAATTTTGATTTCTTTTAGTTTTCGTTAAGAAATTTACAGTTAATCATAGTCACCTGATTTACAGTTAATCATATTTATAAACATATACATATCCAATTACAAAGAACATTTAATATTTATATATTTAAATAATTTTCCAATAATCTTTAATCATATATATATATATACGTGTGTGTGTATATATATATATAGTTTAGTATAAAATACTAATGTATAATTGAGTGTATACTAAAATTATATGAAAATATATTTATATTATGTTTTCAATTAAAATATACAATTTAATATACATTCATAAATATTTCTAAATGAAAAATATAATCGTAAAATTCTTAAACTGTTAATTCTTAAATATTTCGCAAATTATTTTAAATATTTATCAAACTACTTCTCAAAAAAAAAAAAAGCGATCAAAATCTCCAAAACCACAAAGGGATTTTAAAACATAACCAAACAAAAGGCAATTTATTTCAGTTTTCCTCTTTTATTGGTGCTGTACTGTTTAAAGCAAAAAGTTACATATTATATAGACATGAAAGAGTGTGTACAGGTCTTTTTGCAGAACAAACAACTGTAAATGTTTATCAACAGTCACAATTGGGAACGTTCATATCTTTGGTGGGGAGAGGGTGACGGAAAGCAAATCTCCATGCGTTTGTTAAATGTACAAGTTTTAAAGCGATACTTTACAATCCATATTTACACATGATACTGAGAGATCAAGGTAAAACAGATGTACGTCTTTATTACTGGAGAACAAAATGAGGACGTCAGACATCAGTGTAGTGATGCAGAACTGGTGAGCTCACATATTGCAAGTTTTAGTGTCTGTAGATTAATGACAAAGTGATGCTTAAATCAGATGACCAAACACTTCATGCGGTACACAGCGATTTAAAGTGTCACGATACATCCAATGGCCATTTAGGCGGCGATTAACAGTTGATGAATTAAACACAGTTTTTATTTAATGCAGTTTAAAAAGCACAACAAATGGACTGCAAGGGGAAAAACATCTTAATGCAGCATAATCCTCAAATTGTTGAGAGAGAAAAAAGCTATTACTCTTTTAACAAAGTTGTTAAAATTGCAATTTAACTGGTATGTATTAGAGGGGGAAAAAAAAATGCATGGCAACTGGCCTTTGGAACTCAAAACAGAAATAATAGCTTATATCTCACTATCATGACACCGCACTTCAGTTTATTCAAAGAAAACTAGTATGTATGATATTTAAACGCACACAAATACATTCACACACATAAAAGTGAAGCAAAACTAAATCAATCCCACTGCATCTCAACCCAATCAAATTCACCCAATCAAAACACAACTCACTCCACACTGACAATGTACAAAAACAAAGAAAGAAAAAAAAGGAAATATAACAGCAAATATTTTTTCAGTGTTTCAGTTTTTGCTTTTTTTCTTTAAAGGCACATTTTAAAAATATTTTAAATATTTTCAACACACTGTTCATATACAGCACAATTGAAATAAGGCTAAAAAGCACTGACTACGTAACTCTACAAAGAAAGTAGGGAAATGTGGTGTTCACACTAAATGGTCCGCTCGATTTTTAATGTCCTAACTAACAAAAGAGTCCTCAAACAGTGCAAGCTAAATTGTCTACTATCTTAAGACCTGTCCTTTATATACCTGCTTCAGATCATTCACAGCTCACATCAACAACAGGAACACCTATGCATGCGCAACCTAAAAGGAAGTACATTCTGTCCTCAGAACAAACACTATAAGTGGGCATTAAAGTCCCAGTTTAATCTAGACGGAAATCAGGAACAGGACTGATCGCCAGGGCACACATATGATTCCAATAAGAGGTATAATTAAGAGTTCCTTACAAATTCTACCATATTTTGAAGCCAAACTAACTTTAATACCACCGTTATCTAAACTAGAAAATGCACTAAAGATTTTTTGGCATAATATTTAGACCAAATAACAGCTAAAATCTTCTGTGATGGCTTATGAACCTCGTCTTGCCCTAATGCGACAAACTTAAAAAAGCCGAACTACATTCAGACAAATGATTGCCAAACACAAAATAAAAAGACGAAAATAGCTATTAAAAAAGACGAAACTTAACAGCTCATAGGAGATGTCCAAACACCACACGCAATGTTAATTTCCTAGACATTTTAAGGAGGAAACAAGGATTTGACATGCTCTTACTTGGTAAACATACACTAAAGTGCTACAAATGATTTTGCTGGCTTTATACAGTCTCCTTCTGTGGAAAATTGAGAATGTCTTTTAAATAACTGGCAAAATTATTTGTTTTTTGAATGGCTTGTAATTTGGTCATTGAATTTCTGATTAATCTCCCCAGTGAGGGATAATTTGGCCCACTTACAACATTCAAATGGTACACAGATCGCCATTTTGCTGGTTTGCAACATTCATCCAGAGATTATATCTTTCTTTATATAACCAACCAAACAAAATGACTTCAACTTCAATCACACAAAGCACCCTCATATGCACTATTAAATCACTAATAATCATCTTAAAAGTGTTTTTCTAGTTAACGTAGTGAATGGGCAGATCACTGACTACAAACTATGGAAAATATAAGAAACTGATGTTCTGGGGTGGATAAACCTCATCTAAGATTGCACAACCCAATTATAACACGCAACCAGATCCTATGTGAGCCAACATGTGCACTGAGAAACATGTTTGTACTACACTTTAAACCTGGTGAGAGAATAATTGTGGAAACAGGTTTCATCTTGACTACTGACACAGGTAATATTCTGTCCTTCTGTGTCTGCGATGATGTAAAGTGGCAACACATCCAAATCTTCACCTCTCTCCACCATTATGACATCAGCTGTCAATCAGGTTAACGTGGTCCAATCAGAGGGCCGTTCCCTCCCCCACAGCACTGGAAAAAGATTGCTTGAGATAGAAATGGGAATCTTGATGGTGTAACAGCAGCGTGGTGGAGAGGCTTTACACACAGAGACCCGACTGCAAGGCGTTGAGACGGCGTTCGATGCATTGCTTACCTGTAGAGAAATATCATACTGGTTATGCAAATGTTCTTAAAATGACATCTTACATGTTAAAACATGGACTGAAGTCTATTGTAGTACTCACACTTGCTAATGCTGAGGATGTCAGCCTGGTCTGTGAGGAGGAGAGACAGACCCTCCATGAGCAGCAAGGCCTTATGGTAGCGCTGAACTGATGCCTCCCCTTGATGAAACATCTCATCTAGAGCAGCCGTCTGCACCTGTAAGACCAGACCACTTCTTAAATACACTTAACAAGCAACTGTTGAAAGCTAAAATTCACAATAGAAAAGAGCTTGGAAGTCAATTTCCTGACATTTCTAGACTATTTTCATACCATCTGTACAGTGTGGCTGAAAAGAAGCCTCTCTGCGGTGATGCTGTTGATGTGGTCCATGAGTTTGTGTTTACGGGAGAAGAATCGCTCCAGCTGAGCACTCAGAGAACGGCAGGACATCACGCTGTACTTGTACAGGTCATTCAGCCTCCTCACCACTGAAAAAAAAAAAAAAAAAAAAAAAAAAAAAATCAAGGTGAAAACCAAAATTTTTAGTGATTTATATGCAAACTACAGTTGGTCTCAAGTGTTTGTACATTGGACACTGAATCTCTAATATTTTAGTCCCATAAAACACTGTGGGTCAGTCTCTCTACACCAGATTTTCCCAAACTGGGGGTTTATAATTAATATAATAATAATAATAATAATAATAATAATAATAATGAAAAATTTAAATAAATAATGTAAAAATTAAAAAAAACAAACAAAAAAACATTAGGTTCTGCTGACAAAAAGGTTTGGGTATCCTTTCCCTAGACCCTATATTTTTTATATATATATATATATATATATATATATATATATATATATATATATATATATATATATATATTAGGGCTGGTAAGTGATTAAAATTTTTTAATCTAATTAATTACATGATGTGGCGATTAATTAATCTAATTAATCGCAAATTAATCTCACATCAAATTTGGCTGAGAAATTACTCCCAAAAAGATAATTTAAAGTTACATTGTTGTGTAAAGCATCAAACAGACATTACAAAAAGTAGCCTACCTTCAGCAGGAAATCAAAGTCAAAGTCAAAGTCAAAGTCTGCTTTATTGTCAATTCTGCCACATGTACAGCACATACATACAGAGAATTGAAATTGCGTGACTCTCAGACCCATGGTGCATACAGTTAACAATAAAACACTAACAGTAGACATAGAATGCAGATAAATACAGTTTAAAATATAAAAACAAACTATACAGATATACAAATAAGGACATTGTAGAAAAGAGAAAAGAGTTAGATTAAATATTTTGTTTGATAAAATTTATTACATATACTCTTTTGGACCATGAGCTTGAGTAAATGATGACACAACTGTCATTTCTGGATGGGTGAACTATACCTTTAATAATGAATTTTTTTATTATTACTATGGAAATATGAAATTATTTCTTTACTGAAATGATACTCTAAATAATAAACTAAAACTGCCAGTAGGTGGTGGTAAATGTCTTAATAATTAAGTCATTGAGTCAATTATTCATTCATTTGATTCATTCAAATGGCTGATTCATTCAGGAGTGAAGTAAATTGTTCTTTATTGACGAAAATTCAAACAGGGGCATTTTTGCCCCATATCTTGAATTTTAGGGACATTCTATCTACGTTCTCTAGGCTCCATCAAGCAGTGAGTTGTTGCCCTGCCTCATATTTGTCATGAATCAACTGTATGAAATATCGGATGACCCACATAGGTCTGGGGCGGGGCAAGTGCGTTAAATGCGTTAATAATTTTAACGCGTTATTTTTCACTGTAATTAATCTAATTAACGCGTTAAATTACCAGCCCTAATATGTATGTGTATATGTGTGTATACATATATATATATATGTGTGTGTGTGTGTGTGTGTGTGTGTGTGTGTGTGCGCGCGTGTGTATGTGTGAATGTGTGTGTATATATATATATATATATATATATATATATATATATATATATATATATATATATATTAGAGACAAAATCATTAATATATTATAAATAATTATTTTATGTATTGACTCTTTTTTTATACAAACGCTTTGAAACATTTTAAAATTAATTTTTAATGCCTATTTATGGGAACTATACTTAAAAAGTGGATGTCACTGTAATGCTTTACTATCGTGGTGAGAAGAAAGTATCTGAACTGCTGACCTTGTTTGACGGTGCTCGAGGGGTAGAGTTTTCCCTGCTTGATGCCTTCCATGGCTGTGTGTAGTGAAGATGACAGAAGTTCTGCAGTCTTCATGTAAAGCACCAACTGCTCAGCATAACTGTAAAATAAATACACACGTATATAATGCCACTCTACACACAACCTGACTATAGATCTAAAGTCTTTTAATTTCTGTATTAGTGGACTTTGAAGTTACAGGTTATTAAACAACACTAATAACACTGTCCTTCTGCTGTCAACATGTATAGAACAAAAAGCAACTACAGAGATCTCCTCACCTCCACTCTCGGCTCAGGGAGCTGATCTGGTCAGCAACCAAACTCTGCTGCTGGAGCAGGCTGGTGGAAGAGAGGTCGGCCTGGGCAGCCTCTCCACCCCGGGCTCCTGCCACCTCCACCATACAGTGAGCAAATTCCAGCATGAACCGGAGCCTGCGGAGAGTCTCCGTGTGTTCCTGCTGTGGTGGAGAGAAATGTGGCGTTAAACTCAAACATAAACTTGCTAACTTGACTATATCAAAATGTAATACAGTAAGTTGGTGCTTACCTCCATTAGGGTCTCCTCTGGTAGTTCAGGGGCTTCAAAAGTCACGGCTGAGATGGGGTCAGTGAAACCATAGCGGGGACTTGAGGGCCCCTCGTAGTAGTCCATGCAAATGCCTGTTTGTGGGTAGCGGCTGGTGAGGGACCCTACTGGACTAATGGAGCTTGAAGAGCCTGCTGTGAGACAGCGAGGGGTTCAGGTCAGTGTTACCCTGAAGGATCGACGTTAATAATAATAATATTATTAATAAAAAAATATTTTACCTGAGAACATCCTTGAGCGAGAACTCTGAGGAGGTGTTCCTCCACTGGGAGGAGAACCCACGGTGAACACCACTCGAGCAGGGCTACCTGAGCCCACCACAAAGCCTCCACCACCAGGTGGCGCTGTGAGCAGAAAAAATAAGAGAGTGTTACATGAAAACTGTATATAACTTAACATTAAATATAATCCCTTTTACTCACATAAACCTGTTTTACAGGTTTACACTACTGTGTTTGGAGATTTTGACTTTCAAAAATTCAGCTTTGCCATTACAGGAATAAATGACATTCTAAAATATATTAAAATAAAAATTAGTTACTTTATATATTGATAAAATTCAATGTCAGTGAGCTTACCTGTGATGTCTATGGCTCTGTCAGAATTGAGATTCTCCATGCTGCCTCTTTCTCCTCTCTGCCCCCCAAACGCTGCCATCAGCAGCACATCAGATAGGCGGCTGGCGCTCTGAGACCTGCCCCGACAAGAAAGAGTGAAGAAGATTATAAAAGAGAAAGCAAAAGAAGAGGAAAAAATAAAAGCAGTAAGGAACGCAAACGACAGCGAGTCCAGGGTTCCGTTCCAAAACTAGGAGAGCTGACTAGCTTTTTGAAGAGCGTCATTGTAACTTAAGAGGTTTCATTTTGTTTACAACACTGCCCATGTAGACAGTGAGACAATTACTAGGGTTTGAAGAGGAGCAAATATCCATCCAATTATTTTTTTCTTACCTCCCAAAGCCTTTCTTCTCCTCAGGCTGGTAGGCAGGTGACAAACTAGCCTCTCCCTGAGCTGGTCTGAGGCCCTGGTGGGTCAGAAACGTGACCATGTTTGGGGAACTCGGGGGCTTGGGAAACTCAAATGGGGGCATGGCCTGGGATGGAGAAAGGAGAGGATATTTTTACATCATTTATTTGCATTTATCAGACCGTATTCACAACAGCGTTCAAAAAATCTGGGGTCAAGATGATTTTTTTAAAATATAAATAAGTACTTTTATTTAGCAAGTATGCATTAAATTGGTCAAAAATGTCAGTAAAGACATTTATAATGTTACAAGATTACATTTTAAAATTTATTAAAACAAAAACAAAACAAAAAAAAAGTTATTTTAAATTGCAGTAATATTTCACAATATTACTGTTTTTACTCTATTTTTTTATCAAATAAATGCAGTCTTGGTGAACATAAGAGACTTACCTTATATAACAACTTACATAAGAGAGATCTTACCAACCCCAAACTTTTAAACAGGAGTTCATACCGAGAGCTCATGGACACACAAACAGACAGAATGAAATCTTACTCTGGAAGGAGAACCCAGGATGGTTGGTAGGGGGTTGCGTTGCATAAGTTCACTGAGCCTGGGTGAGGAGTGCAGGGTCCTAAAGAGCATCATGTTTCCCTGAGGGGCCACCACCGGGTCTGAATGCTGCTTCCTGATCTTCTGCCTGCACCCACCAGCCGCCTCCAGCAAACAGGGAGCGCTGTTGAGCCGAGTGCCCAGACCCTGCTGCTGTGGCCGAGCCTTGGTTTCTAAACCGATACAGACAGGAAGAGTTCAGAAGAGTCATCCAGTAATAGGAAAAATAAACAAAAAACAAAAAAAACCACTAATGGATAACATTCGCATTCTGGGAAGAGCTGAAAGCAATTGTTTCCCAACTTTCCTGACATGCAATATTTACAAAAGGGAAAGTAACTGGGCTATGCAATACAATCATCCCATTTAAAAAAAAAAAAAAAAAATTATGACAAAACAGTATCCAAACAGAGGAATAATGATTTTACCTCCACCCCGAGAGCCCCTGTGACCCATTTCTGCAGTTGTTGGGCAAATTTGGCCTGGCAACTCAGGAATTGTGCCCACTTTTGAGACAACAGCAAAGCAGAGAAGGACAGAAAGAGCCAGAGAGTTTGTTCAGAAACACAAGGGTTCTCTAGCTAAATCATCTTTAGCTAAAGTGACATGACTTGGGATTTGGGCAAAAGAAAGCAGCACTCACCCTGTGGAGAGAGCTGGAAGGGTTTCGCGCCTCCTGTGGACAGCCTGCGGGAAGTGAGAGCAGAACCAGACTGAGGAGGAGAAGGCCCTATCCTTCCACAGGCCAGAAAGCTCCCGCTACTGCATCTCTGGACTGTGCCAGACCTGTGAAAGAAAGAAATAAAGAAAGATAGAAGAAAGGAAAGAAAGAAAATAAAGAGAAGAAGAAAATTAAACGAATAAATGCCTTTCAAAATTTAAATCAAAATGAATAAAAATTAAACAAAAATTTAGATACAAAACAATTCAAATTTGAACAAGTAAATTGAAATTCAAAGAAGTTCATGTACCGCTTTATTAATTTTTAAAAATACTTTACATTTTGCACATGAGAGCATAATTAATGATGGTATTTAGGTTTTGATGCAAAACTTGCGTTGCACCAAAGAAAATGCCTCTGTTGCGTAACAGAGTTGACCTTCTTTGAATTAAAATTCAGTAAATGTCTCTTCTTGTCATTCTGAATCAACTTCCTGTGGAGCATGGCTGAGTGAATTAAAATTCCAATTCTTAAATTTCAAGGAAGAAATACTAGAAATGTCACTCACTGTGGAGAGCCCTCTTGACCTGGGAACTGGAGGTTTTGCTCCATGCGCTGGTAGTTGTGAATCTGTGTGGGGACTGGAATGGGTACGGACTGCCCATAGTTGCCATAGTTACTCCCAGAAAACTCACTCGGCCTGCTGAGAATGAGGCGGAAATAAAAAGTAGAGGGAGGGCCAAAGATATGGAGCGACGGAACAAATAGAGAGAGACAGACAGGAAAAAAGGGAAAACATAAAAGCACAAACATCAGTATCTTCCATCACCTGATCGATAAAATAGAAACATTTCAAATCTCACAGGACATTTCTGGATATAAGCACATGCAGGGAGAGATCTATGACCGCTTATTGTGCAAGTCTGTGGGTTTCATGGGCCGTGTTTAATAATGAAGGAGAACAAGATGATCTGTGCCCATCAAAGATGCAATCCTCAAGCCAATCTAGGACTTATTTCCCTTGTGGCAAAAACCCTGAACTTCAATGACCCAGAAACCAAAGAGTGAAAAGATTAGCCTTTGCTAGACAGGAAAAGTCATTTTCTGTCTTGCTGCAACATGTAGAAACTGTGACCTGAAAAAGGCCCATGGTTTCTACTCATAACTTGGATGTTAGGATGTGCAAAACTACATATTTACAAAATGCACTGGTGGGTTCTTCTGAATCTTTCGACACACTAATTAAAGCACCAGCACAAAAATAAACAAACAAATAAAAATAAATAATTATAAAAATAGTTAAAAATAAATTAAAATAAATAAATGTCAATCAAAATAAATATAAATAAAAAAATTAATTAATTAAATTAAATAAATACATATAAAATAAAATAAATAATTCCATGACTAGACAACTATCGTGACTCAACCAGATTTGCTTGCAAGAAAACAGCTGAAATGCCCTGACATGAAAAGGTCATTTTGTTAGTCATTTTTTAGCGCTTTAAGCTCATCCGGCTGTGTTCTTACCCGCTGGGTCCTGGAGAGCTGCTGTAGGAGGGAGAGCGTGGTGGGGTTTTTCCTTGACTGCACTGACCTCCAGACGCCAGAAGAGAACTCCTAAAGCAGCATAGAGATGGAGAACATAAGCAGTGGATTCATGCCAAATGATCCTCTCAAATATGTTAGCATGGTTAATTAGTGAGGGAAATTTACTCCATTTAACCATATCAAACTGAAAATTTAATTATGCAAGCTGTAAAGAGCGTTTACAACCAACCATAAAAGACTGTGCCAAGTGCGCAGTTTCTTATTTTATATATTACCATTCAAAAGTCAGGGTCAGTAATTTTTTTTTTTATGGAAACAAATGGGTTCTTTTATTCAGCAAAGCATAAATTGATTAAAAGTGATTTATAATGATATGAAAGATTTTTATTTC
Organism: Spinibarbus caldwelli; assembly: GCA_039654775.1. Lineage (NCBI taxonomy): Eukaryota > Metazoa > Chordata > Actinopteri > Cypriniformes > Cyprinidae > Spinibarbus > Spinibarbus caldwelli. The sequence goes on from CM077259.1 coordinate 8,424,658, forward strand.
AAATAATGCTGCTCTTTTGAACTTTCTATTCATCAAAGAATATTAATCATCGGTCAACATTCAACATTAATCAATGGTTTTCAACACTGAAAATAATATGAGCATCAAAAGAGCAAAAAATGATTTCTGAAGAATCATGTTGCAAACCGGGTTCAAACTTGCACCAGCACCAGTGCAAATATTAGGACATTATTAGAGCTTACATATTATTAGAGCTTACTTATGAATTTAGCATTTTTATTAAAATATCTGTCCCTAGGAATCAAACCCATATCCTTGACTTTGCTATTGTCATAATAAACTTGGTTTCGATTTGTATGACAGATTAACTTTTAAAGTCAAGCAGAAAACTGATTTTTTTTTTTTTCCCTCTGTGGGATATGTAAACTTTTAAAGTGAGCTCTTACCCACTACACATCAGACTGTCCTGAAGAACTTTTCCTGTCGGCATGTCACAGGTAAGCTCACCTAAAAAGACAGAGAGGAAAAAAAAGATGATAAATACCCAGAATTCCCACTTTAACAGGACAGTCACAATGTTTTTTAATAGAAATATAATAGCTGGCAGGACAAAGTTCTCGCAGGCTTACTGGGTAAATGAGCTGGAACCATGACAAAATCATCAGTGTCACAGGACGAGTTCTTGCTACTGCTGCCGCCTCCACCACCTCCCGAGTCCTTCAGCAGGTATCCTGGAGAATCCTGGGTAGGGGAGGCTAATGGCTTTGCACGGACCTGCTGGATCTCTGCAAGGGATTGCTACAAAATATATAAGAGTATGAGTTCTGAGAGTTACGTAGTCCTGAATCATTAACATCCAGTCCTGCTTAAACATTTATATTCTTATTAAAAGAATAAAAGATCATAAAAATAGCTTTTTTACTGCCCTGACGAAGACATCTGACACAGCAGAAGTTTACAAAAATATAAATATTACACTATATTTGATGGAATATACTTAAATATTATTTATTCTTCTTCAGGGATAGTAGTGTATGTATTCTTCTTCAGTGAAATACTAAAATCTTTTAAATTAATATTTAAATTAATTTAAAATTAATTAATAACTGACATTGATAAACTGATAATAACAGACTTTAATTTGTACCAAAAAAAAAAAAAATGTTCAAATAAATGCTGTTCTTTTGAACATTCTATTCATCAAAAAAAAAAAACAACATCAAAAAAATCTTTCCTGACCCAAAACTTTTGAACAGCAGTGTAAAAAAAGAAAGAAAAAAAAAGAATATAAAATATACATTTTTAAGGTCTCTTTAATAAAAAGAAAACTGCCATTTATGACCATTTATAGACCTCAAATAACAGAATGTGACAGTATGATTTCTTTGCTTTTAAAGCCTTGACCTCTATACAGCATTCTGATACCATGAGACCCATAAAATACCACAAAATACAGAGCTGATTAACATGTGGCTCCCATCACAGATTAGTGTTACAAGCCACCATAAAATGTTAAGAAAGTGCATCTTTGTTCGAGAAGGCAGCTGACTGCTGTGCTTATTTATCTTCATGTCAAAATCAAAATTATTCTTTTATTATCTGTGCCCTGTCCTGTTGCTGTCTTTCTGTTGCACTGTAGAGCTTCTGTCACAAAAACAAATTCCTCGTATGTGTAAGCATACCTGGCCAATAAAGCTCATTCTGATTCTGATTCTGATGTCTGTGACAAACTCCTGACACTCCAACACTTATCTGTGCAACTGACACAATGAACCACCACTGATTTTACAAATGAATTAGTCGGACATGAACACACACACACTTACAGGAGGAGAGGCCAGGTGTGAAGTAGACGAACTGCTGCATGAGCTTGCAGAGGCTGAATTGGGAAAGCAAGTCACAGTCACTGGAGCAGCTGTGAAGAACACACAGACACATACACTTAATATCCTGGAAGATGGATTGTATTTTCCATAAATACAGTACACTATGATGTCCGATGACTTGAAGCAGGTCTTCTCAACTCTATCCAACAATTTCAAGCATATAAAGTCATAATTTTGACATCTACTTAGTTTATTTTCAAATCATTGTAATAAATACTAACATGACCTAATTTTAATTAAACATGTTAAATATTAGCTGTGTATCACATTTTGTAACACAATAAATAAATAAACAAATACCCAAAACACCATTTGGACCCTTTTACAGCATGGCAGTAAACAAGCAAGTGATCTCATTCAGTTTTCTAAATTTTTTACACAAATTGTAAAAATTTTGTTTTCTCAGCCATTCAACCATGTTATAACAGATACTGCAAGAAAAATAAAATGATTCAACAATATTTTTCTTTATTTTATGTTGTAATTGTTATAAATATTTTTAATATATATTTATTAATTTTCCAAATTTGTTCAATTTAATTTTGATTTAATATTTGACACTAAGTTTAAGATAACAGTCCATTTAAAATAATAGTAAAAACATTGTTTTAAAAGGCAGTGTAATAACTCACACTTCTTCATAGAGGAGCTTGCCTCCAAGAAAGGGTGTCTGAAGAATTCATCTGGAAAAACACAAATATTTCACAATCAGCTTAAAAAGGTTGCACAATGAATTATAAACTCATTGCCAAAACTAAACTTATAAATAAAAAACATCGCCTCATCATCTAGATCATCATCTATGGGCATAGACATTCAGGATACTGACCAAAGTCCATACGGTCCTTATGGTTCCTCTGCAGGAGGCCAAGCAGCAGGTGTCTGAGATGGCTGGAAGTTTCTCTGGGAATGCTGTAGAGATAGAAGGGGAAAGAGAGGGAATTTTACACATGCTTATGCAGAATCTGTACTCCAAAACTAATCTGAAAAGTATCATTAGCTATCAGAGTCAATAAGAGATGCACTTACTTTGGGTTAAGTGTTTTATTTTTCTCATAAAACAATCTGAGTTCCTGGGGACTGCTGGCCTGATGGATGGACAATCACAACAAACTTAAAAATCGCAAAAAAGCACATTTTATATGATTGCTTTCTTATTAATTTTTTATTTTCCTAATGGCATAATATCTCACATTTGAAAATTACATCTATACAATTAACTATAATTAGAATGGTACATACCTGAAATGGAGCTTTCCCAGTCAGGCACTGAAACACAATGGTCCCTATACTCCACAGGTCAGCCTTGGCATCATAGTTCTGTGACATAATAACCTCAGGTGCCTGGCAAATAGCATTTGAGAGTTATAATAAATGAGATACAATGAGAACAATCACAATGATGCACATATATGAACAAAGTCTGAAAAGGAAATGTGCAAATCATACCATGTACATTGGGGACCCACAGAGTGTGGCGGCCATCATGTTGTTCTGGAGGTACCGTGCGAAGCCGAAGTCAGCTGAGGAGACCAAAATATAATATTAGAAACTGGTGAAGCAATGCACTCTGGGAAATGGCAAACCAGTTTTAGATAAAAGTGAACACTGTTAAAATTATTAAATAGACTACAAAGAGTGGCTTTAGAAGTCATTATATTGTTTTACATTACATTTTCATATCACTAAACATAATTTTATCATTGCCCTAAAGCTATTTAATTTGCAGGGAGACTTAAGATAGTCATTTAACGTGAAATCACTAAGCAGAACACAAACAAAATGTTAAAAACAAGGCTTGACTTGCAAAAGCCAGACCTTCTTAAGCATATGGACATGGTATCTAGAATTTCTAATGCTTTGGAAGCTGAGAATGTAAAAACGATACACCAGATGCAAAAACACTGGCACTGGCACACACACCTATCTTGATGCAGGTGTTGTTGGAGTGGGACTTTCGGCCTGCAGGATGGGACAACAGGATATTCTGGGGTTTCAGGTCTCTGTGGATGATCCCTTTGGCCTGAAGGACTCTCATGGCCCCCGCGATCTGCTGCAGGAATACTCGGATGGTGTCTTCACTTAAAGTGCCCTTAGCTAAAAGAGCATTAGAAGATGAGTTCATTGGGGCTCGCCAATATATAGTTATCAAATGTTTAAAATATATTTATGATGATTTTGCTGGTGATAGAAAAAAAGCAACATTAATATGGAAAATAAAAATAATTACCATTAACATAGTGGTACACATTAATGTTTAAATGTAGCAAATGTAAATGGATTAGAGAAGAACACTGTGGGAATTAAACACTACCATTCAAATGTTTTATTTTTTATGTTTTTTCTTTTAAGTCTTTTATGCTCACCAAGACACTGTTTTCTCTTTGAATATATTTTAAAAAGTAATTTATTTCTGTACTAGCTAAGCTGAATTTTCAGCAGCAAATACTTTAGTCTTCAGTGTAATGTGATCTTTCAGAAATCATTCTAATATGCTGATTTGATGCTCAAGAAACATTTCTTATCAAATGCGAAAACAGTTGTGCTGCTTAATATTTTTGGGGAAACTGTGATACATTTTTCTCTATTCATGGTATGAACAGAAAGTTCAAAAGAACAGCATTTGTTTGAAATATAGAAATATTTGTAACATTTTAAAATGTCTTTATTGTCACTTTTGATCAATTTAATTTACTACATCCTTGCAGAATAAAAGTATTAATTTTTTAAAAAAAAATCTTACTGACCCCAAACTTTTGAATAGTAGTGTATCTTGACATTTAACTGGATTGTTAATGAATTCAGGTCTTCTCATTCACAAAAATGCATCACCAGTTAAGTAATTTCAGATCAAATTCATGAATAGCATACCATCAAAAAACTAAAAAAATATTGAGATAATGTATTCTATTATATCACCTGGCCTTGACTCTACACTGTTTACACTACATATAGTCCATATAACCAGTTACAGATTTTACAGGCAAATCAAATGCAAATTCAAAATGCAATCCTTCCACAGTGCAATGCATATAAACTAAGACAGCACTGCATAGTTATTGTCTATAAATTCAAATACTACACATTGCATCTATAAGCAAAGCAATATTCTGTAGAGGATTGCCTTTTTTTCTCATGTCAAGATTCCATAAGAAAGAAAATTGTTGTCTGGATTTTTCAGAACAACTGCTTCCTCTAAAAAAAAAAGCTCACACCCTACAATCAACAGTTTCAGCTTCCTCAGACCCGCTTTAAACAAAACATACATACACAAACACACACCCTTAACCCTTCTGGCCTAACTTCCTGAGTCTGGCTTTGCATGCTTTTGAAATAAACTGATATCCCTTTTTTCATCGCACAAGCAAAATAAGCAAAAAAACTGTGGCAATTAAAGCTAGGATGAACCTCCCTGTTCTATGAAAGCAGAATTTATTGCAATTTAACACAATTATGTATTATTAAGAGTGAACACATAATTTAATAAAGGAGGCTGGTGTGCTGAGAATCTACAAAGCAAAAAAAAAAAAAAAAATGCCAAAAAGAGGCCAAAGCATGATAAATGAGATGTCCCACTTACAGTGCAAGTAGTCAGCCAGATCTCCCCCATTGCAGTACTGCAGTTAAAGAAAGAACATTGAGCTTTTTAATATGAATAAGAGCACCACACAATGCTGTATAACAAAACCTGCATCTGAATGGGGCTTAGTTCACTTCACAGAGAGAGACAATTCAGATGCATATTAAAATGAGTCATTCAGAAAAGATGGGCCGTTATTTTCCTTTGTGCACCACTGATGGGCTTCCCAGTGGCCCCACTGATTTTCCATTGAGCTTTTCTGAGAACTGACATGGTGGTGAGGCATCTACAGGAAGTTGAGCTTCATAGCAATTGGAAAAACTTCACAAATCCTCACTGTGTCACACAAGACAACATGAATTTAAGTCTGTTTCTGTCTAAGGGTGTTGCTATTAACAACTGCAGCTGTCTTCCATTGGCCCCGGGGATGGCTAATTGCAGGCATTACCAGGTACAAGACAGATAAGATCAACAACAAAAGACACTGGGAAAACAGGCCCACTTACCTCCATCACTAGGTACACAGAGTTTGCCGTTTCCTAGAAAAAAAAACAACACACGAGTAATTAGATTCAACACTGGTACAGACAGGTGGCCGGAAAAGTAAATGAATTCATGTTCTTTAATATATATTCAAAGGATCTGTGCATAACATATCATGTTGAGACTTGTGCGGGAACATTTATTATAGAGGGCATTGGAACTGGTGTTAACAGCTTATTTGCATGTATTGTAAATGCATTGGGTTGACACTAATCCACACATGGCTTGTGTTTTCTCTGCACTGGGTCATAATGGGCTAATAAAGGCCAGGGGGAGGGGAAAGGTCACTGGCTTCGTTAGTATTGTACGTTTTCAAAGTCCAATGTGCGAAGTGTGCGATGGTGTGACGGATTTCTATTCAAGGCAGCCACAGCACACACCATTGAACCTCACTCAGACACAAGAGAGTACAGATACTGCTGATAATGTGAAATGTGAGTAGTGGTAACCACGCTCCTAGGGTGTTGTGGGTGATTTCCAGTGTGTAACTTTGCAGTTGCTCTGGTTTGAGTGGATTTAGTGCATGCTGTGTGGTTATCATGAATTATCTGCCAAAATTTAACATTGAGATGAGTATAGGTTAAACAATACAAACATTTTGGCTTATTTTATTGTCATACAATGGCGAACTCTAGCAAAATTAGAGATCGAAAGTTATTTTTATTAATTTAAAAAAAATTAAATAGTTTACAGTAGTAAACTATTAGTAATACAATAGTTTTAACAAATTAAATTAATTTTAAAAAGATTGACTAGACTCGGTGTTAGATGACAGTAAACGTAATCTGAATGTAAAAATAAGCATGCACAATTTTATTTATTTAAATAATTTTAAATTTGTATTGTACAACAATTTATTGTAAAAGATATAAATTCACAATCATGTATATATATATGAGTATATATATATATATATATGAGTATATATATATATATGAGTATATATATATATATATATATATATATATATATATATATATATATATATATATATATGAGTGTGTGTGCTTATTTGCATTAATTTGCATTATGAAAGGACACCAATAACTTATAAAAATAACAATTAAAATTTAATTAAAATCAATAATAATATAATATCTATATAATAAAATAAAAAAAAAATCTTTCATGAAAAAATCTTTCTTCTGCTTAACATTTCAGGTGACCATTGTCTTCAATTGAGACAAAAACACTTTCAACATATCTTCTATTCCACAGAAGAAAGAAAGCCATACAGGTTTAGAACGAATAAATGATAACAATTTTCATTTTTGGGTGCACTATCCCTATAAGTATGATGCCAATAAAAATCAACCAATGAAAATATTGTTTTAGATAATGCTTTTGAACCTGTTGATCTTTATACAGACAACTATAAAGCAGCAATGTCAGTCTATAGGCTTTAGGACAATGATTAACATATATATAACTATATAAACACACACACACACACACACAAGCTATTAGAACAGAACTGTCTTCAGTACATATGAACTGACTAAACAAAACAAGTGCATGGTGTCTTCTTAAACCCATGCCAGATAGGCTTCTCCGAAATGGCCAAAGCACTAAATATTCAACTATCCAGACAATCACTATCGGTTCTACAGGACAGGTTGCGTTTGCTATCAAGTCAGCTTTTATGGCACCATAATCCTATTATTAACCGAGCCCATGGCCGAGGCCTCTCGAAAAAATACAGAGTAGCCCACTCAGAATGACCTTATCACTTAGCAACAGATGACCTCCCCCCTTGCGGTGTCCGCCTCAACCAATCAGCCGAATCGGCTGATCCGTGACTGGCATATGCTGCTGACTCAGCGTTGCCGAAGTTATACTTTCTGCCACTGAAGATAGACTTTAGCCGACTGTGCAGCCAGACTGAAACTAAGCCAAACATCGCTGTTTAATGACAACTAGCGCTTGAATGAGCTTGGCAATTCAGTTGGGAAAATCCAACAGGCCCAACATCACTCACAGACAGTTTGGTGCCTAGATGATTGATGTTCATGTGGGTGATCAAGTGAGCTTTGCTTATGAACACAGTAGACCCGTGAGATCTGCTAATGTTGAATTTTACCACAGGCGCAGTGGAGACCCTACTAAACTAGTTCTGGAGAGGATTTTTGTTATTTTTTACTCAATTGCTTTGTTGCTCATCCCATTTCAAACACAACCATTATATTTTTTGACCTTGATAGTTAACCTCAAATGTTACTGAACTTGTTGAGAACCCATTTTACACACAGATATATGCACATTTTTAAAAATAAAGGTTCCAAACAAATACAAGTTTGTCATGTGTAGCAAAGAGCCAAGCAGCTCAAAGACTCTTCCCTCCAGGGTAGTGCAAGAACTACTCGAACTTTAATGGCATTCAATTCACAGACAGTCAACACCACAGCAGAAAGTGGTGTGACTATTCAGGAGATGTGAGAAGAGATCAGATCAGAGAAGCATGTGGCGGAAATGTGCAGAGACACTTGAGCTGTACCTTTTGAAAGCAACACCAGAGTGTGAGCCTTCTTTCACCAAATTGTCATGAATGAAGTGGAGACAAAAGCAACATCAAACCTCAGTATAAACTGTAAATGATAACCAAAAAAAAAAGTTCAAAAGGTACTACGTAAACTGCATGGATATGGCAAGCCTTCAGTAAAGTGGTATATATCATAGTAAAATGGTATTATTTAACATCACATGGTAGCACAGTAGTTTTGATCGACAGAGGTTTTCAATGACTAACGCCGATACTGATAAAGCTAACAATTAAATTGCTAAAACAAGGGAAAAAATACTTAAATGGATAGTTCACCCATTATTATAAAAACATGTTAATTTGCATTTCGAAGACTAAACAAGGTATTATGGGTTTGGAACAAAATGAGGATGAGTAAATGATGACAGTACTTTCATTTTTGTGTGAACTAACGCTTTAAAAATGAAAACAATTAAACAAAAATATAGGCAAAAAAATAAAAAAATAACCTTAGCTTATCAATAATAAAATTGTATTACTTTTTAATTAGTTATAATAATTTAAAAATGTATTGACTAATAATTTTTTATCCTTTTTTTAATAATATGGGGAATAACTATAGCCAATCAAATTACTATGGTTATTATTTCAGAAGTGAGTAACAAACATTGTATTACAGTAAAAACATCAAAGCATTTACAACTGGTTAGAGGTACAAGTTGCATGTCTTTTGTACTCCCACTAGCTTTTACTTCCACCAGTAAAACACGCCTGACACATTAACCTCAAAATGACCCCAGGGCAGAGCAAATACTGAGAACCCAGGTGTTTGAAAAACGTGTCAACACTTCAATGAAACCATTTCACCAGTCTGGCTACACAGGTTTCACTTGCACCGTTGCAAGAAAGGCTTTTACTAAGTGCCAATGAACCCTGAATGCTGAATCGAGTGAGTAAACAATATCTCTTCCTGGTATTTAAAAAAAAAAAAAAAAAGTAAAAAAAAAAAAAAAAAGTCATCTCATACTGCATATTTTTTGTGATCTCAGCATTACACAATATAAACATTGTAATCTCTAGGTCTAGACATATAATAAGATGTAAACGTGTAACCAAGACTCCAATACCCACAATGCCCTGCAACAGAGCCATTAAAAACAAGTGCACATGTCATGTCAATAGAAGAACATGTGACTTTTTTTAACCAATCAATGCAAAGGAAGTCATGATACAGCCTTGGGGATGGTAAAACATGCATTTGAACCCTTTTTAGCCCATAATAACTAGTAAAACATTTGTATTTAATATCATTTGAAGGAGTAAAGTTGTAACAAAACCACTTTCTCTAGAGGACTGCATTGAAAACTATACATCCAAATATCTGCAGAGTAATGTACACATCAGCCTACCTGGAAGTCATGCAATGCAACAATGTTCTCATGTTTCAGTTCCTAAAGAAAACAAATAAGAATTCATTTGCACACAAATGTTTTATTATTATGTTCTGGAAATGCAATGCATTGCTAATACAACCAAAACGTACCTTCAATATCTTGATCTCTTTTCCCAGAAGAGTCTGAGATTTGGCCAGATTCTTCTTGTTTATGCATTTGACTGCAACTTCCCAATCATGCTTCTGAAAAGATCAATGATTTTAGCTGTTAACCATAATCATCTTGTAGTCTATATTGCATTAAACATACCTGACCATAGACATGCCCGTGCATGTCTATAGTCAGATCTATTGTTTCACAATCTCTAAAAACGAAAATGACACATTAATAGCATTAAAAAATGTATATGTAATGGGTTTTAATGCATTCCATATCTCTCTATAATACTGGACATTTAATCTCTTATTCTAGCCTCCATCTGTTGTGCTCGAGGCCTTTAAGGTGGTATGTCAGTTCCGCAACCAGTATGTAAACAGAAACCAAATTGTTATCAATACACAATGTCGTCTCTGCATGCAGACGGAAATGATGCAATATAATTTTTTAAAAATGATATTTTCTCACCTCTCGATGCCTAGCTTTGAATACCACAGCGAAGGCACCGTGTCCTATAAGGTCCTTCCTGCTGAACTCGAATTTCCCGACAGTCTCCATCTCCCACCTGATCCTAAATATTGCAGATTGACTATTTATGTGAAATAAAGCTGGCCCACAAATACCCTCTTTCTGCTTCCCTCTTCTCCTCTGTCTGGACGAGGCTGCTGGAAAGTTGAACCCCACTTCTGCTTGCCATGGGCAGCCTTTCCATACAAATACCTCTCTCCTCTTTCATGATATCCTGAGGTGAAGAGGAGATCTAACTCCTTTTAATTATGACAGTTCCCCATGTCGACAAACCGCTTGTCGTGATTGGTAAACAAATAAAATCGAGCTACGCTAAAAATACCACCTTAAAACGCTAGCGATGGGTTTGTTTGTGTGCATCCGATGTTGTTGCTCTGCCTCTCTCCTCGCGTTCGTGGTTACGTCAGGCTCGCAGAGTCGCAATTGTATATAACACGGTTGTCTTTTCACCAAATATCCCTGAGATATCTGAAAAGCTCGAGCAAGAGCTTTGTTTGTCTCAACAAAGACCTCAATTTAGCAGAGGTCTGCAGCGCTGCGCATGCGCGCTAGAGCTTCACCCAGGCTCAGCGCTGACGTCAAGCGCTGTCACGTTCGCGTCACTGTGACACAAAAATAAACAATTAGCAAACGAACCTGAAATCAAGTAACATGAGGTAATGAGATGGAAACAATTTTGTAATTATATTAATAGCAAAGAGTAGACTGCAAGACAGTCAGGTTGTTATGTCAATGGGTTTACTGTTGGAATTCAGTTTGCATTCACTTTAACTGTTAATCCATTACTGTAACACTTTACCAGCTTTAATATTTTTACTGGGAAAAAAACTCAAATGGACAATAACATTGTAAAGTGTTCCTACAGAAAGACACAGCAAAAATATTTTGTGATGACTGCAAAACTACAAAGAAAACCAATAGCATTGGACTTATAAAATTTGTATAAAATTTTCGAAACTTCTGAAATATTTTAATAGCCATCTTTTCAAAGTGCATGTAGGTATTCTACAGAATAGAATACTTCAGGTGCCATCGTGTGGAGAAGTTGGGAGTTTCAAAATAATTGGTCAGACTGAGCTCAGTTGTTTGAATAGTTTGAAACAAAATTACCAACAAATTAAAACACAACAATTTAGACAGCAAAAGAACAATGCAGAAAAAAATAGCTAGTGCTACTTTATTTAGAATTTACACTTTTTAGAGTAGAATTTAAAGTGGAGACAAAGTTGTTTAAAACATTTACTTTTAAGACTTTAAAGACCGCTCATATGCATAAGAGGGCCCACTTTGATCTTGACATGAATTCCAGGGGGTGGGCAGTGTTTCTATGTGAATCTGAAATTTGGTGAAACAGTCTGGTAATTATATAGAGGCTGTTTATTGAATACTTTTTACTTTTAATTAGCCTCTGTAAACGAGCAGTTGACAGAAATGACATTCTTAGCCACCATTTTTTACTCTACCTGCAAAGTATGATGTAAACACCTATAGCAAGCATACAATATGACATGAAAACAAAGTGCAATGTTATCTTCAGGGTTTTTTTGTTAATGAAAACAAAATGAAACTCTATACAGCTAAATGCATCATGTACCATGTATTTGGACACAGTACCATGGTAATACCATATCTGTTTGGATATTTATTTTTTGAAGCACCTTGGAGTACCATATAAATACCATGGTATATGAATATGGTAATAATTCAGTATATCACTACCCTTCAAAATGTTAAAGTAATTAATACTTTTATTCAGCAAGAACACATTAAATTGAAAGTGTCACTTTACATTGTCTCAAAAATGCCTATTTCAAATAAATTATGTTCTTCTGAATTTACCATCCATCTAACATATTACATAGCAGTTTAACTTAAAAACATAACTGTTTTAAATAATAATAATAATAATAATAATAATAATAAGTTTCTTGAGCACCAATTCAGCATATTAGAATGATTTCTGAAGGATCATGTGACACTGAAGTGTAATGAATGCTGAAAATTCAGCTTTGCCATCACAGGAATAAATCATGATAACCAATTTGTCATATTAAAAGTATTACAAATGGAAACTGCTGTTGTAATTTTTTCTTGGTTTTTATTTTTGTTGAGTTTTTTTAGATGACTAAGATCTCAGTGGGACTCCAAAAATAACAGTAAAATCAGGACATGTAGGTTATTTCTTTTAATTTAACCACAAGAGGGCGCTGCAGGCTTGCAGAAAACTCAGAGCCTTGGTGACAACAGCTTCTTCAATGCACAAGCTTGGCAGCTGGAAGTGGTCTGGGGACGAGTCATTTGGAAGATCCAGCTGAGAGGATTTAGCATCCTGCATTGTGACCCATTTTAACAAGGTTACTTAAAATTCTTTCATGTTTTGCATCTGATATGCTTGGCTCCTGCCCTGCATGGAGTGGAAAGGCAGGTGCTGGCAGTACATCATGATGGTGAAAGCCATCAAATTGCTTTTATGCTGGTTCTTTTCACTCTTGTTGCTCCTGATCTCAACAACAGCCCTGTTTTGTTCACATTTAGGGATCCAGTCCAGTCAAATTTTTGTACTCAAAGGTCTTTCATGATCAGTCACTTTGCATCAGAGAAAAGGGCTTCAGCTGAACGAGATGGGAAATTAGGTTTGGAAATAAATTGATGTTAAAGATGCCGGATCTCTCTTGCGTCAGTGAGGCCAGCAGGCAGAGCTGTAGAAAGTATTGTCACAGATGTACGGTGAAGATCAAAGTGCTGCTGCTCCAACTTGAAAGACCTCTGAGCAGTAAATCCATAGTGTTCACATGAGTCACCTGTCAGCTTATCAAATGGAACTGCGGAGGAGCTTAACTCATGACAAACAAACCATCACTCACATAGCCACTGAGCTGAACTGCTCCTCATACGTGTAAGAGCCAAAAGGTTATCAGAAACTGTCAGTTGGGGACTGAGACATGCAGGTGGGTTACTCTTCATGATCGCCTGCTGAAACTGTCTATCACCACTATCAATACCAGCACAGACCCTGACTTCTGTGTGCACTTGGCTTGCCGTATACGGTGGCTTCGTGAATTGCAACAGTCCAGAAGGGAATGGACTGGTTCTGCCTAAACCATCTGGTGAATTCCCCTGCTGTGGCTCGGTCCAAAACCCTACAGCACCAGTGAGAAACGGGCGACACTCTTGCTGCTCGTAATTGTCATACAATGTGTTCAAAACAGCCGGAGTCTATGCCTACAACCACTGGAGGAATGAGTAAGAGGGGACTGGTGCTGCTTTGGCAGAGAGATTTATATTTTATTGTGTAAAAAGATAATGAGACATACTTCCACATCAGGGTTGTGCGCCATTCAGAACTGAATTAGAAATGCCTTTTAAATAAAACTAAAGCAGAATTAAAATTAATTGAAATGGAGATAAAGATCAAAAAAATTTTTCATAAATAGATAACGATAGAGAGAACGAGAGATAGAACGATAGATAGACAGACAGACAGACAGACAGATAGATAGACAGACAGACAGATAGATAGATAGATAGATAGATAGATAGACACAGACAGACAGACAGACAGACAGATAGATAGATAGCAGGGTTGCTGCAGGATTTTTAAGTTCAAATTTAAGACTTTAAGACTTTAAGACCTGCACAAATAAAATGAATACGAGTGAGGTAAGGCAATGTCAATGGTAAACTATTAAACTGTAAAATGACTGTAAAAAGCATGATTTACAGTTCAGATACAAGTTTTCACAAAAAAAAAAAAAAAGTTTTATAAAATGATACACCACATTTTAGCCTTTAAACCATTTTTAAGAAAATAAGTAGTCAAAAGTAAGTCAAAAGTATTAATTATTGTATTAAATTAAACAATTATTATCTATAAATTATTATATTAATTAAATAACACATTTTACTGTTTAGATTTTTATAATGAATTATCTTCTTATCGATCCACCAGTTCACATTTACAGCTTTGCGTGTTTGCAGGGTAAAAACATGGGTTGATTTTCGCACTGGTCTGAACAAAAACAACCCAATGTTCCTGCAATATCGGAAGCTGCAGTTCTAGTACTGCATTTCTAGGACCCTCTTTTTTTGGGACAGCGCCATCTATTCTAACAGAGGAGACCTGATTCAAACATCAAACAAACATATGCAAAGACTAGATCCATGGAAACTATAATTTTTTTTTATCTTTCCATCTTATTTTTAATGTAAGAGTGTGAACTTGAATCTTCGAGGGGGTGTCAGCAATCTCCATTTAGCCTATTTAGCTGTGCAAAACAGTTGTGCTGCTGGATGTTGTAAATTAGTATTTGTATTCAAATTATTTTACATTTACTAAAGTACTAATAATCACACTAATTTGTACCGCAATTGTTTTACCGTTTACTGCACTTTAAGTGGGTCACACATCAGACATGAAGTGCTGCGACTAATGAACTGAAGTCTCGCACATACACAAGTCTTTCTTTCCAAGAAAACTGAATTTAAAAACAGTATATATATAGAATATATTGAAATAAATTAGGTTAAATATTTCAAGAGGGTCACCAACGGGTGTGATAATTAAATAATTAAGTGAATACAACTAAACAACGACATAATTTCTTAAAAATAATAATATACAGAATTTAATAGCAAGTGCCATAAAATAGTATGAGCCACTAATGCATACATACAAAAATAAATAAATCATAAAAAAAAAAAAAAAAAAAACCTATAGGGTCCTAGAAATGCGGTCCTGAAACTGCAGCCTCCGGTATTGCAGAAATACCCTACTCACAACAACAGCCTTATTGAAAATGCACATTCATTCTCTGCCAGCAGGAGGCGCTTCCGGAACTGTTTCCCCGGTAACGGCGGTGCATAAAGCAGTGCAGCACCGGATTGTGAAACGTGTAGCGATCTTGTTTATTTAATAAAATCATAGCTTTTTGAAGTTTAATCGTCACATTAAACTGTATTCCAATTCTGGTCTGTACCCAAATTTAAGACCTCTTGAAATCATAATTAAGAGTCAATTTAAGACTTTTTAAGGACCCGCGGGAACCCGATGGATGGATGGATGGATGGATGGATGGATAGATAGATAGATAGACGGACGGACGGATGGATGGATGGACAGATAGATAGATAGATAGATAGATAGATAGATAGATAGATAGATAGATAGATGGATAGATGGATGGATGGATGGATGGATGGACAGATAGACAGACAGACAGACAGACAGACAGATAGATAGATAGATAGATAGATAGATAGATAGACAGACGGACGGATGGACAGAGACAAACAGACAGATAGATAGATAGATAGATAGATAGATAGATAGATAGATAGATAGATAGATAGATAGACAGACAGACAGACAGACAGACAGACAGATAGATAGATAGATAGATAGATAGATAGATAGATAGATAGATGGATGGATGCACGGACGGACAGACAGATAGATATATAGAATGACGTAACAATAGAGAGATAGATAGATAGATAGATAGATAGATAGATAGATAGATAGATAGATAGATAGATAGATAGATGCACGGACGGACAGACAGATAGATATATAGAATGACATAACGATAGAGAGAACGACAGACAGACGGACAGATAGAATGACGTAACAATAGAGAGAACAATAGATAGATCAATAGATAGACAGACGGACACAGACAGACAGACAAACAGATATATATTTTCATCATACAGTACTCAAGATTTGAAGTGGATCAAAAAAGTTCATCAAAGTTGTCCTAAGACAAGAACGGGTATTGTTTTGGTTTTAGGACAACTTTGATGAAAGGTTGATCCACTTCAAATGTTGACTTGTAATGTATTTTATACATGAACTTTTCTGGAAAGCACCTTATTTCTTAGAATGCACTATCAATGATGAATTTCTTTTAATAACAACTCAGTAAATCAGTGGAGCATGTCCAGTTCAATTCAAATTCACACTCACAAATTGAAAAAGAGCCTGTTTTTCTCAGTTTTGAGTTTTGTCCACATCTGGTCGACATGATAAACCAGCTAAACCTTATAGATTTGCTATAGGACTACATCCGCCCACTTGATTCCACTCAAGCACGGGTGTAGAATCAGCCTGACCGTGTTTTTACCTTCAAAGAAAGCAGTAAAGCCAAACCTATTGAAATTTCAGGCGCTACTTCACAGGATCCCTGCACATAGTCCCTGGGCTGAATAAATGTAGTTCCAGTCACTGGAACATGACCACTCTGCTTACCTACGGGCACTGACGGTCTCCAGGCAGCCGGGTAATTAGCAGCACTGGAACCTTTGATGAAACATTTTACCGCTCAAAGTATTTCGGTTATCGCCACCGGAAGGTATCATTCAGAGTCATTGGTTTTGCTTTCAGCACTTTTTAAAACATCTTTGTATCGGCACCCACACTTAGGCACATGCAAATAACATCTGCAGCTTTTCCCATACATGGTGTGGAGTTTGCTCGTTACCAAGGCGACGGTTATTTTCCATACCTATTGTGAAATATACAGTATATGCACTGTCCTTGATTTACAGTAAGACAGGCACAAAAAAACAAAGTTACAGCAGAATACATGTAGGATTTCTGCACATAAACAAACAAGAAAATCATACCAACAGAGCTCTGGGTGCTAATACAATTCTGACTGGTGGCGTGATGCTATTTTGGCATTGCTGGATGAATGCGGTCCACAAAACAGCGGCGCGAATGCAGTTCCCACCGTCGTGTGACAGCAGCTGTCATGTCTGTGGGGAAAAAGCAGCATGGAGCTCGCTTTTAGTCTCTGTGTGACATGAAATTACAGCACTCATCACGCAAGTTTGCTCATTCTTCTTTATTTTTCTACAAAAATATTTCACCTTATAAAAGACAGCTCAGAATATACATTGTTTTTTTGCAACTGCCATAGAAGTTTTTACCTTAAATATATATGTATATGTATTTATATATAGTATATAAGCATTTCTTTACATATATAATCAGAGTGCACTCTCAGCAGCCCAGGATATGAGTCAAACATCCTCCCAGTCTGTTGAATTATTTCTCATAACTCTCTCTGACTGTGGAAACTGTTGGAAAGACTGTAACAAGACAAAAATAATTGTATAACCAAATGTTTCTAGCTGTGGTGATCCAGTCACTGCGAATCCAGCTTCATGCATGACCTTGATAAACTAAATAGTGGTGGTTATTACAAAAAAATACAGTCGATTGCAATTACAGTATAACTATAACTGTCATTGCTTTAGAGTAATGATTTTGTGGTGGTTATTACTAAAACAGTCAGTACTGAAGATGAGAGTAAATATAATTGCTTAGAACAAGGCAGACTGATAAGAAAAAGATGCTAAGACACTGGAAATAGGTGGATCAGAGAGGATGAGGAGGAGACGGTTACAATAAGGAACCCCGTAGGATAAGTAAAGGATTACACTTTTAGTAAGAAACAAGCCAAAAAGGTGCCAATAAAGATGAGTGACAGCATTCTTAAAGCACTTGGAGCGAGGGAAGGTTATCAGGTTGTGACTCATGGTATCCCATGATGCCTATGAACTGCAGCCAGCCGGAAGCCCTAATCGTGAGATTTCTGCCGCCTTCCCGATATCAGCAGTATTACTACTATCACTATCACTATCATTATTATCATTATCATCATGATCATTACCATATTTTCACGTTTTGAATAATAATAATAATACAGTTTTATTTTTTATAATAAAAATATTAGCAATGCTTGCTTGTGCAAAACACTCGATGAACATTTAGACTAATTTCTAGAATTCTGCTATGCGGTTGCAAGGGTTACTTGGATGTGTTCCATGACTTTTTACAAGTCTCTATGATATTTTGGATCCTAAATATGGCTCATAACCCTCCTGAAGGATTTTTTCGGGTTGTTTTATTGTCTGTCAGGTGAAATCGTAGGTCTGATAAATTAACAGCACACCTCAACGAGCGACATGATTTGAGATATCATTCATGTCTGTAGCACAAACGGTGTGAGATAAATTATGCGCAGAAGTTTAATGCTTGGGGTTAAAGGAACAGCTCACCCAAAAATCTGAATTTACTTACCCTCAGGCCATCCAAGAAGTAGATGAGCTTGTTTCTTCATCAGAACAGATTTGGAGAAATTTAACATTAGTCACTAGCTCACCAATGAATCTTCTGCAGTGAATGGGTGCCATCATAATGAGAGTCCAGTCCATCATTTAACATCTTTGTTTCTTACAAACACAGATTTTCACTTCACGAGATGTTAATTGATGGACTGGAGTAGTGTAGATTAATTGTGGATTATTATAATCTTTTTATCAGCTGTTTGGACTCTCATTCTGACGGCACCCATTCACTGCAGAGGATCCAATGGTGAGCAAGTGATGTGATGCTACATTTCTTCAAATTTGTTCCGATGAAGAAACAATAGGATAGCCTGGATAGCCTGACAGTCAATCTTGTTCATTTTTCACCCTTTGTTCAGATAAGCAATAGCAAGCACCACTAATAATAATAATAATAATAATGATAATAATAATAATAATAATAATAATAATAATAAAATTTCCAGTTTCTAGAAAAACCAACAAAAAAAGCATTAAAAAAAGAAAAAGAAAGAAAAAAGAAAATGTGATCTGCTCCCTCTCTTGATTGAAGTGCTGAGGCCTTTCCATCAGTGCAGCGCTGGCGAAAGGCTTTTCCAGAGCCTCTCAAAGCTCTCTTTACCCACAGGCTGCTGTATGTTCTGCTCCTGGAGTCTTTTTGAGTACAGGCCTGTGGCTCTGCCCTTATCAGAGAGGAGCAGAGGAGAGAGCGAGTGTAAGCGTCCAGAGCGGCGCTAACACCCAGGCGGGCGAGAGGGTCAGTCGCGTCCCTAATGGGGAGGCTGAGTCCGAAGTGCAGGAACAAACCTCATAGCCATTTTCTGCATGGTCTGCATGGTGCTGCCCATGTAGCCTTGTGTTTGAGTTGTTCTGCATCTCCGGGGAGTCCGACTGCATTTCCGTGCACACCAGCCAGTCTTTGCCGATGGGACGCGGATAACCCGCTTCAACCTCCATATCGCTGCCCGCCACACGCCAGTACTCCTTTCCCTTGAAGAAATATGATGCTCCTGGGAAGAAAGAGAGGGAAATACAAGGAAATAAAATGCAGGTTGATGCGTAGAATGGATTTTTTAGACCTCCTTTCATCTGGCATACACGTCATTATGGTTTCACTTTTCCCTCTGTGGCTTTTGTCAACTCTATTTCCTGTTTTGAGACCACCTGGGGCGAGATTAGAATTTGAGCCTTGGGGGGTTTGACCACCAGTAACATTGTAGAATATGATGCACTTTAAGCAATGCTTCTCAAACTGCAGTCTGTGGATATTAGGGATCTGTTTTAAATTGCTAGTTGTCTGAGAATTGATTGGCTGACAAAAAACTATGAAATAAAATATCAAATAAAATACAATATAACAATAAAAATAAAACAAAACAAAACAAAACAATAAAACAAAATAAAATAATTGTAACCGAAAAGGCATAAACATTGAATTAACTGAGGGAACTACAGGGGGTTCATGAGTTGATGAAAAGCTAATAATTAATGAAATCAAAAAAATGTCAAATTAAAAGAATTTTAAAATGAAAACAATCAAAATAAAAGATATATAATAAATATTTTGTTCACCTGCACATCACCAATATCTAAAAACAATCTAAATAAATGTGTTGACATTCTCTAAATTAACTGATTGTAACTGACATTTATACATAAGTAGCTATATAAATAAAAATGATTATTAAATATACATAATGTTCACATAATCTCAAATTTTTAAGAGCTAGTTTAGGGGAAAATAAGTTCATTTACTCACTCTGACATATTTTGAAACCTGGATGAATTTATTTTCATAAAAACAAGCCACTTTTTGATTTAATGAAAGTTAATATTGACCAAGCAAGATTTTAAAGTAACACACCTAATAATGACTTAATATGATCTTTTCCTCACATAAAGCTATCAAATGACTTATTTTATTATTTTTTTATTTTGTGAGCTTGACAGTTTCTGGTCCCCATCTAATTTAATTATATGTAAGTGAGCAGCACATAAATTTTGCCAAACATCTCCTTTTGTGCTCCATAGGAGAAAGAAAGTCCAACGGGTTTGGAACGACATGAATTTGATTTTTTAAATCTATTTCTTTAACACTCTACTCTGACAGCTGAATAAATCATATTTTACGGAGGATGAGACACGAGACAATGGCTACATAGAGTCTAGACTCACCAGTGGACACCACCACATTTTGCCACTTGATGAAAGCCTGTTCCTCTGCATCAGCCTAATGCTTGCATTTGTCCCATCTGAACAAGAGCTTTGCTATCTCTCTCTGTCTCACTCTGCAGGTGAAATTGGCCTTCGGTGCTGTCTATCTGAACAGGATACTGTTGCCAGCACCTCCTCAGGCTGATACTTCTTCCCTCCCGTGGATGCCAGGGACTGTCACTTTAGAGTGTGGCCTGCTCTCACTCCTCGTTCAGAGCTGTGGGATTGGCAAAGCCTCTGAGAACAACACCTGATGAGACAACTCACCGCAGGGAAAAGGATCTGGTATGTCAAGTGGAGCCTAAAGCTATGCTTGTGTATGAATCAGCAATGTGCAAAACTGCAAAGATGATTTCTCAGGGTGGATAAAACAGTGCAAACAAAAATTAAATGTGTCTACAAGGTCCCTAACTTGCCATTTGTAAAAAAAAAAATTGGCATGAGACGCTACAGAAAAAAGCGAGACATGACACAATGATAAAAAATGTTCATCTGCATGACTTTATAGGATAACATTATGCAAAATATGCAAAATAACTGGCCTTCACATTCATACAAATGATGGTATGTTTCACTCGTGGGTGACATTTAAAAAATGTTCAAAATGCTTCAATGCTAATTACAGGTGCTGGAAGCAATTAATTTTTTGAAATACCAATCATAAAATGTCCTAATAGATATCACTGAAATAATGTATACTGATAAATAATACTCATCTATGTGCTGGTTCAAAGCTCTGTGAAAAGCAATACAAAAGGAGAGAGTGGCCAGCATTTTTCCCATCATAATAGGCTTTCTACCTGTCAATCATTTTGCATAACTGGAATATGCTGACAATGGCTTGGTCAAATTGAATACATGGGTTAACAGTGGTAACATTTTGAATTACTGCATGCATCAACTCAATTTTGACAGTAGTATTGTAATAGATAACATGGAAAGAAGGAAATAAAAGAAGCTGTAGCTATATATGTTTTTACATGAAAGTGCTTAACTATGTGCTTTGCTTTTATTTAACATGGGCTTGATTCGATCCACCACAGAATTTCAAATGTCTTTTCTTCATCCTTGAGGACACCATGAGGAGCTCACCGTGCATTAAACACAATGCCGTGCATTAGGCATGACAGGACATTATGCCCCTTTCTCCATTCAGCTCACATAGACCTCAAAACTGCTGCTATGACAACCACACAATCAAAACACCTGCCCGGCTAACATCCTCTCCAACCAAATAAAATCATATCTTCCAGGGCAGATCGGGGTCATAAAACTGCGATCTATTCGTTTATATGATGTATAAAGCATTAAAGAGTAATTTCTGAGATATTACTGGATATGTAGGCCTACTGCACATGATGGATGATAATATGAGCATCCATTTTAATTTTGCGGCTAATTTAAGGATTTTTATTTTCTTGTTAAGCCTAGTTTCCTTTCCCATGTTTTCAGTTGAAACTGGAAGCTGAGAGCATGCTGAACAGTCTTGCAATTATTTACTAATTATTTAATAATATAAAAAAATTTGTTAATTGAAATATACATACTAAATAAAACGAAAATGTTGCTTTGTCAACAAACTAAAATAATAATTGAAGTTAAAGAAAAACAATGACAAAAATAAAACTGGAATAAAAGCTAAATAAAAATATTACAAAACCCAAAAACTATTCAAAAAAGATAAAAACACATAACAAAATTACCAAATAAAAATAAAACTAAAATAAAAAGTGAAAATATAAAAATAAAAATATTCAAAGTATGAATAAATAATATAATAGTACAAATAATACTAAAATAACAGATGCTCAGGGGGCTCAATTTTTAAAAGCACCTAACAGCTTTTTTTGTATGTCACGGCCTGAAAAAACAAAACAAAAAACAAAACAAAACAAAACAAAACAAAATAAACATGATTTGCTACTTGCTATTGCTATTTTGGGGCATTTACACACAGTATTAATTATTTAGGTGGCAGGATGTTCTCATTTCAGAGACCATTTTTTTGGACATCTACATGTACAAAATGAGACATCAACGTTTTTGGTCCATTTTCCAAAAAGAGAGAACAATTGAAATGTTTATATCTGCTAAAAGCTGATTCTGTCAACATTTGAGAGCATATCAACAGTCTTAAAGGAATAGTTCACCCAAAAATGAAAATTTTATCATCATTTAGTCACTCTTATGTCATTCCAAACCTGTATAAGTTTCTTTCTTATGTTAAACACAAAAGGATTTTGAAGAACCAAACAGCTGACTTCCATAGTAGGGAAATAAATACTATGGAAGACAACGGGGGCTATCAACTGTTTGATTACCAGCATTTTTCAAAATATCCTCTTCTATGTTCAACTTAAGAAAGAAACTTATACATGTAAAATCAAGAAAAAGAAAAAAGAAAACTAATAAAAGAAACTATCGCTTTAAAGCTAACAGACATGCTCTAAATGACAATTTCATTGTATCTTTAACATTTTGTTACATGGCTATGCTGTTCTCCACCTAGTTCAACAGCGAACCGGAATGAACCAGCCTAGACAAGCACAGAATTCCACATCAGAAAACAATTCATTTTTTGTGGCTTTAAAAAATAACATCCTAGAGAGTTGCTTCAAATTCAGGATTCACAATACTTACTGTCAGACCACCGCATGGCGTCATCCAGTTGAGATGGGATCCCTTTCCACAGCGCTGTGTCTTTTGGGTAGCCGAGGTCCATACGCCGCAGATGGTCATCATAGCGCCAGTAACGGTTGTCCTTGAAGAAGTAGGTCTTCTCATTGTGCAGCCAAACAAATACTGCATCCACTCCCTCTGCAGGCAGCCCAAAGTCAGTGACAGGCCGTGGGTAGCCCTCTTCAACATTATTGTCCTTGAACACCCAATATTTCCCACCTAGAGAAGTGAGAATGACTTATTGTGAGGTGGGAAAATTGTAGGCTTCATTACCAGCAAACCAGATTAGAAAACACAGACCTGCTGTGAAATACATTTAAATGTTCTAAATATAAAATACAAGTTCTTTTTTACCTCCGTGCTTTTGAACTGAAATTGGATTTGAGGTACGACTTCAAAACACTCTCGCATTATATCTTTGAAGGACATTGTTTGCTTTATAGTCCAACTCTTATTAAAAATGACATTTACATAACTCAAGTGTGTCAAATTCCAATCATTTCCAGAATTTTCCTAAGAGTGAGTGTTTACGCTCTAGGGAGCATTTTGCTCAAAATGTCTGGAATTAACTACATTATCAGAGGGCCTTTTTGAAATATTGCACAAAATGATTTTATAGAGCCTTTGATAGACATTCTTGATCTCTTTAACTGTGGAATTACCACAGATTACTGATTGCCTAAAGCAACAAACGCAGTGTAAAACTAGATATGGACATTTTGGTAACACTTAGTATAGGGATCAATTCTCACTATTAACTAGTTGCTTATTAGCAAGCCATGCCTATTATTAACATATTGACTGTTTATTAGTACTTATAAAGCACATATTCTGCATGACCTTATTCTACATTCCTAATACCTAAACTTAACAACTACCTTGCTAACTATTAATAAGCAACACATTAGGAGTTTATTGAGGCAAGAGTCGTAGTTAATGGTTTGTTAATGGCAAGAATAGGACCTTAAAATAAAGTGTGACCGACATTTTCTAAATGTGTTGTGCAAAACTCAACACCACAGTGGTAAGGCGTTGCACTCAACCAATTCAGAATGAGTTATATTCCAAATTCTGACAAACCAGTTAAGATTTATGAGTAATGATTAAGGTAAAGGTTATATTGAAGGGTTATATTAAATATTAACTTAATAAAAGATTAAATCCAGGCATTTACCTTTGAAGAACACTATCTTATGGTCTCCAGGTCTCTCATATACAGCATCCACGCTGTCCAGGTTGGCAGGCAAACCCCTCCAGAAGCGGTGGATCTGAGCTGGCCTTAACGACACCAGGTGCTTCTCACGTGTCAGACGCCAAAAATACTTCCCTGATGAGAGGTTTGACAGTAAGAATGTGTGGTTATTTGTGAGTTTATGTAAGCTTATGGTGTAATTATGTGCTTATATGATATGTATAAGGGACAGTGGTTAATAAAGCGTGGAATATATGCATGGCCAGGGGCAGTGGGTAGGAGGGTGCCCAGCTGGCAGAACCAGCCAAGCAAATACAGTGCAGAAATGATAATATATCAAAATGCAGACAGCAGAAGTCTGCAGACAGCACATTCATGACTAAACAGGAAAACAAAACAATTTCACAGCAGTCCACTGATTTAAGTACTATAAAAAAAGAAATTATATATATATATATATATATATATATATATATATATATATATATACACACACATATATGTATATATAAAGAAGTAAATAAAAAACAAAATATTTTGCGTTTAAACTTTTAACTTTAATAATTCTAATGGGACAAGAAAGTTAAATAAACTCAAATTCAATATAAATTGAATATCACTTATTAATATCTTAATACAGTAATACACATTTTATTCATAATATTTCATGCAATTATGCCTTTCTATTAAATTCATTTTATTTTAAAGATGCAAGATATTGGAAAACAAGACACAAAATACTGATTAAAATAATGTCTTTATAGATATTTTGTAGTTTACACACACACAAGGGCGTATGTTTTATACTTGGTCTATTGCTAATAGATATTGATTTTATTGTGGACTTCAGGGTGTTCTTACCTTTGAAAAAGAAGGCCTCCCCTCGAATTTGGGCTACAGCATCAAAGGGGCTAGTACATCTGTCAGGGGCATCATGGGCAGGTCTGTGAGGTAGCACAAAGAGAAAAAAAAAATGGATAAGCTTTAAACAAATGGCTTTGCAAAGCATGTGAAGGTAGATTAAGGCTGTTTATGGAAGGTATAATTGACGACAGACCACTGAATTATTTAAAATTCATGCACACCTCGAGGTGGTCATGCAGCCTCAATGCAATGCAGAATAAGTTCACTGCTGCATAATTTTGAATAATTACATGATCCAGAGTCAGTTATTTAGAAAATACCCGAGGAGTCAAGGTTTAGCTGGTTTACATGGTCTAGTTAGGCCCTACTGGTAGATCTCTTAACTACACCTTCTGGCTGGAAAGGGGAAAGTTGCAATAAATTAAAAAAAAAAAAAAAAAAAAAAAAAAAGAGAGAAGAAAACAAAAGAAAAGAAAAGAAAACAAAAAATGCTAAAACAATTAAAAAAAATAAGATAATATAAAATAAATAAAAAGATAAATAAAATAACAAATAAAATGCTAAAAAAGACAAAATAAAATATAAAATAAATAAATAAATATAACAATTAAATAAATATAATAAATGAAGAAAATTATATAAAATAAAATAGTTATATAAAACAAATAAAAGCAAAATGAAAAACGTAAAAATAAAATAATAAAAATATAAAATAATTAGAAAATAAAAATTAAATGATAAAAATATAAAAAATGAAATAGAACGTAAATGTAATCAAAAATAAAATAAATAAAATGATATAAAATATATAAATTAAAAATATTAAGAAATAAAAAAATAAAATAAAATTGTGTACACCATAACAAATACATGTACATTTATTTATCTCAAGACATTTTTAAGGTTTTCTAAAATATGCACTACTTTCTTACGCCACCATTTAAATATCCAGTTTTGAATCAGCACAAGCCGTTGGTGCTAGTTTGAAAGCATTAGCACTTTTACCTTAAGTCTGTACAGTATATGAATATTTTTGGCTAGCTATGGCTATGTGCAACCAGTTCCGAATGTCCTTATTATGGGCTTGTTTTAAGATTGGGCAAATCAATGAAGATGTTATCACCAGCTTGCAACAGAATCTCTGAATGCGTTAGCCCCTCGGCTAATGACTGACTTAGCACTTTGACGTGGCTGGTATGCTAATGATGGAGCAATTACGGTGACAGAGCTGCTTTTGTGAGCTGGAACTCGTCTGACACTTTATTAACAAAGATCTTCATTCACAGCTTATTAGCTGAGCTCTCTGAGAGGAATATATTACTGACCTTTGTCAGACTAAATCTACCTGTCTCACGCGTCTGCCGTGATGATGGAGAGGGAGGAAACAGAGAGGTGCACGCTGCTCTCAGAGCGGCTAAATGCTTGCTTACTAGGAGTCAGGTATTTAGTCTGTAATCTGTGTCATTCTGGTATTTGCTTCAGGAAGGTTGAGTGCAGTTGCGGGGGCATTATGAAGTCCATACATACTCTCCTTCTAAATGATGGACTGCTACTTCTGCAATTCAAAATATTCAAGACATGCTGGCCAGAGGAGTGTGGGTTTTGTGGGTGCATGCTTGTTGACTCACGGTATCATGGATCTGTTTTCAGGGAGGTCAAGCAGGACGGGAGGTTCGGCGGTTCGAGAAGGGTCATCTGGCTGTATTGTGTGTGATACCGACTCCCGAACACCTGACAAAACACAAGGCGAGTTCAACTTGCGCAAAAGCATAAAACCGCCTCATTTCTGAGAGGAACACACACTAAGTGCAGTTTTTACTTTTTGACAAACCTTATTACACTCAAATAATAACTCAAAAGGAGAGATAACAGCCAGTCTCATAAAATGAGTTTTGCAAAACTACTGCATTGCCACATATAAGACAGAGAAAATGTATGAGTAATAATGTGCAAGTAAAAATAAAACTAATCTAATGAGCACAAAGTTTAACAACCAACAAAATGCACAAGTTCATTCCTGCTTTTTTCCAAATCAAATTCTATTTATTTTCAAAGAATGCAATTTCTTTAACGTTTAACCTGTTTGGAGACCTTTTAATATCTCAAAAACATATAATAACTTCTTATAAACAAAATTTTGCCTTAAAAACATGCATGCAACATCCTCCATCAAAAATGTTACAGTATTTATCTGATGTTTGGGGTCTCATCAAGTGACCCAAGGTAAGAAAAATGATTAAACACAATAATTTGGTAACATTTTATAATAAGGTTCCATTTGTTAACTATATTTAATGCATTAACTAACAATAACAACAAGCAATACACTGTTACAGTATTTATTCATTTTTTTTAACGTTAGTTAATAAAAATACAACTGTTCCTTGTTAGTCCATGTTAGCTCGGGTCCATTATATAACATTAATAGATACAACTTTTGATTTTAACTAATGTAGTTAACCAATGTTAACATGGAACCGTATATACTTCTAGTGTACAGAGAAATACACAACTGCTAATTGAATATTTAGATTCGTTTACAATATACAGTTTTTTTTTTTTTTTTTTTTTTTTCTGGGGTCAAACTGACTTCAGAAGCAGGTAATACACTTATTTTACACTTAGTTTTGAAAAATTAATTGAAAATAATTTTATAAAAAATAATAAACAAAAAAAATAACAATATTAATTATGAAACTTGGACTGCATAATTTTTAATAATTATATCAGTAGATGTAGCTACACCATCTGGTTACAAAGGGCATCTTTCTGCATTGACAGGAATTGTAAAGCTGCCATGTAAAAATGAAATAAAATAAATGAAATGAAATAAAATAAAATAAATTAAAATTAAAATAATAAAATAAAATAAAATGTACATTTTGCATAAGTTGCTGATGCTCGTTTGAAAGTGCTAGCCCTTACAATCTTAATAAGGGCCAGATTTACTAAACAGGGCAAATTAGCGTTAGAGCGCAATTCCAAAAGCGCAGATGATTGTCACAGATCGACCAGGCTCCCACGCCAGCCAATCACATCGCACACCCTCACCGGAATACTAATGAAACGCACCTGCACGCACTCAACACATGATTACCTCAAGCCATATAAGCACGCACCTCACCACAGTTTAACGTCCGGTCTCGTTTACACATAGTGAATGATGCTATCACAGCGACCTACCTGCTACTTACCTCCTTGTGTACCTACCTCCAGTGTTCCCCGTCTGCCTGCTCCAACGCTACCCTCCGGAAGTCTGCTACTCTGTCTATGTGAGGTGTGTGCCCTCGATCTCCACTGCTTAATACTCCTGTCAAGACAAAGATCTATAATCATTCTCTCATCTTCCGTCAATTGATATTCTGCTCACCATTTGCTCTGCTGAACATTAATAAACATCTATTATTTTCCCGAGTCTCCGTCTGAGTCTGCTGTACGTAACAGAAGACCGGACCAGACACCAAGGACAGCATGAGCAACACCGACCCTTTCCAGGAGCTCGTTGACAATCTCAGACGAGTTCTACTTCCTTCACCGGCTCCACCGCCATCACCACCGATCACCTCCACGACAAACACCATCACTTCTTCTGCACCCCTGATCGCCAGTCCCATGGCCCGACCAGCGCCCTTCTCTGGTGTGGCGGGGGAGTGCAACGGGTTTCTCTTACAATGCTCCTTAGCCCTAGAGATGCAACCGCAGCTATATCCCACTGAAAGATCAAAGATCGCCTTCATCATATCCCTCCTGACAGGTAAAGCTCTGCAGTGGGCTGAAACTATCTGGTCACAATCAGGTCCAGTCACTCAGTCTTTCCATAATTTCATCACTCACTTCCGTGAAGTGTTTGGCCACTCAACAGCCGATCCATCCATCAGTGATCAACTCTACCATCTCCGACAGGGAAACAGATCCATCCAGGACTACGCCCTTCAGTTCCGCACCCTCGCTGCAGCTAGCGGATGGAACGAACGATCATTACTCACCACTTATCGTCAAGGACTCGAACCTAAGTTGCGGTTGCAACTCGCAGGATATGATGATTCCAGTGGACTGGAGCATTTAATCCAACTATCCATTCGTTGTTCAACCCGAATGCAATCATGTTTTGAGGAATCAGCCCAACTTACCCGTTGCACTCCTCAACAGCGCCCCCAAGAAACAAACCACCCTCCAGAACCAGTTCACGAACCCATGCAAACAGATAGTACCCGTTTGTCATACACAGAGCGGCAGAGGCGAATTACCCAGGGCTTATGTTTATATTGTGGAAATAGTGGACATCTAAGATCATCATGCCCCATTCGACCTCCTCGACTCCCGGTGAGTGCTATTCGACCCTCTATATCCAGAATGAATCCCCTATCTACTGTTGTAATACTTACTGCCTCCACTGTATCCATTCAAGTTCACGCCTTACTCGACACAGGATCCGCCGGAAACTTCATTTCAGGGAGCCTCTGCCGCCAGCTCAATCTCCCAACCGTTACCAATCAAACCATCTATCAAGCCCAATCGATAACTGGAAAACCCATCAGCCGCCGCCATGTAAGACTCAGTGCGGGTCCCGTTCAGCTACGAGTAGGTGAACTACATGAGGAACAACTCCATCTGCTGGTTCTGGAGGGATCTACAACGGACATAATCCTCGGACTTCCATGGTTCGTACAACATGATCCCCAGATTTCCTGGCGCTCGGGAGAAATCCTGAAGTGGGGCAACCAGTGTTTCCCAACATGTTTCCCTCGTCTACCTCACCCAGCTCCTCGTCAGATCCAATCTCTACCGGTAAACTCCACCTCCATAGAAAGCCCTCTTGAGAAACAGTCTGTCTCTATACCTTCCTGTTATGCCCCCTTCAGAGATGTCTTCTGCCCGAAGAGGGCCTCCCAATTACCTCCTCACCGGCCATGGGACTGCGCTATTAAACTGATACCAGGTGAGCCAGTGCCCAAAGGGAAAATCTACCCGCTGTCTCTACCGGAACAGAAGGCCATGGAGGAGTACATCGAAGAGGCTCTTCAGCAAGGCTACATTCGCCCTTCGACATCCCCTGCTGCTTCAAGCTTCTTCTTCGTGGCAAAGAAGGACGGAGGCTTGCGGCCTTGCATTGACTACCGGGCACTTAACAAAATCACCATTAAGTTCCGATACCCTCTTCCTCTCGTCCCAGCAGCCCTGGAACATCTCCGCGGTGCCACCATCTTCACCAAGCTGGACCTCCGCAGCGCGTATAACCTCATCCGGATACGCGAGGGGGACGAGTGGAAGACGGCCTTCGTAACCCCTACTGGCCACTATGAATATCTTGTCATGCCGTATGGTCTAGTCAACGCCCCCTCCGTATTCCAAGACTTCATGCATGAGGTGCTCCGGGAGTATTTACACCGGTTCGTCTTGGTTTACATCGATGACATCCTCATCTACTCTCGGAGCTTGACCGAACATCGTCTCCACGTTGCGGAGGTCCTACAACGCCTACGCAAGTTTCATCTGTTCCTCAAGGCTGAGAAGTGTTCATTCCATCAACCGTCAGTACATTTCCTAGGATACAACATTGATAGTGGTGGCATCCGGATGGACGAGGGGAAGGTGGAAGCCATCAGGTCCTGGCCAGTCCCTACCACAATTAAAGAACTTCAAAGATTCCTTGGCTTCTCCAACTTCTACAGACGATTCATTCAGAGCTACAGTACCATTACCAGTCATCTAACCAACCTCCTACGGAACAAGCCCAAGTCTCTGTCCTGGACATCTGCCGCCACAGAAGCATTTGAACACCTGAAAGACGCCTTTACCCATGCTCCAATCCTCGTCCATCCTGATCCCACGAAACCCTTCATTGTAGAGGTAGATGCCTCGACTACGGGGGTTGGAGCTGTGTTATCCCAGCAGCAGGGGACCCCAGCCAAACTTCACCCATGTGCCTTCTTTTCCCGTAAGCTCAGCCCGGCGGAAAGAAACTATGACATCGGCAACAGGGAACTTCTGGCCATCAAGCTAGCCCTCGAAGAGTGGAGGCATTGGTTGGAGGGTTCACAACATCCATTTATCGTCCTAACTGACCACAAGAACTTACAATACTTACGCGAAGCCAAACGACTTAACCCTCGCCAGGCCCGTTGGGCACTCTTCTTCACCCGGTTTAACTTCACCATCTCTTACCGTCCAGGATCCAAGAACACTAAAGCCGATGCCTTATCACGTCTACATACTCCACAGGAAACTAATGAAGAACCAGAATCCATCATTCCCGATAAACTCATTGTCTGTCCCATCCAATGGAGTAACGACTCTGCCACCTCCTCCAATGCTTCCACGGCCATTCCGCCGGGCTGCCCACCAGGAATGCAGTATGTCCCTCGATTACAACGCAATCACCTTATCCACTCTGTACACACTTCACTGGGCACTGGCCACCCCGGGACCAACAGCACCCTCTCGCTATTGAAGAACCGCTACTGGTGGCCCAACATGGCAAGGGACGTGAGAAGGTTCGTCCAGGGTTGTACAGAGTGTGCCATTTCCAAAAGTCCTCGCCACTTACCAGCAGGCAAGCTCCTCCCGTTACCCGTTCCAAATCGTCCATGGTCACACCTGGGAGTAGATTTCATCACCGACCTGCCAGATTCTGACGGTAACACATGCATTTTGGTGATTGTGGACCGATTTTCAAAGTCTTGTCGACTCCTTCCTCTCAGGGGCCTGCCCACAGCCCTGGAAACAGCCGAATTATTGTTCAACTTCGTCTTCAGATATTTCGGCCTACCGGAAGACATAGTGTCGGACCGGGGCCCACAATTTATCTCCCGGGTCTGGAGGGGATTCTTCAAACTCCTAGGTGTGACCGTGAGTCTGTCATCAGGATACCATCCCCAAACGAACGGGCAAACGGAGAGGAAGATCCAAGAAATCGGCCGCTTCCTACGAACCTTCTGCCATGACCACCAGGACTCTTGGAACCAGTTTATTGGCTGGGCCGAGTACGCCCAGAACTCCCTACGTCAACCTTCTACTGGACTCACTCCCTTCCAGTGTGTACTCGGTTACCAGCCACCCTTGTTCCCCTGGTCTGGGGAGCCATCTGAGATACCAGCAGTGGATTACTGGTTCCGAGAGAGCGAGAGGGTCTGGGACAATGCTCACCATCATCTTCAGCGAGCAGTGCGCAGGCGCAAGATGACAGCAGACCTTCGTAGGTCCGAAGCCCCCCAGTACCAACCGGGACAGAAGGTCTGGCTGTCAACAAGGGACATCAGACTGCGCCTGCCCTGTAAAAAATTAAGTCCCAGATATGTTGGTCCCTTCACGATCGTGAAGCAAATCAACCCGGTCACCTTCCAGCTACAACTTCCTCCACAATATAAGATCCATCCCACATTTCACGTATCACTGT
Source organism: Spinibarbus caldwelli (assembly GCA_039654775.1). NCBI lineage: Eukaryota > Metazoa > Chordata > Actinopteri > Cypriniformes > Cyprinidae > Spinibarbus > Spinibarbus caldwelli. Next base: position 8,457,642 of record CM077259.1, read on the forward strand.
TAAAACCTTACCACCCTCCTATCTCTCCCTCCACAGAGCCTGGTCCAAGTGAGGAAACCCCTCTGCCACTGATTCTGGAAGATGGCGCCGTATACGAGGTGAAGCAGATCCTGGATTCCCGGCGCCGTGGTGGTCAGCTGGAATACCTTGTTGACTGGGAGGGCTATGGACCGGAGGAGAGATCTTGGGTTCCCAGGAATGACGTTCTAGATCCAACCCTACTCGAGGAATTCCACTCAACCTACCCAGATCGACCAGCTCCCAGGGGAAGAGGTAGACCACCACGCCGTCGGGGTCCTCGGCCCTCTGGAGCGGGCCGTGGAGAGGGGGGTAATGTCACAGATCGACCAGGCTCCCACGCCAGCCAATCACATCGCACACCCTCACCGGAATACTAATGAAACGCACCTGCACGCACTCAACACATGATTACCTCAAGCCATATAAGCACGCACCTCACCACAGTTTAACGTCCGGTCTCGTTTACACATAGTGAATGATGCTATCACAGCGACCTACCTGCTACTTACCTCCTTGTGTACCTACCTCCAGTGTTCCCCGTCTGCCTGCTCCAACGCTACCCTCCGGAAGTCTGCTACTCTGTCTATGTGAGGTGTGTGCCCTCGATCTCCACTGCTTAATACTCCTGTCAAGACAAAGATCTATAATCATTCTCTCATCTTCCGTCAATTGATATTCTGCTCACCATTTGCTCTGCTGAACATTAATAAACATCTATTATTTTCCCGAGTCTCCGTCTGAGTCTGCTGTACGTAACAATGATAGGGGAAAATTCTGCATGTGATTTACTGACAATGCACACATTAAAGAACGCAGATGCAGCCAGATCATTTCCATAATGACCAGCGCAATCTACCAAGAGCAGCGCAAATTACCGCCTGCTTTAAGACATGCTTTTTTGGCCGTTAAATAATGGCGCAAATACCAGTAATTTGATAATTCATTTTAATACTCTCCTCCCATAAACTTTGTGTCTGAAAGGAAAACACTTACAAATGCATATTCAATAAGGTCAGCCGCAAAAATAATGTGTCCATGCCTTTTCAGCACTAATTCTTCACTGCACGTCTTTAGTAAATCCTGACAGTACTATTTTAACGCCAAAAGACGGTTTGCGCTGGCGCAAGCTGTTAGTAAATCTGGCCCTAAGTCTGTGTATCAATATTTTCAGCTAGCTATAGCTAAAAATAAAATAAGTGGGTTAATGACTTTTTTATTAGTTTTCAATTATGTCTTTTAATTATTAACTTGGTATCAGATATTTCCCCTATAAAAGGAGACACAGATCAGACTCTTACCGTATATCAACTGCTGATATACAGTAAGAAAATTGAGCTACAAAATCGGTGTGGATAGCATGGCTGAGATAATTTGGTCTTTGGAGACCATTTAGTTGAGTTCATATTGAAATGTCAGAGTACAACTTGAGGCATTATTGAGATGAAAAACACTAGAAGACACCTGAGATTACTGGGGTATTTTTCTCAGGAGAACAATCTGAGAAGCAAAAGGACACATTGAAAGAATTTGAATGGAAAATAAGTCAACTACGAAATACTATTATTAAAATAAAGACAGTAAAGTCAATCCCAGCAGGACATAAGGGTTAATTAATTAGACAAAAAGCAGTGGTATTTAACTCTGGGATATGTGCACACTCATTAAACTGCAGAAACTACACATGGATATATTAAACACTGCGTTCACCTACTACTCTGAGTTCCAGAGCTCCTGGCAGTATTTGCTTGTCTTTGAGCCCATCTTGATCCTTCCATCCCTATCTATAACCGTCTCTCTATCTCTTTGCTTCCCACCATGTGTGTTTGCAGCGCCGTTCGGCATTCTGCATGTTGATTGGCAGGGTCCAAATCATGGTGGCGACCAATTAATCCCTGTGCTCCTAGCCTGGCTCAACACTGCTGTGTAATTAAATCAGTAGTGCCCCTATACAAACCAAATCACTTCTGTTCTCTGCGCCCCTCGTTTGGGGCCCGTTATTTGCCTGGTGGGATCAGAGAAAAGGGCAGCCTGCAGAGGGGGCATGCAGTGCCAATCACTGCAAATTACAATGGGCACTTCAGCTGAAAACAAGGTAGTTTGAGTGGGAAGGGATGAAGGAAATGCAGAGAACTGCTCAACCACTTTTATATGCCAGGCAGAATGTGAGTAATGCGAGTAAGTAATATGAATGCACTTTTTCCATAACAACTCACTAAAACACACCAAATAAACCAAATAAATAATAAACTAACTAATTAAATAACTAATAACTAAATAACTAAAGCATACAGGGAATTAACATTATATTACAATAGTACACTACACTCGTAATGTTATTTCAGCAACACGTTTTAAATGTTGACACCAGGGTTATTATAGTTAACTGAAAATATTAAAACATTTATTTAAACATTAAAACAAAAATTTGTTAACTGAAATGAAATAAAATAAATAAATAAACATTTTTCAGCTAGTTGCAGATGCAGCATTTCTCATTTCCAAACTATATTTAAAAACTATAGACATGTTTAAAAAAATAAAAAAAATGACAAAAACACATAAAAATTACTAAAACAAACAAACAAAAAAAATGTAAAAATTAAAGCTTTTACTTTGAAAATTATTTTGAAAAATTCAAAATAATACTAAAATCTATATTAGTATCTCAGTGATATTAAAATAACAGTGGTTGGCACATTAATAAATGAATAATAATAATAATAATAATAATAATAATAATAATAATGTTTCTGATGAATGTAATAAATATAATATTCACTGTAGTCAAAAAAATATAGTATATATAAACTGTACAGATATGTTTAAATAAATAATAATAAAAAACAGAAACATTACTAAAAAAAAATAAATAAAAAATAAATAAAATGAAAACAGAAAACGTCTCGGTTACGTATGTAACCCTCGTTCCCTGAAGGAGGGAACGGAGACGTCACGTCGGATGACCGACGAAATTGGGATCTCGCCAGAGAGACCAATCCACTTCGAGTGTAACTAAATGAGCCAATGGACATTGGCATGCGATTATTGCATCCAGCTGCCGCTGATCACAGCGTGAGCATAAGAGGCAGCTTGATGCACCGCATCAATTATGTTTTCGCTGAGGAGCCGAGCCGGCGACCCGGCAGCTCAGCGGTGGTACAGCGACTGTGGCGACGGGACGTGACGTCTCCGTTCCCTCCTTCAGGGAACGAGGGTTACATACGTAACCGAGACGTTCCCCTTTCAGTCGGTCACTCCGAGTCACGTCGGATGACCGACGAAATTGGGATCCCTACCAAAGCGCCACAGGAGCTGCCCCTTCCAGTGCCCTGTGTAGGGCTCCTGACCCTTCCTATAAGGCAGACAATAGGACCGGGCTCTACACAGAGAAGGTCAACTACTGGTGTTCCTTGAGCAACCCAAACAGTAGGACTAGGATAACACTGGGAAGCGTGCCCTTCCACTTGGAAGAGGCACACTGCGGAGTCACCTCCTCCCAGAGGGGGTTAAGTGACATTCAAACATGTGAAGTAACCCCGAAGGGCCCTATTGCACATGGAAGTCTCTGAGATGGCTCAGGCTGCATCTTTAGAGATGGCAGAACATGGTCCGCCAGGGGAAACATGGCTCTAATAAGAATACCGTGGAATACACATATGGGATCCCGACAGGGTCTCTCATATGGGCACTAGCCTCGCACCAGATTTCAAGAATTCATTGGCTGAAGGCCTGGCGCCGGACGCCCCGCCGCGTCCGGACGCCGGAGTGCTGGAGGACTCAACAGGGTTTGCCTGGTTAAGGAACTCTCTGGAGAATTAGGCGTAAGGACGCCGCAAGCCGACTCTGAGCCGGCCCTCTCAGTGCCACTACCCGTTTGAGGTGAGAACACAGGAGGAAACCGGTTCGACACGTAGGCTATAAAACCTAGCGAACGTGTTGGGAGTCGCCCACCCCGCAGCTCTACAGATGTCTGCTAGCGAGGCACCACGAGCCAGCGCCCAGGACGATGCGACACCCCTAGTGGAGTGAGCACGCAACCTGAGCGGGCAGGGCACACCTTGTGCTTTGTAGGCCAAGGTGATGGCATCCACTATCCAGTGGGCCATCCTCTGCTTGGAGACAGCCTTCCCCTTCTGCTGTCCTCCGTAACAGACAAAGAGCTGTTCTGAGGTCCTGAAGCTCTGAGTTCTATCCACGTACTGACGCAGTGCGCGTACAGGACAGAGCAAAGCTAGGGCTGGGTCTGCCTCCTCCAGGGGCAGCGCTTGCAGGCTCACTACCTGGTCCCTGAAGGGCGTGGTAGGAACCTTGGGCACATAGCCGGGCCGGGGCCTCAGTGTTGCACTGGAGTCAGCCGGCCCAAACTCAAGGCACGACTCGTCGACCGAAAATGCCTGCAGGTCCCCCACCCTCTTGATTGAGGCCAATGCAGTCAGGAGTAGGGTTTTCATAGAAAGAAACTTCAACTCGACTGACTGCAATGGCTCAAAGGGGGCAGTTTGTAGGGCTCTTAGCACCAAAGCCAAATCCCAAGAGGGAAGGGAGGGAGGCCTCGGAGGATTTAACCTCCTGGCCCCCCTAAGAAACCTGACGACCAGATCGTGCTTCCCCACCGACCTCCCCTCTATGGGGTCGTGGTGGGCAGAAATAGCAGCAACATATACCTTAAGGGTGGAGGGGGACAGCCTACGCTCCAACCCTTGTTGCAAAAAGGAAAGCACGGCTCTGATCGAACATCTCCGGGGGTCCTCCTGGTAAGAGGAACACCATTCGACGAACAGGTTCCACTTCAGCGCATAGGCCCGTCTTGTGGACGGTGCTCGTGCTGAAGCGATAGTGAGCGCTACCTCCTGGGGCAGGTCACCTAGAACCTCCGCGTCCCGTCCAGGGACCACACATGAAGTTTCCACAAGTCTGGACGCGGGTGCCAGAGGGTGCCCCGTCTCTGAGAAAGCAGATCCTTCCTCAGAGGAATCGGCCAGGGAGGGGCTGTCGCGAGGAGCATGAGTTCCGGGAACCAGGTCCTGTTGGGCCAATATGGAGCCACTAACAGGACTGCTCCTCGTCCTCCCTGATCTTGCACAATGTCTGTGCTAGCAGGCTCACTGGGGGAAACGCATACTTGCGCAAGCCCTGGGGCCAGCTGTGTGCCAGTGCATCCGTGCCGAGCGTTGCCTCGGACAGGGAGTAGAACCACTGGCAGTGGGTGGTTTCTGGAGATGCAAACAGGTCTACCTGAGCAACTCCGAACCGACTCCAAATCAGCTGGACCGCCTGGGGATGGAGTCTCCACTCCCCAGGAAGTGCCGCTCGAGACAGCTCGTCGGCCGCCTGATTGAACACTCCTGGGATGTGGATGGCACGAAGGGACCTCAGATGCTTCTGACTCCAGAGGAGGAGGTGGCGGGCGAGTTGCGACATGCGACGGGAGCGCAAACCGCCTTGCCGGTTGATATAGGCAACGGTCGCAGTGTTGTCCGTACGGACCAGAACGTCCCTGCCCCGAAGGCGCCCTCTGAGGCGGCACAGGGCAAGGCGTACTGCCAGCAACTCGAGGCAATTGATATGCCAACGCAGAAGGGGGCCCGTCCAAACCCCTGATACTGCGTGCCCGTTGTACGTGGCACCCCAGCCGGTGGCCGAGGCATCCGTGAATACCACAGCATGCCTGGATACCTGCTCCAGGGGCACTCCTGCCCGAAGGAACGAAGGATCTGACCACGGGCTGAAGGTCTTGCAGCAGGCCGGTGTAATCTGAACCCGGTGAGTACCGCGTTTCCACGCCCACCTCGGGATTCGACCATGGAGCCAGTGCTGAAGCGGTCTCATATGGAGCAGACCGAGCGGAACTATGGCCGCAGCTGCAGCCATATGCCCCAGGAGCCTCTGAAAGAGTTTCAGTGGGACCGCTGTCCTGCCTGATAAAGTCTTGAGGCAGTTCAGCACCGACTGAGCACGTTCCTGGGTGAGGCGTGCTGTCTGGTTGACCGAATCCAACTCCATGCCGAGAAAAGAGATCCTCTGCACTGGCACGAGTTGCTCTTTTCCCAATTGACCCGAAGGCCCAACTGGCTGAGGTGCCTGAGCACCAGGTCCCTGTGTGCGCACAACAGCTCTCGAGACTGTGCAAGTATGAGCCAGTCGTAGAGGTAGTTGAGAATGCGCACACCCCGTTCTCTCAAGGGAACAAGGGGCCGCCTCTGCGACTTTGGAGAAGACACGAGGCGAAAAGGGACAGCCGGAAGGGCAGGACCTTGTACTGATATGCCCGACTGTCGAACGCGAATCGCAGGAATGGCCTGTGTCGCGGGAGAATCGAAACATGAAAGTACGCGTCCTTCAGGTCGATTGCTGCAAACCAATCTAGGGGACGGACGCATCCAAAAATGCGTTTCTGCGTCAACATCTTGAACGGCATCTTGTGAAGTGCACGGTTCAAAACTCGCAGATCCAAGATCGGTCGTAACCCACCGCTTTTCTTGGGCACAATGAAGTAAGGGCTGTAAAACCCCGACCTCATATCGGCTGGAGGGACCGGCTCTATTGCATCCTTCGCCAGTAGGACTGCAATCTCCGCGAGCAAGACAGGGGCATCGACGGCTTTGACTGAAGTGAACCGGATGCCCCTGAACTTGGGGGGGACGCCGGGCGAACTGAATCGCATAGCCGAGTCTGATGGTCCGCAGGAGCCACCGGGACGGGCTGGGGAGCGCTAACCAGGCTCCGAGAGACCGCACCAGCGGGGCCAACGGGCCCACCGACATGCCCGCGGTGGGGCAGCGAGGTGGAACACAGGGACCGGCCCCAGGGCCTGTGACGGCCTGGCCTGTGACGGCAGGGGGCGGGGTCTGGGTGTGTAGTGTAGCACTCACCTGATTTCTCCTCGTGTGGGAGGAGACACAGGAACCCGACTTGAGGCTTGTGACAGCCCGGCGTTTGACGACTTGAAGCGGGGACTGGAGTGCTACTGCCCTTACCTGGTTCCACGAATGGGCAGGAGGGGTGCTCTTGGGCAACCACCCGCTGCCTGCTGGCGAGAGAGGAGGAGGGAAGTGATCCTGTGATGCACGGATCACCACTCTCCTCCTCTTGAGACCCGGAGATTGAGGAGACCGCTCTTTACTGATGTTTTGGGTACCGCTGGCTGCTGGGCCAGCGGCGGAACAAAATGAACAAAAGATACTCCACCCGGCCCTCCTCCGGGGGAGGGAGTGGTGCAGTCACCATCTCCCGATGAGCAGTCTCCTCCATCTCTGGGTCGACCGTCCCAGGGCCTCTTGCACTTGCGCTTGCCGCCAGGTTTGGCGGGGGCCTGGACGGGCTGGGCGTCCTGCCTGCGACCGGCTCCACGACGCTGCCTGGTGAAGGCTGCTGCGGCTGCGCGGGAGCGGGGGCGGCCGCAGGGGGGCACCCACGGCGACGAGCAGGCTGAGTGGCTGCAGCCGGAGTGGAAGCAGCAGGTTTCCTCCGGCGCATGATGTGTTTGCCTCAGTCTGCTTCTGGGCTGCCGAGAACTGCTGGGCAAAGCTCTCGACAGCGTCGCCGAAAGGGCCGGTCTGTGACACGGGAGCATTCCGGAACTGTACCTTCTCCTGCTCCTTCATGTCAGCGAGACACAGCCAGAGATGGCGCTCCTGGACATCGCACAACCCAGAGACTGTGCGGTCACCTTCGTCACTCGTAGCGCGAGGTCCGTCGCAGCACGCAGCTCATGTAGAACCGCCAGGTCGTGACCACCCTCGTGCAGGTCTTTCAGTGCTTTGGCCTGGTGGACCTGCAGCAACGCCATAGCGTGGAGGGCGGAAGCCGCCTCCCCACAGGCTCTATAAGCACTGCCAGTTAGACCTGACGAATACTTAGAGGCCCGTGAGGGGAGACACGGATCACCCCGCAGGGTGGAAGCGGCTGTTGGACACAGCTGCATGGCCACAGACCGTTCCACCGAGGGGATGCCCGCATACCCCAAAGCGGCTCCACCATCGAGGGTGGTGAGAGCGGAAGAACTACAAGATGTGTTTCGGGCAGTGAAAGGTGCCCTCCACAATCTTGTCAGCTCCTCATGCACTTCCGGAAAGAATGGCACCGGAGGGGGGCGCTGAGAACCAGCGCCACCCCCACCGAGGAACCACTCGCCCAGCCTCGAAGGATCGGGACACGGTGGCTTTTTAGGATTCCACACGAGCCCGACCTTCTCGGCGGCCCGGGAAAGCATAGCCGTCATCTCTGGGTCTGGCACGGACAACGCTACCACACCCGAAGGGGGCAACGCAGCCGGGTCGTCATCCCCGGAGAGAGAGGGCCCGCCCTCCGATGCAGTGATCGACATCTGGTCGTCAGAGGGGGCACCGAAGGAAACGCGTGGCCAGCGCGCTCCTTCGGCAGCTCCACCGGCTGCGGAGTGCTTGAGGGGTGAGGAGCTCCACTTGGGGAAGCCGTCACCGTAATCCTCAAATCACCTCTAACTCCACCGGATCCAGTGTGCACGCCGGATCATGGCAGGCAGAGGGACTCTGCCATGTTTGACATAGCAGAGTCGCACTCCGAGATGGTCATGTCCCCGCAAGAAGAACATGAACCATCCACGAAAGCTACCTCAGCGTGCTGAATGCCCAGACACGTGAGGAAGCGATCGTGACCGTCCTGAGGCGCCAGGAAACGACCACACCCAGAAACGCACGGGTGAAAAGACATCTTTAAAAAGACGCGATCACCCGTGTTGCTCTTTTAGAGAAATTGCTCTTTCAGAGAAATGCTCTTTTAGTGCTGAAGCACGCAGGGGAGCTGGCCACCGCACACTCCTAGTGTGGCTGTCAGCAGGAAGACGATCTTTCTCTCCCGGACACCGTGACCACCGCTGCCGCGCCGTAACGCCCGCACTCGCTCGCAGAACACTCTCTTGGAAGGGAGAGCAGTAGCTTTAACCACTACCGCTCGGCTCCGAAGCGAAAGGATAATTGATGCGGTGCATCAAGCTGCCTCTTATGCTCACGCTGTGATCAGCGGCAGCTGGATGCAATAATCGCATGCCAATGTCCATTGGCTCGTTTAGTTACACTCGAAGTGGATTGGTCTCTCTGGCGAGATCCCAATTTCGTCGGTCATCCGACGTGACTCGGAGTGACCGACTGAAAGGGGAACAGTGGTTGGCACACTAATAAATGAAAATAATAATAATAATAATAATAATAATAATAATAATAATAATAATAATAATAATAATAATAATAATAAATAAAAAATCTAATGAATACATTAAAATAATAAAATATAATATAATAGCATATGATGGAATACACATATTAAAATAAAGAAATATAATAATATTGTTTTTAAAATTGGGTTTAATTGTGCACTCTTGTCAACTAAAAATTCTATTTCCATTGATTTTAATAAATACATTGTCATCTAAATAAAACGGACTACAATAAATGAATATGGCATGATTAAGTATTGACTAAATTTTAAGTATATTTTTAAATTAAGAATAAAACTGAAATTAATTGAAATAACTGAAATTAAATTATAAAGTTAACACTGGCTGCTTTATCCATATCCAATCATTTAGAATAGATGCACAAGATTTTGCAGGTGTATTTGTGGCACCTGATTCTAGTTCTTTTAGTGAATATGGCAATAAAACGACGCAGACTGCGGATGTAACGGTGCTATCAGCAGGCACAACTCATTCTTAGTGTCATCCTTGTGTGTTTACTGTTGACAGATTACAGCATCTATCTGTCTGTATGTCTTGCAGAGAGACTGTGCCTTCGAGTTGTCGGTACTTGTCACTTTTTGCTTCTCCAACAATGCCAAGGCGTCTGAGCTTCAAACAGTGACAGCAGTGTGTATGTGTTTGATTGAAGATCTCAGCTCACACAGTCCGCCTGTTTCCAGCTAACCGATGGAGTACTTCTTAAAGTAAAGAAACAAGCCAGACTTGACCAAGGGGTGGACGTTCTTACCGTAAAGCTGCCAGACGCGAATCTTGTCTTCGTACGGGAGGTTGTACTTGAGCGGGTCGCCCACTGGCCCCTGGTAGTAAGGGCGCATGATGGACTCAATGGCAGAGGTGTGGGCGAGCCCTATAGCGTGGCCAAACTCATGCACCGCCACTGCGAAAAGGTCCATTCCATGAGAATCTGAGGAGAAAAGACAGAATAAAGAATATATGTTCGAGAAATTTTTTTTTTTCTTCATAATAACAAACCAGAGGAAGGAAGTATTGCTTAAATCAGAGGTTCTCAAACCCAGACACCAAGCAGGTGCTAGAAGGTTTGCGAAAATGTTCAGAGAAAAACAGTATAAAAAAATAAAATAAAATAAAATAAAATAAAATAAAATAAAATAAAATCTATAAATTATGCAAAATAAACATTAAATAATATTAAATAAATAAATAAATAAATATGCATTTTCAAAGACCACCTCTGAGTTGGTCAGAATACAATAGTTGAAAAATATAAAATAAAAATACATTTTAAAAATTAATATGAAATAAAAAATGAATTATAATTCTACAAATTATAAATTAGAATTTTTACATTATTTAAATCATGAAATAAGTCACAAATTATTTTATTTTATTGATGGCCAGTTTTATATTTCACTTTAGGTTTACACATTTAACAGTACTTTATAAGTGAGTAGAAATAATTTTAATATATTAATTTATACAAATAAATATATTTTATAATAATTAATATATATAAAAAAATAAAATAAATGAATTATAATTACATTATTTAAATCATGGAGAAAAAAAATCACAAATTATTTTATTTTATTGATGGCCGTAGTTTTATATTTCACTTTATGTTTATACATTTAACAGTACAGGTGAGTAGAAATAATAATTTATACAAATAAATATATTTTATTCTTTTTTTTTTTTACATTCTAAATATATTTAGTTAAAATATATTAAAACCATGTGGTTAACAAATCTCACATAATTTGGTGTATGAAGAATTTGAATGGATCTCTGACTTGGCAAATATGAGCAGTTTGAGGCATTATTGAGAAACACATGAGGAGAACAATCCGAGAAGCAGAAGACCTCAGCAATTTGCTCTCCATGTAATCTAAGTGAAAGAGCTGAAACTGAAAACAGTTTTCTTTTGTGATATTTCTGTCCTTTTGAACATCAAACAGCTTGTTTCATAAGCATGAAGACATCCAGTGCAATTATGTCTTGGAAATCACGGTGATTAAATTGGGAATAGTTCAGGATGTCCACCCACATTGTCATTTTCAACACAATGAGCTGGTGATTGACAGGGAGGACTGCGCCATTAAACGTTACTCACCTTTTTCATTATCTCGCTTTAGTACACAGGCAGATCCACGCGATGCAGCCAGCCATAAAAACATTCACACTTTTCTGTTAAATGGCCCCTAGAGATGGCAACAAAAACGCAGCCAGAGCCAGGAAAGTGTCATCGGATTTGGTGGAATAGAGAGAGAGTGTATCACTAACGGAGGCTCGGTTCCCTCATGTGGGTACCTGCTTTTTGCATTAGCATAATGCACTTCAAAGATTACGCAAAACAAAAGAGGCCGGGACCTGAAGCATTTTCACTTGATGAGTAAAGCCACAATGCAGTCATAATCTCAAATCGTGTGTCTCTTAAAGGAACAGTACAGCTGAAAATGAACATTCTGTCATTATTTACTCACACTCATGTCATTTCAAACACATATGACTTTCATTATTTTGTGCAACTTAAAGAAATAGTTCACCCCCCAAAAATGAAAATTGACTGAAAATGTACTCACCCTCAGGCTACCCAAGATGTAGATGAGTTTATTTCTTCATCAGAACAGATTTGGAGAAATTTAGCATTAAATCACTTGCTCACCAATGGATCCTCTGCAGTGAATGGGTGCCGTCAGAATGAGAGTCCAAACAGCTGATTAAAAACATCACAATGCTTTCTCCAATGAAAAAGTCATCTTGTCTGAATCAAGAGAGAAATATGCGCAAATCAGGCATTGTATGAAAACAATCCAAAACAGTTCTAAATAAATATGTCGGTGGATTTTGATGTGAGAGGACAACAGGGGAACGATTTTTCAGTGTTATGATTTATGGACTTGTTTTTAAGTTAAAATGCCTTAATGACTGATTTGTTTCTTATAAACGTACAGCTTTTTAGCTTCACAAGACGTTAATTGATGGACTAGAGTTGTGTGGATTACTTGTGGATTATTGTAATGTTTTTATCAGCTGTTTGAACTCTCATTCTGACGGCACCCATTCACTGCAGAGGATCCATTGGTGAACAAGTGATGTAATGCTGAATTTCTCCAAATCTGTTCTGATGAAGAAACTCATCTACATCTTGGATGGCCTGTGGGTGAAAACATTTTCATTTTTGGGTGAACTATTCCTTTAAAATGAGAAACACTTTTCATACAAGTTTAGAAGGATATGAGGGTGAGTAATAAATGTCAGACATTTTATTTTTGGCTGCACTGTCCATTTAAGCCAACACACATTTAGAGAAACACTCATGACCGATAAGTTTTACCCCGTGTCTGGTTAGCAACTGCTGTATCTGACTGCTAGAGGCTGATTCGTTTAGCACAAGCTAGCGATTCATCCAGATGAACTTTGCGCTGATCAGGGTCCAAAGGAGGAGACGCGGAGGAAGACAGATGGATGTGAAGCAATCTGATTAAGACCTTACGCACTGGAAACATCTGGTACATGGCAGCCTAAAGCAACAAGCTGAAGGTGTCTGTCACAGATGACTGAAATAAATGAGTGTAAACTATTTTAAGACTGAAATTTAGCCTGTGCGTGTTAACAGTTTGGCCCTGGATTTCAGAAGCTTGTCTGAGTGAAGGTTATGGTATTAAAGTACCTTCTGTTCAGTAAACAAATACATGTGTTTAGGATTATGAGATCAGAATGGCTTTAATGGAATAGTTCACCCAAAAATGGAAAATCTGTCATCAACTGCTCACCCTCATGTTCTTCTAAACCCACATGAGTTTCTTTCTTGTTTGTACTGGTTGCTTTTTGCAATAAATCGTGGTGGCTTTCAAGCTTCAAAACGATCCAAAAGCAAAATAAAAGTATCACAGGTATATTAATATTTAAAATCTTACAAAATCTTACAACAGCTTTGTATCAGAAACCACTTATTCAGTTAAATTCTTGACAGCTGTTAATTATAAATGAATCAGTAAGACTGAATCATTCTTCTGAGTCGGATCTTTTAAATGCATTGGTTAATCAGGTCTGAATGATTCATTCATGAATTCAATTTGAGTTCAACTAACTTTTCAACATCTTTTCAATGAACTGGTTGATCCAGTTCACAAAACAGGTCTGAATGATTTGTTCATGCATAGGGTTGGGTATCGTTTGAATTTGATCAATTCCATTTCTGATTTTGCTTCTCGATTCAGATTTTTTATTGATTCCCAGTTTTCCAATGTGGTTAAAAAAATTAAGTCAAACATTTAGATATCAAACATATTTATTCTGTGTCTCTTTTTGCAAAACATTTAATTGCTGCTGAATACCATGAACAACAATCAGCCAGTTACATAAAAAAAGAGCTGTTTGTGTGCAAAATAGAGCTGCATGATTTATTTATTTATTTATTTTTAATGGAGGTTGTAGTTCTCTCACAATTCTGAAGAAAAAATATTAGACAACTAAACAACATCCACTTATGAATGGAATGATTCATTGACTCGCTCAAGATTTACTTGTTTCATAACTGGATGAATCAGTGTTTTTGAATGAATCTCTTGAATGAATGATTCAAAGACAAGTAAATTTTTAACAGCCCCTTTTCACCCCCTAAAAAAAAAAAAGATGCACACACATGAATTGATAGGTGGAATTGAAATTTTAATTTTACAACAAGTATCTGATTCCTGACCTTAAGTATCCGATTCTGGAATTGGAATTGATTTTTGATTCCCAACCCTATTCATGAATCAAACTGATCTGATTCTGAAGTTAAACTGACTCAGTATTGTGATCATATTTATTCAAACAATTTGAAATAAAGCAGAAGAGTTAAATTAACTACTTTTATAATATATTATTGTGCTTTTATGCCCTTTGTGAACCTTCAGTCCCCATTTATTATGACTGCATGTAAAAGAATAGCCAATATAATTAATTAAAATTTCTCTTTTTTTTGCTATACAGAAAAAGAAATTCATATTAGTTTTGAAGAAGATGAGGGCGAGTAAACAATAACAGTATTTTTATTTTTGATTGAACTAATCCGTTAAAGTCAGTGAAGCATAGACAGAAAGTTGATGATTTCTTAAAATAATCTTCTTCTGAAGTTAAAAAGTGCTCTCTCTCTCTCTCTCTCTTTCTCAGTGTGTTCGCAGAAAGGAAATCAACAATAGTCACTGCTAATGACTGGCGGTTCGTTAAAATGGACGATAATGGACCAGGGTCTTCTGCCTCATTTTGTCATACTCACAAAAAAACGTGGACACGCACATAGACACTAAATACAATAGTGAATCACAGGCTTGGGCCAAATTGCGAGAAGTTTATCAAAAAACCACCTGCTTAATGAGCCTTTTGTTTTGGCCACAACAATCAGTCTGCATTAGTGAGCAGCCAATGAAGGCATAATTAATAAAAGCAGTCTGCCTGCTGTCATAACAACAGAGACACTCCTGTGATTCCACTCTTATGACCCATGGGAAAACGGGACGCCTCCGCTGCTGTGCAACAAGTAGGAGGATCGTCGCAATCTCAAACGGAGCAGTTCTGGTTCTGTCTAATCTCCATTAAGAGTTAATTATACTGTACACACAGCAGAACTTCCTCTTTCCTGTTTCTTTCCGCTGTTCCCTCAAAGAGAAAGTTCTTGTTATGTCAAAAACAATATGCTTACAGTTCTCCAGACTGAGCTGGAGGGAGAGAGAAACAGGGAAAGGGAAGCACGCTTGCATTATAAAGCTTGTCCTTTTTATGGAGTTCAATCATCTGAGCGTTAAAAATGTATATTATTGATAAATGTGAGGATCTGCATCTTAAAAATAATTCATTTTAATGTGAAAATGTACATTTTTCTTTGTTACCTAATTATTTAAAATGGCATTTTAATTAAATTAAATATTATATGATTTTGAAACGAATAGCACTGAAAGTCAACAATAAAACTGAAATCACATCGCAAGTTTTTACCTGTCGTCTATAGATGCGTTACGTTCGCAGCAGGAGATGGCTGTGTGTGCGTTTCTATCAGGATCACATTAATTATTTACACCCTTTGGCGGCACCATGCTGTAAACTACTAAACTCTGTTTCACATTCTGCCTACCGCTTAATAACAAGTTCTTCCTCACCTTCGAAACAATACATTCAGCTCTTTATTTTAGTATTACGCTATGTTTCGTCAGAACTTTTTCTTTAAGAATGGACAAAATGATAATGATGACTCAATTGGCTCAAAGAATTAGTCAAGCTGTCAAACCGCAAAAAAGACATACCTGTTACTGAAAAAAAAACACCCTATACATTCTAAGTCTGCTAGGCTACGATTATAAAAGGTTTAATTTTTTGTGTGCAGCTGAGTGTGTATTTACAACCGTTCAAAATTTTGCCGTCAGCAAGATTTATTTATTTTGTTTTTAAAGAAATTAATACTTTTATCGAGCAAGGGTGCATTAAACATTTAAAAAGACATAATGTAACAAATGATTTCAGTTTTTTCTATTATAAATCCTGAAAAAAAGTATCACACTTTCCACAAAAATATTAAGCAGCAGAACTGTTTTCAACATAATAAAAGTAAATAACTAAATCATCATATTAGAATGATTTCTGAAATATCATGTGACACTGAAGACTAGAGTAATCACTGCTGAAATATATGTGCATACATTAAATACAGTACATATATTATTTTTATATTATATATTAAAATATAAGTTAAAATGCTTTATTGTTTACACTCCATACCCCATAAAGACAAAGCAAAAATCAGATTTGGTCTTTGATCAGATTTTTGCCTTGTTGTTATGGGTATGAAGTGTTGATTGACACATAAAATAAAATAAAATAAAATAAAATAAAATAAAATAAAATAAAATAAAATAAAATAAGGCATTTTAGCATGAGGCTACAACATAAAGTGTGGGGTCTGAGGTCTGATATATATATAAACAGTCCAAAAAAAAAGAAGAAGAAGAGGATAGTCTTGTTGGATAGTCTTAGAGGGCAGATGGAAAGCCAAAAATAACACAGTAAATTAGGAAATTTTTGGCTGAAATCTTGGGCTTATTACAACGGCCCATAATGAATAATGGCTGGTGATGACAAGTTAGGAATAATTGATGACCATATGGGAGGTGCAGGTGCAGGTGCAGGTGGTCATTAGATGGACAGCTAATGAAGCGAAAACATGGAAATTACCATGTTATGGTGAAGGGTCAGTTGATCACACACAAAAAGGTGGTGGGCTTGTCGGAGGAGGGGGTCCAATGCTCAGCTGTGTATGTTGAGACGGTATAAGTGGGTGGTGAAAGACTTGTAATTTTTAAGTAGGACCCTCCCTCCCCATTTCTCTTTCTCTCGTTTTCTCCCTCTCTTCATTCAGTTCTTCATATTACATCCGCACCTGCCAAAGGACGGAGCAAACAGCTGCTCATCTGATGGGGGGTCTAATTGGGGCAGACTCTGTCCATGAGCATATGGCCCATAGCCACAAGAGAGCAGAGTAGGGATGCAAAGGGTCGTTTGAACCAATTCCATCAGGGTTCACTGACTGGGGAGGATGGTGTAAAAGGAACCCCATCTACACCCATGCTAATTATCAGCCTCGTGATTAGCGCAACCTCTCGGCAAACACGTGCACCTTTGGCTACCAAGGAGGCGCATCTTGGAGGTGGTCGAGTCAGGTTATGGCTCAAGAGAGAAGAATGAGATAGGCAACAGCATCTGTTGCTTTCAGACAGGCCCTGTCACTTGGGTGCTAGATCCTGTTTTGGAGTAGTGCACACAAAATGTCTCTATTACCTGACAGAAAAAGATGGCCTGAGAAATCACACCTGTCTCTGTGACAGTCCTAGACACAAAAAATATATATAAATAAATAAAAAAAAGAGCCGCTGGAGTGGACAGCACTCTTTTTAGCCAGTCAGACCGTTCTCCAATCAGAAAAAAATTTCTGCCTGTCAATCATTTCTAAATGGTTATACAGTATTAAGAATCAAGTGGGTGTAAACTTTTGAATGGGGTCATTTTTATAAATTCAATTATTATTTTCTCTTATGGACTATATGTAAACATCTTTTATGTTAAATATCTTATTCAGGTCAGTACTAAATAAACAATAACATGCATTTTGTATGATCCCTCTTATTTTGGTAAAATAATTAACATTTTGCAGATTCTGCAAGGGGGATGTAAACTTTTGACCTCAACTGTATATATAGTAACTTTTTGGTACACAAACCATACAATATTTTTGTACTTTTATTTTCATATTAGTGCTGTCAAAATTAGCGTGTTAAGGCAGGTGATTAATTTTGCATTAAAAAAAAATTAACAGAGTTAGCGTAGGGGCGGGGCTAGGGTTGGCTACCCCATTCACAACTGCTGCTTCTGTCTCTTTTTTCTTGACAAGAATTGCGTTTATTTAGACACAGAATGTCTTTATATGACCACATCAAACGGGAGACTTTCAGACGGGCACTCCACTTCACCTCAGCACCAGGCGTGAGTCAAACAAGCTCAGAAACGGTACAGGTGACGACGAGCTTCAGTACAACAACAGTGAACTGCAATCAGATGAGATGTTGTCATGCCATATGTCAGTAAAAACTAATTTTCCTGTCCTGTCAGCCATTGTACTGTGCTCATAGCAAGTGCTCTTCAATTCACACACAAATACAGCGGTGCGCATTGTAGCCTGTATCATTTCATATTAAAGTGCGAATGAAACTATGAGCATGCGTGTCAGATCTGCGTCGTGTTCAGCAGCAGCAGCTCTTAAAGTAATAGCAGCCAAATAACCTAATAACCCAGCTGCTGTGATGTCTGTTAATCAAAGAACAAAAGAAAAAAGAGGAAATCAAAAACTTTAGTAACTTTAAGGATTCATCTATATTTAATTTAGAATTTAGTGTTTGATAACTTTATTCAATTTCTGTGTGTACTTGATGAAGGTATGACATTTATTATAATGAGTGTATGTGAAGATTGTTTTAAGTTCACTTAAATTAGAAGTTGTTATTTTATAAAGTCTAATAAATGTTAAAATTGATAGCTCTCAATCATGCTGTAATGTTGAATGGCTATAGTCAGTGGTTAAATATTAGGAAAAAAAGAACTTCCTAGAGACATCAGTAGTATTGGTATCAGTGATACTTGCCTTCAGTCATAAAAAAAGATTAATAAGATTAAAAGCCATTAAACAAATATTAAAAATATACTGTCTTTATGTTGTTTCTACATTAATTTGAAGAATAAATGTGAAATTATTGCAATATAAAAGTATATTTAAAAACTTTAATGTTAGGTGGGATTAATTGCGATTAATTTCAGAATTTTTTTTTAAATTGTGATTAATTAGTTATTTTTTTAATCGATTGACAGCACTATTTTATATTAATTTTTATACTTAACCTAAATATATATATATTTAAAAAAAATTACATTTAGTGATTTGACCTGTTCTGCTGTTCCGTTCTAGTTTTTTTTTTTTTTTTTTTTTTTACGATTACTTTTATTCCACAAGGACACATTCAATTAATTTAGTGAGAGTAAAGACATTTACATTGTTACAAAACAATTCTAGTTCAAATAAATGCAGCGTTTTCTTTTTACTTTTTGTTCATGAAAAAATCCTGAAAAACATGTTTTATGGTTTCCACAAAAATATTATGCAGCACAAATGTTTTTAACATTGATAATAATAAGAAATGCCTTGAGCAGCAAATCAGCATATTAGAATGCTTTCTGGAGGATCATGTGACACAAAATACAGGAGTAATGGCTTCTGAAAATTCAGCTTTGTTATAAAAGACTAAATTACATTTTAAAATACATTAAAATAGAACACTGTTATTTTAAATTGTAACAATATTTCTGAATAATACTGTTTTTACTGCTTTTTTGATCAAATAAATGAAGCCTTGGTGAGCAATTGACTTCTTTCAAAAACATTTAAAAAAATCTTATCGACCGCAAGTGTTTGAACAGTACTGTAACATTTTTACAACATCATCAGCTGTTTGACCAATGAATTTTAAAAAAGAATTAAATTAATTCATTTATTAAAAAAATAAATATATTTCTAGAGCTTCTTGGATGAACACAACAAACAATGCAACAAATGTTGCTGCTTATTTTATATATCTTATGCTGTCTTACCTGGCGATCTAAAAGTCCAGGCTTCATCATCATCAAAGTGCGTGTCGCCCGCTGTGAATCGCTCCCCGGGAAAGAATGCGTGGGCTACTGTGCCACCGGGTCCATCGAAAGGATATCCATCATTATGATCCGCTTTGGTGAAATCAATCTGAATATCCGCCTCATTCCCCGCCACCTCATGGAAGTTGAGAGGAGCGAAGTCACTCCACACTTTCAGGGCGTAGTACATAAGCGCCCGCACCATGTCCCGGCCCAGCAAAGCTGACTCCTTTGGAAACGTCCTTACCCTGTGAGAGCAGAAACATGAGTTCATATTTGAAACAGTGGCTCAAAATAGACAAGAATCCTTTTGTAAGACCACCGAAGAAGATAAATGCTAGAAGATAAATTCAACACCGCTTTGAACGCATAAATAGGACAAGACATGCAGCGGACTGTCAAAAACGACTCTGAAAGCCTGTCTCGCGGCTCTTTCTAACTCAGTTCCATGGTAATACATTTAGGAGTTACAAAACATCTTATTCCTCTCTTTTCTCTTTCACTCAAGGCAATTTGGAAACAAGTAAGGGTGATTTGGAAGTCCACTACACCCTACAATCATGTTAATCACTTCCTCCAAGGGCAATTTGAGCCCTCTTTCCAAGTACAGAGACAGATCGATGAGAAATTAATTTCAGAGTGTCAGTTCTGTAAGTGGCCACTAAAAAGTGTGCCCTCTGCACAAAATACACTTATCTTTTCTGCACAAGCACCGGGTTCAGGCGTTCCATTACATTTGCAGAACATTGACTCTCCCAATGGAGTTATTAGGGCACTTTGGGTGCTGGTAGCGTATTCACACCGGTTGCTCAAGGTCAGCATGTAGATTCAGTCAAATTCTATGCCAGTACATGTGATAACAGCTGAGTTTACAGTGGGTTGGTTCAAAAGGAAAGGTTGGAGATGCACAATAGTGCTGTGCCAAGGTCAGCGCTGCCCCCCGCTGCATTTACAATGAGCTAAGTGACCTCTTTGTGTGCTAACATTCTCCCTGTGATGTGCTACACGGTTTGTACATTAATACTTCTCACCCCATTGCTCTTCTGCTTGACTTGTGCCAGATATGCAGTAAACATCCTAAGCATTTCACACACAGCAAAGAATACAAATCTAAAGTTTGAAAGGTGCAAATCGGTGCTCAGGTTCATGGTGTAGCCTAGAACCTCTCAAGACTTGATGCAATTTTAAACTATAACCATTGAGCAAGGAACTCCAGGATGGTAACTAAGATAATCATAGACTAGGTCAAGTGTTGAAAAGGAAATGTGCCAAAAAAAAAAAAAGAAAAGTCTTTTAAATGCAAGGAAAAAATAAATAAATAAAAAAATAAAAATAAAAAAATTGGTGATAAAAATAATTTGGGGAAAAAAGATACAATAAAGAAAAGACATGAAAAGAACAAGTATATGTAATATCGTTTTATTTAATATAAATTATTTTGTTTTTATTAAAAAATATTTAGCATTTTGCATTATATATATATATATATGTGTATGGGGTAATTTTATAATTACTTTAAATAAATATATAATAATTTACACATATATAGAGAGTGAGAGACATGCACGCAAATGAACTAAAACTAAATATTGAATTAAAGTTATTAATTATATTATGTATATAATACATAAATATTTTGTAAGTAATAAATCTCATTGAAATATATATTTTATATATATAAGTTAACAGTAAGAAAGAAAATAAACATGCTTATAATTTTTTGGGGAGAAATACATGCATATGAATTTCTAGTTCAATTTTCCATCCATTTTCACTATAATGTGCCCTTGGCAGGGTTTCAATAGACGGCTGGCATAAATTGGAGAATAATCAAGGCTGTTTTTTTCTTCATGTCGTCTGGTTATTATACAGGCACTAGCAGCGGCAGCTAACCTGAAAGCTAGACAAAGTGCCTCTGGGACGATTGGCCATCCCAGCAGCATGTAACGGCCAAATGTTGAAGTTTAATTTTCAGTCACAATCCCCCTTCTTTGTCTCCATGTGATACAAGACTGATTAGACAGACAAGAGAGGAAAGGGATGAAAAGAGAGAAAATAGCAAATAGAAATCAGGGGGAACAAGTTCAAAAGAACTCATTTCCTCTATTCCGTGGTAATTCTCACAGCGGGTCTGACCCCTGCAGATCAGTGGTCCAGACAGGACATTTACTGTATGGTGTTAATCGCACATCAAATCAATTCTCCACGCTCACAACTAGGCGCTGAGAGTGACACACAGCCGGGCGGGTGTTTTAAATGAATGATTCCTCAAATTAGCCTCTGTAAAATTATAAAACAGACAGATATTTAGTTTGTTATTCACTGAAAATCTTTATATCCATTTTTTAAAGAAGTATCAATGTCCAATTCATGAATTAATCATTCCTTTGAGTCAATTTTTTTGAATCATGAATCAACTGACTCACTGAATCATAAACTCACTGAATGATTCAAGATGGTTACCAGCACACTGGAAGACAAGATTATGAGTAGTAACTTGCATTTGATCTGTTTCTCACACAAAGCTACTGTATGGCTTCAGAAGACTTGAAATATAGTGTACAAATTATATTGGACCTCTTTTATGATGCTTTTGCACCTTTTTTGAAAGCCCTGCATCTTAAAAAAATATTTTTTAAATATTTTTTAAATATTTTTTTGATGATTTGCAAAAAAAGGCCTAATGTTACCTAATTTGATGATGCTGAGTTAAAAATGTCAATAAAGCATTTCCATCACATAATTTTTTTCTTCACAAAATAAGAATAAAGGTTTTTCAAATTATATATACATTAGCTTTAATGCCTTTAAAACCTTAATAGTTTCATGTTGTATTTCAGAAAAAAAAAAAAAAAAACATTTAAACATCCTTAAAACAAGATAATTCAGTTTCACACACACACACACACACACACACACACACACACACACACACACACACACACACACACACGCACACACACACTATTTATTTATTGAAATGAAAATTAAAAAAATATATATTTTGACTTGTTTTCAGGATTTAATCTTCATTCAGTTTGCATTTGCAAATATTTTTAAATATAAATATTTAACAAATGTACTCTGTTCACGCACGAAATTTTTTTTATTTTGCTATGGGATAAGAAAATTCTGTTATTAACTATAAAACATTGCCATCACATACATTTTTTTTCTCACAAAATAAGAATAAAAATTAGAATTAGAAAAAATAAAATAAAAATTGTATCATTTAACTTTAAGTCTACAAAGAAGTGGAAAAGTGAAAATCAGGATAAGGCATAAAATAATATTCAGAATCATTCATACATGTGAAAATTGGCTGAGAAATAAAAAAATAGTTTTAACCTGGCTAAGTGGAAGATACAAAAAGCTACAAAATGCTCATATTTTGTGAAAAAGTGTGCTAGACCAAAACGTGCTAGAGCAAAACACTATTTTTGAAAAAAAAAAAAGGACCACAAAATGGGTAAAAAAAATTATTCAGCAAATATGGCAGCAATGAATAACTGAAAAAGAATCTCTCCTTTTGTTTTTCCCAGAAGAAAGTAAATCAGGCAAGTTTAGGGTAAATAAATGATAACAGTATTTCGACTTTCGGGTGCACTATCCCTTTAAAGATCCCCTCAGCCTATTCAGTGCTATGGTTTTTAGTTACCCTCTCCAATCAAACAGGCACGCGCCATGAAGGATGAAAAGAAATCCAACCCTGAAGGATTATCGTCATTTGAGTCCTTTGGACATGGGTGGGATTATCTGACTAAACTACAGCATGATGATTTACAACCTCTGCCCTCATTGTGTGGCGGCATCTGGGCTAGATGCTCAAGCGAACCCATAGATGCCCATGATACCGAAATCACACAAGAGCTCCTTTACACTCTCATTGGGTATCGCCCGGAGCGTATTGAGCTATTGTGAGAGATGTTCCCATTTTCAATAATAATAATAATAATAATAAGTTTTATTTATATAGCGCCTTTCCAGAGCTCAAGGACACATTACAATAAACATCAGAAATGTGAGGAAAACATCAAAAAGTAATACAGCAATTCAGACAGGCTATTGGCAAGACAGAGAGGCAACAACACTGAATGATCTGCCCCCCATGGAAGAGAGGCGATACCGAGGGATGGTGAGAAGGCAATGAACGAGGTGGAGAATAGGGGAGGAGCAGATTGCAAAGATAGTAAGGAGCCAGACCATTCAAAGCTTTAAAAGTAAGCATGAGAATTTTAAACTTGATATGATAGGCCACTGGTAGCCAATGCAGATCAGCTAGAATAGGAGTGATGTGGGCTGAACTCTTAGTGCGAGTGAGAATATGAGCGGCTGAGTTTTGAATATACTGTAATCTAGCAATAGAGGTAGCTGGCAAGCCAATGAAAAGGGCATTACAGTAATCGAGACCAAATTAAACAAAAGCATGAATGAGAGTTTCTGCATCACTGGTACTAATGAAAGGACGGAGCTGGACAATTCGTCATAAGTGAAAGAATGCTAATTTAGAGAGAGTTAATATGAGACTGAAATGAAAAAGAGGGGTCAAATATAACACAGAGATTTCTAACAATACTAGATGGAGCAATTAAAGTGCCAGTAATATTGCAAGTAAAGTCAGCGGGAACTTTGGTGGTAAGTGATGGAGTACCAATAATGATGATCTCAGTTTTATCCATATTTAGTTTCAGAAAATTAGAGTTAAGCCATGCTTTTATATCCTGGACGCAAACAGAAATTTTGTCAATTTGGGTGGATAGGGAAGGCCCGCATGATGTGTAAATTTGAATGTCATCAGCATAAAAATGATAGCTAAAGCCATGATGCTGTAGTATCTGACCCAATGGTAAAATATATATAATAAACAACAAAGGCCCAAGAATGGAACCCTGGGGGACGCCTTGTCTCAGGGGGGCAGTAGGGGATCTAAAATCCCAAGCAGAAATGTAAAACTTTCTGTCATATAGGTATGAAGAGAGCCAGGAAAGAGCAGTACCAGATATACCCACAGCCGAAAGTCGAGAGATGAGCAAATCATGAGAGATAGTGTCAAAGGCAGAACTGAGGTTTAGTAACAGAAGTAAAGACAGAGAGCCAGTGTCGCAAGAAAGTAATAAATCATTAACTACCTTTGTTGTGGACAGAAGCCGGACTGAAATGGATCAAAGAAATTATTTGCCACTTAGGAAGGACCCAAGCTGGGAAGCTACAGTACTTTCCAATAATTTAGCAATAAATGGAAAGTTTGAAATGGGACGATAATTGGATAAAACTGAAGAATCGAGATTGGGTTTCTTGAGAACTGGGGTAACTGCAGCAATTTTAAGTGACTGAGGAAAAGAAGCAGTGACAAGAGAAGCATTTATGAAATGAGAGATAGGTGCAGAAATGACCGAATGACACTGTTTCAAGAGAGAAGTAGGAGCTGGGTCAAGTCGACAGGAAGAAGAGTTGGATTTGAAATAAGCTCGGAGACAGAAGACGAATTAGTAAGAGAAAAGCAGGACAGGGAATGACCAGAGAGATTATGCTCAAAGCTAAAATTGATAGTGTTGTTCGAAAAGCCCTGGTGGATGGCAGCTGTCTTGTCCAGAAGATAATTTAGAAAGGAGCAGCAGAATTCATCTGAACCTACAGCATCATGAGGTGGGGGTTCGGTAAGTTCATTTACTTGAATAGTGCTTTTGGCCTGTTACTGGCTTTATTAATCATGGCAGAGACAAAACTAGAGTGCGCTAGGTGTAAGGCAGATTTGTAATTTTTGAGATGTGCAAGAAAGGCTCGGTGATGAACAGTGAGGCCAGTTTTCCTATAAAGCTACCTATCAAGCCGTCAACCGGAGCTCTTAAGGATATGAGGGTCGGGGTAAACCAGGGAGAAGTGTGAGTAGAAGGAACAGTTCTAGTCTTAACAGGAGCATGCACAGACAAAATATCAGATAATATAGAGTTAAATTTTGAAAGAATCAGTGAAGGAGAAGATAAATAAAAAACATCAGAAAGATTAGAGGAAGCAATAGAGGAACAAAATGATGAGATGTCAACATTATTACAATTGCGCAAGGATATAACAGTCTTTACAGATTTCTTATGTATAGGCAAACTAAAATTAAGGTCTATGAGTTTATGATCAGAGATACCAGTATCAGAGGAAGAGATGGAGCAAATACCAACCCCTGAGGTACAGATCAAATCAAGGATATGACCATGAGAATGAGTAGGAAAATGAACATGCTGAGACTAATTGAGTAACTGAGTGGTGTTAGAGCAAACAACATCAACATGTATATTAAAATCACCAAGCAGGAGAACAGGAGAAGACATGGAGCAGGCGAGGGATAACAGTTCACTAAGTTGAGAAAAAAAGTTTGAAAATGGTTTAGGAGGACGATAGAGTAGGATGATAATAAGAGAGTCAACCTTCAGAACCACATATTCAATGTATCGGTGTCGTGGAAGTCAAGTTGTGTGATTCGGAGGTTATCAAGGTAGATGACAGAGAGACCACCCCCTTTGCCGTGCAGTCTTGGCCTGGACAAATGCTTATATCCTTACAGCGTGAGTATGTTTAACTGCAGGAGGTCGTCAGGAACTTGCCAAGTTTCCGTGAGAAACAAAATGTCAAGCGTATTGTCAGTTATGAATTCGTTGAGGTAAGGGGCTTTATCCGAGATGGACTGACAGTTCAAAAGAGCAGCGTGACAGTACGAGGCAGATGAATTTGACGACGAGGTTAGTTGGCAGTTGTTACCAGTGAGATGAATCAGAGAGCACTGCAATGAGCGATTAGTAGGGGATGCACTTGGTTTGGATAATTTCCGACGGTCAGACCAGATGCACGGAAGGGCATCAGGCTTAGAGCGAGAGCTGTGCACGAAGATACATGAGGAGTGATGTAAATATCGAGGACGTCAGAGAATCCCTAGCCGCCGACAGTAGTCATACATCGCCGGGTCAATGCGCGACAGTTCAGAGTTCTTAACTGAGACGATGAATATTCAAACTCCATTACAGACAAAAGGAAAGAGACAAAGCAAAAAAGGAAAGCTGTTGCCCGAGGCATGATGAAAAGCCACATGATGAGCGAAAGCCACGTTAGCCAAGCCCGAACGTCACATCACAGAAACAGCAAACTAAATGGGAAGTAGCACACCCAAATAGCGAGCAGTTAACATACAGCAAAACTGACAGAGCAAGTGGCAATTCACCCAGCCGATGAACCGGACGCCGTGGAAGACGTAACAGGGCAGAGAGCTCACAGTGGCCCAGTGGCGAAACTTAAAGGTACCAAAGTTCGTTGGTATCAGTTGTCAAGTCCAAAGACGAGTCCAAAAAGCCAACAACAAGAGGTGGAGTAGACGAAACAAAAAATAGACCAAAAATAGTGAAAACATACAGAAAAAGCAGTCCAGGTACAGAGCGGCAGCCAAATGCGCACAGCGTTCCCGACCCAGAACGGAAAGGATTAGGAGCATCAAGGGGTTTGATAGACAGAAATGTGATGGGAGTAATGGAGGGTGGTGAGGCAAGAGATGCTTATCATGAAGCCATTTCACTCTGCTCCCTACTAATCAGCCTGGGAAATCAACCCCAGAGACACACAACACGAGTCTGAGGGGAAAAAAACATATTGTCTTCAAAGCAATCACTCCTAATCTATTTGGGTAATTAATGAGAGTGTTAACGAGCAGACCGTGGCCCTAGAGAATGGTAAGGGTCTAATGTGGAGTGATGGAGTCATGATGAGAGGCCGTCTCGGCTTGTGACTGATGGTCAATGCGCTCTGAATACATATGTAGACAGCTGGACCTCTGAACCTGCATTCTTACAGGCGATCAATCATTTATTCATCAGTGTCCACTGAGAGGACATCCAACTGTCTAGAGTAGTAAACCGTCTGAAAAACA
This sequence comes from Spinibarbus caldwelli, assembly GCA_039654775.1. Lineage (NCBI taxonomy): Eukaryota > Metazoa > Chordata > Actinopteri > Cypriniformes > Cyprinidae > Spinibarbus > Spinibarbus caldwelli. The sequence continues at coordinate 8,484,974 of CM077259.1, forward strand.
GAAAAAGAGTAATACTTTGTGCAGAAACTTTTTTAAAACAATGTTCAAAACCTTAAGGGGATAGTTCACCCAGAAATAAAAATTCTGTCATCATTTACTCACCCTTATGTTGCTCAAAAATCGTACAACTTTTTTTCTTCTTTGGAACAAAAAATAGATATTTTAAAGAATCTCAATATCCATACAAATTTATTGTGACTAAAAAAAAAAAATTCATAAAAGTGGACCACATGACTAGTCTTCTGAAGCTTTCTGAGAGGAATAGAAAAAAAAGAGTCATTATTCACTGACAATCTTTAACTCCACTGAACTGTTAACTCAAGAACCCCTGCAAACTGATCAGTGAGCCAGAGTTGAACTCCGTTTCATGAACAATTCAGTCTGATTCATGAATTAATCATTCAGTCTGATGATTCTGATTGAGCCTGTTCAAAAAAATGATTCATTCATTGATTCGGTACTCAAGTTCAGCTTAATGATTCGTTCATTATGAAGTGTTGCTTTATGGAGAAAATGCATGAAAAATCATAAAAAAATTCCCTTTGTTGTTACTAGACAGCATGGAGGTGAGCAAAATATTTAATAGTTAAACTTAATAGTTTTGTGTTGTATTCCAGAAAAACATAATTAAAACAAGATAATTCCATTAATATATATATATATACACACACACACACACTATTTATTGTAATCAAAATTTAAAAATATTTTGACTTGTTTTCAGAGTATAATCTTAATTCAGTTTGCATTTGGAATTTTTTTTTTTAAATATAAATATTTTATTAACAAAATGTACTCTATGTTCATGCAAGGAAAAAACAAGAAAAAAACATTTTGCAATGGGTTAAGAAAATTCTATTATTAACTTACACATTTTTCTGTAAGTAAATTAATATTTAAGGATGTTTAGATATTTCCTACAATAAAACTGTAGAAACAATTGCTTCCCTTAAGAATCTTGATGCGTATAAAAACCTGTCAGCCTGTGCTGATCAAAGCTCATAGTTTTATACTGTCTGTACTTTTTGCTCTCTTATCGATTCTTCTCTTGCCCAAGCCTATTTTAAAAGATCTCTCCACATACAAACCTGTATGATGGCGCAGTGCAATAATTACTCAGAATCCAACATTGTCTTTCTTCCTTCCTGTCTGTCTATCTTATTCCTTACACCGCTTTTCAATTGTCTTGGACAGGCTTTTTATCACTGCTCCTAAAACAAGCCATTACAGGCTTTATTACAGCGACCGGCCTTTCGACTGGTGTACTGGCACACCTCTGTCGCTACAACTGAACCAGGGTGCAAAGCTCCTGACATGCATTGTACAAGAACTGATAGAGTTCTCCCAGCTCAGTTATAGGAGTCATTTCACCCCAGCCAGCACAGGGTGGCTCTGTGGAGGTCACACGGCGGGGTCTGCCCAAACTCATCAACGCAGAAAAGGCAGGTTCAAGCAAAAATTAAGGTCACACAAAATAATCCAAAAGCTGAGGGCGACGGAGCGAAGAATGTGAGGAAGCATAGATATCGGTTATCAAATGGCAAAATGTGTACGTACATTCAAATGTATTTGACTTCAGCATTTTAAACATAGGCCTACTTCTCAAACAGCAAGTGAAAAGTGCTACGAACTGCAATATTTACAACTGTCAATAGGTCAAAAATGAGATTGTAAATGCCAAGCTAAATATTACAAGATGCTTCTATCTCCATCTGTATCTCTGAACATCTCTGCATAATGAGTCACACACATCACATTCAGTTATCTTCAAAGGCCAGCATGATAATGTTGTGTAATATATCACACTTTTATTCACTAAAATATTGAAATGTACCCAGAGTGATATTTAAAATAGTTATGTTAATTATTTGTTCATGCATAAAGACATCATTGCTACATTTTGTCAGGAAATTTTAGGGGATGCCATGCTTCCTGTGTAGTGTTAAAGCAATTGCCGCTGGTTAAACTCTCAAATGACCCTGCTGAGTCAGAAAGCCAAACGTTTATTAAGCTGCATGTCTGTGAGGTCAGATGTCTTGAGCAATTTATTCCGGAACATCTGGATGTATGTGTTGAAGATGTTCACAACTCATCTGAATGGGTTTATCAGCTCTAGGATGATGGAAATGTCTCTGCATTTAATAGTTCACTCAAAATAGTTTCTCAGTTTCTCAAATGTGTATGATTTCTTTCTTTTGTGGAACATGAAATTAAGCTGCAGTTTTAATATGTGTAATTTACATTCATTTAAATGTATACATTTGGTAGATGCTTTTACTCATTCTCTAGGAATCAAACCAATGACCTTGTTGTTGCTAGCGCCATGCTCTATATTGTTTAAGCTACATGATTTTTTACTTATTCAATAAAAGCATACATTCATTTTCTTGATGATAGACCAAAATTTAAGTTATTTTTCACTGAAAATATTGCTCTCAAACCTCATTCGGGTTAGGACCAACAAGTGAACTTCAGAGTGAACTTTTACCTTCACCTCATCACAGAGAACAATGTCATGAAGACCCACAAATTGCTGTGGGAGTCACCTTTCTGGTGATTTAAAAAACACAAAGCATGAAAAATGCCCAGAAATATACATCAACAAGACAACACAATTGCTTTACAAGCGAATGGCTGTGTACTGCATATGAAGGACAAAGATCACACTTTCAAAGTTCTTTCAATTCTGCCACGGCAATTTAACCCTAGTTCACACAGCAATTACTATTTAAACATCAGAGAGGCAACTTCCACTGAGATTTGTGGGTGTTATGATATTGCAATGTGTGCTGAGGTTAAAAATTTGGGAGTTTTGTGTCGGTTAGACCATGTTTATTAGCTTTAAAGGAAAGGAGGTGAACAGGTGTGACTTGTGGCCAAGTATGGTGACCCATACTCGGAATTTGTGCTCTGCATTTAACCCAACCAAGTGCACACACACAGTAGTGAACACACACCTGGAGCAGTGGGCAGCCAATGCTGTGGCACCCAGGGAGCAGTTGGGGGTTCGGTGCCTTGCTCAAGGGTCTCACCTCAGTTGTGGTATTGAAGGTGGAGAGAGCACTGGTTATACAGTCCCCCCACCAACAATTACTGCCGGACCTGAGACTCGAACCCGCAATCTTTAGGTTACAAGTTCGACTCGCTAACCATTAGGCCACGACTGCCCCCTAAGGTCAGCTATATGCTCATGTGGTTCCTAAATGTTGATAAATGATATATACTTAGAACGATATGTAATTAGAATGTCGTGGAAAAGTTCATTTATTTCAGTAATTCAAATCAAATTGTGAAACTCGTGTATTAAATAAATTCAATGCACACAGACTGAAGTAGTTTAAGTCTTTGGTTCTTTTAATTGTGATGATTTTGGCTCACATTTAACAAAAACCCACCAATTCACCATCTCAACAAATTAGAATATGGTGACATGCCAATCAGCTAATCAACTCAAAACACTTGCAAAGGTTTCCTGAGCCTTCAAAATGGTCTCTCAGTTTGGTTCACTAGGCTACACAATCATGGGGAAGACTGCTGATCTGACAGTTGTCCAGATGACAATCATTGACACCCTTCACAAGGAGGGTAAGCCACAAACATTCATTGCCAAAGAAGCTGGCTGTTCACAGAGTGCTGTATCCAAGCATGTTAACAGAAAGTTGAGTGGAAGGAAAAAGTGTGGAAGAAAATGATGCACAACCAACTGAGAGAACCGCAGCCTTATGAGGATTGTCAAGCAAAATCGATTCAAGAATTTGGGTGAACTTCACAAGGAATGGACTGAGGCTGGGGTCAAGGCATCAAGAGCCACCACACACAGACGTGTCAAGGAATTTGGCTACAGTTGTCGTATTCCTCTTGTTAAGCTACTCCTGAACCACAGACAACGTCAGAGGTGTCTTACCTGGGCTAAGGAGAAGAAAAACTGGACTGTTGCCCAGTGGTCCAAAGTCCTCTTTTCAGATGAGAGCAAGTTTTGTTTTTCATTTGGAAACCAAGGCCCTAGAGTCTGGAGGAAGGGTGGAGAAGCTCATAGCCCAAGTTGCTTGAAGTCCAGTGTTAAGTTTCCACAGTCTGTGATGATTTTGGGTGCAATGTCATCTGCTCGTGTTGGTCCATTGTGTTTTTTGAAAACCAAAGTCACTGCACCCGTTTACCAAGAAATTTTTGGAGCACTTTATGCTTCCTTCTGCTGACCAGGTTTTTAAAGATGCTGATTTCATTTTCCAGCAGGATTTGGCACCTGCCCACACTGCCAAAAGCACCAAAAGTTGGTTAAATGACCATTGTGTTGGTGTGCTTGACTGGCCAGCAAACTCACCAGAATCTATGAGGGTATTGTCAAGAGGAAAATGAGAAACAAGAGACCAAAAAATGCAGATGAGCTGAAGGCCACTGTCAAAGAAACCTGGGCTTCCATTCCACCTCAGCAGTGCCACAAACTGATCACCTCCATGCCACGCCGAATTGAGGCAGTAATTAAAGCAAAAGGAGCCCCTACCAAGTATTGAGTACATATACAGTAAATGAACATACTTTCCAGAAGGCCAACAATTCACTAAAAATGTTTTTTTTAATTTATTTATTTTATTGGTATTATGAAGTATTCTAATTTGTTGAGATAGTGAATTGGTGGGTTTTTGTTAAATGTGAGCCAAAATCATCACAATTAAAAGAACCAAAGACTTAAACTACTTCAGTCTGTGTGCACTGAATTTATTTAATACACGAGTTTCACAATTTGAGTTGAATTACTGAAATAAATGAACTTTTCCACGACATTCTAATTTATTGAGATGCACCTGTATTTAAAATGCATCTCTTTTGGGAATCTGGACCAAAAATATTGATTTTGTTCATTATTATGGCTGTGTTCACTTTAATAGGAGTTCAGAAAAGAGAACAGCGCTCATCAAGCTTTTTCATCCGGTATTTAAATGTCAGGAAATGTCTACCATCCTACAACTGATGAAGCCATTCAGATGAGGGATGAAACATCTCCAATAAATGGGAAAACATATCTAGATGATTTGTAATAAATTATTAAAGTCATGTTCCATAGTTGAACTGCTATACTGATCTCAATGCAATATATTTCCCAGCATGGACAACGTCCACAGAGACCTAATTTACCAGGTCATGAAATAAATCTACCTTCAACTAACAAACATGCCTAAACTTTGATGTTTTACCAATCGAAACACAATAGGTAGTGGCAGGGGTTTATTACACACTATAGGTAGGGTGAGTGGGATGAGCGTAAGCCTGTGTGATTGACAACACAGAGAATATGAGATCATAGTGGGCTTCTGTAATGAGAAACAGAGAAGAACATGGTATGAAACCCAAGACAACTGTCTGTAAACAAAGCCCAATATTACACACACACACACACACACACGACATGAACACACGCTTCAAGAAAAAACACATTCTCATTGTCAATCTGTCGTCAAACCAGACAGCCTCAGAAACCACTGGCGTTTTGGAAAGTTTCGGTGATGGAAATTGGAACAGTCTGTGTTGAGGGCTTTCTGACACTCATCTGTAATACTGTATACTACTGATAACATCGGAATATATTACACTATAAGATATGAATGTAACCCAGTATTATAGAGCTATAAAATCAGAATTTACTACTTTTAATTATCAGAATATCAATCAGAATATAAGCCAATACTTTCTAGTCATAAAATCAGAATATAAGTCAATATTTTCTTGTTAAAAACACAATAAAAACCAATATTTTCTAAGAAATAAGAATCTACACAATATTGTCTAGTAATAAAATCAGAATATTATTTAGAATATAAATAATATTTTATTTATTTTCTAGCTATTATGTCAGAATATAAATCAGAATATAACCCATATTTCTATCCATAAAATCTGTAAAGCTGTAAAGCCACAATATAACCCAATATTTTCTATCTATAAAAAAATATAAACATAAATCAGAATATATTCCTGTTTCACAGCAAAAATAAGAATATAAGACACTATTTTCTGGCTAAGAAATAAGAATATGTCAATATTTTGTAGCTAAAAAACACAACCCAACATGTTCTAGCTATAAAATCTGAATATAAACCAATATGTTTAGCTATGAAATCAGAAAATAAGCTAATATTTTGTCTGAATATAACCCAATAAGTTTAGGTATGAAATCAGAAAATAACCCAATATTTTGCTACTATAAAATCACAATATAAGCTAGTATTTTCTAACTATAGGATTAGAAAACAACACAATATTGTCTAGTCATAAATTCAGAATATAACCCAATATTTTCTAGCTATAAATCTAGCTATAAATTTCAATATAAATCAGAATAATTTCTTATTTTCTAGTTATGAAGTCAAAATATGCATCAACATTCCAGCCACTGAAAAATGTAAGCCAAAATTGCATTTTCAGTTTTCAGCCTAGTGTGTTCAGAATTTTCAGCCCTGGCCAAGATCTGTCATTTCGTTGCATCATTAATTCTGTCTCCTTCCATCTGCTCTTACTACCACTGAGGCTTTAATTCAAGTATGCATGGAAGTCAAATATATTGAATGCATCTCTGATATATCTGACAGGAATCACTCATACAGTCTCAGTCCCAAAAATCAATGTACCTCCAGGAAAGATGCCTCTTGTTCCACTTATTCTGAGGAGCTAGCGCTCGCTTTCGTCTGCCTGCTGATATATCCGGCTCTGACACATCAGGCAGCGAGCAACGAGGGGTCTTCATTAAGCCCAAGGTTGCTTGGTCTGCAGGGAAACATACAAGCAAGCATGCATAAATACAGACCCAAACACGTGCAGAATGCAGATAGTTTGATGCTTTTCTGGTCCTGTAGACTGCAAAGGAAAATCTGCCAGCTGCAGTAAGCAAGATGAACATGAGACTACAAACCAGTCTGAATTACACTGGTAGTATCTCCTAAAACTACCAGACAAAAACCAAGGACAATGTGGACCAGAGTTTTATTATGAAAACAAAACATGTACAAACCTAGCACTCCAGTTTCTTTTAGGCCTCCGAATCTCTGCATGGCTTTAATGGCCCTCGTCAAAGCCTCCTTAGTCTGTAGCTGTCCATTCACAGGATCAGGGGGTGGGAGATAGCCAAACTTGCTCAGCCAATCCTGTAGTAGAAAACAGGTGTTGTGAAGATCATTTTATCAAAATTAGTATGCAAAATTAGTTTACAGGAAAATGTTTTCTTATAAGTAGTACATTTTCATACATCCCACATCAATTATGAATATTTATGGGGGCATGAAAATGTACTGGGTTTAATTGGCTAAAATATTAAACTTGCCAGTTTTAAAGATGAAAAATCTTATAAGTTTGTTTTCTTTTATCACAGTATCATAATTAAGTAAACAGACATTTCAAATGATATTACTACTTTGCTCTGAGCAGATGTTGTAATTTATTCAGATGCACTAAATTCTAACAAGAAAAACTGGCAATTTTTTAAAGAAATATCCCAGGTGCTTCTTCAGTTTTACTGTAATTAAAAAGTTTCAAGCTTTTTCTTAAGAAAACTATTTTCATTAGTAATCATGTCATATTCAATTTCACTTTCCATCCTGTCAGTTACTTGTAAATCTCATTAACTAGCAAAAAACGGTTCATTAATGACACCATCCATCAGGAAGTGACATAATTTTTTGGTGAGAAAGAAGTATTTGCAATGGATCTGATGAATTTTGTGATGTTTTGTGGTATTAGTTGGTTTGTCTTATACTCATGTTAACTAACCGTCAATCAGTCACTTAGGTTCTATTTTTTTATATAGTTATTTATTTATTTATTTTTTTGCCATTAAGTAAATAAATAGGTTGTAATTAATAAGGTGGCTGAGCTTGACCAGAACATATTTCTAAAGTTTTGGTATATGCAAAATAAAATAAAATAAAATAAAATAAAATAAAATAAAATAAAATAAAATAAAATAAAATAAAATAAAATAAAATAAAATAAAATAAAATAAAATAAAATAAAATAAAATAAAATAAAATAAAATAAAATAAAATAAAATAAAATAAAATAAAAAATAAAATAAAATAAAATAATTTTTTTTACATTTATAAAATATTTAAATAACATCTTTTAAAATTAAAACTTGATTAAAAACTTGACTAAGAATTAGTCAAACCCATTAAAATCCATACTGATCAGTCATTAACATATAGCTACATTTCAAGGGTAGTTGATCAAACCTCATGAAATCAGCACCACAAACTTTAAAGAGAAAATCACCACCCATTCCAGCACCCACTCACTTTAACTCAACTCATCTACTTGACATTGATGACTATTGTGATTGTGCTGAATGACTATTAACAAGTATTGATTTGAGTTGGAAATTCAGGGCAATATTAAAGATTCAGACACACTCAAGTCTGTTTTTTTCTCCATTGTTGTGCGTTAAGCCAGACTATGTTGAATTTTAATGCTGTTTTGTCAGTCAGATCAATAACTGGGATCATCATCTCACAATTCAACCGATTCCATTAGTGAAGTTGTTTTGTGCTAGAACAGCACTCTCAGCAGAGCATGGAGATGTCCCAGCTGCACGTCAGCTCAAGCCTGCGGGCAAACTGTTCGTGTATGGATTAAATTTCATATAGCTTTGTGCTAAAACACAACGATACACACTGTAATACAGTTCATTAAAATGTATGATCTCTGAAATCGTTCTCACTTGATTAATCATGCCACCTTCATCTTCAAGAAAAACGCCATCATGGCTACATTAATTATAAGAGCAAAAGAGAATGATTAAAAATGTCAAAGCTGGCTGACTCGAGGTATTATGATGAGGTGGGCTTCCCCTTTAAGTGCCAATAAAAGAATGAGTACATGCTGCGAGTGGACATACCAAGGTCTTTCAGACCAGGGATGCACAAACAAACCTCTTCACGTCAATATAACAAATGATGTCACTGACAAGCAAAAGAACTAGAACATCAGCTACCAGAGCTAAAAAAAATAATAAATTCTGCATTCATACTCTGTCTTTGAATCAGAATAACTGAAGAGTTGAAAAGTTTACTTCTTGAAGCTAAACTCTGTCATGCTCTGCACTCAAGCCCTACCACACTTAATCGCAACAAGGCTAGAGAGTAGTTAAGAATTAAGGTGCTTCAATCATTTTGAAGTATGCAGTATGCTTATGGAGTGCTACGCTCACTGGATGACTTAGAAAAATAAAAGTAGCGTCTAAGGGACACACGGATGAGTGGGTCAACAACAACAACATGGAGCACTTACCAGAAGAGCTCACTTACATAAATAGTTCAAGTAAAAACAGAAAAAAGATTAAATTTCCTCACCAGCATTTTTATTTTTTATTTTTATTTATTTTTTATTGATTTTTTTTTCTTTCTTTCCTTGATGGAACACAAAAGATGTTTTGAAAAATATTTGTACTACTCTTTTTCTTTGATGCAAATAGTGTGATCTTGCACATTATAAGAGCAATATTTTTATAAAATAAAATATAAGCCAATATTATCTTGTTATAACCTAGTATTATCTAGCTATAAAACCACACAACTTACAATATAACATACAACACAACATTTTCTAGTTTTTCAATCAGAACATGCCAGTATTTTCTAGCTAAAAACAATGACCACATCATCATCGCCATCATCATCATCATCAACAACAACAAAACACAATATAAGCCAATATTATATAAAATCAGAATATAAACCAGCATTTTAGCTAAGAATTCAGAATAATATTTTTTCACTATAAAATCACAATATATAAGCCAATATTTTGTAACTAAAATACCTCCCAATATTTTCTAGCAATACAATCAGAATATAACCCAATCTTTTTAGCTATGAAATCAGAATATAACCCAATATTTTGTCACTATAAAATCACAATTTAAGTCAGTATTTTTAAGCTATAAAATTAGAATACAAGCCAATATTGTCTAGTAATAAAATCAAAATATAACCCCAAAATTTTCTCAATATAACCCAATACTTTCTAGCTATAAAAATATCAGAATATAAATCAGAATATATTCTTATTTAAGAATATTCTTAAAAGATAATAAAAAATATAACCCAATATTTTCTAGCTATGAAATCAAAATAACACTCAAAACTTGTGTTCCTGTGTTCTTGCACCTTATAAGATTATATTTTAATAAAAATAAAATAAAATAAGACAATATTATCTTATTAATGTAACCCAGTATTACCTAGCTATAAAACCAGAATACAACACTATAATAAAATAAGTACACTTTAGAATAAATAACATTTCATAAAATAAATTTTACATGAAATTTTAAATTAAATTAAATTTACCAAAAACCTAATTTCAGCAAACAAGAATTGATGGCCAATCCCAATCCTTTTACACATTATAAGAAATGTGGTCATGAAACCATATTTTACGGAATGTCATTTTGTAAAGGACGTGATTTTCTAATAAATCGCAAAAGAAAACAAAAACATCACCCACAGCTTAAAAGTACTGTACAAGACTGTATTAACAACTGCATTAACAAACTGTAGTTACGTGGGTTGATAAATGATGGCCCTCTTCAGCTATGTGGCGCTATGCTACACTGACTGCTGCCTACTCTGTTTCCCTCCTCGCTACCAGCTGACATAATTTGTGCGTTGACACACTGTCCAGCTGCGTAAAAGTGTGGAGAAGAGGCTTACTTTCTTTGTGTGAGCTCTATTCCCGCTGGCTGAAATATCGATGCATGACGAACCACTGTGCATACTCAGTATCTCATATCACACACATACATATATACACACGCAGATTACTCGCACTAACAGTCACACGCTGTTATCAGCAGCAGAGATAACTCAGAGTACAAGTGCCCACTGTTCCAGAGAAACGGACAACTTGCTGTGTGATCATTAAGTGGGCCTCCTAATATTATTATCTTGTGAAAGTACACACCAACATTGGTATTATAATTCAATTCACGTTTATTTGTATAAAGCACTTTTCATGACAGCTTTACAGGAGATGCATGTTTCTACATTACAATTAAGAGCAATTTGTTATCAGAGGTGATTAGAAATGTACAGTTTTTGGAAAATACAAATCATGCCGTTAGTCAATGACATGTATTCAAAAGGAAACGATAATCATGATTAAGGCAAGTTGTGATCATAATGATTACAATGTATTGTACAATGTAATTTGGTAGTTTTGAATATTTATTATAATCATCATGCTAATGTCATCAGATAGTGGCAGAGACTAGAGTGAATATATATATATATATATATATAATTTATTTTTACAAACAAACTACTAACTAAATCCATCATATCAGATGTGCCAATAATAAGAATACTTTACAACTTTTTTTGCAAGTTTATTTTTACATTTATTAGCTTTGCCATCATCTAACTCTCACTTGAAATCAATATTAAAAACATTAATAATTTATTAACACTGTTAAATTTCAATTGAATTTCAAATTAAATATCCATTTTAATCACACAATGCTGTGATACCTAATTCAGCTGTAGTACTTAAAATATTTGATTTTAAAGTTTTATTTTTAAACAAAATTTTATATTTTTAATATAACTTTATCAGAGCGTTAATATCTGTGCAACCCTTACAAACAATACCGTTAAAGTTTACATTAAGAATGTCTTCTAAAGAAATATTAATGCACTGAATCCCAATAAAGAGAACACTTCAATACAGTAATATCATTGCTTTAATATTTATTAATATAGCTGAACATTAAGCTGTCAGGAACAATGTGTGTTTAAAGCAAATGTCTAAGTGAATCCTATCATTATCTAAATAATCATCTTAATGTCTTTAATATCTTCAGCTATGTACCTTAATGAAATAATGTTCTTCATATTCCAATCTATATTGTTCTTCATATTTCAATATATATTATTCTCTCTCTCTCTCTCTCTCTCTATATATATATATATATATAAAGTAAAAAATAACAAGTTAAAATATTTTTGATAATGCATAAATATAATTTTTATCACTGCGTTACAATTACCTACAACATTGACTTGTTTTTGGAAATATTTTGGAAATACAAGACTTCACTTGTTTATATGTGAAAAATGACCGTGATTTAGCGGTAAAAAACTGTGAAAATGCTACAGTAAAAACCTGTTAAATGGTTAACGATAAATTCCCCTACTATATACGGTGAAAAACTGTAATAGACATTTCAGACAATTTTATGGTAAAATACCATTTTTGGAAGTGAAAAAGACTGTATAATTTACAGGGAAAAACCGTAAATTGATGTTCCCAGAATTCCCTGCATTGTATTTCAAATTTGGTGTTTTGTCCTTTGAAATAACTATGCTTCTTAGTTTTTTCTTATCAGTTATATTTATTAAGGTTGTATGTTACATCTAATGTTGTTAAATTAATGTTTATTGCATATTTCAGTTTTATGTGTGTCACCATGATGGTGTTTACTGTTTGTGTGAATGATATTGTGCACCTTCTATATCTATATATATATTAGTATTGGTCTTCTCAGCTTGTGGAAAAGCTGCTTGTGATGGGCTTTGGTTCATCATGTGACTTTCTCAACACCACCTGATTTTGATGGTTATCAGTGTAGCTACAAAACAGATTTCAGAACTTCAGTTGGTTGGTATATTAACATTGCATCAGTTAAAGAAATACGGTTTTTCATTGTAAATTTAAGTTAAATCCGCAAACCCTAAAACGTTCCTACCATATTTTTTTACGGTAAAATTCTGGCAACATCTGCTGATTTTTTACCGTAAATTTTATGGAATTTTTTTACAGTGTATGTGGCCTTTACTGGATAGATGATAGGAGTGAAAAGAGGCTGAAAGAAGGTGTCAGAAAATGACATAGTCTAGATTTGTCCGAGCATATACGCTATATGCCATGCCACTCTCACATTTACAGAGGATTGTCATCTCACAACCTTTAATGGTTAGGAGTGACCTAAAAAGATGCCACAGACTCTGCTGTCTCATTTTCCAAAAGATCAACACAATCAGAGTTGCTGACTTTGATCAAACGTATCACTGTGCTCTGAGGGGCCTGAAAAGACTGACCAACCCTGGCAGTGTGGAGGTGATGATGAGTGAGTGTGTTCAGCAGTGAAGGTCAGTGTTCAGCAGTGCTTAGAATCCTCAAGTATGTTATCAGTCTTACTATGAACCAGTGGAAAGCTAGTGAGAAAAGTGAGGCTTTCCTTCACATGTGATCCAAAAGCCTCTGAATTCTTTAGCATAGGGAGGTGAGAATGGTCAAAGCAATATTAAACCGAATCCATAAACTCAGACAATGCTGTATAAACCTGAAAATAAACACCAGCGCAGCTGTTTGCGCTTTGAAGAGCGTGTATGTGCTGAGCAAGTCCCAGCTCTGCGTGTGTATCAAAGCCATTTCCAGTCTTTTGGTTGCACAGAGGACGTTTACTACACGGATTTATCGCCCTGACATAACCGCGCCAAACTCAGAGAATTCTCCCCAGTGTCCTGCAGTGAATTCTGGCTCTATGTTCCTCCTCACCTCCTATGAGGTGTCACGGATCATTATGCCACACAGAGAAAGGTTAACATTCTCATGTGCCGCAGAGAGGCTAATAGTCCGGGACGTCAGTCAATGGCAATATGAATGAAAGGTCTTCTCACAAGGAGAGATTTCATTGAGTGGTTAAAGGCTTGGAACAGGAAGAGCACGTTTTGGCATTTTTTTTTCTAGGGTTGTTAAAGCATACATTGTAAAAAAACAAAAAAACAAAAACAAAACAACAACAACAAAAAAGCTGTGCATTAGAATTATTTATTAGAATGATTTCTGAAGGATCATGTGACACTGAAGGCTGGAGTAATGATGGTGAAAATTAAATTTTGCAACACCGGAATAAATTACATTTTAAAATATATTACAATAGAAAGTAGTTATAAATAATATGTAATAATATTTCACAATATTAGTGTTTTTACTGTATTTTTGAGCACATAAATGCAGCCCTGGCGAGCATAAGAGACTTTATTAAAAACCTTTAAAAATAGCAACGTTTTCAAACTTTTGACTTTTATACTGTACGTAAAACAAAGATTACTGGAGTATATCATACAAAAAAAAAAACAACAACAAAAAAACATATATATATATATATATATATATATATATATATATATATATATATATATACTATTCAGTCTTTCAAATTTTCAAATTTAATTTAATGTGTTAGTTTCTTTGTAATTATTTGTGAAATTTACTAGCAATTCAGATTTAAAATAGTTTCTAAGTAATATATATTACTATATATATATATATATATATATATATATATATATATATATATAGTAACTTATATTTTTTAAGTGCAGATATGTTTAAGGCTGTTAACCTATTTTTGTAACAGTGTTAACACATTTATTCAATAAACGTAATGGATATAAAAATTTAAACAATTTTTTGTAGATGAATGGTACTGTCAGGATTGTCTTGTGTTTCCCTTCCTCTTGTATGCCCATATTTGGTTAGTTTCCTGTTCCTGTCATTGTCTCATTATTAGGTAATTATGTTCCAGTTGTGTATGTTTTAATTATCTAGTTATGTTGTGTATTTATAGTGTGTTCTGCCCTGTGTTTCCTGTCCAGTATTGATTGTCATTCCTGTCTGTTGCGTGAGTGTTCCTATTATTTGTGCCTGTTGTTTGTACCCTTCAGTTTGATTTCATTAAAGACTCTTGTTTTTGGAATTACTCCTCGTCTTCCCGTTCCTGGTATCCGTCCTGTGTTAAACCGTGACAGGTACTGACTGGAGCCATAACAAAAGTTAAAATCAGTAAATGGTGAATACGTATTTTATTGATGAATCAAACTTAGATGGGACGTTTGACAAAAGTAAAATCAATTTTTCATCTAATACTAAGAAAGAGCACTGTTGCATAAATTCATGTTATGAGTGTCATCTACACAAATTGCTGAACCTATTCATTACACATCAATATGAATGTGTCCGTGCACTAACTACAAACAAATTGTGAGAATTTATCATTTAATATTTGCAAAATCATGTTGCTCAAAAAACTGACCTTTGAGGCATTTCTGAAAAAGGAAGCAGGGGGCTTTTTTGCTTCATTACCTTTTTGACATCTTTCAGAAAAGCATTAGGATAAGTGACAAAAAAAAATCTGACTTCTGGAGGAAAGAAAAAAAAAAACATGAAACCAAAAGGATGCGGTCTTTCTCTTTCCTCCACAGTCTTTAAAGCTGGCTGCTCCGTTTTCCTTGGACTGCTCTAGCATTTATCTGTAGAGCAGTCCGTCATTGTCTGCCTCCCAAAATCTGTCTGCGTTGCTGGATCTTTCTGAAAGATGCAGGAAAGACAGCAGCATGTCCATTTCTTCTGCTGCTTTTCAGAAAAAAAATTGCCACCATTGTTTTATGCTTCTTAAAAGAAGCAGAAGAAACAGACAAGCTACAAGCTTGATTTTGGCTATTTTTGGTCTGAGGGTATGCAAACAGCATCATCTGTAAACATACTGAGTGTTCTGTTGCTCATCGAAGCAGACCAATGTTACAGCTGCACAGCAAAAGAAATGTTATTTTATATATTTTAGCTTAGTTATGAGTCTGTACTAAATGTGATGAAACTGGGTGTAATTAAATATTACAAAGCAAATAAAAATAAATAAAAAATGTCCTCTTATGTATTATCGCATTTTATTCACTAAAGTAAAGTCTCTAAGGATATCATTATTTTGTTTTTAAAAATAATCATATACACACAATTACACATTAATATTAATAAATTAATAAATAAAAAAAATTATAAAAAATCTAAACCAAAATGTATATATACTAACCTTATTTCGAAACTATATATATATATATATATATATATATATAATTTTTTTTTTTTTTTTTTAGTTAGAACCAGCTCTTCCTGCACACCACTCATGTCTCAGAGGATAGCAAAGAACATGAGTTCAAAGGGAATAACCAATCTTCTTACTGGGGCTCTGCAGATCAAACCTCCTAAATGTCACAGGTCACAGGTCAAGGGCTGATCTAGTGCTGGACAGGTGGAACTGCCATGGGACTTAACCTCTGAAGTTACACCGAGTTTGCAGCAGAACAGAAGCAGAGGGCAGAGCAAACACAAAGGAGTCATGCCGTAATCCCTCTCTATGCTATTCTTTTTCTCACTACAGTCCCAAACTCATGTGCTGCCAAATCTCATCTGTGCAGTGTATAAATAGCTTCATTTGGATGCTAAAACTGTCTCTAATTCCTTCATAAACCTAATCCCAGCTGCACTAATTCATATTGTCAGAAAACATGCAACTGTGCATGATATACTGAAAACAACAAAACAGAGAAAAATGGTTAATTTTCTCCCTCTGTTTCATTCATCTCATTCATATCTGTGCATAAAACCAGTGTGCGAACATTTCACGCAGAAATAGGCCTATTACATCCTTTGACACACTTCTGAAAAGCTCGCAAATGATTTCAGTAGTTCGACATTAGCATGTTGCTAAGCTAACCACATAGTACTCTAACAAGCATGAAATTACCTAGAACAAACCTAGGACAAAAGTATTTTTAAATATTTTTTTTGTTGCTCGTCACTATTGAATGAAATGTCTGTCTTTATACCTCATCTGCCATCTTGGATTTTTTTTTTTCATTGAAATATTCATATATATGTAATGATTTCTCAGAATTTGGTTAAAATGAGGCATCTTAAGGGTGACATATAATGAAAATCTGACTTTTTCCCATGTTTAAGTGCTATAATTGGGTCCCCGGTGCACCTACCAACCCAGAAAATGAGAAAAAGAACAACCCTGTAAATTTTTTTGGTAAGCCTTTCTCTGCAAGCTTGTGAAAAAACGAGCGTGTCAGATTTCGCTCCCCCTGTGATGTAGAAAGGAGATCTTATTATAATATTACCACCCCTTAATCTGTAAGTTTCCACCCACGGCGACACCATTGTGTTTTCGCAAGTGGTGTATCAGTTCTAACGCCATGGCAAAAGTTTGAGCAAAGCATGCTGACTGTTCTGTCTTTGGCTGCACTGATGAGCACAGGACACTATTTAGAGTCTCAGCCTCAGAAAAGACAAGAGATCAGTGGATTTATTGATTTATTTACTGTATATTATGCTGCTGCCACACAAATCTAATATAAACATGCAATTTCTTTCCCTGCTGTTTACCTTCACAGGCATAACCAAGTGTTTTTGTAGCTTGTGTGTTTTTAACATAAACTTGTATGTATTTGATAGTTTAAGTGCAATAAGACATGAAAGAGAACTTAGCACTTACATGCCATGTGACAGCCGCTTTCCGTACACATGCTTCAGATGTGTGCGCTCAGAAAACCGTACATCATAAGTTTAAATTAATATGGTTTAAAACATGATTTCAGAGTGATAGACATGATAAGCAAAACCAAACAGATGTATTTTTTGTAGAGTATCTGAGATATGAGCTGTAAAGTAGCGATGGGCTGTTTTTGAACGATTCGTTCATTTTGAACGAATCTTTAATGTGACTCGGGAAGAACGAGTCGTCTCGGGGAGTGATTCGTTCAGTCGCGCATGCGCAACATCCTATGGGTTCTGTACTGGAATTAGTTCACCTGTTTCGAGTCTTCGGGTTTGAGGCGTTCGTTCATCACGTGACAGCCCCATAGGCTTAACCAATGCAGTCTGAGCCGGAAAGAGAATTGATTAGTTCATCTCTCAAGTCTTCGGGTTTGAGTCGTTCGTTCATCACGTGACAGCCCCATATACTTAACCAATGCAGTCTGAGCCGGAAAGAGAATTGATTAGTTCATCTAACGACTCTTCGGGTTTGAGTCGTTCGTTCATCACATGACAGCCCCATAAATGCAGTCTGAACTCTTTATTACCTTTGTTACCACATTCAGTGTTATGGAAAAGAACCATCATGACAGAAATTCACACATTTATAAACTGTAAGAAATAAAAAGCTACAATTTGAGACCAGAAACGCATCACGTAACTCTAAGTGTAAATAATAATTATGATGATGATGATGATGATGATGATGATGATAATAACTATGCACCCGTTTGTAAGGAAGGTTGTAAATTATTATTATTATTATTTTTAAATGATTATTTATTATAATTTTTTTAAAATTATAATTATTATTTATATTATTTTTATTAACTGTATATGCTGAACAATTAACATTCAGAAGTATAACAAAATATTACAAACATGGTGTTCACGTTTTCTGGAAGAAAAAAAAAAACAAAACAAAAAAGAAAAGGGGAAAAAATAACAAGGAGGGTATACATCAACGATCACAATAGAAAAGAGGAGTTTAGTTCTTTGAATGTGTCAATAGTTCTGGTTGCTTTCCGATTTGAAAGGCCTTGAAGAGTTTCAAATAAATCCTCAAGTCAACTTTGAAGTGGGAGATACTGGGCTTCCTTTCTGACCATTTACATTTGTGTATATAAAACTTACCTAACAATATTAGAAGATTTAGCATAAAAATGTGACTCTTATCCATATCTTTTTTATCAAAATAAAATATAACATCTCTTTTTCTTATATTAATTTTAGATCCTCTCAACATAGTAAATAAATATTCAACATCAATCCAGAAAAATTGAACATGCATACATTTGAAAAAAAGATGCAAAACAGTCTCTACATCCATTCCACAAAAGACACAACATTCAGAGAGATCAGCTCTGTATCTCTTGAGAAACTGGTTAGTTGGATAAATTATATGAATAATTTTAAAGTAAACTTCATTAACTTTATTTGTAACACAGAATTTGTTATTATAAGTCCAAATCAGTTTCCAGTTGATATTCTCAAAATGATTATTCCAGAAGTACTTACATCAGAATGTTGTAGAGCAATGAATCAAACATCTAAAAAACGTATTATTACATTTTCTATCTATGATATCAATACCATTTAAGAAGATCTCTTTTTTAAATGTTGATTGTTTAGATTCACTGAAGCCCTTTAAAAGCCTCACAAATCCTGCTGGTGCATCAAATACAATACTATATTCACGCTGAGGTATTGGAATACCAAATTTCTCTAAAAATTCAGTATATGTAAGTAAATATCCTTCATTATTTATCAACTGTGAGACCATTAGAATATCATTTTTAAGCCAATTAGTATAGAAACTTAATTTGTTCTTATATTTAACATATTTATTATTCCAAATTATCTGCCTATGGGGAGAAAAATTATGTTTGTATATAAGAATCCAATATAAACGTGCCTGTCTATGAAAATTAGATAACTTAATAGGGAGTTTGTTGACCTCAAAATCACACTTCAAAAGAAACTCTATGCCTTCAACTTTTTCAAAAATAAGATTTGGAATTATATACCATATCTCATCTTTATGTTTAATATAATGTTTAATCCAGTTCAACTTCAAATTATATTAGACGTAACAAAATCAAGCACATTCAAACCTCCTTGATTATACGAATTACATTATTTTTATTTAAATAGTGAGGCATGTTTTTCCATATGAAATTAAATAGAGTTGAATCAATTTTTTAAGAAAAGATGGAAGGTTGTAAATTAACTAATTTCTCTATCCAATGCTGTGATGTCACGTGACAAAAGAACGAACGACTCGAAAGACTCATGAGATGAACTAATCAATTCTCTTTCCGGCTCAGACTGCATTGGTTAAGTATATGGAGGTGTCACGTGATAAACGAACGACTCAAACCCGAAGACTCGTGAGATGAACTAATCAATTCTCTTTCCGGCTCAGACTGCATTGGTTAAGTATATGGGGGTGTCATGGGATGAACGAACGTCTCAAACCCGAAGACTCGAGAGATGAACTAATCAATTCTCTTTCCGGCTCGGACTGCATTGGTTAAGTATATGGGGCTGTCACGTGATGAATGAACAACTCAAACCGAAGACTCGAGAGATGAAATAATCAATTCTCTTTCCGGCTCAGACCGCATAGGTTAAGTTTATGGGGCTGTCACGTGATGAACGAACGACTCAAGCCCGAAGACTCGAGAGATGAACTAATCAATTCTCTTTCCGGCTCAGACTGCATTGGTTAAGTTTATGGGGCTGTCACGTGATGAACGAACAACTCAAACCCAAAGACTCGAGAGATGAACTAATCAATTCTCTTTCCGGCTCAGACTGCATTGGTTAAGTTTATGGGGCTGTCACGTGATGAACGAACGACTCAAACCCGAAGACTTGTCAGATAAGAGGTGAGGTGAGCTAATCATAGACTAAAGACCCAGGTAAACAATGAATTAATCATACTGTTTTTTATAGCATTAAAGTTTTGTATTGTTTGCAATGTGATCAACATTTGCATAAGTTTATTTTAATTATGTTTTGCTAAAATGAACGAAATGAACGAAATGACTCGAAAAAAGATTCGTTCATTTTGCTGAACGAGACTCAAAGGTCCGAGTCGGTAAAATGATCCGAACTTTCCATCACTACTATAAAGGCACTTCCCTGTTCTGTAAAAGGGGCGGGGAGCAGCAGCTCATTTGCATTTAAAGAGACATGCATGAAAACAGCCTGTTTCTGCTTCCACTCCAAATAGGCATATTCAAAATGATATAATAAATGATCTGTGCTCTTATCAGCTATTTTCTTCACATTCATACCTGTAGAGGACAGGTTTTGTGGAAACACTCTTATAAAAGACATAGTTTGGACATGTGTGATGCTAATTTCTGTGAGCATGAGCTCCCTCATCTATAATAATCCAAATTAATCAACATGAGAACAAAACTAAGGTCAAATAATGTGCATAAGCACTTGTTTACAGGATCTGGCATGAGAACCGTTTCTGCTCTCGTAAGTGAGAACACTTGTGCGCAATTATTAGTGAATGAGACCCATTGACGTTTGCTTTTTCACAGCTGTATATTTTGAGCAGGCATTTTATTTAAATCAGCACGCTCTAATAAACAGCAGCATTCGTTACGCCTGCACCCGACTAAGATAGAGAGATAAAATAGAGAGGGAGAGAGGGAGAGAAATGTAAAATATTCCTAGTGTCCGTTAATGTTGTATTGAATGTTTTTATTAGACGAGCATTTTTCTTTTTCTTTTAGAAAATTACAGATCGTTTTGCTAGGTAAGTCCCTTATTCCTCAACTGGGATTGTGTGAACCTTTAACCCATTACCATTGAAGTCCACTATATGACAATAAAACACTAAAAAACAACCTAGCATCCGCATAGCAAATACAGTATTTTTTTCTTTGTCTTTATTTTTTTTTAACTACCATTCCTGGCACCTTTGTTTCCATTCACATGATTTCAGTGCTTTGCCAACTGAGAGACAAAGAGGGAGAAACTGAAATTAGCGTTTTTTGACCACCATCTCACACGTTCACCTTCTGATTAAAGAGCATCTGATTAAAATACCCAGATTATCACGTGACGGCCATAATTAAATTTGGGTAGAGCTGTCATCACAGGGGGCACTTTCATACAGAGCTCAGAAAGGTCAAGCAGAAGAGTCCCCCGTGGAGAGAGTCACAGCGGTCAGTCAGCTGCGTCTCTCCTATGAAGAGCGCAATTGTCTCTGACTGATGGGCAGCATCTAAACACGCAGCAGCACATCCCAGTCTGCTCTGTCCAGTCAACAGGCTCATTTGACAAAGCGCATTCATCTCTCATTCTGAGAGGAAGTGAGTCATTAGTCGGGATCTCCCCAGACACCGACATCCCTGTCAGGCTTGTCATCGTGTTTTTCCAATGGATGCAGTGAATAAAGCTTGTTTACAGAGCTAAATGTCAGGGAAAGTGGATGATGAGCGATGTATTCAATCTACAAAACTTCCATTACAGTGACTTCTGCAGACCTGCCAGAACCACACAGGTCATGTTTCTTAACCTTGGGGTCATGAACCCATGAGTTGATATTACTATTTATGTTTTTATTATTATTTAATGAATTATACATTGGGCATATTTAATAAATGCTCAATATATTTTTATTATATATTATGTATGTATGTATGTGTGTTTGTTTGTGTGTGTGTGTGTGTGTGTGTGTGTGTATACAAAGCCGATTCCAAAAAAGTTGGGACACTGTACAAACTATGAATAAAAAAGGAATGCAATAATTTACAAATCTCATAAACTTATATTTTATTCACAATAGAATATAGATAACATATCAAATGTTGAAAGTGAGACATTTTGAAATGTCATGCCAAATATGGGCTCATTTTGGATTTCATGAGAGCTACACATTCCAAAAAAGTTGGGACAGGTAGCAATAAGAGGCCGGAAAAATTAAATGTACATATAAGGAACAGCTGGAGGACCAATTTGCAACTTATTAGGTCAACTGACAACATGATTGGGTATAAAAAGAGCCTCTCAGAGTGGCAGTGTCTCTCAGAAGTCAAGATGGGAAGAGGATCACCAATTTCCCCAATGCTGCGGCGAAAAATAGTGGAGCAATATCAGAAAGGAGTTTCTCAGAGAAAAACTGCAAAGAGTTTGAAGTTATCATCATCTACAGTGCATAATATCATCCAAAGATTCAGAGAATCTGGAACAATCTCTGTGCGTAAGGGTCAAGGCCGGAAAACCATACTGGATGCCCGTGATCTTCGGGCCCTTAGACGGCACTGCATCACATACAGGAATGCTACTGTAATGGAAGTCACAACATGGGCTCAGGAATACTTCCAGAAAACATTGTCGGTGAACACAATCCACCGTGCCATTCGCCGTTGCCGGCTAAAACTCTATAGGTCAAAAAAGAAGCCATATCTAAACATGATCCAGAAGCGCAGGCATTTTCTCTGGGCCAAGGCTCATTTAAAATGGACTGTGGCAAAGTGGAAAAATGTTCTGTGGTCAGACGAATCAAAATTTGAAGTTCTTTTTGGAAAACTGGGACGCCATGTCATCCGGACTAAAGAGGACAAGGACAACCCAAGTTGTTATCAGCGCTCAGTTCAGAAGCCTGCATCTCTGATGGTATGGGGTTGCATGAGTGCGTGTGGCATCGGCAGCTTACACATCTGGAAAGGCACCATCAATGCTGACAGGTATATCCAAGTTCTAGAACAACATATGCTCCCATCCAGACGTCGTCTCTTTCAGGGAAGACCTTGCATTTTCCAACATGACAATGCCAGACCACATACATACTGCATCAATTACAACATCATGGCTGCGTAGAAGAAGGATCTGGGTACTGAAATGGCCAGCCTGCAGTCCAGATCTTTCACCCATAGAAAACATTTGGCGCATCATAAAGAGGAAGATGCGACAAAGAAGACCTAAGACAGTTGAGCAACTAGAAGCCTGTATTAGACAAGAATGGGACAACATTCCTATTCCTAAACTTGAGCAACTTGTCTCCTCAGTCCCCAGACGTTTGCAGACTGTTATAAAAAGAAGAGGGGATGCCACACAGTGGTAAACATGGCCTTGTCCCAACTTTTTTGAGATGTGTTGATGCCATGAAATGTAAAATCAACTTATTTTTCCCTTAAAATGATACATTTTCTCAGTTTAAACATTTGATATGTCATCTATGTTGTATTCTGAATAAAATATTGAAATTTGAAACTTCCACATCATTGCATTCTGATTTTATTCACAATTTGTACAGTGTCCCAACTTTTTTGGAATCGGGTTTGTATATATATATATATATATATATATATATATATATATATATATATATATATTCTAATATACACTTTTTTTTAATGTCTCTTATGCTTACCAAAGCTGCATTTATTTGATTAAAAAAATACATTAAAAACAGTAATACTGTGAAATAATATTACAATTTAAAAGAACTGTTTTCAAATTTTATATTTTTTAAAATGTCATTTATTCTTGTGATGTAAAGTTGAATTTCCAGCAGCCATTACTCCAGTTTTCAGTCTCAGATGATCCTTCAGAAATCAAGAAACATTTCTTTTTATTATTAATGTTGTAAACAGTTGTGCTGTTTAAATTTTTTGTGTAAACCATGATACTTTTTCAGGACTCTTTAATGATTAGAAAGTTCAAAAGAACAGCATCTATTTGAAATAGAAACTGATGAATTTAATATTCTTTGATGAATAAATGTATTCTTTCCAAGAATCTTACTGTAACTGACCCCAATCTTTTGAACAGTAGTGCAGTAGTGTATAAATAAAGTATGACATATATATGTAAAATATGACTACAGCATTAACCAGAAAGGCAAAAATACTGGCTTCTTCTACAGCCACTTTTCTTTTTACAATCTACTGCCAGACAGCTGTCTTCAGTTTCGAACACAGCCATTGCATCAGCAGAGGACGTATGGAATAGTGGGATACTTTTAGAAACGTCATTATTTCATATATATATCTCAAATAAACAATAATACAGGCAAAAGCAAATATTGCCTATATCCTAAACAGACAACTGTCATAAATATATGAACATTCACAGAGAGTCTCTCAAAAGTGTCTAGAAATCTTACAAAAAAGCAGTTTCATAGTAACTTAAGCTTAAGATTATGTTTCTTATCAAGCTTTGAAGTAAACGTTATCTCTATAAAATGTTTGAACTGAAATGTCTCCATCTAATCCTCCAAAAAAAAAAAAAAAAAAAAAAGAGAGAGACTCCTGTGGGCCTTTCCGAGACGTGTAAATCCTCCCAAAAAGTGTGCAATTAATACATAAATTATAAAAAATCTGGGAAAATGATGTTTATCTAAGATCAGGGATTTTAGACAGAATTGAATTTGATTTCAACGCAGAGGAGGCAGAGTGCCAAAGCATCGTTTTTTTCTTGGTCCACTGTTATCCTGTATAAGATTTATGTACAGTAGGGTTACAAATCAAGAAAGTGAGAATAAATCCTTGGAGAGGCTATCCAAATATCACCTCCATTCCTCTCCTGATCCAAACTCCTGGCTTTACTGAAAATATGAAGCAGAAATCCAAGGTCGCATCACAGTTGAACATTACTCAAGGGATGACTTCATATCATACATCTGAGAATGACATCTAGAGGCCATCAATTGGTTAAAACACATTATTGCAGAAGACAGAAGGAAATTGTTTTATAGAAAATTGCATAGTATTGGCAGACATAAACATGGACATTTTTGTAAGGGTTTGATGAGGAGAAGCCAACCTCATGATGAATCATGTCTGCTAACATAAAGGTTACAGGATCAACTCCACATAAGAGTGTTTAAAGAAATGGATAGTTTCTGACACCACTTTCCTGTTAAATCACAATTGACTCAGGTACTTAACCTCACTTCACTTCAGCAGGACTGATTGGATCGGCAAAGAATATATTCATTCTCGCTTTAAAAGTGTCTGATAAATGGCAAGTAAGAACACCAGTCAAAAGTTTGGACTATTTATGAAGCAATAGCAAAGTCAACAAAATGAAATACTACAAATGGAAACATGGGAATTTTATAGTGACCAATGTTAAACAAATCAAAACAATCTTATTTTAGATTTCTTAAAAGCTGCCATGCTTTATCCACTATATTATCCATCTGGACATTCACTTCACAAATTGCATCCTGGGATACTTTTTAAATGGTACTGAAGGAGTATCTAGACTGGATTTGATAGCTGATTTTCCTTCAATGTAGGGTTAATCTCATCCTTTAAAAATAAAATAAAATAAACTGCATTCATTCACTTTTTGATTTGATATTGAAAGCAGAAAAATAAGAAAACAGCAACTTTTTCATTCAGATAAAATGGAAAAGCAAGATTTTTTCCTTCATTTTTCAAGTCATTTTTCTTAATTTTAAGTCATTGTTAAAAATAAAGAGATTATATTTAGTTGAAATCAACACTTTAAGAATTCATACAAGGCAATGACTATTATTATTATTATTTCCACCACTGAATGTAAAAATGAAAATTCAAGCTGAATTCTTGTTTTTCCATTATTTTTAAAAATGAAAAAGGCTCCATTTTCTAATTTTTCAGTATTAAATCCAAAAATGAATGAACACAACATACACAGATCATTTACTGTAGGTTTATTTTAGTTGTATTTTAAATAAGCAAGTAAATACAATTAAATACAAGTTTTTTTTAAAAATAGGTTTAGTTTAGTTGTAATTAAATTCACTTGTAGGCACAATTCATATTTGTCAGCAAAAAACAATTTCATGCATGTAACCTTTTTTAAGATCACAAAAAAAATAAATAAAAAAATAAAAAAATAAAAATTAGTCAAGTGTGTCCTTACATTTGACTGGTAGTGTACATGACCAAAGATTTGGCTGCTTTTCTCCATCCAGATAAATATATTAACTTGTCCCACAGTGACTGAGGAAAGTGTGTAATCAAGAGGGTAAGAGGACAGGAAGGATTTGGGCAACATTACAGCTGAAGCAGAGAATGGAAACCCAGCCATCCATCTATCACAATGCCCAGTTCAATCTACCAAGAAAGGATTGGGAGATTGTAAACAAGCGGAAGGGTGAAAGAGAAATAAAGTAATGCATACGGAAAAAAAAAAAGCCGGTTTTATCCACTTGCAGAATTCAAGAGCCAATTGTAAACTCAATAGCTCTTTTACACAACCAAGTGCATAAACACACAAAGACTTACGAGGGAAGAAATTCACTTTGCTGTTGAAATGTTTGCTGAATTTCATGAGCTGCAATGACGAAGATTAGGAGAGGGAGAGCGAGTGAGTGAAAGATGCAGGCTTGAAAAAAGCAGGGAGATAAAGCTGAGCTGCCTGCCGTTCCCTGGTCATCCATATTCAGAGTGGCAGCACAGTGGCAACATAAACAAACAGGCCAGATAAATCAATACAGTAACAACTTCAAACATTCAGAACAGAACTGCTTTAATACACAATCAAGAGACCGCGATCAATCATCTCTCAGACACAGACCACCTACGACACCAACACGCAGGTCTTGTGTCTAACAACCTGCCATGATGGTTATATATTAATCAAGTGTGGCAAGGATAGAATAACAACGTCCTTTACAAAGTCAGACAAAGTTTTTTTACGTCTCTATGTAATCATCTACAGAACAATGTATCAATAACACAGAAAAACAACACATCTGTACTGCATCTGTGGATGACAGCGGCTGTGTACACAAGCTCGACGCTTCCCCTCGGGTTCTGACTTTGCTGTAACTCAAGCTGAGAGGGAGGCAACATTTTGACACTTCTTGAGCACAGTATGATAGCACATTGCTTTAACTACAACAAAATCCCTTTAAGCAAGTCAGTCCAATCCATCCACTGGCTAGGTGGCAGAAATAAGGTAAAAGGAGAAATCTCCTGAACTGTCTGCCAAGCTGACGTTTCTGTAACATATAGTGGCATCCAAAAGGCTGAAATTGAAAATATGGGATTTAAAATCTAATTTAAACCTGGAAATAACTACCTGATCTCATGATGAAAACGTACCTCTGGGAACCTTTTCGCAAGACGTGAAATACATGCCAATAAGTACATATCACTGCAGTTTCCAACAGAAATGAACACTAGAGGCGGTAAAACAGAGAGCACTTGTAATCGTTTTCGTACACAGTTATGATTACAGCTCCATATGTTTTGCTTTCCAGACGAAACAAACTTGCTCGGTAACTAAGACCCGGAATTGGACTTAGGATGCAGAATCCTTGGGTACGAATCCCGTCAAAAACTCACAATGAATGCTTGCGATTGCGTTTTTACGTCAAATTTACATAGGTTTTTACGTCAAATTTACATAGGTTTAGGTGTAGTGCAGATGGTACGATATTTTAAAACGCCACGGAGCATTAGACTTATAGCGCCACTCAACAGACATTTCAAGTCAGAACTGCGGTGACATCTACAAAACCAGCGTCACATAAAACATACCATATGTATGTTCATCTGTTCTGGGGAAAAAAATCAAACACTCATTTAGCACCACCCAGTGGACATTTCACATCGAATATGTCACGAAATGTACATGGCGGTACGTATTTCGCATCTTGCGAAAAAGATCCCAGAGATACGTTTTTGTCAAGAGAGCAGGTTGGGAAATAAATTGGAAATATTTAATACAGTATGTTAAATGAATGAACGAATGAATGAATGACAACACTCTTAAAAATAAAGGTTTTATTTAGAAATAAAGGTTCTATTTTATGGTTCCCTAAAGAACTTTTTAAAAATCTAAAGAACCTTTCTCCACTATAAAGACGTTTATGTACAATGGAAAGGTTCCATGGATATTAAAGATTCTTGATGGTACCACTGATGTCAAAAAAATAACTTATTTTTTAAGAGTGAATGATCATGTTGAACTCCTTCGTGAAGTGCTTCGTGCTCTTGGGATCATCTCAAATCATGCTGAAGAACATGATCATCAGGGTTTACACAAACATATGCAGTTCAATTCAACTTTTCACTTAGATTGCCATCTAATAATATAATCGGTAATGAAAAAATCTTTTAAATGAGAAAAATGCCAAATGCTTGTGCTCTAAGACTTTTGGACTCCGATGTTTATTGTGGATGATTATTGTGGTTCTAGCTCACATCAGGCTAAGAAACATCAAGCTAATGTACATGCATGTTCTAGATTAAAAAAGACCACATAATGCTTTCACCAACACGATTAGCTTTTTTAATCAAAGACTTTCCTGCATCTGCTGTGTTATGCATTGCACTTTCTCCCATTCATTTTTCATTGAGTGGCATGTGTTGTCCTTAGACTGTTTCTGATTATCACCACATGAAAGCACAAGCTAATGCGACAGTGACAAGGAAACACTACCAAAATGTTAGGAAGAATAGTTCACCCAAAAATGAAAATTATTATTTATTCATCCTCATGTCAAGGCTTAAATTTTAGTATATGTGTATGAATAAACCAACAGGCTCTCATGGCAATTAGTAAGCATTTGATGTTGTGGAAAATTGGTGACAGTTTTTGTATGAATCAAATTGAACAAATTCATGCAAAACTATTTGTAAAAAATGCTATTTCCTCACAAGACTGGGTTGGAATCAATAATTAACTTAATTAACTGAGAATATTTAAACACAAATACTCTTTTGAAATGAACTTGAATCATTTACATGTGTAAATACTAGTGCTGTCAAAAGATTAATCGCGATTAATTGCATCCAAAATAAAAGTTTTTGTTTACATATTATATGTGTGTACTATGTATATTTATTATGTATATATAAATACACACACTTACAGTATATATTTTTAAAATATTTACATGTATTTACATGTATATATTTATATTATATATAAATATATTTAATATATAAACATAACATATTTTTCTTAAATATATACATGCGTGTGTGTGTGTGTGTGTGTATACAGTTGTGCTCAAAATTATTCATACCCTTGGTAAATATGATCTAAGATGGCTGTGAAAATAAATCTGTATCATTAATCCTTTTGATCTTTTATTTTAAAAATTTACAAAAATCTAATCTTTCCTTAGAGAATAAGAATTTAAAATGGGAGAGAAATCTCATTATGAAATAAATGTATTTCTCTAATACACATTGGCCACAGTTAATCATACCCTTTTATTCAATACTTTTATACATACATAATAAATATACACAGTACACACACATATATTATGTAAACAAATTTTTTTATTTTGGAGGCGATTAATCACGATTAATTGTTTGACAGCACTAGTAAATACAGAAACTTCCTCTGACATGTGATTTTATAGGTTAAATCTTTGCCATAAACTATTTTTTGCCAGATGCTAATCTAAATCGTAAAATAGACTATCCAATATTGGCCAACAGATAACAGTATAAAAAGGTGAAAAAATGTGAAATTGGCACGACACAAATTCTATGAACTTATGAAATTCAGTCTACTGTTATACAATTCAGATAACATTCTTTTCTGGGGGGAAAGAAATCTCACAGATATTTTGGGCAGAATTCATCTCTTTTAAGTGATCCTTGCAAATGTGTTTGTCAAATACTTTGCTAATTTGATTATGATTTTCATTACCAGCTAGAGTGTAGCATTCCCAGCTCCATTTTGCTGAATTCCACACATTTCCCACAAAACTACCACAGAAAATATGAGAAAAGTCAGCAAATTCCATCTGGCTCTATGAGAGCTCTCTTCATGTGCAGACATTATAACTACATTATCTGATCTCTAACAAAAGGGATGCTAACGCATTATTTATCTGTTTACACACATCAGACATGCTGTCAGTTGGTTTAGCGCCCTGGGCAGACACACCTAGATAAAGCGACAAACACACATACACACACATTCAATTAAATGGGCAATCTGATATATAAAGGCTCAGATGTGCAGGCTTTCAGTAAGGCCTGAGGGCTTTGAGATGATCAATATTGCACAGGTGTTGAATCAGTGGGGTATGTGTGCTAATAATACATATCAAAAACCTCTGCTTTAACCTCCTGCGGTACCCATAGAGAGCGTCTCCACTGGTTTATATCATGCCGGCTCAAATGGGGTGCAACTGCTGTGGATGTGTTTCCATATGAGCGCCCTTTATTTGGCTTCATATATATTTTAAGTGCAGCAGAGAGGAGTGAGGGTATGTGAGATTTCTTTTAGAAAATAAGCGAGGAACCTTTCCATCTCTGCCATTCTGACTTCAGTTGTCTTCCACATATGTGCACATGATTTAAAGGCAGTATGGTCGCTACAATATTAAATTCCCTGTGTTTGGCAATGCTGAAGATCTAGAGATCTGGGGAGTATCTGTCCACACCCAAACACTCACACTTCACTCATGGCTGTACTTTGAGTAGACAGAATGCTGCCTGTCTGTCTATCGTTTCAGTTCACCTGATGTTGAAAGCAACTTCAAGTATTTCTCAGATGTGGCTCTTTCAAAGCTAAGCAGACTTAGTAGAGATATTAGTTATGTTTCATTAAAGTATCAACATCATCTTAGATGTTTCTTCTAAAATCTGAGTAATAAAAATAAATACAAATGAGACAATTATTGACACAAAGCGCTAAGCTCAAATTAATTTTATTAAATAATAAATAAATAAATAAATAAATACATACACACATACATACATACATACATACATAATATGTCCTTAGTTAAAATAAATAACTCAGCCCTAAGTTAAAATAAATATACCATATTATTTTTGTTGTTTTTGTTATTAAAAGTTGACTCAGCCACTAGTTAAAATAAATAATATTTATTTATTTCCGCTAATGAGTTATACTAACAATAATTCAGCTTTTAGTTAAATAAATATAGCCTATTATTATTATTATTATTATTATTATTATGCCATTAGTTAAAATATATATTTATTTATTTCAAATAATGAGTCATTTACTATTATTAATACTAACAAAAATTCAGCCTGTAGATAAAATAAATATAGCTTATTATTATTATTATTATTATTATTATTATTATGACCATTAGTTAAAATATTTATTTATTCATTTAAACTAATGAGTCATTTATTATTAGTATTAATATTAATAATGATATTAATTAATACAAATAATGATTTATTAATACTTTAAATATATAATGAATGAATGAATGAATGAATGAATGAATGGAGTAGTTACAGTAATGCACTTTCAATAGATGTTATTCAAGACTGCATTTTGGAGGGTTTAAAAGCCTAAATGTGAAGCTTGTATTTTTGTTAAGCACTTTCATTAATATTTCAGGCAAAACCCATTATTATTTGACCTGTAAAGTTGTCTAAATCATCCATTTTTATGTTGGACAGCTTTTCTAGGTGGATGAGCTTCTGGTTAAGTGCTACCATCGCAATTCCTGCAGGTGGAGTTTACTCTATGTAAACAGTGCTTCTGTAAATATAGTTACAGATGCATCATCCCCTTTTATGGTGTCTTTGCACATATTGTGTGAAAGTTACCAAGTTTACCAGAGCTGTACTGTCATGGCCAATTTAAAAGTTTGGACATAACTTGTGTCATTCATATATAATGCACTGCTTGGCCATATGCACTTCAACTGTAAGTGCCTTAACTGTAACCTTTAAAAAAAAAAAAAAAAAAAAAAAAAAAGAACAAAAACAAAGGACAACTCAAAATTCTTTTTTGTGGTGATCTCATTTGTGATTTTTCTGCCAGTAACAAATACTGGAGCAGAACTACCATTAAGAGATACAAAGAAGTGAGAACAAAAAGACTAAATAGAGAGAGAATTTGTCAAATCCGTCTCATCTGAAACATCAGTGAGCAGAGGCTAATGGTCGTCACACTACATTAAATTTGAGTGGGAACCACTGGTAGACACATGCAAGGAGATTCATTAAACCCTTGGAGGGGATCAATATGTCAGATCCTTCAAATAGCCACCTTCTGTGTCAGGCTAACGGTCCAGGTTAATTTTATCTCCTTACAGCTCAATAGGAGTCAACCTGCATAGCAAAAAGTAGTCACAGATGGGTTACTGGGCCAAAGGGCTGGAACTGAGGAAGCAGAATAGTCTAAAATCAAAACTTGCCAATCAGTTTTATAGTGGGTGGTAACTTTTTTAACTTTATTAAAAAAGAAAATACAGTATTATGAAATATTATTATAATTTAAAATAATTTCTATTACAATATTTTTTTAAAATGTAATTTATTAATTTATGTAATTTAAATAATGTAATATTATTTGCTGTGATGACAAAGCTGAATTTTCAGCAGCCTTTACTCCAGTTTTCAATATCACATAATACTTCAGAAATAATTTCTGATGTACTAATTTGGTGCTCAGGAAACATTTCTTATTAATATTTTCAATATTGATACAGTTGAAACTTATATCTTATTTAATTTTTTCCTAAGTTTGTTTGTTTGTTTATTTGTTTGCTTGAATAGTAAGTTTAAAAACCAGCCTTTATTTGAAATACATTTTCTGTCACTTTACTGTCAAATTAATGGACCATAGCTGAATAAAACTATCAAATTCTTAAAAAAAATAATTAATTTAAAATAAATAAATAAATAAATAAATAATCCTACGTGACGCCAAACTTTTGAATGGTAGTGTAAGCAATTCAAATCAAGATATCACAACTTTAACTAAGCACACATTTGTCACTCACACATTCATGATGGAAGGTTTACAATCATAAGTTGATCTAGTATATATTTTTTTTAGTTCATTATAAATGAGAAACATTTTTTGTGCCAGATACAGTTTCACTGTGAGACAGTGACTCATCTTGTATATGCTGTGAGTGACACACACACACACACACACACACACACACACACACACACACACACACACACACACACGCACACACACACACACACACACACAAACAAACACAAACAAGACTCTCACTGTGACAAATATATATGTTTTGTAACAGAATAATGCAAATACACTTTTCATGACCAATAAATAAACCTACATAAATAAATGTGAATTGAACTGAACCGAAGACTATGTCAGCTAAAGTTTCTCAACTCACCTAGGTGTGGCAAAAAGTTCGGGTCCTGATCTTCTGTCAAAAGCTGTGAATGATGGGTCACCGGAGGCAATTGTATTTACGGCGAATGAGTTTCAAAGCCTTAGTCAAAATTTTTATTTTTTTTTACATTTCCTTTCAAAGAGAACACCAAGCACAATACTATGACAAAACCACATTTGCTGAAAGACTTGAAAATGAATTAATATTCAGTGGTGTGCAGGAGCCATTCGGAGCAAGCTATGCACATTTAAATAAGCTAGGCCTATTTTCCTTGGTATTCCTCGCCACGCTTCCTGCTTCTGTCACTTGACATATTCTCTCTAATTCTTATTCCTCTTTTATAAGTGAGAGAGTGAGTGAGGTTGTTCAATAAAGCTTGGGCACCTCACGTACTTCAAGACTTCTGGGTAAAAATCCCTACTGAAGTTAACAGCATTTGATCTGTCTGCTTCTGTTGGCACAATTTGCCAAGAAGGTATTTCCATCGCTCATATACGGAGTTTCAAACAACATATTTCCAATCAAATATTTAGTTAGGATGGAGTGATGAAATCCCACATCAAAGCAGCTAGTAGTCACTTTTCATGTACGCTCACAATCGGGATTTTTTTTCCCCAATGGGAAGTGGCGAATGGTAAACAAGAGCCGGCATTGGTTTTAAAATAAACAAACTCTGACTCCAGGAACAATTTTCTTTTACAGTAGTTAAATTTAAGTGCTGTAGTGAGCCCGAGCCTTCATAAGCACTTGAAGTTGCATCCCTTTTGGCCACCAGTCTGAAATGGCAGTTAGCCAAAGCTCACAAATGGAGGAAAGAATATGTCTGGAACAGAGCACCGACAGAGTTATTTATTACATGTTCCACATAGAACACAGTGAGCATAAAAGTCATACAGATACACAGTGCCTCCTGACAGACTCTACAATATGCTCTTAATAAAGCTCCAGAGAACTGAAGCAGGAATACTAACTCTTCAAACACAAGAGTAGGGTCTTTGGTGTATGTATTATTGTTGCTGTATTCAGTTTCAGTCAAAATTTTGGACAAAATATGCTGATTTTTTTTTTTGTGATCTTATCAGTATGTATATTTATATCAGGGACGTTTTCTCCGAGGAGGCAAGGGAGGCAGTGCCTCCTCAAAAAATTGGATGAGATAAAAATTTGTAGTACAAAAATAAAACAATGCCAATATTACAAAATATAACATTAAAAAGTGTATAAATCACTTGTTTTTCTAAAGAAACATTGTCCACGTGAGAGGAGGCAATACCTCCATCGCGAAATGATTGGATATGACTGCTTATGTTCGGCTGTGATTGGAACTCCCACACTTAGATATAACCACTTTCTTTCTTTTTTTTATTTTTTTATTTATTTTTTTAGATCAAAATAAGACTTAAAATGACATGAAAACATGATCTGTGGAAGTTTTTAGTGAGTAATCAGCTTTCTGAAATTTAAAGTAAATCTCCACGTCTGTGACCAGTATTTACCAACCTTTGATGACTGATGATCCGAAAAATTTAAAAATAGTTAAAAGTAATTTATTACAAAGAATAGCTGAACGTAAGTTAACAAATAAAATATATTGTTTAAATTGTTACTGCCTTGAGTTATTATTTTGGAATAAATGAAAAATGCTTAAAAACACTAACTTTGTTTTTTCTTTTTCTGGTAGTGTAAGTAATGTTTATTTAACCAAGAAAATGTGACTGGGAAATTAATTTACATTTGATAAAAAATAATAATAATAATAATAAATCTTTGCCTCCAAAGTTTGGGGTGAAATGTGTGAAAGGTGTGAAATATTATTGACTATTATTGACTTTAAAATGCAATTTAGTCCCATGTTGGAAAAGCCATTACTCCAGGGATACTTTTCAAGGTTTCATTAATGAATAGAAAGTTCTAAAGAACAGCATTTAATTGAAATAGAAATCTTTCATAACATTATAAATGTCTTTACTGCCAGTTTTGATCAATTTAATACGTCCTTGCAGGATAAAAGCATCAGTTTCTTTCATTTAAAAAATCATATTAATCCCAAACTTTTTTAACAGCATTTATAGTAGTATATATTCTATTCAAAGCTATATTTAATTAGTATTTTATATAATATGGGAATTATGCAATGATTAATATATATAACATTCAATAACTTAACTACTTCGGTAAATCGTATAAATAAAGAATGGATCCAAGCTTTTGACTAACACTTTATGAAAAGCCTTTTGCTTTGGTTCTATCTGTGAGGTACCAACATGATTCTAGAGCAGCTGTCGTGGTCAGACATATCAATGTGATGGATATTAATGTGCACACACACACACACACGCGCACACACACACATATATATACATAGCCTGGAAGCGTTGTGTCTGAGACAGACCTGAGGAATGGTGGCAACTGGGTCTGAGTGTTGACAGGAGAATATGTGTATTCATAGGAACGAACAAACGCCTAGGAAGATATGAAAAGTTGCAGTCAACTTCAGCTTTCCATGCACACACTGTTTTCTGCGTTAGACTGACAAATGTCAGTGTTTGATAAATACTGAACGCACAATGTAATAAGACATCATGTTTTCTTACTTGTTTACTCCCCATCAACCAAGAAAGCTTTTACTTTTACTTGAATAACTCACAGAAATGCATTTTGGGAGAATTGTACACCAACATTCCCGCACTGCTAAATCATTCCTGGGGGAATTGAGAGGCAATCTGAAAGCAGACAATTGACTGCTTTTGCGTTCTTGTAATATCATCTCAGCTTATCCCAAACAAACATACATACACAGCTGAATAAAGTGACTCAGTTAGGAAGGTGTAAAAATAGCTTTTGTGTCCTTGTCAGAATCAGTGAATCAATTCTTGCAAGACGCTCTGAACCAGATGAAATTAGATGTCTATTTCCTCTGAATATCGTGCAGCAGAACGGGGGCGAGTGGATGCGGATGAGCCTGTGTGATCAGGGAAGGTCCGTCATATCATTAGAGAGGCCACAACAAAAGAAGGAGTCTCATCCATTCTCTTGTTACAAATCATCCCAGGGCCCTGAGCTACTAACAACTGCTAATTAGCTCATAATTCCTATCTTTCTGGGGCCAGACTCATGAGTCCTGTGACGTCAGAATTGGGCCTCGCTGCAGGGCACTTCAACAAAGCATAACCACAGATGTTCGCTTTCAAGCAGATAAATGTGCAGAACAGAAGAGCACAGGTGATGAATGAGAAGGCCACCATGAAAAGTAACATACTCTCTAATGTCGCTTTTGTCAACCAAATGAGTCCCGACCAGAGAAGGTCAACTGTATAGTAAAATCGGTTTATGAAATTACCAAGAGCCCCCAAAGGTTCAGTTAGGTAATGAAAAATTGAAAATTGAAACAAGAGTCTGTGACTTTACAATTCAAGACGTTACGATGCTTAAATGTCAACAAATACATCAACATCTACAAAATATGGGAAAGGGCAAAATTATATTTGATTGTTTTCAGAGCCTTGTATCTAGTAGACTAGCTGTCACACTTCTTACCTCAGTGAATACTTCTCAGGATAAGTCGATTTTTAAAAAAGTCAATTTCTGCACATATCTACAGTATAGAAGTTCCTGCCTGTAGAAAAACAAGTCACATTCTGAAATAAATCACATTCTAAGATAAAAAGTAAATATGAAGAAATAAAGTTGCAATTGGGGGAAATAAGGCTGATATAAAGAGAGAGCTATAGTCACAATTTAGAGAAATAATATAGCAATTTTGAGAAATAGTCCCAACTGTGAGACATAAAATTGCAATTGTGAGATAATAAATTACCACTGCAAGATATGAAAAAAAAAACATGTATGCTGACATTTAAAGTAATGTAGTAATTATAGGTTTGTGAATGCAATAAAAATACATTTCCAATCGAGAAAACACATTAGTCTAATTCAAAATAATCTAGTTACAGCCCTTATGACAACATGCCCATGTGACATATAGTCTCAGTCTCCTCTAAATAGTAGTGTCTTCAGATTCAGTTTTTATCTGTACTGTAGTGTAGTGGCATTGAGTTATCCTCTAATATTTACAAAGATAACTATCAAACCAAAGGATTTGTTTTATACTTATCTGTGAAACCGAATGGGCACAAAGAGCAATAAAACTGTCATTGAGAACTATACACATCGCTTCCAGAAGATTTCTGACCTCCGCAAATGAGAAAATGTGGAGAAAATAGATGTTGTCTGCTGAAGTATCGCATATACGACTTCTGCCGTGCTTTGATATTGCCTTGACCGACTCTTTCTTATAACTTGCAGTTCACTGGATAGATTTCTGTAGCATGAGTAATACATTAGTACTATAAGTTCTCAAAGTCCTCAATTTGTACAACTGAAACTCTGTAGCTTTCATTCCATTCTTTTATTCATTTCGAGGCCATCTATATGCTAAGCTAACTTACAGCAGACATGTATATTTAAAATTACATTTTTCTTCTGGTAAAATGGAACAAAATATCGATGACTCATGTTACGCTACACAGATTTTTACCCAATCAGATGCTTTCTAGAATGACAATGTCCCACCCCCTAATACCATAGTAATAATATTTATTACCCATCTGTTGAACACACTTTACAACTAATTCCAGACTACTTATGCCAATTACAAGATCATTCTCTTCCTAACTAGCTCACAACGCTCCTCAAACAAATTAATACACAAAGCAACAGGAGACTATTCATGACAGTATGTCAACAAAACCACACAGAGGAAGTACTTTGCTTTTGTTTTTGTACTGAATTACAAAGAACTGAGAAAGAAGCACATCAACAAGACACAAGAGTCTTTTAGTGTGCACTTGACTTTGTTACATCTCAACACTGTTAAGAGGTAAGATATTCACCTTAGCTTTGTGGCTGTGAACTGTAATTTTTATTTGGTGCTTTATGTGTTCTGTATTTCATCTCCCTGAGATGCTAAGAACAGAAATTATCATAAAAGCACACTTAAAACTGCTATTTTTCTCTCCAGACAGCCCCATTGACCCAACTACTCATCACAGCAATTGCCCAAAGGCCCTCTTTTTAGCAACTGTGAGACATTAACTTACAAACAAGTAGTCCAAAAAGTTCATAACAGCCACAAGAGGCTTCTGATAAACAAACAAACAGAAGAATGTGATAATTTGCTTCCTTGGCTACTAATGGTTCTGAATCATATCCAATAACGATTCTGCTTCTAAATTCATTGGTGGGCTCTGTAGGGATTGCATCATTTCTTTTGAAACATGAAGCGTAATTCAAGTGAAATTGGCTAGCGGGGGCAGACATGGACCTATGCCTCCTGAATCGTCTCTACAGTACCTCCACCATCTGTATACCATCATGGCAAAGCTGTTTCTAGATGATGTGGGCGTCAGCCATATTTTTGAACATATGCAGGATTTATTCTACACATTTTTTTTTCAGCTGATCTTTGTAGAGATCGTTTACCTGAAAATTGCTTGAAACCTTATGATGGCGAAGATCTTCTCATCCAGACTGAAGTTCATAACTCCACTGATTTCAAGATCCTTAGGGTAAGTTATGCAATATACAGTCTTAAATGGCAAAGGAGCCAGCACGCAGCCTGACTCATCTACAACTGACTCATCATTGAACTTAGAAACAACAAAGTTTCAGCAGAACCCCCTACAGCAGTTCCCCGTTCCCCATGTCAAACACTGTGGAAAGGTCGACCAAGGGCCAAACAGCTCCATATATTGTTGTTAACACTTCTGGAGTTATTGTGCCATGAAAATCATAAATGCACTGTTATGCCAATATTTCACTTCTGCCAGTGCATTTTATTATATTTAAAATATTCTGTCTTTTTTTTTTTTTTCAGTGGGGTCCAATGTTGATTTGGTCCCCACTGACTTTGTGTGGACAAGAACAGCTGAGACATTCTTCAAAACATCTTCTTTTGTGTTCCACAGAATAAATTAAGTATT
This sequence comes from Spinibarbus caldwelli, assembly GCA_039654775.1. Classification (NCBI taxonomy): domain Eukaryota; kingdom Metazoa; phylum Chordata; class Actinopteri; order Cypriniformes; family Cyprinidae; genus Spinibarbus; species Spinibarbus caldwelli. The sequence continues at coordinate 8,524,409 of CM077259.1, forward strand.
GGAACAATGTGAGGATGCATAAATGACAACATTATCATTTTTGGGTGAACTATCTAAGACTATCTAAGATGTTCCAGATCATGCCTCAATTAAATAGCTAAAGACTTTTGAGCATTTCAGCAATATTATGACTAATATCTCACAAGAACACAACACTGGGGACCCCATTCAATTTTTTAATAGAAAAATCGTTTTTTTTTTTAAATAACATATAAACCTTTAAAAACAAACCTACCATGAGCTCTGAGATTAAGTAATAATATATGCTTCTATAGGAGAAAGTTCACTTTAACAACATTTTTGTTTAATAGCTGAATTCCCACACTGTTTGCATTGCGAATGATACTTCAGTCTACCTACATTCTCTAACTCTTTACTAATAGACTTTAAATACCTTTCTGTAAAACAAAATCTGTACTGCTGTGATTCATCTCAGAGCATGTTTGTTCAGTTCATGGCTTAGAACACTTTATTGAAATGCCTCTCTTTTCTTTCCTTATTTTTTTTTTATTATTATTATTATTATTTTTTAAATGTTTATGAAAATGAATGTGACCTAAAAAAACAAACAAAAAAAAACAAAACAAACAAAAAAAAACATTCCGGAACCAAGGCCGCTTAAAAAGTGGTCAGTCACTGTTGTGCTCTATAGCAATTTAATCCTGCACTGTGCACTCAAAAGTATTAGATGTTAGATTTCCATCAAAATGCCATGTCAAGTGGTTCCCCGCAACTATGTTGGCCATGCTTTCATTAAATTGTACTCACTGGATTCAAGTAAATTCAACAAAAATGTCGTAACAAAAGACATTTGAAGGTGATCATTTTTATATAACATGCATGCATTCAACATGGCTGTTCAAATAATGAAGGTTGAGCAGTAAAGTGGTTAAAGCTTTTATCCTAAAAGACTGTACAGTACAATTAAAGCTCTCTGAGGTTAAGAGCCTTGCCAAGGGCACACTGATGAAGGATCAAGCTTTGGTCCTTATTACACCACCCGGCATTGACAGTACTGATATAAAATCAATACTGTGTGATATAGTTATTTATCTAAATACAGTTTAATTAATTAAGTCTAATCTCTTCAATGTAAAGACCTGCTGAAAATGGAAAAAAAAAACTCTAATTGTTTAAGGTACATTATGGGAATACACTCAATACCCTTTGGGTTGCATGAGAGAGCATCACTTTCACAAACCCTTGCGATTTTCCTCTACGTTCTTGCGACACACCATCCCAATTGAAATCAATAAATCATGGTGTGCCGGCACCCTAACTCAGTAAATGTGTGTATTCATGAGGTAATTTTAATGAAAGCTTCATTTATTAAATCTAACAATGCTGAGATTTCATTTTTAACTGCAGAAGAATTCTAATGCTGTGGCAAGTCATCAATTTATGGTGAAACAGAATGAATACCTTATTATACTGCCTTTTATCTATTTGACCATGGTGTCGTCATGCATACTGAATCTGTCTAAATCTACAGGTTTTACTTTCTCTCTGCCATTCTCACGGGGACCAGAAGTGGAAGGAGCTGTGTCGTTTACTTTACAACGTCTTGAATCTTTTTTTTGAACACATCAAAGGCCTTCACTCTCAGAAAATGATTTCTCTGGCACTCTTTGCATCCGAGAAGGTCTTTCTTCCACCCTTCTCCGCTCTTGCTCTGTCATCTTGTTAGAAAGTGAAAAATGCAAATGAGAGACAAACCACAGAAGCACCTGCTGCGTGCCTCTAAAGACCTGGAAAATGAACAGACTTAGTAGAGGCCATTATGGGGTTGTCACCAAAATCTACAGGGTGCTTTTTAAAATCACTTGGCCTTTATGTTGGCGTGTTTATGGTGGAGATAACAGTTAAGTTAAATAACGAAAAAAAAAATAATCTCTCTCACAAACTTTACTGCAATTCTGCAAGCAATTTAAGACAAGCTTTGCTGTTGCTGGGGCTTTTTTATTGGTGCTTCATTGTTGCCTGTTTCAGCGTGGTTTATTTTAAGCTGCGAAGGAGTACGCCAAACCAACACAAAACCACCATAATTATAAGAGCCAGCCGCTTGTTTGGACAGCCATGGCAAAGACGTCCTTGATCTTAGCCTGCCTGGGGAAGATAGGGGTACCCTGAACTAAAATAAGACCAAGAGTACACATGGAGTTAATTTAGGGTTTTCTTCAGTAATTTGGACTTGAACAGCATTGGTGAAATCGGTGCGATCAAATGGAAAGCATGTAATATTGCGTGCAGCTACACTACGTCCTTCCTAATTCCTTTACCACACAGTTTGATCTGTTAGTACTCAGAGCTAGCTGCTGGCGTAGGGTCCTACTCTTTTCATTCCCTCATGCATTTGACTTATTACAGGGCACTGTGTTTCCTAAGGTTTATCCATTGAGGCTTTCAGTATAATCACTACCCTGGCCTGTAATGTTCATAGGGCCCATACCAAAAATATATCATTACCGTGCACAGAGGACTAGCTATTTTAGGTGTTTCTTTTGTCAGTGTACATGTTGAACCAAATGCTAGCACACTTCAATTTGTATACCTTGTGTCAGGCAGAATAGCATAGAAGATACATTTCAAATGCATCTTCAAGGATCCCAAAATTTTTGACCAATGAATTCCCATGACTTTTCCAGTGATTTTCATGATTTTTGCATTTTAAAAACGGATCCTTGGGGGGGATCAGTGCGAAAAGATGGATCTCAAAATCATAGTCATTGTTAGAAAGGGTTCAAATAGGGCTGAAACGATTAGTCGACAATAAAAAATTGTCGACAAATATTTTTGTTGTCGAGTAGTCGTTTGATCTCATATGACCTAATGCAAGAGCCTGCAATACTGCGGTTTGACCAGTGTGGCACTGTAGTGCAAAACTGTAATTCAGCCCTCCTGGATGCAATTCAAGAGAAGAAGACACACACAGCCCTTCAGAGCAAATACACCCGAACCTGAGCGGCGTTTGGATGAATATGTAAATATATATTGTGTGCTTTCCTCTCAGTAATGAAATAAACACAACTAAAACTGACAGCAGTGTGAAAGCAGCAGTTAAAATGCATCTGATTACAACGATGTGGATGTTTGCTTGAGCTCTGCAGTTCAGTAACTTACTCCAGTCTGGTCACATCATGTTTATTTATATAGTACTTTATGCAATAGATAGCCTTAATTCAAGCAGCTTTACGGTATTAAACATGAAAAACCAGAGTCAGTGTCGCTTTCAGTTAGAATTACAACTTGATTTTCTGTTATAAAGCAGCTCTCCAGTGTGGAGCTAACTAATGATAAAATTTATTAGTGGGAAAAAAAAAAAAAAACTATTTCATTAAAGTGACAGTTTGGTTTACAGAGATCAAAGCTTGATCTAGCTCAGGACTGTTTTGGTTATCATAACCCTATAAGGTATTTTAAGACGTTGTGAATAAAATAGTTTTTACAAAGCGTCTTATCATTTACCTTTATTTTGTTTCTTATCCATATGACTTACTAAAGGAGATGCTACTTTATCATGTAGCTAATTAAATGGTGAGAGAGTGTCTCTGTCTGTCATCTCATTTTGTGTGCCAAATACATCTATTTGTATAATGAATTGGTAACACTTTACAATAAGGTATCATTTGTTAACATTAGTTAATGTATTAATTAACATGAATGAAAAATGAACAATACATTTATTACATTTATGTATTAATCTTTGTTAATGTTGGTTAATAAAAATAGTTATTCATTGTTTGTTCATGTTAGTTAACAGTGCATTTACCAATGTTAAAAAACACAATTTGTGATTTTTATAAATGCATTAGTAAATGCTGAAATTAACATTAACTATGATTAATAAATGCTGTAGAAGTATTGTTAATTCTTAGTTCATGTTAACTAATGTTAACTAATGAACCTTATTGTAAAGTGTTACCAATTAATTGTATAATAATTGTAAATATGCTTTTCTAAAGCTGAAGTGACCTTTATTTATGTTAGAATATGTGTAACTTAATATTTTAACTAATTGCAAAAGCTGAATAATCAATCAAAGTCTACTGATTAATCAGTGAAATAATAAACGATTAGTCGATTAATCATTCTAATAATCGTTAGATTAATCGATTAACAAAATAATCGTTTGTTGCAGCCCTAGGTTCAAATACACAAAAATGCTGAAAAACCAAAGAATTTGTGGGACCTGAAGGATTTTTCTGAAGAACAGCAGGCAGTTTAACTGTTCAGGACAAACAAGGGACTCATGAACAACTATCACTGAACAAAAAATAAAAAACACAGCTGTGGATCATTCAGGTAACAACACAGTATTAAGAATCAAGTGGATGTAAACTTTTGAACGGGGTCAGTTTTATAAATTCAACTTATTTTCTCTTGTGGACTATATGTAAACATAATTCATGTGAAATATCTTATTCAGGTCAGTACTAAAACAATAACATGCATTTTGTATGATCCCTCTTATTTTGGTAAAATAATTAACATTTTGCAGATTCTGCAAGGGGGATGTAAATTTTAACCTCAACTGTATATTCACACACACACACACACACGCACACACACACACACACACACACACAAGGACAATGTATACAAGTTTTTACCAAAGACATTTGGATTACACGTTTGACACAAAGCATGGTTCTTATTAAAGAGTACTAACCATGTGCCTGACCCTGCATCCATATTGCTGCTCACGTCATCTAGATAGTCTACAGGGTCAGAAAGCAGCACAATCCCTAAAAGATACTTGTCTCCGAGAGATGAGCTGCGCTGGGTGCCAATGAGAAACAGCATCTGAGCCTCTTTAACCCTGTAAGACCCAAATTTAGAAAAAAAACAGTGAAGAAAATATTTCACCATTTCACCATTGTTGAGGGAGGCCTCTAATGAAATAAATGAGTTTTAACATTTTTTATATTTTAGTATGTTTTTAGTGAAATGTAATATTACAACGTTGGGCCTTTGGGGTAGCAGAATTTCAGTGATTTTACTAACTGTCTGAACAAATCTAAATAAGATCCAAGGGTTTATTTGCAGGGTATAGTGCTTATGTAGCCCCATAACAGCAGCCTATATCCACACACAAATAATCACACAATAATAATAATCAGACAACAAGTTATGTTTTTATGAACATTATATTTATTATAAAAATATGTTAAATCAAAACAAATTACTGGTAATTACAATGTCTAGCTCTGTTCATAGCCATGTTCAATTCCCATAGTCAGATAATGATTTTATAAATGCTCCTTTCTTTTGAAAACTGTACTCATTGGTGTTAGATGTCAGAGCCTCGATCATATATCTTCTCACACAAACCTTCAGAAGTACTCCAGTGGTGTATGATGCAAGATTGCATCATTAGTGATATCCTCATCAGAGAAATTAATGTTGAGACAGATAAAATCATTTTTCAGACAGCTATACCTGTTATGGCGCATTGTCTGTGTTCTTGAATGGCCTGGTTTTGTTGGCATGATGTTCACATAATCATCAGAAGGGCCAACAAAAATGGGTGGTCATTTTCCTTTTCCAGTTCACATGCATCTTTATATTACGTTTTATCATTTGTGTCAGTGTCCAACTCAAAGTATCTGTTCCCATTTTGGATGGCATCAGTGATATCATATACATTATAAAATTATGACCTTACCTGTCTAGTAGCTTTCTGAAATGGAAGAAAAAGACACTGATTATTTTCAAGGCTAAATAATCTCAATAATCTCAAACCCAATCATACTTAAACATTTTAAAGAATTCACCAATTTTGCAGAAATCACACATTCACAGAATTCACACATTCCACAGTTTTCAAACAACACAGTCTGATGGCTTATTGTGCTCTACTTATCATAATAATAGCATGCATAACCCCCATATTCCAGAACATTATCACCTGGCCCTCATGCATCAAGCACACATTTGAGCAAACAAGTTAAGCCCAGAAGAGAAAACAGAACAAGTTTAGTATATTTTAAAATATAGTTTTAAATATTGCATGACAAATAATTTAAAATTCTTTAAAATCATTCTTTTTTTTTTTAATTCAACTTGAACTTATCATTTACTGTAACAACCATTTAATGTGGAATAAAACTCAAAATGGTAACAAATAAGACATTAAAAATCAATATTATATTTTGTCACTGACAAAAATGGTCAAAAAAGTATGTTGCAAATGAGAAGTACAATTCATTCATTTAATGTGTAAGGTGCACATGCAAATTTTGCTACCACTCTAGCCCAATGTTGCAAAATTACAATATTGACATGACATAAGCTCAAAATTGAATTTAATCAAAGTATTTAACAGTACCTTAATATCTGCATGATCTACGTATTACTGATCACAGAAATATTTTAAAGCATTATACTTACTTGCATGTTGATTTATCCAGTCAAATAAATAAGGTGAAGTCCCTTGAAGCAAGTGTGCAGGTTGTGCAAGTTTATGGCCAGGTAAACAGACCTATTTACAAAATATAGCACCCAACAACATTGCAGGACTGAACAATAGGACCTACTAGTTGTGTAAAAATCGAGTACAGGTTTATTTTAGTGGAGCTAAAACTTATGTTGTAATATTACAACAGTGGGCCTTATAGGGTTAAAGGTCTGACTGTCTGACACTCTATATATCTACAGACACCATCCAAGGATTCTTTCGAATGGGTTATAATATAGGAGTGAGAAGAGAGTGATGAGCCTCCATTCTATTCTATTCCTCCCTAGTGCTTCTCTCCACTCTGGGCTGGACACAATCAAAAACAGTGTGATAGCTTGGGACAAAGATACATCAGTGTTGTTGACTCCGACTCCCAAACTTTAAACCTGATTTCCTGGAAGTTGTGAACTGGGTTGTGAGAGAATCTAATTAGGCAGCCTAATTGACATTCCAAAATATGACTATAGGCATGCAGGTTTAGCAGGTGCATAATTCGACACATATTACTCTGCTACCTCACTGTGCCAAATCTATTTTCATCCACACCTCTGCCACCTCTCCAAAGACCTCGTTCTTGAAATAATCTCCTCGTCCCAAATCCCAAACTCCAGATGCCTGGGAATGGACTAGAGGTCACCAGAATCCAGAACGACAGCCGAAAGTAGGACATGCACCAAACTACAGGCCCACCCAGCACCAGAATAGTCACTACACCCCGTTGCATTGTTATCCATCTGAGCAGTAAGGAAATGCAGAATGGAGCCAATTCCAACTGACAGGTACAACTAATGGGAGTTTTTCTCTGAAAAATAGATCACCTGATCTACTGCAGCTGCAAATCAATCCACAGTACATTATTCCAGAGAGACAGGTCTATCTTAGCCAAAGAGAAATGCTATTGATTTAATGTTTACCAGTTCTCTAAATGCTGTGGCCCCTTTTAGTCTCCAAGGCTGTGCTCTTATACTCATCCCTTTCTCTTGATTACTCTGCTGTGGGTCTGCGCTGGCTTTCGGCCACCTCGCTTTGGATGTCAATCACAGGCCCGCCCCACTCCTGTTGAAGTCTTTCTGGGTAATTAGAAGTGAGAGCCAGTGAGTGAGCACATTGGTCAAATTGACATTGTGAATGATGGACAGGCTTATGACAAGCAGAGGTGGCTGACTCTCTTTGGCTCAGTTGAGGACGTGTCACTCTGGGCTTGTGAGCTAATATGTGATGTGTACTATAATGAGTATGGCAAGGGTGAGGGTGGCGGCAGTGGAGCCCATGCGCTGCTGCATGCATCTGTTGATAGGTCCAGCTGGTGCTCTCGTTAAAGACATTACAGTAGTTTGACTCAGAGGATTTCAAAATGCAACGTAATGCTGAATAAAAAAAGGCAAGAAAAACACTTTTGCAGCATGTTACACAAACTGATTAGAATCTAACTGGTTTTAACTATTTCAGTTAGTCTCACAAAAAGGTGGTCACATTTTCCAAATAAATAAAATAAATAAATTACATCTATTTATTAAATCAAGGCCCCTTTTTGCAATGTGGAATTGTTATTATTACCCTACAATTACTAAAGAAGATAAAAAATGTAATAACTATTTTTTTTATTAAAATACTGACGGTTTTTACATGGCAGAATTGGCTTGCTATAGAGTATTTAATAAATTGCCAAAATTCATAAAACTATTAGAAAAAAGTACAGTTTTTAATCTGTATCATGAACTATTAAAATAATAAGACAATATCAAGTGGATTACATTATTGACAACTGGCACACACATATCATTGTAGTGTCTTTAAAATTCACTGATTTTAATTTAAAAAACCTGCAAAAACTATGAAAATAAAACATTTTGAAGCTGTATATTCACTAACATTAGAAAGAGGTTAAGAACAAACGTGTTGTTTATTAGATGGAAATTTTTTGTGAGATGTTCTCCTGTTCATACAAATACGAAATAATCCATGCAATTATTAGTGAATGAGATGTGATTTTTCATTTTCAGCTGCACTGTTCAAGGGGAGGGATGCTGAGGCAGGTCCAGTGTGTCGCATGGGGTTTGTAATCATTGTGCTGACTTGTCCCATTCTGTGCAGTATGAGCAACAGTCTTAAAACCAATCATCATGCCACATGTCCATCTGCTCCATCATGAAGCCCTTACTTAACACCCGTCTACCCCAACCCAACAATACCCCACCATCTGTGCCATCACCCGTAGCTTTTAGATCTCTAAAAGCATCGTCTGCACCTGTCAAGTGTTGCTGTGCCAACAGCCTGCAAAGCAATATCCAGCCTCTCTGGAGGTGGACACGACTCCCTAAGTCTTCATTCGAGCATGAGTGGTCTGGGGTGCAAAGTTAACAACAACAACAGCGGCACTGTCGTCCACAGTCATATGGACACTGCAGGAGATGTAATCTGAAAGAAGTGTACGCGTCATGTTATTATCAGCTGCTGTCACAGAGAGCTGTAACCCATCAGAGATCCTTTGCAGAGCATCTATGCCACGTTTAATGATCAGAGGTTTGATGACATGCAGTGTCACATGTTGACAGACATCAACAGCCTCATTATATGCGTGGACCAACTGCTCAGTAGCGCAAGATTAGATTTGTGAGGGTCATTAAGAAAAACGGAGCCTTTAAACTCACTGTCATTCATTTGAGAGTTTAAATGAAAAACTTATTGGACGCTGTTAAAAGTTTCTACTATAAGAGGTTATTTAAGTAAAGAAAGTGATCAATACGCATGCAGTACTTTATGAATACTTATTGGAAAGTTACTGGATATGAAAAATAAAAGGATATTGATTAGTAAAATCCATTTCTTTGAAGAGAAAATCAAATATACAACAGAACAACTTAACAAGCGAGTATTGGAGTACTCTTGTTAACTGAAATTACATGCTTTTGTTGCTGATGTATGGCCAAGTGAAATAAACACAAATATGACAGATCACAGCCTTATGCCCATTCAAAGTGAGGGGACAAGGACCACCTGGGATTTTTAAGCATAGTGTATTTTAGAAGGATTAGAAAAAAGAAAATAAAGATTTAATTTGTAGTTTATTAGGCATGATTATTGTAGAAAAAAAAAATAAAAGTCTAAAATGCACGTGTCTAAATTTGGTCAGTCCAACTGAAATACATTCTCCAGATCATTATGCATATACACATTGTCATACTCAAAACTAACGGAAAACAAATCTATCAAGTAGACCTGGTTTGTTAAAAAAAATATAAATAAAAACACATATTTAATCAGGATCTGAAACCAGATCTTTCTGCACACACACACACACACAACACACACACACACACACACACAAACCTGTATCACTAGACTAATCCATCATACAAGAAACTTCTTAGCTGTTCAAAAAAAAAAAAAAAAAGTTTTCTGCACACACACACACACACACACACACACACACACACAAACCTGTATCACTAGACTAATCCATCATACAAGAAACTTCTTAGCTGTTCAAAAAAAAATTTAAAAAAAAAATGTTTTCTTAGGGTATACAAAATGAGCCAAGTGCATCCTCAAAAAAAAAAAAAAAAAACAGGTGCACGACGCCTGTGTTTCAATGATGAATATGAAAAAAGGATGAAGAAGTTCAAGAGATGATTGGATGCAACTAAAGCTGAGTGAGCGTGCCCTGAGCTCATTTTTGCTACCCTGATTTAACATTTCTGAAGATATTGCCAGTGTGAAACGCACAAATAAATATTAACAACTTAGTTTGAGCAATGAACACATTCTCAGCCAACAAATCCTACTCAATAAGCGAACATTTCAATAGTCAACATTTCTTTCAAACGAACAGATTTTCAAAGATCGGTGCGCGTGAAAAAGTCAAGTCAAAAAGATTATTTCTGAAACCGCGCGCAGCATGAAAGTGAGTTTGAGGGGGAAAGAACCCGAGAAGAGGTTGATTATGGCTCCAATTACAGAAAAACAAAAATAGTGCGCTACAGTACGGCATCTGGGCATATAAAATTTAACATACCGACATTCTCTAGCGTAAACAGGTCAAACAAAATACGTTTTACAGAAATACAACCCACGACCCTCATGCATGTGTGAATGAGATAGGCTACGGTGTTTATGTAAGTTATACTTCACACATAATCAGGTAAGGAATGTAAAAATAACCCACAAATCAGCGGCTCAATATTTAAATGGATAGTTCACCCATTCTGCCATCATTTACTCACCCTCATATTATTCCAAATTAGTATGAATTTCTCTCTTGCAGTGAAAATGCAGTGAATAGTCACTGAGACCGCCAGCCCTCTGTGTGTGACAGAAAGTCACACAGGTTTGGAACAAAATGATGGTGAATAAACGATGACATGGTTTCATGTTTGGCTGAACTATTTCTTTAACACTCTCGCGCACGATTTGGTTCTGCTGAATGGTCGCGGATGAAACTTGACTTCTGCGAAGACATAAATGAAATTAATCCGTAACGTGTGTAGATGCAGACGTGTGGGAGTGTAAGTCCGAATACATTTTCAATTTCACAGACGTGTCTAATACGTGTAATTATCTATACCCGCAGGCCACAGGTTTTTCTTTCACGCCTTTTCCCTAAACGATAATTATTAGTCGGAAGACAGGTTTGAAAGAGCACCTACCACCCCCATATCCATCTGCTCGGCTGTTATAGCCGGGGCCGCCCGAGTTTGAGATAAAAACCAAAGAACTGGAAAAAGAATCATCTCTGGGTAAATAATCCAAATGTTCCGGGCGGAATTCCACTTTCTGAGAGACTTCATATTGTCCCCGTTCCCGGTGATCACAGAACGGTCTTTCTTTCCGCCGCATCCACCGAATAGATCACCCAAAGCCGGATCCCGGGCATTTAACGGTCCGTGGGAACACGAGTCAGTCAAACTACCTCACTGTGGTGCGAAGACACGTGAAACACATCACATACAACACAATACAGGACAATTCATTTCCTCAGGGATCTCTGTCTTCAAACGAAATGTCATTCACTGTGGTCATCACGATTTACCAAAGGAGCCTGAAAATGAACCGTGTAGCCTACGCATTCACTCCCAAAAGACCAAAAGTCAAACGTCTTCGTTCAGCCCTAAATCCGAAGCCCTTTGAGATCAGCGCATGTGCTGTCAGAGAAGAGGTGCTGCGCTCTGAGCGCCGAACGCAGCGGACTGATGCGCGGTGAGAGCGCGGAGAACTTGTATCCTTCCCAGATGGGAGGGGGGCTCTGCGGGGGCACTGTCCTCCAGCTGAGACCTGTGCGTTATTTTGTTTTCGCTACCAGTCTACTTTTAAATCAGATTAGAATTATACTTTAATAAATTAAAAATTATTTTAAATTAAAATGACACTTTGGTTTAAAAAGTTATGGAGACAGGCGGGGGTCCACAGATGTTCTAGTTTTGACGTCACTGAATGCTAAAGCTTACTGATGAATATTATTAAGGTTATGCGCGCCAATAAATTAGCATGCTCTCTTACTGTTTTAAGATTATATAATTAACTTTTAATTTCTACCCACGACCCTATAAAGGACAAGCGGTTGGAGAATGGATGGAACTTATACACCTGCTGTCAGTCTGGAGAGGTCAGTGTCCTACAATAGCTAGGCTATTTATCTTAAGAAACCAAAAAAAAAAAAAAAAAAAGATATAAGCAAGTATTAAATGGGTTTTAAGAAGACATTTTGAACAATATCTGTTTTTTATGGTGGTAACCAAAACTTTGATACCAACATTTGATTATCAACATTCTTTGAAAATATATTCTTTTGTGTTCTGCAGAAAAAGGAAGTCATACAGATTTGCAAGGACGAGAGGGTGAGTAAATCATTTTCTGTTCCTTTAACACCTGCAATGAACACACGGTATTAAAAAAAATAAAAAATCCAAACTCTATTTCCAGTCAATATAACACACACTTGTGAAATAAAAACTGAAGAACTGAATAAAGCTGTAATGCTTCTGGGCCAGTAAGCAACCACCTAACAAGTAAACACCTAACTAGTAAGCACCTGGCAACCAACTCTTCTGCAGAAAATGAAAATCTAAAAATCAAACTGTATATACGTAAAATACAAGCTGTACTTAGTCAGCACAGCAGTTTACACAGTAACACGAGTACTGTAATGTAAGTGTGACCTTTTAGTTATAAAACTGCTTTGTGCTTTCTCTAAATATCACACTGTGTATGTGTTTAAAGTACAAATACTTTTTGTAGCGTACAAAGAACAGTGCTACTACAAATCTCCCCATCTGTGAATAATCTAAAGGAAGCTGAGGGTAAAACATGCATCACAGGGAACGGCACACCTGACAGACCGTAAGAGCTCTTATCACTTAATCACAAGCCTGCACATTACAGAGTTATGGCTTTAAGCTTAATGCACATTTCAAGGGACACAACCCTGAAATGTAATGCAAAGACATGAAGTATTAAGCACTGGCCTCAGGTAATGAAGGACAGGAGTGGTGGAACAGATCTGTTGACTGAAAAACATCATGTAACAGAGACTGGCGTGTGGGGACGTGATGCATAAAGAGAGACGGTGGTTTGAAGGCGGAAAAAGATTAATGGAGGTGGTGTGGGGAAAGAGGACTGAAAGAGAGAGAGAGGGAGGACAGAGGATCGCTGGTGTCAAGCGCGTGACAGCTTCTCCTTCGCATGTGGCTAATCAAATGCACGGGCGCACTGCAAAACGAAACATCTGTCAGGAAAAATCCAGACGAAGATTATCAAGCGTTCTAATTCAAATGAATAACCTCCCTTTACGCAGGCGTCCATTGATTACCAGTTTCAGACTTGACGTTTTGAAAGGACTGCTGAGCTTACACTTTGGGGGAAAAAGTTAACTTAGCGCACTTAATTCTGTTAACATCAGCTTTAATGGAACGACTCCCTCTGTGTATATCGCTTAGAAAGAAAGAAACAGCCTTGGACGTATCTGATTTTGCACATTTTAAATGTAGAATACCTAATTGTCTTTCTGAGATGTGTAATAAATTACATTTTGCTGTTCACTGTTGCACGGCCTTGTGACAAGGGGAGCACTTTTGGCCTAAAGATCTCCTGGGCCCTGTGAATTTAAGCAAAATCCCTGGTTCACCATTATATCACCTTTAAAGTCAGAGTTAAATTAAAGGAATACTAAAAATCACATTAAATTCTAGTCATCTCACAGCTAAACAGATGATGGAGGGATGGGTTAAATCGGGTTCTCTTTTCAAAGAAAGCCTACAACAGTGCCTTCACTGCTTAATAGGATCATTAAAATTCTAGAGAGCCTTTTAACTTGCTGTCATGAGAGAAGACACTAATCAACATTCATGATACATGCTTGATTCTAAGTGTTTAATATCTGACAATTTTGACGCTGTAGAAGCCAAGTCACCTTTAGCATTTCATAGCACTTTATACAATACATGTTTCAGTGTTGAATGTTTTGAATGTTTCAAAGCTGCTTCAGAGTAATAAAAAGGGAAAATAACAGAACTAATGATGCAAACTTTTTCAAATATGTGAAAAAATCAAATTCAGCTGTAAAGCAGCTCTAAATAAAAGTGTCATTATTCAGCTCAACTCAGTTCAGTGTTAATTCACTTCAGTTTAATAACTTTAACGTTTAGCAATTATGAAACAAGTTCAGTTCAGTTATAAGCATCTCTATAGAAGACAAGTGTCGTCATTCAGCTCATGTCAGTTCAATGTTAATTCAGTTCAGTTCAATAAGTGTCGATGTTGCAAAATTCATCAATTATGAAACTACAGCGGCTATAAAGCAGCTATACAGAAGACAATCATTCCAGCTCAATTCAGTTCAAGTTTTGTTCTCATCTGATTTCAATGCAGTCAAATCAATAATATTACTAAATATCAAGTGTCTTTTAAACTACAACTAAGCAAGTCAAAGGCATTACAGATGCAAAAATTGTTCTAAACAAATCAGCAAATCAATATATTATCCTTCAGTCAGTCAATAAATTGACCAGCCAATCAGTGTGTTGAGCAGTGCAGGAATACATTTGACCATCTCTGACTTTAAAGAGCAACAGGATCAAACTGTACTAGTGTTCATTCAGAGGAGTGCACTGACAGCTTATTAAACATACATAGAGTGTAATTTTGCCAGAAGCAAAGTCCTTTGCCTGCAAAGTCTGTACCTCTAAAAAACAAAGCTGTTTTTTTTTCCCCTCCCAAGCTCATTATAATTAAATTTCAAAAGACAGCACAGCGTTTCAAAGCCATGATCATTATAACTGTACTAATCTGGAGTACTTACAATGCAACACAGTGTAACATGTCTATCTCACGGCTTAAATATTGTATAATTGTTGTACACTTTGCAAAAGAAAAGCCAAATGAAAAACTACTTTGTTGTAGCGTTCAGATCTGCTGAGGAACAAGCAAGAGCTGTGTCCCATTATAATGAGAACAATGGATCCCTGCACGCCTTGTAGTGGTGGTTATTTTGATTCATACCAGTGACTTGAATCTTTCAACTCTGTTCACAAAAACAATTTTATTATTTATTGGAGCAATATCAGTAGCTGGCAACCATTAAGTGTTGTCTTTTTGCATCGAATCATCAGATCGCTCAACAGATTCATTCAAACACTGAATAGTTAACAATCCAAATGTGTGCTATTTTTTAAAATTGCATGTACACAGATCTACAAAGAGACTCTCAATAGTTTTTTTAAACACCATTTTATTGACATTTGTGGAAATATTGCATGAATGCAAGTTCCAGAAAGGATTCTTCTGCATTATTACACCAATAAGTCAAAAGATTCATTCAAAAATACAGATTCACTCAAAACACTGATTCACTGAATTAATCAAATTCCCATCTTCATGCATACGTCACTGAATCAATCACTTATTAATTCATTCAGAAAACACATCTCTATCCTCTATTTTGTCAACTTTTGGGCATGATTTTATAAAGCTACTGAAAAAGGCAACAATAGCCTAAATAGATTAAAAAATCCTCCTAAATAAATAAATAAATCCTGTTCAGGAAGAAAATTATGTATTTATTTATTTAATATTTTTTATTTATAAAAAAATCTAAATTAGTGACTGTGAAAGATTCATATTTGTTCATGACTATAAAAAGCAACTAATGCTTTGGACAGAGCTGGGCCTTGTGATGTAAATGGAGAAATGTCATAGCAACAGATGACTAGCAATTGCCCCATCTGTTTGGCGGCTTTCCTTGCAAATAATGAAATCAAAATACCAATGCAAACAATAGCTTGGATAAACAAACTATCTATTAATGTCCAAAAAAATAAAAAATAAAAAATAAAAAAAAAATCCCACAAGCAACTACAAAACAGTCATTGCTACGTTTACCTGATTTAAATTTCAATCAGGTGTAAGTTGAACACAGGCTGTCAATCATCTGACATCTTCAGTGGAAGATACAGAGAAAGAGTAACACTGTTTTCTATTCTGAACAAAGACAGTATTAAGTTCTTGTGGAAGCAATTCTCAGGATTTAAAATGCAGAGACCTTTCTGAAACTCTATTGAAAGTTTCTTAATGTTATGCACGGCTGGAGTTTGATTTGGCTGAGGAAAGAAAGAAAGAGAGAGAAAGAGAGCACCATGTTCAGTCTGTGTTCTCTATTAAGACAAAAAGATTGCAGAGATAAAAACAAAACTTGTACAGTAACTGAACAGTTGCATATAAGAAATGACAGTTAAAGAATCACAAAAGAAGAACTCAAACAGCAGGAATCGTCGTAGGGATTCTACACATGAAATCCAACAAGACCAGGCAACAAATCAATGACAAAGCAGCCATATTCATTTAAATCTAAATGCCATTGCTTCCAAGGATACAGTCTGTAATCCGTCTTATATTAGATATACATCTATCCTCATATAAAATTCTAATTCTGAGCTTCTGACTGCAGCACATTGCAAATCTTCTCATAGGCTCGTCTTGGTTTGCTCTATATTTTCCATGCACAGCATTTTCATCCTGAAGCACAGAGAGCCAAATCCACAGCTCCAGTAGAAGCCTAATGGGCATTCCCGTTGGACAGGTTAAGATTACAGTGTAAAAAACACAAACAAACAGACAGAAATGTCAGCTGGGCATTAATTAATCTCTTCCTGTGGCTGAATGGGCGTCGAGATGGAGCGAGAGAGAGAGAGAGAGAGAGAACTGAGCGCTAAAGCAAACAACTCAAGGACAAAGGGATGTTTTGTGGCATAGAAAATAAATCGAAACTGCCCTATGAAAGTAAAAAATAACCACAGTGAAAAATACAGACTTAAAGACACAGGCTGCCTGACTCATTGATCAATAATATGGCCACTATGCCCATTCCAACACTGTCCACAAATGAGAAAACGGCATCATTTTAGATAATAATTCAGAAGATAAGCATCACATACACAAAAAAATTGCTTCTTTATTACATTACTAGGATATACTTTATTATGTGCCCCCATAAAGCAGAGGGGTTAGAAAAGTGATTTTAAAAGGTTTAAGGATTTGAAGTATTGCACTAATTCTGTTTTTAGCTTCAGCTGACCTCATCCGGAGACCCTCTTGCCAAAAACACTTTTTTTTTTTTCAAATTGAACAGACATTTAAAAAGCACAGATATCTACATGAATAGGATTCTACTTTTATCCAGATAACAAATCTGAAATCAACCCTATTTTCCTATTTATTTTCCAACTAAAACAACTTTCCTTTTTGGATGACATCACCAATCCCTTTCACTAGAACTCCTCCCCTAATATAAATCACTTTTCATAGGCTAATCAAAAAAATATTTGCAAAATAGGCTGAATGTTTAGGCCGACTTGGAAGAACTGAAACACTTTTTTAACATAAGATGTTGTCTCCTTCACTCCGTGAAGTCACATCTGACCCAAATTAAAAAGTTTGAGACTAAAACCCTCAGGACGCTCTAGTTATATTGCCATTCTTTCACTTGCTGTCATCTCGGTGAATCCCAATGCCTTCGTTTATTCAGCACAACATCTCCTCTGCCATTCACGTTTTGTCCAGTGCTGTTTTTTTTTTTTTTTTGTTAAAGGAAAAAAAAAAACACCTTATCTTAAAACCCCTGGGTCTTGTCCTTTCAATTCGATTTTTTTGGACATGCAGCAGTTTGAAAGAAAGTATTGTTATCAACCTGTCAAGGCCTTTTTCAGTTTAGTGACACTTCTAACGTCACCAAGAGAGAGCAGAGCGAGAGTCGACATACTGGCAGTAAAGGAAGAAAATACCTCATAACAATGAACCTGCCCTTTACCTGCAGGAACAACTTCAGATCTTGAACATGTAAAGGAAAGTAACAAGAACACCAAAGTTTAAGTCTAAAAGCAAAGGCCTCTGTGTGGATGAAAACAAGCTCAATTTGTAGTCCAACATGGAAAAGATCCTTGGCTTTTGGATTTATGAGAAAAACAAGGCTTCCTGTTTTGTTCTAAAAATACACACAGTTAGACCTCAAATGTTAATTTTGCAGAATGCTGTGTGCTTTAAACACATAATATGCTAACAATCTGCTAAATGAGGACTACACAAGGATGTGAGTTCACATGCTAGATGTAGTATTGTGCAACTGTTGTAGAAACTTGGCAACATTTTTAAGGTTGGGAATGACTGTAATTTAAGTTGTACAAAACACAAATGACTCTTAAAGTAATGTTAATCACAAACCTAATTTTATTCATGAATCCAAACAAAAAATCTGAAAAATAATTTTTTCTATGTAATTTTTAGGAAAATCCTTTTTTTTTTTTTACATGGTCTGAAGTGGTCCATATGTGATGTGTGTAGAGGAGGCTCCTCACACGTCACATACAATCAACTTTAAACAATCTAATCATGGATAAAAGATGCATGAAATAGAAATAGAGCACATTACAGAAGTTAAATAGGCTGCAAATATTCATGTTGAATTGGAAGCACTGGAATTTGCTGTGTGCAAACACACATTTGACCGAAATTAAAAGTCTGAGATCCAAAACTGCTAGACTTACTTACTGCTTACAAAGAAATCCATAACAAATTATCTATCCAGGTTGACCTACAAATTGACGTCATTACTGAACAGTACTATAACTTTCAGAAAAATCTAATTGTCAACTTGGCTATCTGCCGATTATGGTAAAAGTCACTATGTTAACCATATCTTTCAGCTTTTTTTTTTAACATAAATGTAGTGATTGTAATTTCCTTTTTTCCCCCCTTTTGTTATAGCGCAACCGTAACTATAAATCTAATTACAATTCAGAGAGAACAAAACATGAATACAAAAAACCCAACACAGGCCACCCATCAATGTTAGAGCGAGCCATTTTGGATACAGAACGTTTTATCTTAATTGCTGTCATTTATGAGCCCTTTTCAAGCTTCTATCGTGATGAGATTGTGTATTTTAATCAAAGAAAGGAAATTAAAAGGGCTTGAAGCAGATTTGATCAGACACATTTGTCTTCGCGGCACGGGGGGGGTTGGGGGGTGGGGGGGTGGGGGGGTGTGGTGGTGTTAAACTGTGCCAGACAGTCTCCTGATTTATAGTTGCTTAGACCTCTTCCATTCTCCTTTGTCACCCTGTAGCTCACCTCCGATAACAGGCCTAGTGGCTAGTACATTACATCTGGAACAATTGTTCAAAGCAGAAAGGATTCCTAGCATGATAGCAGCCTTGTGATGGGTCAGTAAAGCTATTGTTGTGGAATCATGCAAGCTGACATCAAGACTGTCCAGGGGTTTCTCTGCTTTTCAGAGTTTCTGAATTTTAATCGAAAAACAATGTAAAAATGCTATGGTAAAAAAATGGTCACTTTAGTTACCCAACCATGTAGAATAGGTAGGTAGGTAGGTTGCAGGTAGGTCTCTTGAAGCATCTTGGAGACGTTGCCACAGTTCTTCTGGATTTAGTCTGTCTCAGTTTGCTTTGTTTCTTAATGTCATTCTAGACAGACTGGATGATGATGAGATCAGATCTCTGTGTGGAGCACTGGCTGTTGTCAGGCTCCTTGTGAAAACAAAAATCTCACTGGATTATTACAATTAATGGCAAAATGAATGTTTGGAAATGTAAACTGATATTTCCAGCTGACACACTACAGCAAAAGATAGAAACAACTGACTTAAAAACATTTATTAGCTGGTGAAAATACTAGTGGCCTAAAACTGTTGCGCAGTACTGCATATTAGAAATTAACAGGACAAAACAGTAATTTTATTGTAAAACAAACAAAAATATATATATTTGCAGTATGACATAAAAAGTATGAATTACCTTACAATTTAAGCTGAAAACATATAATGTGCCGACACATGAAGTTCTTACAGTTTATCAAAATTCTTACAGTAAAAGTTAAAACATTTTTTAATTTTAGTCCTTAATAATTGTTGAAGTTACATTATGACTCACACAATAACAAATCTAATTTCTTGCAGACTTGATAATCTACATCAGACCTCTTATTTAAAAAAAAATCCACATAGGTGAAAAAATATAAGATTAAAAATTATATTACCTGCATTAAGCAGCTATGCATTGATTGTGTGAAAAGCTAATTGTTTGAAACATTAATTCAATCCGCCAAATAAAGCTTTCAGTGACTGTGCCGTTGATTAATAATCTAATTAATCATTTTAAACTGGAGGCATATATGTTAAATTGTGAACATTAAATATGATGAATGGACAGGCAATGTGCTGTGACCACAGATTCAGTTCCACTTCTTGAGGATAACCTGAGGCTCATATTAATCTATGCAACTCTGAATTTTTCTAACGGTTCGTTCAAGAGACTTGCTCTTCGATCCAAAAGTATATAACATCTCTTTGGTGACTTGTGGTTTATAAAATGTTGACCAGTACCATCTCGTGAAACAAAACGCCTGGTTGTCTGATTAAACTGCAGGGCAAACCTGGAGGCAATATTGCATACTAAAATCTGACAAGTCATTTGAGATCACAGACATGCAAACTGAGAGTAGATATGCCCATATTTTGCATATGTGATGCAAGTTTGAATATTCAAGAAAGATCGGCATCAAGAAAAAGGCACTTGTTGCTGTTTTCTTATAGTCTGTTTTAATATCTTTAGCTGCCACTTCAACCAAAGTCATCAAATGGATCAGCTGTCGTTCTCCGCCAACATCCATGTGTCGGAGGTGTAATCGCATTCTAGGCACACGCTACAGCTCCTCTTGAAATCCCTTATAGGATAACAGATTGTTTCCATTTTCACAACAGTGAGATTTGTATGCATGTGCATTGTACATGTGGTGCTTAACACTGCTCAGGCTCTACAGCAGCAGGATAGTGTTACAAGCCTGACATATAACAAACAGGCTCGCCACAGGAGACGCGGGAAACGAATGCATCTTGAGAATTGATGGTAAAGTCTGCGTCATTCACCACCCCACATCCCGAAACACATGCGGCAATTTCAGCCACCGATATCGCATCATTACCAGAACTCATCAGCTGCCTGTGAGTGAGACATAAATACATGACAAAATAAATCTGCATTCGATTCGCACACATTCGTTTTACAGTGAACATAATGGCCCGGGGGTTAGAATGCGGCCACAAAGAGAACAGCATTAATTAATAATAATTAATAGCACACCAATTAACCTAATCTAATATTAGGCCCAATGCTCCGAGAAAGCTTGTGGGGTTAAAAGCATTTTAGCAGCTCAACTAATTACTGCTATAGCCTCCTTAGTGTGACACTAATCAGAAGAAGGTGGGTAAAAATAGGCGAAAAAGCAAGCGGGGAGGTGGGCGCTGGGAGGAGATGGGTGAGGAGGTGGCTAATTATATCAGTTTTGGCACAGAGAGTATGGAAGGCGGACGGGTTCTACTAATTCAAACCATTATTACTTTCTCCCTCCTTGCCGCTCACCTTTCTTTTATATGCTAGCCATCAACCTGCTTCTGTAAGGTTGCTCTAAGCTCATTAAACCAGCCCAGACCCTGTCACTTGCTTAAGGATTATTTTATTCCCAGTGCGGTACGAGGGTGACAGGATCATTGGCAGTGTGCCGACCCACATTTCATACCGTGTTGGTGCGGAGCTCGTCCCACTCTGCCAAAAAACACCTGGGATCGTCTGCTACCATCCTAACACACCCATTTTTGTTCTTTTTTCCCTGTGAGTTTCTACGCTTACACAGTTAAAATCGCAGACTGGCTCTGGCTGCAGCGCTCTGGAAGCGACACAATTATTTTCAATAATGAACCATAGGCTACGTTTCATATCACTGCCACATACTGGCCACCCTAATTAAAACTTCAGTGTACAACGGTTTTAATTAATTAGAAGTTTCCCGGTCAAAGTCATCAAGAACAGCGCACAAATTAAGATGCCTGACCAGTGTTGTCAGTCGCTTCATTTGAAAATAGCAAATACAAAAGAGCAGTGTGTACTGTTTCACGTTGAACAAATACAGTAATTACCGCTAACCCCAGGAGTCTCAATTAAAAAATGGTATCAAACTGTATCCATCTCGGATGGCATGCTATGCAATTCCTGATATTAGTATGATCCATACCCAGCTTCCCAAAAAGTGGTGGTCAAAGCAGACAGACTGATAGTGAATGATAGTTTAGTTGCAATTATAAAAAAATACAAATAGCTCAAATGTTATGTAATAATTATAATTACCTTAATATTTATCTAACAAACCCTAACCCAACTTATGTTTATCAAATATTATATAAAAAGCAAACATAGGTCTAAAAACTAAATGCTATTATAAAAATGATTGCAAAATGTTACAAATGGTTCCACTGTATTCAGACATTCTGCAGCAAAATAAGACTTTAGAAAGGGATTGTGCACTAGAGGCCCTTTTTTTCTACATTTATGTAAATTTTTATATTCAAACTATAAATTGTTCACATATTGCCAATGATTCAGCATACCCCTTGATATGACAGCTTAAAGGGATAGTTTACCCAAAAATGAAAATTTTGTCATCATTTACTCACCCTCATGTCGTTCCAAACCTGTATGAGTTTCTTTCTTATGTTGAACATAGAATATATTTTGAAGAATGCTGGTAATCAAACAGTCGATGGTAGTATTAGATGGTATTTCTTTCCCTACTATGGAAGTCTATGGGGACCAACAACTGTTTGGTTTTTCAAAATTCTTTTTTTCTTTTTTTTTCCTGTTCAACATAAAAAAGAAACTTATACAAGTTTGGAACAACATGAGGGTGAATAAATGATGGCAAAATTTTCATTTCTGGGTGAACTATTCCTTTAACTCTAACTACTGTACTGTATTTTATTTATTTATTTTTGAAAAGTGATGTGGATTAAAAAAAGAAATGGCACAGCTTACCCCACAAGCCCCTATATGATAAATTATTGCATTCACTACGCAACCAACAGATTGTGAGACTGTACAATTTGAACTGAATGACTTCATGCATAAAATTTCTGAATTCATTCCCTGAGGGTCTGAACTACGAAACAGACTTCAGCTACAAATGTTTCCTGGGAACCAAAGAGCTTCCCATCAAAGTCTGGTAACATTAAAAGCAGTGAAGCACCAACAGTATCTATGGTAGCAGAATCCCAAATGGGCTTAAATGAAGATATGTCTCAGTCCAGACTACATATGCTGATGAGCTTGTAATAGCAGAAACTGTCCTACAGAGACAGGTTTCGCAAATCTGAGGCTTTGAAGACATGATAGCATGGCCGACTGATCAAAGCTCCTGGTCATAGACACTGAATTTCATGGCTTTCTTCAAGGGAGACTTGTGCCAGTCTCCTGTTGCAGTTTAACAAAACAATTACAGTGTCACTGAACCGGAGCTTAGAGATATCAAGCAGTGCAGAGAAACGGAGAGATTCTCATTATAAAAACAAAATTCTGGCTCATGTAATGGGGTGAAATTCACCGGCTTGAAATGTGGGTCACTCAGCTGGGTCTGGAATCATCTGTGTTTATAATGAAGTCATATTTCAGCAAACTCTCCAAACTTGTGGTGAGTATGTATAAACAATCAGAGGCCACTAGAGCCTTTTTAGGCTCAACTCTGAGACTCAGTATACAAGTGTGTCCTCATTGTGTCCAACAGCACATATGGAAAACTACTCTGAAATGAATTACATCGATATAGAAGCGTTGAACAGTGTTCTTACAAGTTTAAAACATTGGCACGCAATTCACCCTGCACCGTTTGCGCTAGCTTATTGTAGAAAATTTTGCTATTGCTTTTCTAAGTAATTGCATTTAGAGATTTTAGGGTCTGGCAGATGATAAAATGAGCATAAAACTTCCATAGACTGGAGGGTAGGCTCTTTACACTTGTGCTAGTAAACAGCCACCTAACAAACTCTGAAAAATTCCAAGAACAATACAGCAATGCACTCACCACCATTCAGAATACCTGAGCAACCATGGAACCAAAACACCCATCATGATATTGAGTTTTGCACGGATAAGCTACATTCAAAAGTTCAAATCCAGTTTGAAATGCCCTTTCCTGACTCTGTTCATAAAAAAAACATTCCACTTACTCAAGACATGGAACAGTGTGTTGTCCAACTGTTGGGAATTGGGCCTCGGTACACTTTGACACACAATTTCTTTTAACAATTACACACCATTGCCCTGTCCCCAAAACCTTTCTTCAAACAATTAAACCCTTAAAAGTAAAAGTGTGCTTCTAAGGACAGCGAGTGAGAGCAGACTATTTGAAGTTCACAGAAACACTCAAAGCCAGTATCTGAGCTTAAATGTCAAAGGCAATGCAACAGATGGCTGAGACACACATTTAAGACCTTTTTACTCCTAAGTGTGACAACCATTTAGAAATTACAACCTGCTTTCTTACTCATCACACACATTACTTCAATTATTCAAAATTCTTCAGTGATGTAGTGTTAAATGTCAAAGGACAAAACCTTTCAATCTCTGCAACATAATTAAAAACATAGATGCAAAAAGCGATTCAAATTTACTAAAATAAAATATTTTTCACATTTGCAAACCAAAGACTCAAGAAAAATCTGTTTACATGATTGAGTCCTCACAAAGAGGTCAAGGTTTGGCTAGCAGATTCTGTATCTACGCCATATGGATATTTCTCCCCAATTAAAAAGTAGTTTTGTTTTCTGGCATGTAACATATAAATGGCATATATTTCAGTATATTATGATAAATGTTGTTCCAGTACGTCATATTTTTGAGGTTTGTAAAATGGTCACCAATGAAGGGATTGGGATTGTGGGTTCTTGCAGTGCCATCAGCCAGTCCATGTTGTTGTGATGTGATTTTCCTACATTTTAAGATTCATTAGTCACATGGCTTTTTGAGCTCAGGTGATTGGCTTAAAAACAAACGTAGATGCAGAGCTGAAAGCTTCGTGATAAAGAATGGCTGATCTTAAAACATAAATATGACTCACCGTTGAGATGAATGGGAATGCTAATGGGTAACTTTCACCAGCTATTATACACCTAAGAAGGAGGTAAAAGGAAAAAAGACAACTGGAGAAAAAGCAAGAGAGCCAGAAGGTGCTATAGACCGAGAAAACGTTTCAGTACACACTTGTAGCGTGAAACAGAGATGCTTGCTTCCCAAACACCGTGCTAAAATCCATCTCAGGCATCCTCAGAGAGTCACGTGACTGCAAGAAACATTTATCAGAATTTGGTGTTATAACTGCTGCCTATTTCCTTGTAAGATGGTACACTTCTCAAAAGGAGATTATGTCCCAGGGAGGGCTGGGGTGTAAATGAGCGGGGCAGATTCACAGTACACTCCATCCTGCCCTTTTAAAGCCACAGCCAGCAAAAGAAGAGACAGATATCACTGCAAAACATCTTAGGTTTCTAATCACAAATGACACCCACAATTTAGGGACATCTGCTACACTGAAGTTGGAGATTTTTATTTTAAACACGTTGATAATGTCACTATTTTTTCACTCATTGAGGTTTATTCTTATGGCAGAGGCCACCACACAACACTGTAATTTACTAAGTGGAGGGACATGTCCATTTTTGAGGTAATGTGGGTTTCAGTTACCCTGTTTCCATCAAAATAGTAATGTTTTTTGGCTATTCTTTTTCAAAGCCTATGTTACCACCATCATAAAGCTGACTATGCTACCACATAACCTGTCCATAAATAAACACGCCACAGAGTCTGTTCATAAGCCATAAAAACTGAGAATAACATCCAGATTTATGTAAAAGATTTTTTTTTTCTTATGGTGACAAAGTCTACATTTATTTGATCAAAAACATATTAAAAACAGTTATCATGTCATATGACGACAAAGCTGAATTTGCAGCAGCTATTATTCCAGTCTTCAGTGTCACATGGCATAACTTATAGACTATTTTAATCTACTTCTAAAAGCTGTGCAAAACTTAAATTTTTCAAAACCAAATAATACTTCATGCCAACATTTGGAATTTGTATTTGGCTTTTCTAGTTAAAAGCCATGGTTTGAATTAAATTATTTTTTTGTGAATTTCAATTTATTTTAATTCTAACATCTTATATTAAACTCTGGATCTTGTTCGCAATCTCATTTCAAATTCAGGAGTTTAAATCTAATTTAACAGGCATTTTCTATTCAGTTCTGGGTGGAAGTTCACTGAAGACTACTAGGACTCTTCTTGTTATGGAAAAAGGGCAACAGAGTCTCAATGTGGGTGGTATACCGAGTTGAAAGGTTGAAGGATCCCTCAGTGGGAAGCTCTCAGCATGCCATGCCCCAGTTTGTGTGAAACTTGGCAAAGGCTAGTGGCAGTGCCAGATCAGTGAGCCTTCCCATTCAACACCCAGTGGACAACACTCTGAGGTCTGAAATATGCACCTATACTTAGCCAGCGATGAGCTAAAGGGTCTCAAAAGAGTTACTGGTTTAGGCAAAGCGACAAATCATTCTGTCGATATCGCAAGTGCATCTGGTGGCTGTATTGGAGCTTAAAAATATCAATCCTAATCACTTTAACCAGGCACATGCACAGGTAGGGCTCAACCTGTGCAGAGCACATGCCCTTTATCCCCTTACACTCCGAAGTGCCCTTTTTTGGTGGTGGTGTTTTTTTGTTTTTTTTAATCAATAAATCAATGCTATTAATCACCCTTTACGTCTGCCTGTCTGTTTTACAAATATTTAGCCAATGAAACATTAAATAGAGCTTGTGACTAAAATCTTGTTGGATCCGCTCAAACTGTCATTAAAACCTCATAACTCCACCCCCTCCATCTAGACTGAATGAACTGAAGTTCCACAGCAGCAGTGTTGCCAAGTCTGCGGGTTGAAACGAGCTCAATAACATGATATTTAGCCCCTGGAATGCGAATTTACCAGGGGAACCTGGTAAAAAAAAAAAAAAAAAAAAAAAAACACCGTGTATTTTTAAGATTTTGGCCAAATGTATTTTACAACAGGAAAAACTGAGCGTCCATATAGCTACAACGAACTTTGTAACCTGTTGATGAAAACGTAATGTGTAAGAAATGCACATTTCCACACATTCGCTGGTCAAAAACATTTGACTGATCCTCGTCACCTAGATAAAATATATTTCTAAGAAATTTCTTCTTTAATTTATGATTGCTGATACACTTAGTTTGTTAACATTTGATCATATTATACGGTCGCATGGTTAATGTTTACGCTGTCAATATGCGATATTTGAATCTAGCTCGTCTTCACATGTATAAACGCAGGATAACATGGTTTTACTACAGTAATGTTGTAGTAACTAAAAAAAACATTACAGAATCAGATCACTGTGAAATCTTTATATTTTCCTATGCAGACAAATAGGATTACGAGGGGAGCGCTCTGGCACAATTCAAACTTTTCACTGAAACTGTACTTTTCACAATATTTTATAATTTTGTAGTGAATAGTGTAGTGAATAAGAGACCTTCAAGAGACCAACATCCCTGGTCCTCCACAGTATCAAGTTTTTGCCAGGTATGTGGATACATGTTGGATATGCTATAGTTTCTTATAATCTCCTGTTTTGACTGGAACTGTGTTGTACATAATTATTTAAATTATATTTCAAAATACTTGACTTATTGCTTTACCTTCAATGACATACATAAACATGTTAACCAAATAATACAAATTAGCTTATAAAACCAAACAGAATAGCTTTAAAAAAAAAAAATCAAAATCTTTTTCTTCAAACATATTTTTATTGAACTTTATGTGTAGAGAGGGACATTCCCAGTGGATCACAGTGAAGTCATAAACATCTTCAAGCACATGGCTCACAGAAGATTGCAGTTGTAATTAGCTTTAAAGAAGCCCTGAAACCTTGTATATCTACTGTATATTATCTATATTATTGTTATTAATAGGAAATAAATCTAAAGCTTTTGAGACTTTTATTTTGTGTTATTTAATTTGTCATTAGGATGTGACCAATTAAAAGGGGGGGGGGGGGGGGGGGGGGGTTGCCCTTTTTTCAGTTTCAGCACATGCCCCTCAAAAGGTCTGTGCACGGCCTTGACTTTAACCATTAGTGCACATGGATTTACCGATGGATTAATGTAGACAAATGGAGAGGCATTGACATTCACATTTCTCATTTTAACTGGATTATCTCTCTTGCTTCATTGACTTGCTGGGGCCGCCACTCCAGCTCTGTACAGTACATTGGATTATTATTTTTTTTGATTCCCTTTTTCCCCCTTTTGGTGTCGGAAACACTTTGCTGACCTTCACTGAGTAATGGAGGCCTAAGAGAACATTAATGCCCTCTCTAGATTCTTCTCACCTCCTCTGGGCTTCCTTTTCTTTGCACCATCGTCCTTCTTTCTCTCCCTAAATCCATTTTGCTAATAGGTTTGGGACTCAGATGTGTTGTTCCATGTGAATGAGTGACAAGTTTAGGGTGTGCCGGCCTCTTTGCATCCATACTGACGCTGGATCTATAAGGAAAGCGAGCGGGAGGGAATTCTGATTTATGGATACTTACGGTCTAACGGCTAACCCTTTCAAAGTACTCCATTAATTAGCCACTGGATCTTTGCAGGAAAGGGGCTTGGTGCTTTTCCCTTGATTACTGAGTCACTGTCGCCTTCATGATTAAAAAACGGGAGAAGGGAAAAGAGCCTCGGGTCCGTCTTATCTCCAGCAAGCCTTCATGTTCTCCAGTCTTTTTGGGGTGCCGATGTGCACTTTTGTGCATAAAACTTGTGCGCAAACACAAAAATCATGATTCACTGATAATTTCAAGCTTTTTGTAAATTTAGGTTAAAACTGAAAACTAACTGAAGCATACATATATTTAATATTAATAAAATCTGAATAAGTGTCCCTACAATATCTTATTTCAAAGTAACCTTTGTCTGACATAAATACTTTTAAAAACGTAAATTAAAATATATATTAAAATGTATTAAAATATGTATTATATGACACTCTTATTTCAAATTTACATAAAAAGTACACAACTTATATGCAATTATTAGTGAATGAAACCCAGAGTCACAGCTCTTTAACTCAGCACACAAATACAGGAACATGGTGCCCTGAATTAAACATGCCACATGTGGTGCTCGGTTCCGCCCCATATTTTGTTTGTAGTGAGATAACACCAATGTGAAATGAAGAGAAGCGGAAGATCTGTCAATGTTTGGCAAGCGCTTTCCTCAGACTCCGACTGTACCATTTGAGATGCCATGTAATTTTCCACATGAAAAGAGAGAGCAGATACAGATATTCCCTTGCCAGGCGCCTAGTTTTAGATGAAGCGTTCCTCCCCATATGTTATGTTGAAGAGTACAAAGATGGGATATTAAGTAATCCCATCCCAAAGAAGTCATCATACAACTTCAGAATGACAAGAAATCTGTGTGACAAAACCCAAAACGTTAGTGTGAATCTATCATCCAGATTGGTGGTAACACAGTGTGTATATCCAAGCTGCTCATTTGTAGCAGTCACACGGTTTTCTCTTTCCAGCTCTCATTGTGATGTCACATCTACACATACTGTCCGGCGGGTTTTCTGGTGCCAGACGCCTAACAAGACAGCTGCGTTTGACTTATGGCTTTTGCCGTTGTATTTCTCTTATCATTTACTCTCTTCAAACAGGCTTCCATGACACTCCTACAAAAGGAGCTGGAGTCTGGCACAGATGCTAGACTCACACATGCTCACAGCACATGCTCACAACATGCTCACAGCGGTTAGACTCACACATTGTTACTCGCTGAGGTCTAATTTGATCATTTTCATCAGGGCGCCATGGGACGCGAACAGATGGCTTCAGAGGCACATTTAATGAAGGTTTCACAAACAAGCCTTCTTGAGAAGTGGACCAATTTAAAACATCACTGTACTGAAAATGAGCAATGTTCCTTTGCCCGGCCAAACACTTCTGATGCTGCTCCTGCACAGATAAGAACAAGTAGATTAAAACATTTGGGGGGAAAAGCTTTTTTGAATCAGAACTAAAAGAATGGCAGAATTTCAACTAGAATCTAACCACGTGTACAGAGATTTTCAGTACGAAACTGAAGATCTGATAAATCATGTTCATAAATATGCAGTGCTGATTAATTCACAAGATCAGGAAAGTATCCTACATGCCATTATTATTATTATTATTTTTTTTTTTGTGTGTGATCTTGACGAATCAAGATTAATAACAGCAATGTATGGAATCTCTATGAAATTAATTTATGTATAACATTACATCTGTTATTAAATAAGATACACTATTAAATCATGTATACTTAAATATTTAAATATGTATAAATACAAATGTAATATAATCACAAATGAGATAATATTTTGGGAAAATACAATACCAATATAAAAAAATACCAAAAAAGTATTTTTCCTCCCCTTAAAAAGAGAATATTTGGGTAATTGTGCAAAATATTACACACACACACAAACTAAAAACACAGGATCATAAAGACAAATGGGGAAAGCAGGAGAAAAAGAGAAAACAAGCAGAAAATCTGATCTATGAAAATACTCATATTTCAGTGGTGTAATAAATGCTCAGGGGGCCAAATTGACCCATTAATATCATACACAAAGGACAGGGAGCACTTCTTTTTAGGTAAATGAAAACCACCCACCTTAATCAAAAATGAATCTTCTGACATTTTCTTGGACCGATATCTTTTAATCTGCACCCAAAGACAAGGGGCAATTGAGCCATATCCAGCAAATTAATGATGAACAATCTGTAGAATGGACCGTGTGGTCAGTGAATAGGATTACGCTGGCAGCTTTGTCAAGAGCAGCTATACATCAAATTAAGGAACAGTGACGCAGCAGAAACAGCACAGAAAAATGACGATGACATGACCGGCTGAACAAAAACATGGTCAAAAGTCAAGACTCAAACAGATAATATGGGTGTGGTGGAGGAAATAACATTCCTAAATTACAGAATTGCAAAGCAACCAACATTTTCTTAACTGAAATCATATTTCCTAATTTTGCATTTTAATAATGTTGCTCGATGGTCCTCAAAGTGTAGTGCTCTTCATCAGCCATGCTGCTCTTCACATTCATCAACCTAAGAGAGGAGCACTCAGAGTCATAATCACTACGGTAGTAAACACGTGTAAACACTTAACCACTCACAAAAAACAAACTCATTTCACTGCAATATCACACAACACTAAAACCAGAGTAGGGTATATTTTCAATTTATGTATGTGTCTTCGCAGCCTTTTTAGTTAGTGGAATCTAAAAAATGCATTGCACAGGTATGACATTTTCATCAAATTCAAGAAAGAACAAAGATTAAATATAAGATAAAATATAAAAGCTATTTACTCTCTGATTTTAAAACTACCTCTGCAATTAAAGCAGTCTGGTAAATCAACAGGATCAGAGAAGAGGATTTGGCACAAATTCAGTCCAACTGAGGGGTATCATTACGGTAGAAAGAAAGAGAGGATTGATCACTTGTCATTGTCATAATTTCTCCCAAGAATTCGTAGAAGCTGCCAACACAGTCCCTTTTGCTTCATAAGATGGGATTGTTTCTCTAATGAAATGTGTGAATCTCTTCGTAAACATACAAACATTGGTTTGAGCCTCAGAACAATTGTTCGAAGTCTAACCACAGTGTGGCTAACAATAGCTAATTGCATTCCAGCCGAACCTCCTATGACCGCCGTCTGAATCTTGATCCGTCATTTAAAAACTTAATAAAATGCATGGCTGAAATACATCGAGCGACTTGAGAATTGCACATAATGCTGCCACAAATAATCACTACAACTCTCTCCCCCTGTGGCCAATATCCATCTATCCGTTACCAAAACTGATGTGCATTACTGGCACATCAGCTTTCTTTCAGGACTAGTTTAATAGCCTCTGTTCTCTCAGGAATGAAAGAGGCAATAAGCTCATGCCAATACTCACACTCTACCCATTATGTTTTGATTGCATTAGCAATTGAAATAGAAATAAAACTCGAGAAAAAACAAAACAAAACTGCTTAACACTAGAAAAGATGGTGACAGCAAATGCCCAGTTTCAAGTGCACATGCATGTGACTGTCAAAAGTTCTTCATGATAATATTTGAAATGAAATGTCTGTCTTTTCCTGAATGCCTTCAGACTAGCAGATTGCTGTAGGAATAGAAGGAGGATAATGCAGACATGTCCTTGGAAATGGGTACAGGATGTCATTTGCTGTCTTACAGCTTTGAAACGTCTCCACACATCACGTCTGGTGAAATTTTTACTAAAATAACAAATGCATGCATGCAGTTTATGCAGTTTTACGTCAACTCTTTTCACCGGCAATCAAAGCCAATTGTTACAATTACGTCAATATTGAAATAGCATCTGATTGATGATCAAGCAGCAGGTAACAGCTGCAACATTTTGCATAATGCCTTCGGGTACCTGAGTCATTAGGGAAATAGAGTGCAAGGCATCGGTCCCATGATAGAGCACTTAAATTGGGCCGTTCTTTGAGCACTGAGGAAACGTCTTTATGCCCAGTCATTTCTTCCTTTGCTCTTTCCTCTTAAGGGAGCAAAATGCGATCGAGTGTGGCGTGTAAGACAGAAGACAGTGATTCTCTCAAAGGCCGACAGGCCTAAAGAGAGTTCCTAAGTATCTGGGGAGGGTAGCTCAAAAAAAGCTGAAACCAGCTCAATTTAATGTGCGGCTACATTGATGCTAAACATTTATGCGGAGGCTTGTATTCAATCTAACAAGAACATAAGGGTTAGATTTCAAAGCCAAAGATAATCCAGAAAACAAGAAGTGTAGCCTTTATGCGCTAATTAGACACAGCAAGCAACAAAATAATTATACAGCATACAGCTACGAAAAGACGGTTAAAACCAGGCTGAATGAAATTATATTTTTTCCACTGAAAACTCATAAAAGTACAAGAAGTAGCTTGAGAGTCTGGAAACATTTTTGATCATTTCAAACTCTTTAGATGAGTCTTTGTGCATGTGTGTTGGAGAGTAATATGCTGTTAGCTGGTCTTTTTATAGAGGGAGCTGATCCATCTAAGCCTGGTTTAAAAAAGTCACAAGTGGCTACACATGCTTCATCCACAGAGCCAAATGCAATTTCCTTTTGGGAGATGGACAGGTTTAGAATGCAGTGAACAATGGAGTTGGTTTGTGGGACGTTGGGCGCTGAGAGGCGGCAGGCAGTGCACCCCTCAAAGCCGCTCACAAGCTACTCTGTAAAAAGCGTTAAACAATGGTCAGTCCCAGAGTCCCATTGCATCTCAAAGCTCCTGCTTTTGTGAGAAAAGAAAAGCAGATCAATTTCTCTGCCTACTGGAGTCCATGCCGTCCAATGTGCCCAACTTTAAAAATGAGAAACGACCAAAAGTGGCTGAGCTCATGCCAAAATATTTTTAGAAAAATCATCCTGAGCAGAAACCCAAATACTGAGGCAACTAGGGCAAAAACCAGCTACTTGACCCAAAGAGACCATCTGATTGACATGTAAATTAACCAAACAGACTTAATTTTGCTGTCAATTGGGGTTTATCTTAAGATTTATCTGAAGTCAATCTCTGCAAGACAGAGTTTTCAGGATAGGAGATGGACTAAAAATGAGCTCCTAAAACGTACTGCCAGATTCTGGAAGATAAATTCTTCAAACAGTGGTACAAGAGGATGTGGTGCTGGTCCTTCGAGAGTCACTCATCTGTCCATAAAGCCTATGAAAAATCAGTCTTAATGTATTTCACAACACTTCAGCATGCTATTCTTATTAAGTGAGGGTCATTTTTTAGGATTTTTTACCCAAACAAAGTCCCTGAGAACCTGACACATTGCACTTGTGGAGACTCCAGGAAGGTTGCAGTTCTGGAAAATGATGGCGATGGAGACTAAATGGTTTGTGATGGTTTCTCACCTAATTCCTCACCTTAATTCTTCATTCTTTTGCAGTTAACAAGTGTCTTTTCTTCTCCACCTGTTTTTTTCTGACTGCTGAATGAGCATTTCGCTGCCCAGTGGTCATGCCCTAACGTTTCAAATTCTATTATTACATTAGTATTGCATCCTTCTCATGGGCATTTAATAATTTTTAAATCTCTTTTTTTGGCTCATTTTCTCTGTAAAAGAAAACCTGCCTAATAATTTGGCACACTTGAATATGAGGAGTTTTTGACTTCCAGCCTTCATGGACAATTATATATCACTTATAAATGATTAAATACAAAGTCAATAGTAATTATTAAGATTGATGTGGTTTGGAATTGGTAAAATATTCTTGGAAAAAAAAAAATTACCAGAATATCAACTTGCCTGATAATTCGGCACACGGTGTATATATGCCACTCCATCACACTTCTTGTAATCAAATCACTGGATCAAAGGATTCAGTGGCCCGGACTGTGAGACAGGTGTCAAAGTTCATGCCCCTGTGCTGTATGGGGCACATTTTAAGCTCAACTCAATCCCCTCTTCACACGTATCTACATGCATGCCTCCAAAAACATCCACAGCGCATGCCAGAGAAACTTCTCTGTGAGTAAACACGCACCACAGGAAAGTCCAGGCCGGACCAAAGTTTCATGCACAGAGCCGCCGGCTGTACGTTTAGCCAGAAATACAAGCTACTTTTGAGGGGCAGATTCTAATTAAAGACGACGAGGCCTGTTAAACGACAGGCCCTTCCTGCGCTGATATGGCCTTGGCGACCCCTCTGCAGGGAAACATTAATTTCAGTTTCACTCTGCTTCACTGGTTCCCCTCCGTAACTTATGAACAGCTCCTGAAATGTCTCTTGTTGGCCTATCCGTTTTACCTGTCACTAGGAGGGCACATTTCAAAACGGCCGTCACACAATAAAGCATTATGAATGGAACCTCAACTCTATGCCAGTAATACTGTGAAAACAAGAGCCTGTCTGGCTTCAGTGTCACAGATCTGCTATTTTTCCCGTTATCCTTTGCATTAGCATAAAAGGACTATGCTGTTACAAACCCGATACAGGGTTGACTGGCAGAGAGGCAGTGGTGCTGATTAGCCCTGCCAGTCAGCGGAAAGTCCTGACCCTTCATATTTATCTATTTATTTAAAGTAAGGCTTGAGCTCCAGAGAAAATATAAGAACAAAATGAAGGTTAGAGTCAAAGTACGTGTTCGGCAGAGGTTTGCTTTGGTATGCTGGAGTAGTCTCCTGAAAGGAATGAAATGCTGTTAAAGGATTAGTTCAAGCAAAAATGAAAATTCTGTCATCATTTACTCACTCTCATGTCGTTTCAAACCCTGTCATATGGCCTTCTTTCCTCTGTGGAAGAAGATAAAATGGGGGGAAAAATGCTAATTGTTAAAAATGAAAATGTTATTTTTAATGAAAACTTAAAAAGGAAAACAAAATAAAATCCTGTTTTTTTTTTTAATAATTGCATTATTATAATGTTATGTGTGTTACCCTGATGGTGTTTTATGACCCTATGAAATTTGACAGAGAATTTCTGGCATCCATATGTGCCAGTTTGTTGTTGTTACCATAAATTTTAAATTATTTTTTTATGGTGTATATATAAAATTAATACACCGCTAGTTAGCAATGATTGTAGACTGTGCTTAGAAATGTAATGCAATTAAATATTACTTAAATTATACAAGCTAGTGCATTAACTTTGACAGCCATAAAGGAAACAAACTAAAACTAATTCTATAACAACACAAGAGCAGGGTGAACAAACAATTACACAAATGTAATTTTTTTGGTGGCCTATACCTTTAAAAAGAAATCTCATAGAGCAATACTCTGCCTTTTACATGCATAGAAACCATAAACCAATAAGGTCAGCGTAGCGATATGTCCCAGACTCCCCAGACACCCATAAGGTCAGAGCTACAACGTAATTAGCCAAAATCGGACCATATAGCTTCAGACAGACCATAAAATGATCAGATAGTGTCCCTTCTTTACTAATGCCGCAATTAAATTCAACCACAGTAATCCACTTAAGTGTGGCTGGATTCTGTTGATCTGTCTGTGCAGAGCATGTAGCTTGATCTTTCCCCACAAATCCCTTCATTTCATTCTCACCAATCCACACTCAAACAAGAAAGGTGCATTTATGCATATGAGACCTACCACATTTATAGCGGTGAAAGTCTTGGTCTTGAGCACAAAAAGTGGGGTATAAAGAATCAAAGCACTTAGCAGTGTCTGTTTACAGAGCCACAGGAGGCCGAAACCTGCATTATGTGATTCCCCACTGAAAACTTACTCTTTTGAAGCCACTTTTCTCTCCACAGCTAGCAAACAGCTGCAAAGGCATGATCAAATACGGCCCCTAACGCGTAATCAGGCTAAGCCCCTACAGTCCTCCTCTTCCGATGCTTTAAAAAAAAAATATATATATATAAATAAATAAACATTTCAAACAAAAAGTCATGAGTCCAGCTGAGTCCTACAGGGAATATCCTCTCGAATAAACACTTGAACACTATGAAACAAAACACAATTAGCAATTAAATGAAGTGGATTCTGACCACTCCAGTTCCTTTTCTCTCAGGCGTCTACAAAGATCAGCCATATGGACAACAAAGTCCACGGGGGACACTGAGAACATCTGAAATCCGACTGTGCGTTTGTGCTAATTTGTGTGCGACTGAGAAAAATATACCGAGACGGAATGGGAGAGAAAATTTGACAGGGCGTAAGAGAAAGAGAAAATAAAAAGGGCAGACATAACGGGAAACATTACTCGCACCGAAAATGATTATGTATCTAAGTGCCCTTCAGCGTAAATGTGGAAGCCAATTAGGTGGAGTACGAAGCTGTTATATTCACTTTGGAACATGGATACATCAGCTTCCCTATGTTACGAAGATAAAGGAAAACAAGTTTTGATAGTGGCAGCGCCTGAAGGTGAGCTCAATGCAATCTCGTGGAGGAGATGCATGATTTCGAGACGCCGAACATGCCTCATCACATGCCCTAACAAAATGCCTCTCTCCGAGTGAAATGATACCGTATCTTCCCCAGCAATCCGCCCCATAGAGTAAGGCACATTCACGCTTGTGCAGAGGCAAGAAAGACAAGAACTGATGAGGCCATTATTCTCCCTGATAAACGGTGGGTGTATGCCACAGGACAAACACAATGGCACACTCCGCAGGTAAATTACGCTCCTCGCTCGTATTGTAATCATGTTGCAATCACGTCTTGTCTCAAAATCTGCAGTTCGCTTGAGAGATCACTTTGCCCCCATGATCAACTGGTTTACTTCAGTTTTTCTTCATTTTATAAGCAGGTTTGCAATCTTTTAACACCAGATCATTTGTAAAAAGTGGTTGATGAGAGTAGATTGTTATCCAAATCACAGATCTTCATCAGACTGTGTGAAAACACAGGGTGGCAACAAAATCAGAACCAGACGCTCTGAGGTTAAAATGTCAAGGGTTCACCTACATGACTGCAATGTCTCTCTTACATCAGTTTTACTCAACATACAAAATCTAGCAAGCTAAGCTCTATAAAATGCAATAGTCTCATTGTCCTGGGAAATAAAACAAGAGCATTTGTATTTTACAAAGGTTGTCTTTCTCAGTGGAGCTCAAACTGATCACCTCTGTGCAGGAATGATTCATCTCATTCTTAGCAAACACTTTTTTTTAAAATTTTTTTTTTTTTATAAAGAAATTACTGTTTTTATTGTATTTACAATCAAATAAATGGAGGCTTGGTGAGTATAAGAGACTTCTACCAACACCAAACTGTTGAATGGTATAATGAAACCATATTGGTTATCAATTATCAGAGATTTTTTTTTTCTTTTCATACACAGGTATCAGCAATTTACTATTTTTAAATTTTAAATTTTAATTTTTACATTTAGACTTCCTTTGCACTTAGATAATTTTTGGTGCAAAATGCAGTTAGATCATTTTTGGTGCAAAATAATGTTCCCCCTTGCATTTTTTTAAAAAAACTCTAAAAACACTAAGACAGCAATTCACAATAAGGTTTCTTTGTTAACATTAGTTAACTACATTGGTTAACATGAAAAGAAAAGAACAATGCTTGTATATATTAATCTTAATGTTCATTTAACATTTACTAGAACATTTTTAAAATCAAAAGTTGTAAAAAAAAAAAAAAAATGTATTACCAAACATCAACAAAGATTAAACACAGTTGCTAAAAACCTTGCTCGTTGTCACTGTTAAAATGCATTAATTAATAAAGTATTTTAACAGTGGTATTAAATCTCAAAATCTTTTTCATACTGTACATTAAAAAGTTGTCTAAACTCACTCTGGGAACAATTTATTTTAGTTTTTAGTGTTTAATTTCTTATTTAGAAAAAAATAGTATAGATTGCAATATCAGATATTTATCAGCCAACATAAAATCAACTGTCAGCTTATCAGTATTGTCCTAAAGTGTAATATTGGTGCATCCATAATAAAAATATATTCCAAAAAGCAAAAAACTTGGGACTTGACTTTAAACTTGTCCTTGAAAGACTTGAAACTTGACTTGGCCTCAACTCAGAGACCAATTTTACATCACCCTGCATTCCCACGGCTGCAGAAAAGCCATGAGACAACAAGCCCACATTAAGTATGCCATTTGAAACAGGGCCTCCCTTTTTACATACACTGCACTGCAAACTCCAAAGTGGAAGACGTGAGAAATGGAGAGTGATATTACTTTTTAAAAGTCCTTGTCATCCAGTCAGCTCTATTACAGAGAATGAAAAAGCTTATGAAATCTCATGGGTCACCTTTTCCAGTGAGAATCCGCCTGTAGGGCTGTGAAAGAAGGCGCAACAAAGCTTGAGGCACTCGTTCACTCTCTCAGAGTTCAATCAGTCTGAACATGCAGCGCTGAAGAGAGCCAAATCAGAGTGCAGCAGCCCAAGCTCAAGAATGTGATCGAACCCTGTTAAACGCTCTTTTCTCTCATTATACAAGAAACACAAAGAGTACAAGATTGAAAACATCCTCTCAGGACGCTGTGGGAAGTTAATGATAGAAACAAAGAAATCAAAAGAAAAGCGAGTAGATATTCCACCTCGCTGTGATTCTGCACACCCGTGGAGGCAAGCGCTCGTTCATATTCATAAGAGGATAATTAGACAGGCACAAACTGAAACTGATTTGTTTTGATTGGGATTTTTTCGCAGGGCAACCAGACGGCTTGTTCCACAGGTGTCTGGAGCCTCGCGTTTTCCCCTCTCAAGTTACATGGTCCTCTACCGCAAGGGCATAAGTTAAAATGACATTTAGCAGCACGCTGGGCACACTGGGTAGAATTTATGAGTATGCCGTTTGGAGGGGGGCATTTGATTGAGTCCTCAATCTAGTGAGGTGGGCAGTGCCAGCAGCCATCATTAACCTTCACTCTAGCAGACATCCATGTTTAAAGGGACAGTTCACCCAAAAACGAAAACTCCGCCTCATTTTGAAACAAGTACAATACAATGGCAGTGCATCATAAATAATTGAAACGCTTAATAAAGCACCCACAAATGTAAGCAAAAAGTCTTTTCCTAAATGCTCTGATTGGTTTTAGTAAAACAACAACAACAACAACAACCTGATATTTAAATCATTTTACAGAAAAAAAAGTGACAGTCACCATTGCTCCATTGATTAAATTCATTCGTTTTGCAGAAGAATAATAATAAAAAATCATTCAGATTTGGAACAACATGATTGTAAATGGCAGAATTTTTTTTTTCCTTTTAGTTGACACTCAAAACCATATTTAGACCTAAATTTAAGATTCATGTATTTGAATTGCATATAAAACTCCCATGCATTTGGACTGCATAGTTTTACCATAAACTAATAATGTGGTGCATATTTGTTAGTCATATATTTTACCCAATTTAATACTGCTCGTTCCACATCTAAGCTTATGTTAACCGTGATCATGCTTTTTAACTGAATAAATGTCTTTTTTTCCTTACAAATGAACAGATTTATGCTGATTCTATTTGATAAAAAATGCAATCGAAAATGTAACTTACATTAAATCAAAAAGATGTAAATTAATAACTATGCCATGATTTGAGTACACAAAAATCTTACCTGTTTTATTTATGTTTGACTTACAAATATGCATCACATTAAGTTCATGTTAAGACTGTGTAATCCAAATGAGTGTAGCTCAGCTAACTGGGCAAGACTGAGCTGTATATACAAGTCCATAATTCCTCAACAAAATCTCCCTCCTCAAGATTAGCATTGGACAAATGTTGCTTTCTGGACATGGACTAGCTACAGACTAATAGCACTTCTATAAACAAGACAGAGGGAAATAGAGCACTTAGAGGAGAGCTACTTCATCCAGCAGCTAAAATAACAATGTTTCAGGTGTTTAAAAAAATAAGAGGACAGTCTCAGCACCAGGAATGGATTTACAAGGACTTATGAAGCCTCCCCACTTGAATCAACCCTTTATGAGGTGAAGGACCTTGGGGACACACTTGCTCAAACACAGTGCCATGCCTCTGCATGTGTGAGAATCAAGGCTTCATTTCTGCTTTTTAATAAACACTCTCTAATTGATGCATCAAACCAAATTCATTGATATAACATGAGGCAGAGATATAAAGCATCAGAATAAAGCAGTTAAACATTTCCCAGGATTCCTGCTCTAGTCAAACCCCTTGATCCCACAGACAATTTGACTTGCAAATGTCCACTGAAACATTTCAGTCAATGGCTTTGATAAAATATTCCCTTTTTTGTCCCTCGACCCTACCAACCACTGTCTCGACACCACAAAAGACAAGCTGGCTTGACTTGCAGGTTACAGGGAGCCCTTAAGATGGCCCCAAGAAAGACCGTGGTAGAGAAGTTGAGACGGTACTAAGAGAACACTACAGAATCAAACCAGTGAACAGCATCTCAAGGGACATTATTAACAGCTGCAATGCAACTAAGGTTTTCAAAAACTCACCATAATGTAGAAAGACAGGGATAGGCATATTCATTTTTAATAACAGCACTCAACGAGCAACATACATTTTTTCCAGCAGCGCTGAATCTTAACAACCCACATACTAGTACTACTACTACTAAGTAGTAATAGTAGTACTAGTAAACTGACAAACAATTCAGGGGAGATGTCAAAACTTTAGAAACTGAACAGCTGCCATTGCTTACCTGTTCTACGTTCTGCTAATGGCTTCACTTGAGAACTACAACTGTTGGGATTTAAAAGCACAACACCATTCATAATGTTGTTTCTTTCTTGAACGATCTGAATTTGTCTGTGTTGTCTTGAATCATTTTGTTCATTTGAGCCTGAACACATCTAAATAATTTTTGACCACAATCTGAATTAGTAAATCAACCATAATGCTATGTCTATCCCTCACAACCTCGTTTTCATCCGCGTTAAACTCAATATGGCGTCTAACCTGATTAATGATCAATGTGATAATTAAAAATTGATATATTGATTATAAATTTTAATAAACATCATAATGACTAATATGACAGGCCGTGTCAGACTGAGTTTGTGAGGCTGAGATGTCGTCATTTTTTAAATAATTACGCATCCATGTTAACAAGTTAATTGTTTTTCACTGAAGACAGATAAGATGTTATACTTTATTAAAACTGGCTCGGTAAGTAATGTGTGTGGGTAAAACAAAAGTATGTATTAATGCAACAAAAACTAAATGAAATTGTAACCTTATACTGGAAGCCGGTGATATCATCTCACAAATCTCTCACATCTGCTGGATAAATCTGCAGACAGCCCAGCTAGAGTGATCACATGGTATCGCCACAGGAGAGATAACACAACCCATTTCCTGAGGCTGTGTGGGATAGAATTGATACTTGAAGGACAAGTGTGAGACTTAAGACAGTCTGCAACACTTTAATCAGAACACCTTGAATATGGTAAACAGTAGAAAGTGATGAAGACTAACAGTGGCACTGGATTAAAAGAGGACTGAATAAATAGGGATTTGGTCAGTTGACCTTCACAAACTGCTCATACCAATGGTCCATTTCATTCATTTAATGTTATACATTTCATTTGGGTTCACAAAAGAATCACAATGAGAAACTGTTCATCACAAATCCCTCCTACTTTTGTAGGAGGGCATATAGAGAGAGAAAACATCTCAATTACCACATTAAAGCCTTTAGCAGTAACACAGCACCTACATCACATAAAATGATGCCTTTGAGGATCAGGGTTTTCATGTATATTCTTTTCGCTCAGAAAATATTCTCTGCACTTCTAAAAAGGCCTTTCTATTTCGTAATATTCAGGATATATCACAGCTGGCTAAGATTTTTATTTTTTTTTTTCCCTTGTGGGAAATTCAGCAAAGCTGTTAAAGGAGTTCAGGCCACAACTTTGAAAAGTGCAACAACTCTCTGCTGAATAACCACATCAAGAGAATCAAAAGCTCTCAGACACATGCTTCTGGATTTTTAATTTTACATAGTCAGCTGGGTCCAGCGTGGATT
Source organism: Spinibarbus caldwelli (assembly GCA_039654775.1). Taxonomy (NCBI): domain Eukaryota; kingdom Metazoa; phylum Chordata; class Actinopteri; order Cypriniformes; family Cyprinidae; genus Spinibarbus; species Spinibarbus caldwelli. The sequence continues at coordinate 8,566,815 of CM077259.1, forward strand.
TCCAACGTATCGCCGCACGGCTCCTTTCATTCTAGCAGGGTTTCCACTGCGGTGGGAAGCAAAGGGAAACAAAACTTAAGAACAGGCCATGAAACGTCATCCTCAACCCAACCCAAGTTCATTTGACTTTAGATAGTAAATTTTGCATATATTTTCCTTTGAATTTGCAAAAAGTATACAAGCCACCCAAAGATCAATTAACAAATCAACAAAAAACCTGTCTACAGAAGGCTGTTCGTTCCAGTATTTTACTGAACCAGACTGAAGCCAGTAGTGCTCAAATCTCATAAAAGTTAACAAATCACCTTAAAGGCCTCCTCATTCTGCCCTGTAAGTGACTTCTTGGATACCACACAGACATTTTATTTGTCATTCACAAAATCTCAGACAGCGCGAGTGGGCGAAACCTTGAATGTAGCCCTTCTGAATCAAATCAATGATGTTATGAAGTGCATTTAATTGCATATAAATCCATTATTTAATGCTATACGAGGCAATCCAGTTATTGGAGGGAATATTGCGGCCATTACGAGCCTGGAATGAGTGAAGCCTTGGCCAAAAATGAGCTATGTGTTTACTCGCTGTGGCTGAGCAAATTGCTGGTGTGTAATGATGAACACAGGCTCTCGGGCGAGAAAGAAAAAAAGATGTCCCAGCCAGCAATGAGCCTCAAATTCGACCCATCTTCTGTCTACCGGCTCCGACAACAGGTCAATGTCGACGCCAAAAACAACCCTCCAGAGATGGCGCCTTCGGTTTCAATCCAGCTAATACGGTTCCATTTAATGATTATAATTAGTTAATAGCCTATAAAGACTTGGCCTGAAAATTGCCCTTAACAACTGTGTCACAATGAAAAATTGTACTCTAGCAAACAGCGACAAACTAAACTGCCACTCTAGCAAAGCCTTTTATTTCCAAGACTCGGTATGTAGTGAATTTGATAAAAGGATAAAAATAATAAACAGAATAAAGGAAAACCAGACAGGAAGAAGGCTATCAGGAATAGACATTCAGGTCTGTTTCAAAGTGAATGGCTCACTTAACACAGGCTCAGTTCACAACAAAGCATTTGTAAAGCAAGAATTTCATTTTTGAAACACTTGGCTTTTGTAAGCCTATTGAAACGGACACATTACTGTATATACAACTACTGTTACTACTACTAATAAAATACATATGTTAAAAATACACAAAATATTACTAATATAATTATATAATTTTTCTACATAGTAATAATAATAATAATTAAAATATTTTAATATAATATTTTTTCATGTCATGCTTCATGTTACTGAACAAAAAAATACATGAAAGCAAAAAAACAAAAAAAAAAGGCATAAGATCAAAACATCTGTGCAATGAAAATTGTTAAAATTCAAACGAGAGCGTAATACAAATGCAGGGTCTATTATTAAGTCTAGTTCAAAGCTGCCCTTTTCAAAAGCACGTAGCATTACGATTATCGTGATTGGTGCAATTATGAAACATTAAGCATCAATTTAGAAATGAGAACATTTTTTGATATAATGCAAATCAAAAATGACTTGAGTAAATTAAGTGCCTTGATTAATTTGTGCAGGTTTAGCTGAACATACGGGACAGAGTGAACAATGAAAACCCAGATGATCAGTAAAAAGCACACCAGATGGACATTTGAAATGTATGTTTTGGCAAAAAACACTTCCTCTGTGCCCTTTTCCAGGAAAACCCCACTTGAATCAGACTCAACATAATCTGAACATGGGAAAGCGTTAAGTTCCCCATGTCAAGAGAGTTTGGGAGTAAGTGTAAATATAGGTTTGGATGGGACCGACCTGCTCCAGGGATCTCTAACCAGTCCATTTTGCTCTCTCGCAGGACCAAATGAGACTCACCGCATCGCCTCTGCGGGCTGAACCCGCCACGAGATTAAAGGCTCACTTAAAATGGACCATGATCCCCAATCATATGGACCCTCCAGAAGAACATGAGGCCTAATTATCATGCAGAGTGCATGCTGGGATGCAGTACATGCGCCGACGGTCGAAAGGCCAGAGCTCGCAAGGTGCAGGAAATGAAAAACAGACGGAGCAAGAGGCGAACATGACGAGATGTCACTTGCGGAAAGTAAGGCAACCACACTCGTGTTCCATAATTCAAACTTTATTGACGGTTTTACAAAGTAGCTTCAAAATTAGGCCCGTACAAACTTAGAAATGAAAAACTGAAGGCCACATATTCCAAAAAAGAAAAAACAGAACTGAGAAAGCTGACGACTTTGTATCGAAAAGAGCTCAGTGACAGAGAGGAAAAAAGGAGATAGGAGAGAAATAAACAGCATTATCCTTCACAGAAGGATATAACGGCGTCCTTCTGGTAGACACGATATTACAAAGGAAAGAACGTTTTTAGTTGCATCCAAGGAATTACGCCTTTAATACTTTCTTCTTGTTGTTTTACGGCTAAAACACACAGCAGGACTAAGGCTCCACCATCTGCTGCTGCTTTCGTTCTTTCTACACCTGCTTGGGTTCCACCTGCACCTTTGAAATAAAGAAGATCTCCATGCCTAATGCTAATCTGGAGGCGAAATACAAACATCTAACGCAAGGTCCAAACAGGCATACATATAAAGGGATAAAAGCGTCCAGCATTGTGCAGCTTGTCAGGCGAACAGCGGTCCAGTAGTTAGCCGGAAGGCTGTTGCTGCCTTGCGAGATGTAGCTGGAGATTGATCCTGTCTGGATGTAGTGGAACTCTCTCAGGAGGGGTTCGGCTGAAGGCCTTTGGAGGCAGCAAGCATTGCTCGCACTTTCGCCATGAGGTCCTACAAGCAAGGAGAAATGGAGAAAAAGTTAGTACAGTATTCGTAGGGGAGCAGAGCTGGGAGAGAAACTAATCATAGTATAAACACACAGGACAAGAAAACAGAAACACAAATTCATAAGCTTGCAGACAACTTTCCACAATTTGAAATTCAGATTGGCTTCCGGCTTGTATGCATGAGAATCCAAAGTGCTAAACATGCATACGGATGTCTAGTGGCATCCTATAGAAGAGAAGGCCATCGGCAAATAGAGCTGGATTCCTGCTCTTCAAAAGCCTCCCCTCATTCTATGTGGCTCAGGTTACCTTACCCAAGGCCGGGTGCATGCTAAGAGCCCATAGGGAGAATGTGACACCAGAGAACTCACAGCTTGGCACTTGAATAAACATTTGCTTAATGAATATGCACATTAACTGGTGTCACTGATTTCATAGAAAATGGAATTTGCATCAAGGAAACTACGTATCAGTTAAGCTACAGTTAAGATACATTTCATTCTGTTCCCTTATAATGACGTCTTTCTCTGCCACCAGCGTAAAATCACTTCAAGGTTCTTTACTGCTTTCAAATTTGAGCTCAACTTGGCATTACATATCAAATCAGTAAAACAATCTTTCGAAACAGGTGGCTGAATTGCACGGTTGTCATAGGAGCAAGGTTTGCTCATTGACATTTGCAGAATTAAAGTCACCGCTGCCTTCCACCCCCTCGTCCAGTAGAAGGAAAGTTATTAACCCTGAATTTCCAATAAAGCCCCTGCAGAATTAATCATTAAACAAACAAGTGGTCAAGAAAAGCACAAACAACACAAGCAAGGACCAACGTGCCTCTAGAGAGAGGGGTCTGTTGTTGTACTTCATGGGGTGAAATCATTATTAAAGTCATTTTGGGGAAGTCAAACCACAAAACTACATGGATGGCATTAAATAGTGTACAGAGACTGTGACTAAATCAGGGTCTGGGTTGGGGAATCTTGCACATCACCATCCAGCAGATTTGTGCACCATTCAGAATAAACCTAAAAAATGGATGGATAAAATTTGTTTTCTTGTCATTCCAATTCAAATTCCACATCAGCTTCCTGTATTGTGTAATTAATTCAATTCAAATTCCCACACATACACCACTAATTCAACGCATAAACATGGCTAAAAGGCGAAGCGCCAGTGAGAATATGTGTCTCTGATCATAGTGTGTTGATCCAGTACATTAGAGTGACAGGACTAAGCTGGGATAAAGGGCTTTCAAAGCTTCCAGCTGACCAGAGCAGATTACTGCAATGAAAGGAGGATATCTTCAGTATGATTAGAGCTCATTACGAGACCACAGCTGGCTGAAGTCTGAGGACATCTGAAAATATGGCTGCCTAAGTCTACTCTTGCTCGATGGAAACCTAAGAGATGTTGCTTTCTGACATCAAATGACCAAACAAGAGCTAGTCGTAATTGGGACTGAGAACTGCTTTTTGCAGTTGGCCGGTTTCTCTGTAGCTATTTGGGTCCAGACCTCCAACCAATTCGACAGATAACCCACATTTGTACCTACATTTTCAGAGTTCAGAGGATCACCCCACTTTCAGTTCAAGGAGGTTGCACTTCAATCACAGGCCCTGGCCATTTAAAAGCAATTTTGAAATCTCACATCCAATATCGCTCTGAACTCACTCCACGTTTCTAAAAACATTCTGACTCAGTCATTTAGTCTTCTTCTTCAAGGCCCTTAACTCCTGTCTGTTTTAGGGCAGCTTCAGAATGGTGTCCCTGGTGTGGTTTAGGGGCTTCAGTTCTGCTTGCATTGTTCAGTTTTCTCTCTTTCATTTTCCCTCTGGTTTCCAGAAGAGGCCAATCCAGGTGATGCCTTCTCATCTCCAATCACGCTCTCATGATGATGGTGTCCATACTTTCTTGCTAGCACTGCATGAGTAGTTGTTGGTTAGAGATAGTTTTGGGATAGGGGATTTGCAGGATTCTTTAAAGGTACTTTACAGTTTGTTAATGTCGTTCTTTGTCATAAGGCACTTTTGCTCTGCGTAGTTCTAGAAACTAGCCAGCAGGGTTGTTCCTAGAGAAGCAATTTCTCCCTCGGGCTGTTTTCCTGGTTGCATTCGCACTGGCAACAGGAACTCTGAAGCAGCCGACCGCGACATCTTTATTCACAGCATTTACAAATATCAACAACCGGTAAATGGAGGACGCAGTGATCAGAGCTGTTTTTGTTGCGTGATAACGGAGATGGAATGTAAGCGCACAAATTACGCGATTGAAAGAGCATGAAAATCTAACTAAATCTCCTATGACAACTTGAAGTGTTACATATCATCAAGGCTGAGATAAAAACAGAACGCTGCAGACAACAGGTAAATGCCGTTATCGTTGTTTTCCATGTTCGTGGAGTAAATATTTTTACATGGCTTTTTAAAAATGTTGGGTATCCGGTGTTTCTTATGTGTACACTTACGTCACTGGTAGTTCCTATAGAACTGTTTTAGACCCTACTCTGAAGTAGGAGCTAAATTAGTTCCCCCAAACGGAGTTCCTAGAACTAAATACGTTCCTAGTTCCTGCGGTGCGAACACGACAAAAAGCGGGAACTTCTGCCAATAGTTCTAGGAACTATGAAAAGGTTCCTCCAGTGCGAAAGCGCCTATTCTCCAACATTCAGAGTCGTAAGGTAAGGTAGAAAGAACATAGCTCTGATACAATCTCATTTTAGTGTTGTTACTGCTATACTATGAGGACCTTCACATGTTGTTCACATCAGTTAGTACGAGAAATGCCTTTTCCCCCCAGAGTCACAGTGGGGGGTACTCGGGAATGCAATGCTTTTCAGTTTCTTATCTTGCACACAACAACAGTAATGTGCTCATAACCTGCCAGGGTGCATTTTGCAACCCATAAACGCCTCCTAATCAAACCATCACTCACCCTGCCACCCTTAACATGCTGCCAATGCTAAACAGTGGCAAATAAGAAAGGAGCACCAAAATTTTAAGCACAGGGAGGACCGCGCAGAGCACTAGAAAGGAAAGAGAGACTATTGTGTTCCTCAGGGAGAATCATAAACCAGCCTCCCTTGTTGTTCATCTGACAGGCAGATAGAGGGTTTGTAAAATCCCAGGGGAGTAGTGCTAAGCTTGAGAACACGCTTCCCCAGCCTTTAATGTTACAGCTTTTTCATTTGCCGGTTGTAAAAAACCCCGCCAGTCTCTACCGGGGCGCCTCATGAGAGCACTTCTCCCTCTATCTATTTAGTCGGGATGCGCATGTCAGTGCTGGAACATTCTCCTCTGGAGGATCCGATATAGTTGCGTGAAGTAGGGCTTCGGGCAAAGGATCAAACTGAGCTGAGCCGAAACATGCTTCCCTACCGCAGGATCTATGGGTGGTCCATGCGGCCCAGAGCTTTCGTTGCCTGGGCTAGAGGGGAGAAATGGGGACAAAGGGACTTCCTCACGCAACTGAAATGCACGCATGCACAGGCCTGCAGAAGTTCCTGCCGGTAGTTATTTGTCAAGGTGAACCGCACTTCTATTGATTCAAGCAGCAGTTGCTGGTTTTAATAAGAGCCAACTCGTTTTTGCAAGACGTTGCCCTCTGGAAGTCCTGCCCCAGTTCTGAGGTGTCAGAATTGATTTCATGCGCTGGGAGAAAAGGGAAGTGAATTAGGTTTCCAAAAGATCTGAATCCATGTCAAGACTGTGGACTTTTTTTAGTACAAAGAGGGCGAATAAAAAGGCTGTTATCCTGCTGACTTCTCTTTTTGCTGAATACCAGACGACTGCAAGCGAAACGCAGTACAGTGTACTTTGTTTATCTTTTTACATTCTCACATCCTCTTCTCTCTGACACAACTGCATTTTTTTAATACATATAGTAGCTACCTTTCGTCTGCTCTGTATAACAATAAGCAAAAGGAAGGAAAGCATGCGCACTCTGCATTTCATCCTCGCCGCACTAGGCCAGAGATCATAACAGAGCTGCAGGGACTGAGAGCTGCAGGGACTGACAGCTGCACTGAATCAGCATACGATAGCGACAAGTTCTCTTTCTCCCATAAACATACACACACCTACATACCCACCCCTGGCGACAGGGTCATGCAACCAAATCAATGTATTTCTCAGTTTCAGCACGTAAGGCTCTGCAAACACAGACCACTGAGACCGTCTGGCTCTAAATTACATATATTACAGCTATACTAAGCGTCTAAGGGTCTCATCAGCACTGCTACACAATTTTGGTCTGTTTTCCCCTTAGGCGCTGAATTAAAATGAGAGAGGTAGGCAAAAGTTTTGTTTTTTTAGTGCATTGTATTGATATTTCTCAAGAATTCTGGTTAGAGGTTTATTCTTAACCCTCAACCTTACACACTAATTCAGCCCGAAACTGCTTGACGTACAAAATGCAATCAAAACTTAATTTGAAAACATCAGTCCAAATGGGCATTCGCATAGAACATGTGCATTAAAAACGGAAGGTGCTGCACCACAGAATGGAAAAAATAAAAAAATAAAAAAATTCCGGGTTGTCAAAACACATTCTTAAAAAGAACTAAATTATTTTAACTTTCAATATGGCGAGACACTGAAAAAGCAGCAAGATACGACATAATGGTCAATTACAGATAATAAATTTGTTCTGATAAATTTTCAATGTCCTATATTATCAAAAGAAAAAATTAAAAAAATAATGCTTTAATGCTGATGCAGAATTCCAATTAAAATTTGAATTTAAAGAAGTAGAATTGAAATGAACTGAAATTCATATACATATAATTTTTAACTAGAAAAGCAAAGTTTGTCAAGACACAAAACTCTATTTTGAAAGTTTTTTGGGGGAAAAAAAAGTTACAATTCCCTTAAGTTTGAAGTTTTATGGGCCCATATATTATTATATTTAATATTATATAAAGTATGACACACTGGTAATTTATGGCTGTCTAGAAAAAACATAAAAAAAATATATCTTTTTGGTCAAAGAGTGGCACAGAAAGTAGTCCTGATAAATCTCCAGTGCCAAAGAGTGAATAAATAAAATATAAATAAAAAATGCAATGTCTTCACTAATATCTTAATTTGATGACATTTCTCTCTAAATATTGATATACATAAAATTGTGATTAAATTTAATTAGGCGACATACTGTAATTAATTCATTTACACATTTTAATCAAGTGAAAGCCCTAGTTTACACAAAAGCTTTGTTGCTATATTGAAGTTAATCATTTCTTAATGACATACCTGAGTGATTTTGCTTTGCACCGAAGAGACAATAGTGGAGGACACTTGCTTGTCTTTCTCCTGAGAGCCATCCCTGTTTAACAAACAAAAAGAAAGAGAGAGTGAGACAGTGACAGACAGACAGAGGTCTGCCAATTGGCACGGTTTGTGAAAAACACCTTAATACAGTATTCATGACGACTGGTGACTACGTAACCACTGCAGACAACTCAGGCTGAAACTGAGCGACCAGAAGAAGGTCATGAAATATTCACCCAATGCCGGAAGAGACACAACAACTGCACAAATAAAACAAAGTCTAGAGAGAGACACACAGTGGGAGGTAAAGAAGCAGCAGCAAAAACAACTGAAGGCCGAGGGAGTTTAGAGCAACTTTTTGATGAAACTTGAGAAGTTGTATGAAAAAAAGTCCCTCTACCCAATAACCCTTCGCAGTGTGGCGTTTTCTCAGGTTTTTAAATCAAATCCTCTCCATAATGTACAAAAATCTCATGCATATTATGCCATCAAACCATTTTATCAAAATGTCACCATTGCTGATTTTGAGCATTTGAAGCTTTCATGCTTTGTTCAACAGGTAATTAGTCAAGTTGTCAAATCATACCTAAAACCATTATAACTTTCAAATCAAAAAGCTACAGCGCAGACCGTCTTTGTGTCTCACACGCAGTGCTCTTGTCAAAGCTTAAATTAATATTGCAACAAAGTGGGGGAAAAAATATGCTTCAAATCTATGATTCTGACTGAAGCAGACTGAGCTTCAGAGTGTGGGCGGCTCTCTCGCGAGGTTCACGCTGACTGATTGTTTAGTAATGGGACCAGAGCGAGATGCCCTTTACCTGGACCTCCCCAGGCTGGAGGCGGGGCTTGTGGCAGGAGAGGGGCTTGCAGAGACTCTGGCCATGGCTCCAACTCTGTCAGGGGATGCCGAGGGCGAACAGGAGGAACCCTTAAATTGGTGCGATGACTTTGAACCCTTCTTCTTCTTCTTTTCATGAGGTGATCTGAAAAGAGTTATTGAAATAGTTATTAAACAAATAGATCAGCTCAAAACAAACACACATATTCTGCTGCATGGTTTGTTACCATGCCATTAATTTTTATTTAAATCAAATCTGATGTTTTGCAGCAAGAGACAAATAAAATTTGAGAGGGTAACATTTTACCTTAATAACGGCATGTTTGCCTTTAGTTTTTAAATTAGTTTAGTATTTTCTTCAATTATTTATGCAATTATTTCTATATAACTATTTTGACTCGTTTCTCACACTGAGTTATTGTATAGCTTCAGAAGATATACAATGCCTTGTTTTATTGATGCCACTATGTGCTTTTGTTGGATTGGAAAAATTGTTTTGAATTCATTAGCATTCACAAAATTCTTCCTAATTTGTTTCACAGAAGATGGAAATTCATAGGTTTAGAACAACAATACATACATAATGCAAAATATAAAGTATTGTCACTTTTCATGAACTATCATATGAACTAAAAAAGCCTTGATTCTTGAGGCTCTGTGGACAGAGCAGTGAAGTGGGAGTTACTGTTTGACAGGAGGTAACACTGTGGAGTCTTAAAAGTTGCACACATCCCTTCAGCAAGACCCCTGACCAACACTGCATCAGTGAGGGTACTGGAATAGGCCACTCGCACACACATAACAGTCACAGCGTGTGTGCTCTCTCCAGAGAAAAAGCACACAGAGTCCATATAAAAAGGGCCTTTATCTCCCAGGCTGTCCTTTATGAATATTTTATTTTAATACCTTAGGCATGTCCTTCAGTTGGAAAAATACATTTTTAAAGGACCACCCAACTTCAGTTAATGGGCATAGTGACCTCTAATTACCTGTGGCACAGTAGCAAAATGACAAGACATGTTTGGAGAGTGGATCAAAGCAGTCCTAAGAGACACAATGAGGTTAAAAATGCGCTGCTGCAGACGTGCCAAGAATTCCACCAGAGGCATAAACTATAATGACTAATTGAATCAGTTCAGGAAAATAGATCTAAGTTTATCCAAAAAGACAACCACATAAGGCCTCTCACCTACTCTATCTGATTGGCATGATTAAGATTATCTTATAGTTTATTGGACAGGAGAGCAGTATGGAGTTCAACAGTAACTTCCGAATGTATTTTCCCCATTCATTTTCTCAAAATGGATTTAAAAAAAATCTTTAATAAAAGTTCTAAGTAATGAACAAAGACATTCAACTCTGAGATGAATCAGAAGAGCAGAAACTTTGATTTTAAGCCAAAAATAATAATCGTAAAAAAGGCGAATGTTTAACAATGTGTACTTAACATCTTTTATGAAGGAACTAACTACTAATTTCATAAACCATTGCAAATGGCAATCACAACTGATGGTATTACAAAAGAAAAATTATTATAAACCATATTTGTATATAATCTGCATGTATATTATGTATTACTAGGGATGTGACGAGATCTCGTGGTACGAGATCTCGCGAGATCAGATGTGTCTCGCGAGATCCGACTGGTCTCGCGAGAACATGACAATATCTCGCAAAACATTTTGCAGTGTTTGCATTAGAGCTGTGTTAAAAAATTGCGATCTTGATTTAAACACCCACGCGATCTTATTCCTGAACGACAACAATTCAGCTATGTCTACGACTGTTTAACATCGCGAGTGTCAGTGGATCGTGAGAAGCACGTTTTGTCGCTGCCCATGTTAATGAATCAGAGGGTCGGCCATCATCATGTTTCCGATGCGAATGCTGTCATTCACTGATATGGGTGGCGACAAAACACGCGCTGCTCACACTAACAACTCCACTAACACCTGTTTCACATTGTAAGCGTCTTAAAGACATTCAAATCTGCATTCATGCTGCTGCTGATTCAGAAAGAGCAACACAAACAGTATTTTCAACCACACATCATTATTTCTGTGTTACAGACATTTAAATAACAGAAGTAGGCCTACTGGGATAAAAGTTTATAGTTTGGGTATAAACACTGTTTGTCTACAGTAGCGATCAAAAAGAAAGTATCTTAACACTTGTATTGTAACACTTATCTTCCGCCAGGAGGTAGCGACAACCCGTTTAAAAAATGTATTTGACATTGAATCATTCATTCAAGAGATTCCAATAGTGAAACAAGTCTTTATGAACTGAGACACTGGCTCCTTCATTGAGTTTTTTTTATTTTTTTTATTTTGTTCAAATGAATGTATATTTTTAAAAGACTTAAGCAATGAACATTTAGTCAGAACCACTAGTAAATTACGTTATTTTGTTTAGTTTTCTAATATATATATATTTTTTTCAGAATCGTGAGAGAATCGTGATCTGCAATTTATTTAAAAAAATTGTGATTCTCAATTTATCCAGAATCGTGCAGCTCTAGTTTGCATGTTTATTACTGCATATAATTAATTAAAATAGACGTTTAATTTCATAAAGTACAAGTTGATTTCAAAATGCACCTACATTTTTTGCATTTTGTGTTTTTCAGTTGAATAAAAGACTTGAGGATTTTTTTTAAAAAGTCAAAAAATCTCGTCTCGTCTCATTCTCGTGAACCCAGTCTCATGTCTCGTCTCGTCTCGTGGGATAAGTGTCTCGTCACATCCCTATGTATTACTGATATTTTATTTGATAAACGTTATACATCATGTAAATAATATTATTCTAATATTTTTGATATTATTCTAGTCATTAAATATATTATTATTTATTCATTTTTAAACAGTAATCATAAATGATGATACTGTTTATATGCAGATAAGCTGTGTGTGTGTATATGTGTGTGTGTGTGTATATATATATATATATATATATATATATATATATATATATATATATATATATATATATATGATTACAAGTTTAAAAGCAACAATCACAAATATATAATATTATAACATTATTCTAATCATTTTTATATTATTTTAGTCAGTAACTAATTATTACTTTTTAAACAGCAATATACATATATGTTTCAGAGTTTAAAAATAAATTCTGAAGCATTTAAAAGTATAATATTCAAATGAATATACAAATGTATAGGATTATGATTTTTCTGAATAATGAATCTTCAGAATCATGGGTAGTGTAGTATATATACAAAGAATTAGGCTTTAAATCATTTATTTTTTTAAATATGAAGCAGTGACTCATGTGTGACTTATGGTTTCTACAGAACATACCATCGCTTAACCTCAGAGCTCGTGGCTAGTCTGTCTTGAAAGATTTACATATTTTGTTAAAAATATATTTTCCTATGGAGAGAATAAATAATATTTTACTTCCGTAACCCAACTGCTAAGCTATATTTTTTAAGACAATAGCTGCTGCCTGGTCCAAGACTAGGGATGTGTGTGACGACTAATTTGACTGTCGTTTAAACGGGTTTTGTATCCGACTAGTCGACTAGTCTAAAAGCACGAAACCCCCAAAAGATGTTAAGAGAAACAAACTCTGTGCATGTATATAATAGCCTACATTTGAAATACTTAATCTATGAATCATACTGTCAAATCCCTCAATGAATTATTATTATTATTATCAATTATGCCGTACGCTTGCCTCGCGTTATCATCATTTAATTTTAGGTGGTTGTTAAAAAGAAAAAGAAAAAAAAAAAAAAAACGCACACACTCAACGTCAGCCAATGCTTATTTATTAAAATCAGCTGAGGAAATGCAGAACAATGGAAAATCAATCAATAGCCTGACAGAATTCTTAATCTTCATATAACGTTAGCCAACATATTAAAACATAAGTCAAAAACAATAGGAAATTTTATCAAGGAATAGCATTAAAACGGCTTTTAAAAACGTACTTAATGTAGGCTATATCATCTAAAAACAAAACGAACAAAAAGAAAGATGGGACCTGAGGCGATTAACAATTATTCCTGCACTTGAAAAAACGCGTTCTGCAGGAACTGAAGTCGCAGGCACGCAGAGACAACAAAAAGCAAGCCGATAGAGTTTCAGAAAGCGCCTGGATATCCCGCACCACTGAAGTGGGTCTTCGTTAGAGGAATAGACGGCACGGACGGTATCGCAGCAGCGGCAGATTGTAGTGAGTGACGTGATTGACATTTGCTGGCTTTGGCTAGTCTCTAAGCTAACGCCTATGTGCCTGTAGCTCCAGTAGAGTTATTGTAAGCCAATTTGACATTACACAGTTTACACACAACTTTTCCATTTCCTTCAAATTCAAAATAATCATTTTTGAGCTCGCCGCAACTGACACAAAGAAAATGCATGCGAGGTCTGAGGTAAAAATGTTTCCGCCCAGATACACTTTTAAAAATAATGTATTACTTTCAAATGTTTTATTTTAACTTATTTAAAATGTTTTAAAATGTAACAATGGTAATTTGATGGTAACATAAAATGATTATCATTCAAATTACCATCATGTTTTTTTATCTGTCGTGTAATCGACTACTGTTTTCAGTGTTGACTAGTAGGAGCTGTACGGTTTAGTCGACTAGACCCGCACATCCCTATCCAAGACAGGCACTCAGGCACTCAATCTTCCTCTGCTTGCATGTAAGTGAGGTTCTGCATCTGAGACGCTTCTATCACCACTCTAACAAACCAAATCCCACTAAAACCCTGTAAGTGATCCAACCATCCATCTCTCGCTCTCAATATTTCCCTCAGTTCAAACCAGAAAGGGTCGAGGGTATAATGAAAGATGCTGAACCTTTTTTCTTTTGTAGGAGATGTGTAAAAAGCTTTCTTTGCAACCTCCTCGGCAGCAGAATATGAAGAAACGTCTCAGCTAAGCTTTAAAGAGTATTGGAGAGAGTGGGCTACCCAGATAAAAACCAATGACATAAAAGCCGGGTGAAATCCGAGAAGTCACCATGACCGTCTCTTTCTGTGGTGTTTTAGCACCTTATAGGTGTCGGTAAGAAAATAATGGGAAGGTAGAGGAAATAAGAGAGAGGGTAGGCTGATGGTAGCGGTGTCATGGAGTGGAGTCTCACAGGACTCTTCAATAGAAGGATTACAGTGAATGGAAAGATCATGCCTGCTGCAGACTCTGGGGAAACACTAGGAAAGCACTTTTTACCCACTGTGAACAGCAGCATGTATGCTGACAATCAGCCAAACTGCTCCTTGTGACGATATACAGCTAGAGGATTTAAAATGAGGCCATATCACAGCTGCCTTTAATACAAAGACATGTTCTTCCTGCTGTCGTGATATTTTGTATTCACAGCAGTGTACCACTGTTAATCTTTAAAAAAAACATTATACATACATATATATAAAATATTAAAATGTAGAGTATAAAATGTATTTATTTTGAAAATATATATTTTTTTTGTTTTGTTTTGTTTTTGTCACAGAGCAAGAATACATACATATATGTATTATTCTACCCCCCCCCACCCCACAACAACAAAATTGTCCTTTTGAGCCCTGATGTGGCCTAAGTGCCACCCCACCTTGATCTGGAGCGCTTTCTGCCCAGTGCTGGGTTGCTGCCAAGGCGGTAGGTGCTTGGGCCGTAGCTCTCCTTCTCTCTCTCATCACGCTTTCTGTCCGAAGAGCGAGCTCGTCTGTCTCTGCGGCTGGGGGAACGAGACTGAGACCTGAGAGAGGAGAAAGAGAAAAAGAGATTGAAAGGAAAGAAACGTGGTCAACTTAGAACTAAGTCTTGCCCAAGAAATCAACCCACAGGTTAGACTTTGAAATACTGGTAAATTAACTGTCAGTTGATGATGGTCCTTTGCTCTTTGCTCTCTATTACCTCTTCAAAACCTTTTTGACAGATGGAGAAAGTTCTAAAAAAGTAAAAAGAGGAGTTGAGCTCTTGAACATTGAAGAGAAGTTGTTATTGTAAACAAAAACTATTAGATAAAGTAAAAGTTTAAATGACTTTTAATTAAAAAAATGAAATAAATAAAATAAATGTGTGGATTTAAAACATTAAACCCATGAAATAAAAATGATAGAGTTAAATATGTTTTCCTCATGAGTGAAATTTCATTGTTAATTTTGATGATAATTAAAACATGCTGCAAGCTATTATAATTTTTGGGAAAGCCACATAAAATGTCCTGCCAGTATCTGGCATAAATCACTGAAATAGCTGTCATGAGGAATCACATTTCTATCTTTGACAGTCCTAGACTTATGTGCCATACATAGCAGACATCACTGTAAACATTGCAAAGACACTGAAGAAATGTCATGGACCTCGAAAATTTGGGCAAATCAGTGAGCATTGTTCTCCAGTGCAAGCCGTCTGGGACTGACACTAGACCTGAGTGGATCTCAAATGGCGAATCATAAATGTCAAGAGTGACGGTAGTTACAGTTTACAGTTGTAAATGAAGCAGCAATTGGCACATTTATAGTAGATTTTACTGACAGCTGCAGTATACTGCGGTGCTGTGAATTTAACAAAAAAAAAATTCCGAGTAAAAAAACAAACACCTTGTGAAACATCTCTCAGAATTCTATAAAATATCAATTCCGTTAAATTTTAATAAGAATTATGTATTTAATTTATTGGAGGGCACAGTCACATCATAATTTTAACGTTCAATAACAGTACAAAATGAGCCTCACTTATCCTGGAAAACACTCGTAATGTTGACGAACACATTCCAGTAACAAAATGGATGGGCTGTTACTAAGAGTTGTGCGTAGGTTGAAATGTAATCATACGTGTATATACCCACTCAGAAGGATAATGTGAATTAAAATAAATATCTCGTATGCACATACACTTCAAACAAGTAGAGCAATGAAAATGTGGGGTCAGAAACAGGCAGAGAGAGAGAAAAATATATTTATACAGACAGGAAGAAGAAATAAAAACATATTAAATCTAATCATTAATAATCTACTGCAGGGTTGTCAAAGATAATATTTGATGAAGAGGAAAGTATTTTTTTTCCACCATAATACATTTGCATCCATTTATTATAATTGTATCCAGTGTGAATTTCATTTTTCTTCTTTTTTCCACTACACTGGACAGATATACTCATTAAGGATAAATATGTGGCTGGTTCCTGGTGTTGACACACCGACTGGAGACGAGATGTCAGGTGTCAGGAGGCAGCAAATAAAAATGAGTGAGTAGCTTTAAATACTGACACCGGTATAATAGTAACAAAAATTAGAGGCATAACACTGGTCATGTTTGATGTCAGAAAACTGCCGCTTTATAATTACTTCTGGCCCTAGGATTACTAATTCAATGTCCATGTTCACTGTCGGGAGTCACCGACTGAGATACGTGCTTGTTAGTAATGAAGGCTAAAAAAGAACTCAGTTTTGTGGTGATGTTTGATTTATACCACTTACTAATGCTACATATAAAAAGTTATCTAGTCAAATGAGCCATTTTCTAGTTTCCTTGATGATGTTGTATTATAATTATTGATGAAATAAAAGGCAGATAATTCACTAAATATGGTAAACTGATGCAAAGTCATTGCTGTGGTCACAAGATAGAGGTAAACAGCCATTTTTTTCTGTAATTTTACTAGAATTTCAGACTGGAATCAGGTTTTAGGCTTTGGTTGTGCATTATTTAAATGCTAATGCTTTTATAATCAATAAATAATCAGTTTTAAGCAAAAATTATATACTAACTTACTAAAAATTATGTATTTTTTAAAGATTTTTTTTATTTTTAAGAAATACTTTTATTCAGCAAAGATGCACTGAACTGATCAAAAGTGACAGTAAAGACACTTATAACATTATAAAATATTTCGATTTGAATTAAATGCTGTTTTTTGTATTATGGTTTCCACAAAAATATTAATCAGCACAACATTTTTCAACACTGATAAGAAATGTTTCTTGAACACCAAATCAGCATATTAGAATGATTTCTGAAGTGTCATGTGACACTGAAGACTGGAATAATGGCTAAATTACATTTTAAAATATATTGCATAATTGTAATAATATTTCACATTACTTTTTTCACTGCAACACCCCAGAAACTGTATTTTTAATCAAGCCTTGGTGCGCACAGGAGATTCAGTATGTAAATGATGTTGGTTAGATTTGAAAAATGTTACATATTCTATCAATTTAAGTCAAGTCAAAGTTAAGTCAAAATGTTTGAAGTGCATTAAGTGGTTGGCCTGCAGTGATTGAAGAAAGGTAATACTTATAGGTTATAAGTAAAAATCAGATCTAAATCTAAAACCACTCTCTTTAAAAACCTGCTTCCTAGTATTTGAAAGCTTGACATGCACTTTAGCCCTTTACCTCAATATTCTCAAGACTACATGACACAAATAGTTCCGATTAATTCCTCTTAAATTCAGAATCAACTCACAAAGAAAGGCTATTACTGAGGAAGAGTACAAAAGGTGACAACTGAACACTTTAACACTCATTTCCTGGTGATACTCATACACACTTGACCAGGACTTGGTCCAAACATGAGCTGACCTGCTGTAAAAACAAACACTCATGGTCTGAAGTGCCCTCCACCGCTCGACAGCAATCAGGGAACAAGGTCAAAACCACAAGGTCACGTGTCTGGCTTGGGAAACGTATGTGTCCATGCCTGTTAATGACACGGTTGTGGAAGGAGATGACAAATAGGTTCAGTGTGGACAAAGCTGCAGTGCCACTCCAGACACTCATTATCTCAAGTCATCTGAGGACTAATGGGAAAGGGCAACACTGGAAGGCCATGATGGGGCTGTACCCAATGAGAAATTAATTTGGAGGTGAGACGATCTGGATTAGATGGAGATGGGATTGTCATCTTAATGCAGACGCTGCAGTCTGCGCAGTGGTGCAAAGCCTATGAAGTAAGCGGATGAATAAAAAAACCACCAGGGATAGAAAGATTTCTCATACAGCTCTTAGCCGGAGAACATGGCTAAAGCCAAGGCGATATCTACAGAGCCCCACAGGGGCTCAGCTAAACTAGATTAGTAGTCTAAGAAGAGCTTCTGCCCAAAACTCATCTCAATCTTTCTCTTGCACAGACACAAGATTTATTCTACAAATACACACACACATATATATATATATATATATATATATATATATATATATATATATATATATTAGTGATGTCAATCGATTAAAAAATTTAATCGCGTTAATCACAGTCATGGACTGTGATTAATCATGATTAATCGCACATTTTAAATACTAGGATTTACCTGTAAATGTGTTGAAATGAAATGCATGACAGACTAGTTTAAGGAAACAGAACCTTTCACACTTCCGCCAGGTATGAGACATAATCCTTATTATTCTTTTATCATTATTCTTTTGTTTTTATTCAGCCATTATCAGTCTTTATACTGGCAATAAAACGTTTACCAAGCCACATCGCTTCAATCCCAGTTTACATTTAACGTTACCCAACTATTATCAAAAGTATTTCTAAATACAACAAAACATTTTCTTGCGATTTTACGTGAAGTATTATGACAAAATGCATTATGAAGAAGAATTGGACCTGTTCTGCAGCTGCATTAGAGCTAACATTAGCATCATGCTACATAAGACAATTTATGAGATTAATAGTACACTTTTACTCAGAACTCACTTCAAACCACCATCGAGTGTTTGTAATAACTTCCTTTTACGATCACATGTGGAATCTGGTCGTTTACTGTTGTTAAAATATGCTCTTTATAGCCTTTTATATCGCTGCACAAATTAGCATTTCAGATGTACACATTCATCTCAAGAAAATCACATACAAACCATATCCCATCGTAATCGTGTGTTTATTGTCTTGTATAATCTATAGTGGATGTTGTCATGTTTATTTCTGCTGTGTAAAAGCCTTAACCTATGCTCTGGCTGAAACTCACGTTGTTTGTGATGTTACAACTGCCTCTCAGTTCTTAAGTTGCCAGGTATACATTCCAAGTATAATACACATTAGTAAAAGGATCTATTTAAAAAACCCGCGGCTCTGTAATTTTTCCCGCGACTGTATTTTCAAAATAGCCCACTTGTGCCGTTACCCTGGCAACACTGGTTCACTGTAACCTCATCACACAATGATAGATAACCTTCCGCGCTGCAATGATGGGAAGAAGTTGGGGTCAAGCATTATCAAACGATTAATTTGCGTTAAAAAAATATTAACGCGTTAAAAATTTTAGATTAATCGCATGCGTTAACGTTGACACCCCTAATATATATATATATATATATATATATATATATATATATATATATATACATAGAGAAAGAGAGAGAGAGAATGAGACCATTCCTTATCTCGTATTAGAGGAAGCGGTTTTACTCCTTTCGATATTTCACCTAGCAAGTTCATCTGAGTTATTGTCACACTTTTTGCCCTTGTTTAGCAAGTTTGCATGGAAATATAACCAAGAAAAAGAGCCAGAGATTGTGAAAGATGGAGAGAGAGAAGGAATAAAGAGAGGCCTTTTACACACTGTAAGTGATTTAAATGCTGGGGCCAAAATGATTTAATCTCCAGAAATTATATTACGGCGTGTCAGGACGGGCATGATGAGGGGACTGTAATTACTGCAACTTCAGCAGCGGATAATGACAAATCGGCCTTGATTTCCAATAAAAAGGACGAATTAAAAAACGAGGGCGGCGGAGGGGTGAACAAAAGTTTAGAGGTGGGGTATTGCATCCTTGCTTCAAGTTTCTGGGAATAAAACTTTTGACGATCCACCCTCCGCACATGTATTTATTGATATAGATGCAGGAAAAAGTATGTTAAAACTTGGACTATTACTATTGATTTCTGCATATACTGGTCATTAAAGTTTTAAAGTCACAATTACTCCTAAATTCTTCCAGGTATTCCTATCTGAAAATGAGCTGAAATTACAGGAATCATTTGGTGCACACTGAGATAAAGAGTTCACCAAAAAATTAAATGCTATTACCATTTTCCAACCCTCATATTGTTCCAAACCTGTAGAGGAACATAAAAGAAGATATTTTGAGAAATATCTGGGTCATTTTTTTGTCCATATAATGAAGTTCAATGCTTGATTATCAACATTCTTCAAAATATCTTCTTTTGTGCAGAAGGAAAAAGTCCCTTTAAATTTAAGGCTACACATGGTCTTTCCACCCTGCACTGAATGTTTACACTGCGTGTACAATAAAAACATCTCGTTGTTTGTGTTTTATTTGTTTAAGCAGATCTAAAGTTGTGACTTTGTTGAAAATCAGATGACATTTTAAAATCAATTTATACAGAAATCCAAAGTTAACCCAAGGGTTCACATACTTTTTCCTGCAACTGTATTTCTGAGTTTAAGAAGTGAATTTTTCAAATGATTAATTCCAACTTTTAAGCCCTAGAACCACATTTTACATTTAACTTAAAAGGACACTTAGATTACCACATTTTTTGGATGGATAAGGTGGAAAAGGCAGTTTAAAAACATCATTACATTTCAGTAAATGTAGCCCTAGGTACATGCCATTAGCAATTAACAAGCTCTTTTTAACATTTTAAATCATTCCTGTTTGTTACAACTCTCAAGCCATTACCTGGATCTCCTGAAGGTGCGGTAGGAACTTGGCAAAGAGTGCTTGGTTTTGGATTTGGATTTGGAGCGCGAGCGGGACCTGGACCGAGACCTTCTCTTGTGTTTCTTCTTCCTCTTGTCCCGTTCTCGATCCCGATCCCTATCTCGATCCCTTTCAGGCCCACGGGAGGAAGATGAGTAGGAAGAAGTGGTCACATGAGAAGCAGGGGCGTTCGCACTTCTTGTTAGTGCGTTTTCCAAAGGCTGGTAGTCAAAGCCTGGTATACGAGACGTGTGTTGAGGGATACCGCTCCTGGGAAGGGCGGACACCAACAGCTGGAGAGACACAACAAAGAAAGAGGGATTAGACACACGAGACCTGAATCACAACTCAGACGGGTACATGAAAGAAAACTGCCATTTTAAATGAGCAAAATCTAATCAGGCGGCTTTCTCTGGACAAAATTACGACACATGTGAGATGAAAGGTGGTCCCAGTGGCTTTCTAAATTTGCGCATCTGTCCCAATCAATAGAGCCGCAACTGGCTTCGAGCAGTCTCGGGAACGTATCCAATTTAGAAAGGTTTTTGCCATCAGTGTATGTCTCCATGTGAAAGGAAGAAATGTTACTATGTATGAGGACGGCTCCCCAGAGCAGTGCCTGTGTCTTTTTTTTATCCCTGGTCCTAATAGCTCCTTTCCACTCCTTCCACCCCAGAAATAGTGCTAATTAAAAATACTGGTTGTTTCGTGGCATAATATGGGTCTGGCAGAAACATAATTGGCCATTCTCTTCTGTTGTAATCGCTTCAATATGTGTCTGTCTGGTTAAATGAGATCTCCTCTGCTGTTGGATTCACATCAGAAATGGAATTTCATCAATCAACGCAGCAGCTCATGCCGTCGAAACCACATCTGCGGGTCTCGGTTCATCACACGCGAGGAAATAAAAAGTCTATTTTATCACGAGGCAGAAAAGGCGACGGACTCAAAGTCAGGCTCGAAATCTAAGGGCTACAAGTCATATAATATAGCTCTGGAGAGCTTAAAACGGAACCAGGACGCAATATCATCCTGAAGTATTTTTAAACTTGTCCCAATTAATCTAGAAATAGTGTTTTCTCTCTCTATCTAGCATGGGAACGTCTCTTATGTAAAAGATAGTGCTGCTCAGGGCAAGAGGGTGTTGGAGTAGGTGCTGTAGATGGAAGATTAGAAAGTGTATTCAATTTGATAACTCTCTAGCTGGAGTTACATAATGGGACGCAGGGTTGGGTTTGATTTCAGGGGCTTTGGGTTGACATTTGGCTAGATAAACCCCAAAGGAGTGTGTGGCACAAGTGTCCGGTCTCTCACGTCTGTTTTTGAGAGATAGGGACAAAGTGCCCTCTGAAATATTGGAGCTCGTGCAATCGGGCATGTGTATATTTGTACATTTTCTGAAAAAAAAAAATGAAAAAAAAAAAGGAGTTGCCAGAGCATTGCTGTGCCATTTCTAGGGTGTTGCTTACTGGTCAAATGAGGACAGCCTCAAGTTTCTATGAGGCTTTGGATACTAGATTTGGCTTGGGTGCCACCTTCAATGTGAATTTATGGGATTTTTTTTAAAGTTTATTGTCTCTTCATAGTATAAACTGTGAAACAAGAAGTTTAATACTTAGGGTTAGGGGTTTGTTAAAATCCATAACCCAAGTGATGCCTTCCCTCTTAAGTACTACTAAGTACACACTCATTGAGAGGAGCTGAGAATGCCAGGTCAGCAAAGTTAGAGTGCTGAGTCACTGCACATGTTAATAAGGAGAAAGTGTTCATCCAAATCCCCACAGTATAAAAACCAGCTGCTGTTCCGCTATTGGAACTCTATTAAGAAGTTCAAGTGAAAGGGAGAGAGCGAGGAAGATTGAGTGTGAGAGAAAGGTGGGAGTGCTAGTAGGATACAAACGGCAAGGTCTAACCTTTCATTTCTTTCATAAACGTTTTCATTTGGTCCTTCACACGCAAACATGATACAAATCGCAATCTGAAGAATGTATTTGTCATCTATCGATCTATAAATAAGTCAAACACTGTGCTTGTTCAGCCTCAGACTGTGACTAAAGCAAATCATCCAGAGTAAAGAAAGAGTCTGTGAGTGGTAGTTTGTTCCGACTGCTTTAGGGGTTAATCACAGCCTTACTTTCTCAGTAAAGACACTGTGCAAAACAGGCCTGTCTCCTCTTTTAGAAGTGTATTAGCTGAAAATGGGTTAAATTCTACCACTTACAAGGTTTGCCTAAATAAGAGCAATTTAGAACATCTAATTTGCTATCATCAAGTTGCATTAAATAAATAAATCAAATTAATTATACAATATTCTGATTAAATAACTGATTATATTTGAGAATTGCCCCAAATAAAAAAAAAAAGAAAAAGAAGATAACTGATTATTATTAGGTTATTCACAGCTTCTCAAAGGGAGAAAAAAACAAAACAAAACAAAACAAAAAAACCTTCCAATTGCATTGATATTAAAATCACTATAATTAAAAAAAAAAAAAAAAAAAAAAAAAAAAAAAAATATATATATATATATATATACATACACACACACATTTTATACACACACACACACACACACACACACACACACACACACACACACACACACACACACACACACACACACATATATATATATATATATATATATATATATATATATATATATATATATATATACACACACATTTTAATTAATTAAAAAATAAGAAATACATTATATATGCCTACCTACCTATGTGTATCTATCTACTATAAAATAAATATTCTGAGACAATAAGAGACACTGAGACATCCAAACAAACTACACAGTCGAAGCTCCTCAGGGGTTGTGACAAGTAAAGAAGTGGTACCTAGAACAGCAAAAGAGCAAATGTATGGAGTCATTAAAACCCCGGTGCTAAATTAATCTGCTCCATCTGCAGTGAGAAGTGCGCAGCATATTTATTCCATCTGTTCTTCATACTTGCAGAGAAAAACGTAAGTGGGGTAAATTGCTGCTATTTAGTTCTCATTCTCTGGAGACACTGCCAGAAACCAAAGTTTTTACCACAGTAGTTTTGTTATTTTTTTTAAACCATCTCCACTGGATCCAAAGTGTTTGGACTGACAGCTTAGAGAAAAAGTCATGGAGGAAGTGCCTAAGGTGGAAGTGTGCAATTACAGCCATCAGCCTTTTACTTTTATATATTTTTCACAGTAAATACACACTCCAGGTCACAAAGGGCGCAAAAGCGTCATCAGAGACGAGTCAGCAGATCCGTCTTCCTCAACTTTTGACACGATCACCTCACACCTCAATATCCTCAGGTTTTCCCCAAACATTGACTGCACAAGGCAGATTCAGTGTGTTATGAGAGCCATTTAAATGCATGAGCAGCGGCACAACATTCTAGATAGTCGACATCTCTCTCTCTCCTATAGCCAGCAAAAGTACAGACACCCTTTTTCATTCAAATAACGACACCTAGAATGAGTCTCTTTGATCTTCGTCACAGTTTACTTCACTCTCCCGGGATTCCTCGGATACTGAGGCGCAGCGACTCTGGCACAGACAACACGTTGACACGGCGCTACGCTAATTAGCTAGGGCTTCCTGAAACGAACCATTATTTATGATTCTCTTTAGCTTCTCTAAACGAAAGGCTTCTCTAATTCTGAAGGAGCATCTGGTGAGCTTGGAGTTTAGGACAATCGTTTCGAAGGTACTTCAGGGAAACAGGAGTTGAATTTATTTACGATTTCTCTCCACACACACACAATATGTCACATCTATTATCTTCGTAATTACAGAGGAATGGACTTCATATTTACTTCCCGAATTCTCTTTGCCACAAGAAAAATGTTTTCCTCTAAAACACAAATTCAACACACCACATTTGATCTCCAAATCATGGCAGCGAATGTCTGAAGTATTTTTCACACTCCTCTAAAAGGTGTTGGGGACCACAGGGAAGCTTTAATCTCACCCGACATTCGTATGAAACATTAGGACAGTTTTAGAGGGATTTTAGAGATTCTGAAAGCTGCTGTGTGCAATCTCACTACTCTGTACACATAGTCGGGTACCAGCCAAATCGCCTTGGCGTCTGCTGGACAGTGAAAATGCAAAACTAAGTAAGTGCTGTGGGTGAAGAATGATTTGCTGATTTCTGAAAGTTGGAAGGGGAGAGAAGTAGTAAGCAATTGAAAGAAAGTGGTAAAGCCATTGCATCATGCTGGATGGCAAGTGAAGGATTACAATATAGGATTACAAACACAATATAGGAGAAAAAAGGAATAGCATTGGAGGGCCCATCATGGATTTGGCAAGCTTTTATGCCTCAGGGTCTGAATCGCTTGCTATTATCAATGGAAAAATGAATTCCCAAGTTTATCAGGACACGTTGTAAGAGAATGTAAGGTCATCTGACTGCCTACTGAAGGACAATGACACAAAAAAACAGGCATAAACCAACAACAGAAAGGCTTCAACAGAAGAGTCCTGACCTCATCCTGACTGAGATGCTTTAGCATGACCTCAAGATTGATTTCTATAAGATATTTTAAGAATTTTCTATACTGAAAATTTTGTAAAGAGAAATACTGCAAAATTGACAAGTAGGTTTACAAGTAAATCTAAAGGTTTGTATTTTTTCCACCCTTCACTGTAGAGTGTTCAATAAAGACAAGAATATGTGTTACTTGTAGCAGACTGTGTTTGTCTATTAAATTTAACTCATGCAGAAATCCAGATAAATATGATGCACACACTTTTCCCCTGTAAATGTATGACATCAAGTCTTCATATTATAAAAGCCTTTAATAAAAAAAATATTTAAACCTGAGAGATTGCAAGTTACAAACTCCCATCAAACTAGAGATGCTGAACATCGGAGATTTAAATGGGAATGGCTGCAGTTCAACAAGTCAAGATGGCTGAATTCAGTCCTCTCTTCTGGTCAGTACTGGTGGATGAGCAGTGAACGATGGATGTGTTCACATTAATCAAGCGAACAATGAATAATCTAAAAACTGGCTAGTCATTATGAACAATCAATGAATGTTTCAATGCTGGTGGAGCTCTCATTTTCAGAGGGGTAAAAATACTGCTTTTAAGTCAAAATAATTAACTTGTTTTTCTGCAGTATGCCAATATGATGAATGGACATCTGTCAGGAGCTGCTTGGCAAAGTAACAGCAACACAACAGGTTCTTACTGACGTTCTAGAAGGTTCCCACCAGGAAAGTGAACTATAAAAGAAACACACTGATTATTTAACTGTCGGGCAATCATGAGGGGAACTATTATAACAATGGCTTTGCTGAATGGCAAATTTGCTAGAAAAAACGGTGACCTGCCGACTTATTGTGGTTCAAAAACTGTAAAGTGCAATTACATTAAATTATATGGAAGAAAACAAATTATTAGCCATTCTTAAACGAGTCAAACAAAACACAAAAAATGAGTTTTTAAAGGAATAGTTGATGTTAATTCTAATAATTCATTATTTATTCCTTCATGTTGTTCCAAACCTGTATGACTTTGTTCTGTGTAACACAAAAAAATATATATAAATAAATAAATAATTAAAGAACGTTTAAACTTTTTAATTAATAATTCATGAATTTTTTTGGCAAATGAGGCATGGCCTACACAATTTCTGCATGCCAAATTAGCAGAGTGTTCAACACCAGCTTCAGAAATCTCTATCCAAGCCATAATACACACCAAACGCCTTAGTGAGACCGCCAATCCCTGCATTCTCGTTTAACACGGACAAAAGAGAAGTGCAACGGCACAGAGTCTCACCTCCACACCCCTGCTTTTGTCACTAATCAGGAGCGTGTTCACTCCTGAGTGCTGACTGTCTTGTTAAAGCAGTACCTGCTGGAAACACCTCTCCCACGAGAGCTTCTTTTAAAAAGAGCAGCTTGGATACAAAGAGCCCAATAAATTAAATGGTAAATCACACATCAGAGGAAGAGAAGCGCCACAGCCCTGGGGCAGAAGTGTGTGCAACTGGAGGCGTGAACAAGCTCAAATACACAGATGCACACTAAGAGCACATCAAACAGGTCCCGACAACCTCACATCCAGGGTAAAAACTATCACACATGAAAGACAATGTAAATGTGACACTAGGGAGACCTTAGTCTTAGCGTCAGATGTCTGCTGCCCTTTTACTCAGTCTGATAAATACTGCTTAAATAATGGAAAAGCACTTTATCCACCTGGCAAGCTCTAATCTGATTGGCTGACTTGGCAAGAACTGTAACAGCACAGAATGATTTTTTTTTTTTTTGCCTAAAAAAGTCATGTTAACAAGGTACCGGGCTGATATAACAACTCTTTTGAGGGTGAAATTTGCCAAATTTTGCCAGGTAAGTGGAATCAAATCATTTAAAAGATATTCACAGGAATTTTTTTGGCAGGGGTATTTGAAGATAAACACTCATAAATGGCACGCAAAACATGTTGTTGGTCGTTTTATATATTTAATTAACATAATTAAAATTACTGAAGAATTCTATGTTACATATATCTTCACATCACGGACACCAGGTTGAAAACCCTTGCTCTATTAGGAACGACAGACGCACACCAAGCACACCACCTGCTCTTCAAAAAGAAAATGCAGCAATGCTGAAAATAAAATAAATTGCAATCTTAAAATAAAGACGGACAGGAAATACAAGAATGAGGGAGGTGGGAACTGGCCTGGTTTCTATTTCAGCTGTTGTGAGATTTGCAGTGGCTTCTGGGTATTGTTCTTTCTTAAACTGTGACAGTTTGCGGTTGACTTGAACAATGGGTACAGTCCTAAGTGAAAACACTAAATCAAAAGTGAAGGTCAACAAGGTGGCCATATTGTCACATCTGATATTCTTCTCCGTCAAAAAAAAAAAAACGCCAATGATTAGGCATCCTGTAAGCTCCACTATGTGTTCAACTTAATAATGAAAGGTCAATAATAAGAAACAGGATTAAAGTAAAAGCCATAGTAATAAAGCAGTCAATCTAAGTCTGATGACACAAGGGTCGCTGGAGAGTCGGCAGTCCACTGTGAACAATTTACGGTGCATTCGTCAAATGAAAGACGGCAGAACGACCAGCTGGCACAAAGATTTTCTGCAGGCCGGAACATTTCCTAATTAATCCGAATACACTCAAGGTGAAAAATATGGCTTTAATGATTACACGCTGCCTGTTTATTTAGCACCCAGAATAATTCTCGACAACATACTGAGTGAAAGCCTGAGATGCATCTAAATTTGCCCGGCCGGTGAGCCAGGAGGTGAAAATGCCAAAAATATGCCATTTTGAAGACTGCACAGCCAACATACAGTTTTTCAGATGAACACATACTAAAGCATTGACAAATGCAAACACAAATGCAGCCATTCTGATATTGCTGTCAGAGCTGTAAAAGCTCTGTGTTAAAATGCCAGTACACCAGGGACTGAAGCAACCTCTCCTAACCTCTCTTTGACATCATCTGCACATGCATGCTTTGAGAACTGTGACAAAACATACAAGAATGGCAGAGGGAAAAAAAGAGGGGGTAAAAACACTAAAAAAGCAGTAGACCACCACTATTAAATGAACATTTCATATAAAAATGGGCATAGATTCAAGTCATTTCAAAGCCGTGTGACTTTCTTTCTTCAGTGAAATACAAAAAAAGTCATTCAGCAGAATGCCTGAGCTGCTCTTTGCCATATACAATGTAAGTGGATGGGGACCAAAGTCCAAAAAAGGACCACAAAATTATCATAAAAGCACATGAGTCACATAGACTACTAAGTCTTCTGACTAGAAGACTATTTTGAGTCTTCTGAAGTCTTTGCATGAAGAACAGATGTAAATTTATGGTCATGGTCACAATTCATTTTATTGAAAAAAAAAAAGAAAAAAAAAGGAGCTTAAACATTGTACTACACTGTTAAAAATAAAGGTTACAAAAAGGCGTATTACAGTGATGCCACTGAGTTTCCTAAAGAAGCTTTTATCGAACAGCTCTCACTATTCTTAGCGTAAAAACATATTAATAATCTAATCTTTTTTCATTATAAAGAACTTTTTGTGCAATGGAAAGATTCTGTTGATGTTCAAAGTTCTTCACTGAGTCATCAATGCCAATAAAGAACTTTTTTTAAGAGCATATAACTCGTTTCAAAACAGGTTTTAGGTTTCAAAAGACATGAGGGGGTCATAAATGATGACAGACTTTTCATTTATGTGTGAACTAACCAATTTAAGAAGTTGTTTCTGTCTTCTGAATGACATTTGGGATTTGTGACAAATGGTCCACCAGTGAAAACAAGGTCTTTGTTGAGGTAAAAATTCTTCTTTTCGCTGAGAGCTAATCCGTAGCCAATTCACTCCATTTAGGTCAGGATAAAAGTTATAGTGGGCTCTTAAATCTTTGCCATGGATTTATGTATAAACTAATTAGAATGAGCACAGGCACAGTTATGGGAAGCCTCAACAGTTTCAGATCGCCTCATTTCCTCAGGGTCTATCGATTCCATTCCCCTTTTTATTTCTTTCTTGTGACTATGAGCAGGAAAAAGGATGGCTCCAGAAAATATTTGCCTTAACCGAAAACAGGCTCTCCATTTGATGGTAGGTTTTTAATTCATCATAGCTTGTTTTCATCAGTCGCCAGCTTATAATAAAGGTTGACTTCTCGAAAGCATCACATAATAAAACAAAACAAACAAAAAAAGACCAAGAAAGTTATATTTTAAGAATGCTGCAAGGCAACCATGTTTATTTTTATTAAAAAAATAATAATAATTTCAGACTTGGCGAACCACTAAGCCAAGTGTCCAAAAGTAATCACAACTATTAAACTGGATTTTCAATTAATCCAATTGGCTGTATGGCAATAGCCAGTTAACACCTACTTCAGATGAAATCCGGAGAGCTGTTAGTCAGTTCCAGTAAGAATAGCATTCTTTAAAACTGTAATCTGTCGGAGCCCATCGATCAATGCTAAGCTAGCGTTTGGCTGTGGGTGTTAAGTGGAGGATTACACTGGGGAGCAAACTATTTGTTTAAAGTCAAGGAGCACAGAGGCGTGAGGATGCACACAGACACTACAGAAAGCGACTACAGGATAAGCTGTCCTGATACCGTCTCATAGTGACAGACAGATCTATAAGCACAAATCCAATACAGTTTTGAGGTGTGCTCGATCGACCGCTGCGTTTTGCCAGCAAACATGCCAATGTCTGACACCGGAACAGTGGTCAGAGGACACTTACTCTAGACCATATGTTGGCAAGCTGGCCCTCCCGAAGCTGTACTGCTATTGGCAGAACATCCAATGGCAATGAAGCACAGAAAAGCACTGCACTGATTTAGCAGTTTTTCCAAAGTGCTAATTTGGAGTATTTTGTTCTTGTCTGAGGGGAAACACAAATAGACTGGTTTTTGGACTACACTACACAGAAACTGTTGCAGTAGGATAATAAAAATAACAATTATATTAAAAAAAAAAAAAATCACTAAATCCTGCCAAAGCTTTGGACAGACTGAGAAACAGTAGCATATAAATGCACTTTGGCAGATGTTCTTTGTCCATTATTTCAACTCAGCTAACTTATTTTTAATGAATTGATTTTAATTTCCATTATGTAATATACTTGTTTTCTAAATAATATAAAATGAAACAATTAAAATACATTGGAATGAAGTAAATAAAATAATATAAAAGGATTCTTTTGAGATACATGACAAGCTCACTTTGTTTCATTTTTCAAACCCTCCAGCTACACATACTCACAAAAAAGCAGGAAAAAAATTATTTTCTTGTTTCACAGAAGGTGCATTTCTATAATACTGCAAATAGCAGCGTTCAAAAATGCAGACAGTGACAAAGGAGCTCTCTTTGTCTACTATTTTTTTTTCAAGTCTTCCGAGGCCTGCCATGTTCTTTCTGAAGATGCAAGCTGACTCACAGGTTCTCTCTTTAGTCTCATTTTAGATCGTGAACACAGAATTGCTTAAGTGAATATCATAATTCTTTCATGACGACAGAGCTTGAAGATTCAAACTCAAGTTGCCTGTTACAAAAAATAAATAAATAAATAAATAAAATTTTAGTGTACTAATAATTGCATTCCTTATGAACTGCCATTTTTTCCTTGCATATCAGCCACTACATGGAATCCACTATATAGCAAATTGCAAACAAGCAAACAAGCGAGAGATTGCGGACACAGCAACTGTCAGCGCACAAACAGAACCAAACTTTTTTTTGTTGACACTTTCGAACACGTAGGCTTATTTTGTTGTTGTTACCTAGACTACAGCTGGTTATATTTATTTTTTAGGCCTGTGGAAAAAATATATATTAAGCTACAGTACATAGCACAAAGCAAACTGCAGAAATTGCAGCCTACAAATTAAATTTGTAGGCTGGATTTAAGGATAAAATATTAACACTTCAGGGGGTTTCAGTTTGAGATCCCTCATATAAGATAATACATGAAATACTATTTTATATTATTTCTCAACGTGTTTTGCTCGACAATGTTCTATGTCTAAATTCTGTGGTTAAAAAAAATAGTACTGTGCATAGGGACTAACACAAAACGGGTAAAGAATAAAAAACAGCAACAACGTTCCTGAATATTGAATCGTAGTTCTCATTTTTGAAAAGTGGTCCGTCATTTCATTTCTGCTGTACAGAAGCTAAAACATTATCTATCACTTCACTCAACCAGATGCAAAAAACACAGCAGACTATTTGACAAAACCAATGCCATCAGGAGAAAACGGTGTTTCAAATCACAGCGTGTCTGAAGCCGTGAACAAAATAACACAATGATCATGAACAAACATGAATAAATATTGACTTCCATCACAACATTACGGTGGTCACAGCAAAAAAAGATGCATGTTTGAATGTCCTGATCTCATTCCCTCTCCCATCCTGCCTTCAGTAAATGTGTCTTTGGCTGCTTCGTTCTCAAATTTGCTGCTCTTAATGACTGAAATCAATTGCAGAAAATGCTGAAACTGAACAACTGTATTCCTGTATCAGCTTTTATTGATTCAGATACACACATTTTCACGAAATCCTGCTAAAGCTTTGGACAGACTGAGAAACGGTCACATAAACTGCACTTTGGCAGATGTTTCTTGTCCATTATTTCAACTCAGCTAACTTATTTGTTTTTAATTAATCAATTTATATATATATATATATATATATATATATATATATATGTGTGTGTGTGTGTGTGTGTGTGTGTGTGTGTGTGTGTGTGCGCGTGTGTGTGTGTGTGTAATTTTAATATCCATTATGCGTTATACTTGCTTACTTGATGTAGTGTATTAAATTATTATTTATTTATTTTTCACTTCAAGAAACAATAGGAGCACAAAAAATTATGGCTTAGAAGTGCATGTGAGAATTAAGAATTAAGAATTAAGAATGACTTCAAGTTAAAAGGTTAAAAGGCAAAAAAATAAAAGTAGTTTTTATTATTATCATTTAAAAATAAAATAATAATAATGAAAAAATATAACAATATATCATAAATGTAAATAATCTATTTACTATTTATATTTCTTATTTGTTTTTAATTGATCAACATTATTTTCCATTAAGAATTATACTTGTCTGCTTACTGATGTAAAATATTATCATTTTTTCCTCAATTCGAGCTCCTGTTTCATTATATATCATTATATAATGAGGACAAAAGACAAAGAAAAACTGAATAAATAAAGAAAAATTAAATAAGAAACTGCAATAAGCTGGATAAGATAAACTAAAAATTAAAAAATAAATAAAAGAATGAGCTGAATAATTCAAACAAAAGATCTAAAAACCATTGAGGCTATATGGAAGAAGTTGCTGATGGAAGCAGAGAAAGACTCTGCTGGGCTTTGCTGCAAAGTGCCACCTGGCTGCACAGATGACTGTCCACATTTCCTGTTTCAAACTTGGCTTTTTCTGAGAGAGACCTGCCAAGCAGCATTTAGCGTGACGAAAGGTTGTAGCTAAACATCAAACAATTAGCAAGGTCTTATTTCCACTTTAAAGCACTCCTGTCTGTCACACTAAATCTATCATTCCAAGCCCTGCGACAGCAGTGAAGATCAAGGCTATTTTATTTCCTCTCACGTTTTTCTGTGATCTTATGGCACAATCACGTTCTCCAACAAACAAGAGATGAAATACTATAAATACGAGCTCTGCCAGAAGCACTCTATGCTATCTCTAGAAGAAACAGAAAACTCTCATTGAACAAACAGGGCTGCAGTCATGGCTGGCTGTGATGGAACGAGACGGCTGTTGGTTCAACGCGGTGAAAATGTATGACTACCCTGGCCTCTGCAGAGTTCTCAGTAAAATGCAGCTATTTGCAGTTATTAAATGCATCTATAGACATTGTAGCACGTCCTTGGTTTGGTAAAAGCTAGGGAACATGACCTGATGCATGCTGAATTGGCTAGATTTTATTTTTGTTGCCATAGCAATCAGTAAAGCGCCAAAGGCTGTATATCTGGGTGGTGGGAGCTGCAAACACAATGGGAGCTCTGTGCATTCTGATCGTGTCTCTCAGCTGTGTTGTTTTCTCACCTGCGGAAAGATCTAGAAAGGAATTAGGGGTGCACAGAACTTGTTTATATTTTGCAGCACATACTTATTTTCAAAATTGACTAGTCAGTGGAATGCCTGAACTAATAAGTTTTCAAGAAGCTTTATAATTATTACACGGTTCCAGTTCACATAATGCAGATGCAACACATTTGAAAAGGGGGGTTTTGAAAAAAATAAAATAAATAAATAAATATTTATAAAAAGCTGGATGGAATATATCAGAAAAGAAACAGAATGCAGTTAAAAGCATTAATAAAGTTAAAAAAGGTGCAACACAAGAAAGGTAATAAAATAAAACTACCTTTAATTATAATTTAAAAATAAAATAATAATAATAATAATAATAATAATAATAATAATAATAATAATATTATATCATAATAGTAAATAATCTATTGACTATTTAAATAGCTTATTTGTTTTTAATTAATTAACATTAAGTATTATGCTACTATTATGCTAAATTATTAAATGTTTTTCCCCTCAATTCAAGCTCATGTTTAGTTATATATTAATGAGGAAAAAAGAATAAAAATAAAATTAACTAAAATTAAATAAAAAATTAAATAAGAATTTGAATAAGCTGGATAAGATAAACAAAACAAACAAACAAACAAAAAAACCCCCCTCAAATAATACAAAAATAAATAAAATAAATAAATAAATAAATAAATAAAACAATTGTTTCAGTTCACATAATCCTGATGCGACACATTTGAAAAGGGAGTTTTGAAAACACGTTCTTGTGTTAAAAAACGGTATACAAAATAAAAGTTTAGATTAATACAGTTATAAAATATGTAAAATATTTTATTTGAAATATATAAAATATTTGAAATATTAAATACAATTTTTAAATGTATTTGATTATATACAATGAATTTAATTAAATACATTTTATTAATTGAGATAATGAATATAAAAGAAATGTAATTATAAATATTTGTTGGAGCCTATTTATTACTGTAATGACAATCTGTTAACTGTTAACAACCATAGCTACTTAAAAACTATTATATTAACAGAATTTGCATAGTTTTTCCAAACAAAAGCTAACTTAAAACAAGCATTTTCGATTTTCAACCCAGTGTGCCTAGAATTTTGTTTCAGCTTTTCACTTTGGTGCAATCACTACTTCTAAAAAAGGCAAAGGAAGCAAAGATCAATGCTGGCAATCGGCTCCATCAGAGATTACAGCTGGCATTAAGCTTAAATTGACTGAAATCATTACCACTACTGAGTCACTGGAAAAATATGGAAAAAGATAATGACGAGGCAATGCGAAGGATGATACAGCAGTCATGAGCGATGACCGATCGCACCGATTTGCATTGAAGACGCAGCAAAAATCCTTGGAGCCATAAAGTGGGTTCAACAGAGTCCAGTCAGCAGATAAAGGCAGGATGCATCCATATTTACAGGCCAGCAAATAAGCATGCATAAACATAAATCAGGCCTTTAGGAGAACAACAATAAAATAAACACAACATGGCTCTTGGACTTCAAGCATTTAGACAGGAACAACATTATAACATGTCCGAACAAGAGCGATGCAAAGTTCCCAGCGACAAACAATTTATGTATTCACACACAACGTGAAACTATTGCATAAGATAAGTCACAATCACAGCCAATCAGAAGATACTTCAAGTTTAACGTACAGTTGTGAGAAGCAGATTTCACAATGAGCTGGGCTACCGAAAATAAAAATCAAGCGATCAACAAATATTTTACTAAACAGGGCAAATTAGTGAATGTTCAAACGACAAAAAAAAAATCTGAACAAGTACATAAAAAATGATTCAGACTAAGATACCTCAACAAAATTCTGATTTTAATCAGAATTAGAATTCTTACAAAATAAAAATGATATTTTAAATGGTTTTATGTCCTGACTAGACTGCAAAAAATCTACACAGATTCAAACAGATTTGGGCAAAAAACCCTGATTTTTGAATAATTTCAAAATATCCTGTCAGACGTCATGGACAGAGCTAGTTAGGACAAAAACGATTTGGATGCAAGAGAAAGTTTTTAGTGCACATCACTTTTTTTTGCGTCTTGCCTGGGT
This sequence comes from Spinibarbus caldwelli, assembly GCA_039654775.1. Taxonomy (NCBI): domain Eukaryota; kingdom Metazoa; phylum Chordata; class Actinopteri; order Cypriniformes; family Cyprinidae; genus Spinibarbus; species Spinibarbus caldwelli. The sequence goes on from CM077259.1 coordinate 8,602,052, forward strand.
AGCCAAACTATCTTTGTTTCTTTCCTGAGGGTGAATGACAGAACCGCCGTAAGCTACTGGAAGGTACATCTTAAATCAAGCCTTGGGTAAAGTAATGTAATAAGTTGGAAACTAAATAAGGCGTCCCGCGCAAGAAATTGGGTATCCAAGAATAAGAAGCAGAAGGGACATTCATAATGGATTAGTTGGTTGGGAACGTGCAAGTAGTATTGTGTATACGTGACTGAGAGACTCCGGTAAAAGCCCAGAGGAAGCAGTCCTGCGTCCACCAGCTGCTTCTTCTGATTTCACGGTTCATTGGCCTCATTAATGTGGAGCTGAACCGCACGCCTGTGGAGACAAACGGCGAGATTAGTCTTTGCCACTCTCCTACTCCTACTCTCTCTCGTTTTTCCTAATGGCGTCTCTCACTCTCACACTTCTGCCTTTCTTGTTCTCCCTCTGTGGACACCATGGTGCAAACTTTCTGGAGGAGAAACTGTGTTTGCAGCCTGCGGAGAAGATCAGGGGAAATATGAGCTGCACATAGGCAGCGTTGGCCATTATAATGAGAGTTGGAGAAAGATCATGGTTATGCTCTCAAAAACACCTGCTGAGAAACCATTCTAAGCAGACACCATACACAATATTCAGCCATAGTGAAAAACAGAGATCCTTTAAAACTCAACTCTGTCCTTAAAGGAATGGGTGTCTCTACAAACGCATAAGACTTTCTTTTGTGGAACATAAAAAAGGAGATATTTAAAAAAATGTTCATGTTGCTTATAGTATAAATAGTGGCTAGGTAGCTATCAAGATCCAAATATAGTACCATAAAAGTATCATAAACAGTGGTCCATACAATTTGTGTGACCCTAAGAAGCCAGTTTTCACTGAAAATCATGTTTTATGGTGCTGTTATGCTTTTGGAGCTGTAACATTGTTCAAAAAATCTTTTTGTGTTGCAAAGAAAAAAGGAAGTCATACCAGTTGATGGCAAATTTTAATTTTAGGTGAACTTTACATTTATAAACTTGAAAGTGAGGTATGTCTGACCACAGCATGTGTCAATGCTTCAGTTTAAAAATTTGGGGTCTGTAAGATTTTTTAAAAATATTTTTGAAAGATGTCTCTTATGCTCATCAAAGCTGCATTTATTTAATCAAAAATTCAGTAAAAAAATAATATTGTGAAATAGACAATTTATATGTATATTTTGTAGAAACCATGACCATTTTTTTCAGGATTTATTGATGAACAGAAAGTTTCAAACAACAGCATTTAATGGAATAAAATGCTGAATAAAAGTATTAATTTATTGTATTTATTTTTATTTATGAATTAATTTATATAAAAAAAAATCTTACTGTGCCCAAACGTTTGAACGGTAGTGTACATAACTGGTGAAGTAAAAGAGGACATTCTGACACATTCAGTCGAAGCGTCGATGGATTTAGAAAACATCAGGGTTGTTTCAAAGGCTATAAACGCTGACACAAGATAAACAAATCCAAATAAACTCACAAGTACAGACATTTTTCCTAGGAGACAGCAGCTTTGTCAGCACAACTAATTAGGAACAACTCCTCTTGCAAGTCCATAAAAATACAACTGGGATAGAATTAACAGCGTCTATACGTTCTCAATTCGTCTCATCTAGTCTGTCAGCACACTAAGTCACATTTGACCCCCAGAGATTGCTGAAAAACAGTTGTCAGGAATCATTTTGCAGTAATGAGCATTTCCCCAAGATTCTTGATGGATCGATAAAATATGTTGCTTTTCTTTACAGGGGGACTTGACTAAACAAACCACAAGGAAACCAGAGCAGCGCTATCGAGTAGGAATCCTGACATGATGTTGACCGATGAAATAAAAAAAACACTAAAATTGACACCCGTGACGGCACAGTGCATGATTCTGAAGTGCAGAGCAAAAACTGAATTTTTTGTCAGGGCGAGCATCTCAAGCAATGCAATGAAAGCAAAAATGAAAAGTGGGTGGCTCTTTGCAAACGTAAGCACTATAGTAGCAAAAAATGGTTCATTTCAAGTCAAAGTTCAATGTCAATATGGCGGATAAAGTATATAATATGCATCTGAACATATTTCAATTCAGTTCATACTAGTATTAGGAATTCAGAGGAAGTGTAGGTATATGTGGTGGTAGAAGGACAATGCTGGAAAACACACACACACACACACACACACACAAACAAACAAACAAACAAAAACAAACAAACAAAACAAACCTCAGGTGCAGCAGCAGTTTCCTCAGTACGCTTGACCTCAGCCTCTGGCCCTCGCAGAGTCTGCAGGAAGAGGGCAGCTTTCCTCTTGCGCTCAGCCTGAAGCTGCCTCTCTTTGGACTCTTTGGAGGCCTGGGCCAGTTTCTCTCTCGCCGCGGCTGCTAACCGGTCCTCCAGCTTCTGTTTGGCTGGAAGAGAAAAGGGAAGAAAGGTCAGACACACACACACATTTGTCCTGATACACACCATATGCTCTGACAACTAAAAGCATGGGAGCTTGCGTGTATAAGTGCATTGTGTTTCTGCTACTAAGCAAATGTAAAATGTTTCTAGATGAGGCTACTCGTGACTTACCTGGTTTTGAAAGCCAGCGCGCCTCATAAAAACTGCATGGAGCTTAAAAAGCTACAAGATAACAATGCATCGCATTTTAATGTGGCGCATCTACCGTGATAGAATTATCCTTTCTGACAGTAATTCTCTGCTTAGGTGTTAAATGTTGCCTGGCTGTGGATTGTATAAAGGTCGACGGTGTCTCAGTTTAGGCAACATACTCATGTATAATTTTTCAGGTTTTGTTCGTGGGAACAGTGACAACAAAAGGAAAACAGGGGAAAAAAACAAGTCATTATATTATACAAGAACAAGAAGAGGGCCATCTCAGTGTCTGTACTAAAAATAGGCTCCCTGCCATGGACAATCACATATAACTCGGGAACAAACGCAACTGGAGAGAGAACAGAGGCTTCTCCTTCATTACGTCACTGAGTGAGATAACACTGTGTGTAACAGTGACAAAGAAAGATGAGTTGGGAAAGAAACTCATGAGTTTGAGATGTCCCTTAATCAGCAAAGCTCCTTCCCACAAGTATTTCTACAGTCACAAGTTATTTGCACCACCTTGAAACAAAAACAATCTTGAAGCCTTGCCGTCCTGTTATGATTTAACCTAATCCTCTGTTAGTGCAAAGCATTGTGCCTTCGCCTTAATGAGAGTGCTGTGTTCCTGGAAAGGAAAAGAAAGGAAAGTATTGTACATATTACTTGTACAATATTATAATATATGTCTTTAACTAAACCATGGAGAATCAGATCAGTCCAACTTATGAGCGACCAGCTAATCTATTAAAAAAAGACCAAAATATGGTTCGTTCACAATTAAAATATATACAAATAATAAATAAAAACTTTAAAGTTTAAGTTGAAGTATTACTAAAACTAAAGCTATATGGCTAATATATATATATATACAGTGGGTACGGAAAGTATTCAGACCCCCTTCACTTTTTTCAATTTTGTTATGTTGCAGTCTGATACTACAATTGTTTAAATTCTTTTTTTTTCTCATTACTCTACACTCTGTCCTTTATAATGACAAAGTGAAAACAGAATTTTAGAAATGTTTGTAAATTTATTAAAAAGAAAAAACTGAAATATCACATTTACATAAGTATTCAGACCCTTTACTCAGTACTTAGTTGAAGCACCTTTGGCAGCAATTACAGCCTCGAGTCTTTTTGGGTATGACGCAACAAGCTTTGCACAACTGGATTGGGGGAATTTCTGCCATTCTTCTTTGGAAATCCTCTCAAGTTCGGTCAGGTTGGATGGGGACCGTCTGTTGACAGCCTTTTTCAGGTCTCTCCAGAGATGTTCGATAGGGTTCAAGTCAGGGCTCTGGCTGGGTCACTCTAGGACATTCACAGAGTTGTCCCTAAGCCACTCCTGTGTTGCCTTGGCTGTGTGCTTAGGGTCATTGTCATGTTAGAAGGTGAACCTTCGGCCCAGTCTGAGGTTTTGAATGCCCTGGACTGGGTTTTCATTAAGGCTATCTCAATATTTTGGTGCATTGAGCTTTTCTTCTACTCTGATGAGTTCCTCAGTCCCTGCCGCTGAAAAACAGCCCAACAGCATGAGGCTGCTACCACCACACTTTACTTTTGGGATGGTACTCTGCAGGTGATGAGAAGAGCCAGTTTCCTTCAAACATGATGCTTGGAATTGAGGTTCATCAGACCAGGTAATCTTGTTTCTCAGAGTCTGAGGGTCCTTTAGGTGCTTTATTGCAAATTCCAAGTGTGTTTTCATGTGTCTTCACTGAGGAGAGGATTGAGTTTGGCCACACTGCCATAAAGCCCAGATCGGTGGAGTGTTGCAGTGATGTTTGTCCTTCTGTAGGTTTCTCCCATCTGCATATATGATCATGGAGCTCAACTAGAGTGACCACCAGGTTCTTGGTCACCAGTCTAGACAAGCCCCTTCTCCATCAATTGCTCAGTTTGGCTGGGGACCAGCTCTTGGAAGAGTCCTGGTTGTGCCAAACTTCTTCCATTTGAGAATTATGGAAGCCACTGTGCTCTTGGGAACCTTCAGTGCAGCAGAATTTTTTTTGTAGCCTTCCTCAGATCTGTGCCTCAATACAATCCTGTGTCTGAGCTCTGCAGGCAGTTCCTTTGACCTCGTGGCTTGGTTTTCGCTCTGATATGCATTATCAGCTGTGAGGCCTTTTACAGAGAGGTGTGTGCCTTTCCAAATCATGTCCAATCAATTTAATTTACCATAGGCGGACTCCAATCAAGGTGTAGAAACATCTCTGCAATGATCAAGAGACATGGGAGGCACCTGAGCGAAATTTCAAGTGTTGTTGCAAAGGGTCTGAATACTTATGTAAATGTGATATTTCAGTTTTTTCTTTTTAATAAATTTACAGACATTTCTAAAATTCTGTTTTCACTTCATCATTATGAGGTACAGAGTGTAGATTAATGAGAAAAAAAATTAATTTAAACAATTGTAGTATCAGGTTGCAACATAACAAAATTGAAAAAAGTGAAGGGGGTCTGAATACTTTCCGTACCCACTGTATATATATATATATATATATATATATATATATATATATAAATAAAACAAATACAATTGACGAAAGCAGATAAACTAAAATTCAAATGTAAAATTCTAAAAAGAAGAGATAAAGTATTAATAAATATAATAGTAGTTTAGAAATAATGGTACTAAAATAACAATGATTCACTGAACAACACTCACTCATTCACTATATATATGTGTGTGTGTGTGTTTGTGTATATATATATATATATATATATATATATATATATATATATATATGTAAGAGCCATTTCTGTGACCCTGGACCACAAAACCAATCATAAGGGTCCATTTTTTTTTAATTCAGATTCATACACCATCTGAAAGATGAACAAATAAGCTTTCTATTGATGTATGGTTTGTTAGGATAGGACAATATTTGTCCGAGATACAACTATATGAAAATCTGAAATCTGAGGGTGCAAAAAAAATCAAAATACTGAGAAAATCGCCTTTAAAGTTGTCTTTAAATGAAGTTCTTAGCAATGCATATTACTAATCAAAAATTAAGTTTTGATATATTTACGGTAGGAAATTTACAAAATATCTTAATGGAACATGATCTTTACTTAATATCCTAATGATTTTTAGCATTAAAAAAAATCTATAATTTTGACCCATACAATGTATTTTTGGCTATTGCTACAAATATACCCATGCTACTTAAGACTGTTTTTGTGGTCCAGGGCCACATATAGTCATTACAAGAATTTGATTAGTTTAAAATGCATTGAAGTTGCAAACAAATCAAGTCATATGTAATTCATGTTTTTATATTATTGGTTATTTTTGTCTTTTCAAAGTGCCTGTGTGCATCCCTAAAAAAAAGGACTGCAGTAACATTATACATGTGTGACAAGCCTTTTCAATGTAACCCACAACACTAAAAGCAATGACTCTAGTAATTTTCAGCATTTTCCTGCAAATTTCCCCTTCTCTCACATAATTTCTCATCTGCACACTTCAGAAGTCAATCTGCAATTGAGGCAGCAAATAACATTTTGACAAAATCCAATAAGGCTACCTTTTGAGGTTTAATTCTGAAACTACAATTTGCAATATAAACAGGTAAACTCTGGTAAATACACAAGGAGTGTAAATACTTTGCTTCTCTGCTTTCGCAACCACAAGAAACAGCAGAGAGTTGACCCAATAAAACTCTCACTCATAATCATGCAAACTTACACCATTTAGTAAATAAACCAAAGGCAATATATGGACACATGTAAACAGACTGAGTGTTTGCCGAATCGTGCATTTGTGATTCTTTAACAGCTCATCAATACAGATTATGTTCTTCCGGATGGGTCGATAGTCATGCAGTCTAAGCTAGTTTGCCACTGAGTGAGGCCTTCTTTGCTGCAGTGCCATTTATTTCACTTCCTCATGCAGTAAACGTCCTCTAGGCATCTGGTCTTATTACTGTAATTACCCCTGCATTCCAGGAGCATTACTGCTCAGCGCTCGGCTGCAGTGTCTGCCGTGTGCAGTCCAGTGTTAGTGATGAGATTTAAATAAATACATTTTTAATGGGGAACAAGAAAACCAATGCAAAGCCTGCATGTTATGACAAAAGGTGCATCTCTTGCTAAAAGAATAATTCACCCAAAGTGAACATGTGTCATCATTTTCTCACCCTTGTGTCATTCCAAACTCTATGACTTTCTGTCTTCCATGGAAAATGAAATATTGAACAATATCCTGGCTCAAACCTTTTCCATATAATGAAAGTAAATGAGGACTGGGGCTGTCAAGCTCAAGCATTCCAAAAAAAGTACCATAAAAGAAGTCCATACAATATCTGTATACTTGTACACTTAGTCTCCTCCCTAGCTGTCATGTCACAATGTCAAATCATATAAATCAGACATGATGTTTTACATCTAAAAACTTATTTTTTAATAGACGCCGATGGCAAAAGGCAAGATTTTAGATGAATTTGAATCTCACAAAATTAGACCATCATATTAAATTATATGACTTCAGACGTGCTTTTCAGTCATTTTGGAGATGGATTCCTACTGACCTTCATTATACTGAAATAAGCGGCCAGTTCATCTATTTTTTTTTGTTTTTAAATATCCTTTAAGGCCCCGATATACTTCAAACGAAATCGAAAAACGAACTGATATGTCATTTCGAACAAAATCAGGCCGAACGAAGTTTGTTTTTTAAGTTCGTTTTGGCAGTTTGATACAGCTCACCAAAGCAAAGTTTCTGGGGGAGTTCGTTTTGGCTCCTAAACACCTTTGAGCTACCATTGGTCGGTGGCGATTACGCAATCGGTGGGTGTGTTCTGAAACTCCGGCTTCTTTGACGCGCAATTTTTTTTTTCCCCGGTACGTTTCTCATTCAACAAAGGTCAGGCAGGAGAACATCTCCTCCAAGTCACTAGCAACATAAATACACTGTGTTGAATAACTGAACTGCCACAAATATATCCGCGCCTGTACGATCACTCGCGGGGAGAATTTAAAGATTCAGAGAAAGCATTTAATTCCTAGAAAGAAATCGCAACGAAGCTTGGTGTCGACGACCAGGAGTTATGCAAAAAGCGATGTAGAGAAACATCAGATGCAAGTTTTCCAAAGCCATGAAAAGAATGAAAGGAAAGAGTAAAGATATAAGGTAGCAAGTACCAAATACATGTGTTTCAAATAAATGTTACACCATACTGCTACTGCTGCTGTTGTTGTTCTTTCAATAAGCGAATTTAAAAGGCAAACAATAAATTAAATGCCAAAAGAACATACAATAATAAACCTTTGTTTTTAATCAAATCGTGACACCACATAAAATATAAAAACGTGTAATTTATCCAGTTTAATAAAAGACCTAGATATCGTTGTTGTGTTTAGGGCATACGCGCAAGCGTCGCGACACATGTTTACATTAATCTACACCCCGCCTCCAGCAGCACGGGGGTGTTGGAATGTTCAAAAACAGTATACCGTCGCTCAGCCTTTTAGAACTTCTTTTTGCCCCCAAACGAAGAACGAAAATGAACTTCATCTGAAGTATATAGGGGCCTTTAGTGTTACAAGAGAGAAAGTCAGTCATATGAGTTTGAAACTATTCAAAATATACTAATGTATCATTATAGCAAAAAGTTTAGGGTTTCTTAAGAAATTAATTTATATTAATATTGATATTGAATAAATTATATTTTTTAATCAGTGTCTTTAAAAGGATAATTTTTTGGTCCCTATTTTACTTCCATATAAGTCAATGATGACAAATGTCTTTGAAACAAAAAAGCATGTTGAATTGCACTAACTGAAAAAAATAATGCATTGTATTAACAGTATTTGAATTTTAATGCCTTGTATTTTCAGGGCTTGCATTTTTGGGGGCTGAAATTTAACAATTGTTTATTTATGCTGTGAATATTTCAATTCAAAATATTTCACACACATTTTCATAACTAAAAATTCAATAATTCATATTCACCTTCCAGAATTCACTTCCAAAATATTCAATCCGTTTAAAAATACGATGTATAATATTCGACAGGCAATTTTCAGTCCATTTTAAGTCAATTTACAAATTTGCTTCCACAAATTCAGTGGTTAAAATTTGGCAGAAAATTCAATATTATACATCCGGGACCCGCAGGAATAGCAGTCGAGTACCGACACATGATCCAGCTGCTGTTTAATCGCTCACCAGCAGGTGGCGCAAGCGGCTGTTGATGAAGAACAAAACAACCGGTAGCGCAAGTCATTCATTCACAAAAACTGATTTGCAGAAATGGAGCAAACGGTAAGTAGAAGTTATGATTATCCGGGCCAGTATGTATATGAGGAAAAGCTGATTGTGTGTACGTTTAATTTAACATTTTCGCTGTAACTCGTTTCTCCGTATAGCAGCTTTCTCTACCGCAAAGGAGGTTATAATGCTGTTTTACTAGACTGCTATTCCTGCGGGTCACGGATGTGCAATGCAGAATTTTCTGTCGAATTTGAACTGCTGAATTTGTGATTTTGTAAAGTGACATAAAATGGACTGAAAATTGCCTGTCGAATATTATACATCGTATTTTTAAACGGATTGAATATTTCGGAAGTGAATTCTGGAAGGTGAATATGAATGATTGAATTTTTAGTTATGAAAATGTGTGTGAAATATTTTGAATTGAAATATTCACAGCTTAAATAACTATGTTAAATTTCAGCCCCCGAAAATGCAAGCCCTCAAAATACAAGGCATTAAAATGCAAGCACTGTTAATACAATTCGGCTTCGAGTCTCAGGTCCGGCAGGGATTGTAGGTGGGGGGAGTGAATGTCCAGCGCTCTCTCCACCTTCAATACCACAACTGAGGTGCCCTTGAGCAAGACACCGAACCCCCAACTGCTCCCCGGGCGCCGCAGCATAAATGGCTGCCCACTGCTCCAGGTGTGTGTTCACAGTGTGTGTGTGTGTGTGTGTGTTTGTTCACTACTCGCTCTGTGTGTGCACTTGGATGGGTTAAATGCAGAGCACAAATTCCGAGTATGGGACACCATACTTGGCCACACATCCTTTCCTTTCCTTTCTTTTCCTTTCCTTTCCTTTCCTTTCTTTTTTCAGTTAGTGCAATTCAACATTTGTCATTATTTTACTTCCATAGACTTCCATACTATTTTTTTCCCCAATACCATGGAAGTCAATGGAGACATTCTTCAAAATATCTTCCTTTGTGTTTAACAGAAGAAAAAAATAATCATACAGGGTTGGAACAACTTGAGGGTGAGTGAACAATAAAAGAATTTTAAATTTTTGGGTGAATTATTCTTTCTATTACATAAAAACGGTTCTTTTAAACTTTTCATTCATCAAAAAATGATAGAAAAAAGTCACGGTTTCCAAAACAATCAAGAAATGCTTCTTGAACAGCAAATCAGCATATTAGAATAATACCTGAAGGATCATGTGACAATGAAGACTGGAGTAATGATGCTGAAAATTCAGCTTTGTCATCACAGGAATAAATTACATTTTAAAATGTATTAAAATTAAAATGGTAGTTTAGTTGGACCAAAAATTTCCTGTTTTTAGGCAAAAACACATTTACAATCTCTCACACACATCTGCAGATCTCAATTCCAGTGTAGACGCTGTCGGTATCTTTGATTGAGAGGTGTCCTTCTCGTTTTTATCCGTGTGAAACACTCCCGCTTAATTACAGGGGACAGTTACTGCCGCTGTAGAGCGTGGTCCATATGGACAGATCTATTACATTAGATCCCTGGCCCTCGTCGGAGTAATTTAATGTGCTGCCAGTCATTGTGATGTGACAGAGATCAGATCAGCCCACTATTTTAAGTCTCTTGAGGGTCAAAAGAACAATGAAGAAGTCTTAGAAGTGCAGAAAAATCCGGTAACTCTTGGCCTAATGCGATCATGATAAACTACAGTTTGTTTCTCAATATTTCTTATCTTGTTACAGTAAAAGATGTCTGGCTTCTAAGCTTCTGGCCAGTGAGAAATTACGTTTGGGCTGCAAAAATTACGGTGAGGGAAATCAGCATGAGTTATTTTTGTAATACTCCACAATCTGACTCATCTCTTCTGTTTGAACAATTTTTCAGAACATTTACAAAAGAACAGCCTTGAAAACAGCAGACAAGGAATTATTTCAATTATGATACACTTACAAAACTTAACTTCTGAACTCTACAGACAGTGATTCAAGTCTAAAACATGCAAATACACTTGGCATTTAAAAAGTTGGACAATGGTCCAGAAAAGAGGCTAGTGGTTTTAAAGGGACGGTTCAAAAATTATGTTCTTCCAAACCCATTTGACTTCTTCATTTTGAGAAATATTCTGGCCACTCTTTTCCATATAATGAAAGTGAGTGGAGACATTGAAGCTCAAAAATATTCTAAAGAGTGCCATTAAATTTAAATAATTTTTCTTTCCTTTTTTCTTTACTTACTTATTCTTTCCTGTCTTTATTCCTTTTTTCCTGCCATTCATTCTCATTCTTCATTTTTCCCCTCTTACTGGCCTTAACTTCATCCTATCTAAATTTATAAATTTTAATTATAATAAACAAACAAAAATATATTATAAAAATAGAGTGAGAAAAAATAAATGCATTAAACTATACATTTACAATTATAGCAAATGAATAAATCATATAAATGAAAAACTTCAAATAATGAATAAAACATAAATATAACAAATACATTACATTATAAATTAAAATGCCCCATCGGGACAAGACCACGGGAATCAGATAAGCCCTTTACACAATCTGACATGGCTGCGATTGGAATTGAACTGCGGGTTTCGTCTGGCCAGAGGAGAACTGGCCCCCTAAGTGCTTTGACACAATCTGTATTGTTAAAAGTGCTATATAAATAAAGGTGACTTGACTTGACTATCTCAGTGGTCTTCACTGTTTTTGTTCATGAGCCGCACCTATAGGACAAATAGGGGTGGGAATCTTCAGGCACTTCCCGATCCGATCCGATCCGATTCCGATTCTGGGAGTCACAATTCGATTCCAAAACTATTCTTGATCTACATTTTTTCCCCAATTAATTCTTCTGCTGTGCAAATACATCTTTACAACTTTACATTTTAACCAAAATTGCAGTTTTTATGATTTTTGTTTATAGTTGGAATCTCTGTATGTCAGTACTGCCATCTTAAAAATAGGGGTATGAATCTTCACTGGTTTCACGATTCAATTCAATTACGATTTTCAGTATCAACTCAATATCACGATGCGTCACATTCTCAGTTTTCAATATTACTGCACACGGCTACATTTTCATATACATTTTATATCAAATTATTTTTTGTGCAAAATTTACTTTATTTTTTTATTATATAAGCAGGCTACTTTTTAAAAAAATTACTTATTTAAAATAAGTGTTCTTTAAGTATCCGAAAGTTTACAGGCAATATGGGTTTTTCTTTTTTCCTCAGCATTATTGCCGTTTAATTATTATTGATGAGATCATAGACAGTGACAGCTTTAACAGGCTGCATTCACACTAATGCACTGATCTATTTCGATATAAGAGATGTTTTGTCCTGCTCTGAAAACATAACTGACTGTGTTCTTCCCGCATTTAATTTCTCCTTCCTTTTATTCTTCCTATCTTCACTTATTAATTTCTTCTATCTTCCTTCCATCCTACCTACCTTACTTCTCTCTTCCTGTCCTTTGTTCATCCCTCCTTCCTTCCTTCTGCAGATTTAAACCTTAGTTAATTTGTCATTTAAATCTACTATATGACTTCAGATTTTAGCACAATTCAAATTCCAGAGTTTGGATCAACAAGCGGGGGAGTAAATGCTGACAAAGTTTGTTTTTGAGTAAAATAATTCTTTAGTCAAGATTTGACGTACCTTGTTTGGCCTCTAGCTCTTCCTGGGACAGTATCGGTTTCTTCTCCTCAGTCATTGGAGGCTGAGGAGCCTCTCTGGTGGCTGCTTCGACCAATCCTATCGCCAGCTCTGCTCCCTCTTGCACCTCCCCCTTCATCCCATCCTCATCTGAGTCGTCGTCCAGTCGCACACGGTTCTTCTCCAGAGGCAGAAGGTCATTTTCTTTTGACTTTATTGCGAAGCAGATGGGCGCAAAGGACACTGGGAAGTGGACGATAACAGACTTGTATCTAGAAACTGTCATTAACCTTCCTCACTTAGCACAAATCTGCTGCATACTGTCATTACGGTCAAAGATGTGATTATTACAGTCAAGCCCAATAGCTCATCTATATTTACATCAACGGAGACACAGGGGTCAGCGCGCCATTTTTAAACAGCCTGAGCACAACAACAGCAATTAACGGAAGGAGAGACATGGGATGTTGCCATTATGTGGGAGCATGAGGACATTCTGAAATGTCAGTATGGCTGACAAGGATGTTCTGAGGTCAGGTGGTGGGGGGCTCGATCATGGAGCGCAGAGCTGTCTTACCTTTAATGAGCTTGCCCTCGTTCTGCTGCTTGTCAGAAGAGCAGTTCGCTGTGCTGTCCCCCCCACTGTTGTAAAGCAGCGAACCCTGTGAGGCCAGGACGGCAGGAACAGAGAGAGACAGGGAAGAGAGACACAAAGTTACTTTCCTTTGCAGACACAGGTTAAGGATAAAAATCCTGAGCTCTCAGTTTTCAAACAAAGGCCCTCTCAAGAGCTTGACAGTATTTTTAAGGACTTTCTTTGTACCGAATTTGTGGTTATTCTGAGCCAGTAATTCCTCTATACTGTTCACAGGTGAAGAAGAGGAGGCACAGAGGGAAATGGAAGGAGTTCAGACTACAGGAAGAGCCTGAGAGAGAATCCATTTCATCCATTAAAGGCTACATGTGTAATATTTTGATGTTAAAGTTCTATGTGCTCTTTCTTTCTTTTTCTCACCTCTCCTTCCTTCTTGCTTTCTTTCCATTTTACTACTTCCTGCTTGCATACTCTTAATTTCTGCTTTCTTCACATTATTTCCTGCTTTTTTCCCCTTTCTTCCCCCCTGCTTTTCTCCCTTACTTTTTCTTTTTTCCTTCCTGCTGTCATCCCCTTCTGTGCCTCCTTCCTTCCTTCCTTTTATTTTACATTCATTCCTTCCATTTTATACTTCTTTCCTTCCTTCCTTCCTTTCTTCCATTTTACATTCCTTCCTTTTTTCTTTTGTTCCTTTTTCTATTTTCTATTCCTTCCTTCCATTCTACACCCCTTCCTTCCTTCATTCCTTCTTTCCATTTTACATTCCTTCCTTCTTGTTCTTTTTTTTCTATTTTACATTCCTTCCTTCCATTTTACATCCCTTCCTTCCTTCCATTTTACATTCCTTCCTTTTTTCTATTCTACATTCCTTCCTTCCTTCATTCCTTCTTTCCATTTTACATTCCTTCCTCCATTCATTCCTTTCCATTTTACATCCCTTTCTTTCTTTCATTTTACATCCCTTCCTTCCATGTTAAATTCCTTCCTTCCATTTTACATCCCTTCCTTCTTTCCATTTTACTTTCCTTTCTTCATTCATAAAATCTATACTACAGGAAAGAAAGGAAAAAAAAGTTTCACTCAGATTAATGTGCAGAAACAACTGTAAGTAAGCTTTCTTTGGAAACAATAATTATTTTTGCAATTATATTTTATGCCAGAGAAATTACTTCACCTTTAAACAAAGAAAAACAAAAAGAGCATTTCCCACTTGCTATATGCGTTTTGGCTTGAGCTCTATTAGGATGAGATGCAGGGTTTGAGTATCACTCTGGGAGCTACACTGATGGACGAGTATAATCTCAGGACCGTTCTGCAGCGGAGAAAATCACGACAAGATCCTTCACGGTCATGCAGCGTGAGAGCAATGCAGGCCTGATGCTCATTTATCAACCATCTTCCAGCAGATTGCATGCTCAAAAATGTCTGACTCCACTTCAATACATGTGGAAGACTGGACTCCATACTGTGGGGTTGTGAAAAACTCATTAATGAGGTACAGTGTTTCCACACTAATGAGATGTTGTTTTCCTTACACTGACCCAAATCTGTGTGTTTTATTCTTTTGTTCGAGTCAGCGGAAGTGTACAAATGAATATTCGACACTGCTGTATGCTAATGGGCATAGCCACTAATAATAAAGGGAATCACACACGCTGTGTTAATCCCAAGTAATCTCTCTGCCGGGTTTTTATGTAACAAGACAAAAAAACAAAAAGACAGAAGTGAGAGGACGAAAGACAGAGATTCTGAAAGTTTAGTGTCCCTAATGGAAGTTTTCAATATTTTACAGCTCTATTAAAGAAGTGTCTGTAGATCCTCACTGTAGCCCTGGGTAAGATGAAGGGTCAGGAGGACATTAAACCCAGTTAGAAATCTCTCGCCCAAAGATGAAAGGCAAGATGAAGGAATTAAAGCGGGAGATTGGATCTGTGACCAGACACTCGATAAAAAAGTGAAGAGAGACACTGTGGGGAGAGTGGATCTTTCAGTGTAGCCTGTACTCCAACCTAGTGTTGAGAATTTAAAAGCGGTTTTCATTCAGATTTGAAGTCTTATTTAGACTTTTTTTTTTTTTTTTAAATACCAAAAGTAAAAAACACAACAAAACAAGTTTTTGAAAGAAAGAACAAAAACAAATGATCCTTGATCTTACTGACCCACAGGTTATTCCATTCTGATTAGCATTTAAATATATATTTAAAGTCTGAAGCAAAAGCAGAATCATTCAAATCCTTACGATTCCCATCACTACTCCTACATAAAGAAGAAAACTGCTGTGAATTCCAAGCGCTCTCCTGAGCAGTCCATTTGTTTCCGCCTGTTTGCTCTGCTTTAAAAATGAGAACTTCAGTGTGCTTTGGTTTCCAGAGAATCCTTCGTTAAAGACCTCTGCTGTCTACTTACATCACCGAATTAATATCAAATGAACATTAATAACAAATCAAGGGTTGTTCTAAAGTCTCCCCCTGTGAGTGACATTACTTCTTCAGCCTTGGGTTCCTTTAAACACATTCTCCCCTGTAGAGATGGTGCCATACAGAATGTCTTCATCCTCTCATACAAAGGCGGTAATCCCATAATCCTGTTTATGGGTAAAGTCAGCAGAAGAAACGCATGCTGATGGACCATGGCATGTGGAAGTAGTTCTATAAAAGCAAAACACGGATGAGCAATGTGACTATGGGAGAGTTAGCATGCTGTAATTTTAGAGTATGATGGTAGGTGTCACTCATGAAGGCTTACGAAGAGATGTGATGCCATGGGAATTATGATTCTGCCATCATCTCTAAGAAAAAAATATCCAATAATCAAATACACTCTTTAGTGATCTTGTTAAATCAGACTACTCACTAACAAAATTCCTCACTTCACACAATGAACATCTCAGAATATTTTCACATTTCTGAGTTCACATTTCAGCCCTATTCCCTTGATGCCACAGATTCCTTTTCACATTCTATTAACTGGTTCCGAACAACGGCAAGGTTGCGTCATTAACACAGTTCAACCATGAATACTAGTGACAGTTGTTTTGCTCTGTAGCTAGGTAACAAATGTGAAGAGAAGGCATCAAAAATGGAACATATTATTTTTACCAATGTTTTTGTCCATTTTAGTGCAGGACTGAAACCTACATGTGCTATGCTAAAGCAAAAGTCAGAACAAAAAGCAGCTGAAGGATGACACAAGTGTTTTTTTAATCTTAAAATAAAGTTGCTGTTAAACAACAGGAAAGGTTTACAAGGGGAAAATGTTTTTACACAGTGGTAAGTGAACAAACTAAACAGTCTAGGAGTCTTTTAGTGTAGTTTATTTTCTTATCACTGCAATTAAAGAAAGAAGGTGAAGCTTTTAATAAAATGAGCATAAAATGTTAATTATTTTTTATACAAATAAAGATAAAAACAACAAAAGACAAAAAAACACACCAAAAAATGCTGGTTAAAACCTTTCTGTCACATTAGGTTACATGCTGCCATTCGAAACAACATCAATTGCAAGAAAATAATGTTGATAAATGTTCGAGCAACAGTATTGTTGTATCTCATCTTATTTGGAGATGCGTCAATATTTCAACTGACTGCATAACATTTCAGTCCACATCATAAGCTGAAAAATCATACCAAACATGATACAATTAAGTGTTAAAATCTGTTGTGTCAAATTGTATGTTGTAAGAAATGTATGCTTGCAAATGCTTACATGCTTATTGCATCTGTCTTGCATCAAAGATGCAAAGAACGCTAGCTGTTAACCTAAGGCTTTTTCTGCAGAGACAAGCAGCAACAGGAAAGGCTTTGGCGCTGTGGGACTGAAGCCCCCTAAGTGCGGTCGTCATCAGTACATCATCAATATCGTTTCACTTGGGCAAATTAAAGCAGAATGTTTTCCAAATCGAATCCCAGACTCTTCAAGCAGACTTCCTCAGTGAGGTTCCACACATCCTAACTCAGAAAGTAACTTTAATGCAAACTGAACTGAACTTTGATGTCAAACAGACTGAAAACTCTTGCGTATCTTCTACTGCAAGTACAATGTTCAGAAAACAAGACTTTTTTCTGAGCAGTGGCAAAACCACTTTCGTAACGTAAGGATTCTCTAAAAGTTCAGGTGGCAGAAAGCACAGAAAGTGACAACAAAAACAGTTTTTAGACAACAAAAGTAGGTTTCTTATTCCAAAAAGCCAGAAGTAAAATGAAAGTGTGTTCCCGATAGGAAGACAACAAATCAAAAAAACTGCTTTGAAGAAACCGGTGATTTATTTAGTGATGCTGCCCCTGTTCTCTTAATTATTAATCAGTTTAACTGAGCTGTTAGAGGCCTTGTGTACAGTTTGATTATTTCTACTAATCAAGCCATCAACGCACTGGCCCGAGGACAGTTGGGTTATCTGACGAATCCACTGCCGGCCTGTCACAGCGTTGCCTTCCTGCTCACAGAAAAGCAGGGCACTACAACAATGGATAAAAAAGCGACAAAACAAATTGGAATAACAAGGGATGGAAGGGTGAGGGAGGAGAGGTGCAAACGAGGTTCATTTCCCCAGAGGAGAACACATTGAAAGGCGGCAAACAAAGAAAACAGGGTGACTGAAGCACTCTTTGGCTCTTTCTCCTCTTCAAAGGCGAGATGAAGTACTGCAGACCGAGTAAAGAGAAACAGGCACAAATCAAGAACAACGGCTTTCAAGCTGCAAGCGCAGAGCTAACTGGACTACATACATGAATACATGTAGATATGGTAAGGATGACAATGAAAAGGAAGACTGATTCAAACGGAAGTTTAGGGGGCAATACATTTAGAATGAAAGTCCAAAGGGCAAAGCATTTGCAGTGGAAGTCTACAGGGCAAGGCATTTATAATGGAAGACCTATGGGACAAGACATTTTCAATGGAGGTCTATGGGCCAAGGGAGGGTTTAAGGCAGAAATGCAAAGCTCATGTTTTTGCTAAAGCACTTCTGCAAGCGTTATTTGTCCATTAAAACATCCTTTTAGCGGTAGGACTACTGTTGTAGGCGGATGGGCAAGACAAAGTTGAAAGACTAGATATGCACAGATAATATTAGTTCTCTCATTGCTCTGATGTTAACACATATAGAGTTTGGTGGATGAACTTTAGAAACAAGTTTAACAGTGATTTGCATCAAAGTACTGTTAAAACATGGCATGTCAATAGAGCAAAAAATGAAAAATGATCTAAAAAATGAAAATAGTAATGTTACAATTATGGTAATTATCAAGGTTCCATTAGTAAATTTGTTAACATTAGAAAATGATTGTGCATATGGAAACTAAAACAATTTTATAGCATTTGTTAACCAAAATTTCTGTAATACATTTTTAACATTTCAAGTTGTAAAAATTAACATTCGACAATGTATTATGAATAAACATGGGTAGCAATGAACAAGTGTATTTATAAATTAACATTTATCTTAATAAAACCTGTAAAAACTTAACACACTTCAAATTGTTTATTAAAAAAAAAAAAAAAAAAGTGTCATCCATTGTAACCCATCTGTAATTTTTTACAAACTGAAGGATGAAAGTAAATAATTATTTCAAAAATAACCGCAGAAACACTGGGGCGCTCAAACTGTAAGACTGTAATCATCAAGGCTTCGATTAAAAACACTGGATAATTTTCTTTACAATTAGAACAGACATAATAAGGGAGGTTATGGAGTGCAAAATGCTAGGATTGACAGAGAGATTCTAATTACAGATACAATCTATAATTGATGAAGCATACGCTCAAAGACAAAGACTCAGCTCATAGGCTTAAAACAGAGGTTGGGGTTTGCAAATATGCCTGCTTAATCACCACAGAAGTGAACAGGAAGAGCTGCTGTTTGTTCTTGCACTGCCACTAATGGCCTGCCAGTTGCAGTAATTACAGACTGTGCTTTTAAAGTAGGTACGAGAGAATATGGGAGTCTTGGGACTTGACAGAAAGCAGATACCCTGGCACCTCAGTTGGTCCTTAAGTGAACTATTGGCGCTTTTCCACTGCATGGTACGGCACGGTACGGTTCAGTACGGCTCACTTTTGGGGGGTTTTCCACTGGGTACAGTACCTGGTCCTTTTTTAGTACCACCTCGGCTGAGGTTCCAAGCGAACCGTACAGTTACCAAAACGTGACGTGTAAACTCTGCTGATCACTGATTGGCCGGAGAAAATCGTCACTGCCTGCGTCATTGAACTTGCGGCACGAGACACAACAGACCCGCTAGATTTAAATCAGCACAGCCAGCGAAGGATCGAATGCAATTGTTTTGAATGAGCGCACCTTTCTTTTAACAACCAAAAAATGTCTGTTTCGTTGTCTGCTGAGGAAGTACAGACTGTCCTCTCGTTGATAGCCGAGGAGCGGATCCACCGAGAGCTTGATGAAGCGACGCGGAATTAAAACGTTTTTCAGGAGTCACAGCAGTAGAGGCGCCGCAACTATAACGACGTGAATAATCCCGCCCACTCTAAAGCGGTACAAAACTGCAGTGGAAACGCAAACCGAGCCGTTCTGAACCGTGCCGAGCCGAGTCGTGCCACGCAGTGGAAAAGCGCCATATGTGAGACGTGAGACAGAGATGAGAAGCAAACATGTTGTGAGAGAGTGTGAGGAGAGGCACAAACAAAAACGAAATGAAATGTGTCTTGATTTATGAAGAATCATGTGACACTGAGGACTGCAGTAACGTCAGCTGAAAATTCAGCTTTGCCATCACAGGAAAAATTTGATTTTGAAATAAATTCAAACAGAAAGCAGTTAATTTGCATTTTAATATTCAAATTTTTTGTAATATTAAAATTTTATTCAAAAACTTTAAATCTCTCAATAATTCCAAACTTTTGAATGCCAGTGTACAGAAACATGTCAAATAAACAAAAAATCTGACAACTATGGTATTTAAATTCAACTCTTTACCTCAAATCATTCAAATATGTGGTACTCTTGAGGCTAGTCCAGCTAATCCATTATACACCAGCAATAGACCCGAATAAGCCTTTACCAATAAGCTAATTGACTGCTTTACATTAAAGCAATGCTTTCTTTCCTACAAAGAATGACAGACTTTCATACACCCACTATATCGAGCACAGCAATTTCTGATTCATTTTTCTACAAGTGGTCAGTCTCCTCCTCCACATACCGTCTGTAGTCTATATTCAAGACCCTGTGGATTTCATTCGCTTTTTCATGCATTGTAAGTCACCAGAAACCAAAGGGAAGCTGCAGTCTTGGATGTACATACAAAAGAGAGAGGGACACATGATCAGAAATGGTTTAGCTGAGGTAAAAGTGCCCTAGAGGGGGCTGTAAAGTGGCACACTGCTAGAAATGTGCAGACAGCCTTTAAGCGCCACTGTCGTAGCTGAGATACTGGTGCTCGAAGGCATTTCTCAAAATCACTGACGTGTAGCGCACATCCAACTGCCAAAGTAAAACATGAAGAGATTATTGGAGCCCTCTATTTCTTTTAACCGCCTCCAGGTAACATCACTAATCATCGAAAAATATTCATAATTCTTTTGATTAAACAAAACACAAGTGTACTTCCAAAAAATATTAACATAATTTTCAGAATAATATTTGGAAAATATTATATGCACAGAAGACATGTCTTTCACTTACTACCGCCCTCAAAAACAACAACAAAGATAATTTCTGTCTTTCACTTTTCATGTTTTTAAAGTAGTCTGTTGGATATGAAAGGGAATTCAGAAACCATGCCAGAGGGTAAAAAATAAACACTTCTAAAAATGAAAGCTTTAATTTACTTTAATTTAAGAAAAAACATGAAATATTGGCAGAGGCAAAAACTTGAAGAAAGAGAGCAGAGAGGATTGTATTATTTTTTTTAAATGAATGTCACATTTATTAAAAAATATCAAATATTACATGTAAGGGATAACGCCATTCATTATCACAAATTAAACCTCAACAGGCTGATCTGGATCCCAATGCAAAGTGGAGCAGCTTTGTAAAAGGGGTTTACTTTGCAATAATGGCCAAACGACAGTTCATTATTATGTTGCTTAGTTGGCTGCTTGTAAATAAATAATAAAACCAAATAAATAAATAAAAAGGACATGAAATATTGATCTAAGTTGAAATTATTTTAACATAAAAAGAATGCACTGTGCTATGAGAGAGATGAAACTAGCTATCTAGGAAATTGGCTGCCAGGGACAACATTCACATACATAGTTCAGTAGCCATTATACAAAAATATCAGCAGGATACTGCGATCAGCCAGTCAGAATCAAGTATTCTAGAGAGCCATGTAATGTAAGAAGAAGATATGCTCTATTGCATTCTAGAAGAAAGCTCTGTGCAGTTCAGAAATCCTTTTAATGTATAAAAATAGTTGCCCAAGAGTGGAGGATGGAAATGTAGTATTGTGGAGAGAAGAACATTCAGATCAAATTTTTAATAACGTTATAATGTTTGTGAGGAAAATGAAATGGGTATATATATATATATATATATATATATATATATATATATATATATATATATATATATATATATATATATATATATATATATATGGTTGTTGGTGGTATAGATACGTACGACAAGTGAAATATCAGCCCGCTCCTTTCCATTACGTGCAATAAAAAGAAAGCAGGGAGAAAAAAATACATCAAATGAAAAGCTCAGTTACACAGAGGTCTGGAACGGCAGAGAAATGTTTCCACTTTTCATTAAAAGCAGCTAAAAGGACGACCATTTCATTTAAACATGAGTGCGTGCCAAAACCTCAGAGCTGGAACCGTCGGCGAAGCAGCATTAATGTCTTATGGAGAAACTCAAAAGCTGCAGCACAAAAACAATATTGATGATTTATGAAGTTGAGGGCAAGCCAAAAGCCTTGATTATTACACAAGGAAATATTAACAAGGAGCTCACCAAATCAAGCAAAAATATACTCTCCATTCAGGTTTCTAGAATGCCACACAAGAACAAAACTTAGTCGATTTCATTCAAATTAACTTAGAGGATCAAATAATTAGAGCATTAATGAAAGTAGAGAAACAACAACGTCATGCTATCGTCTGACATACTCACCAGACCCGTTTTTCTACGATAAATACATTAAGGGCCATTCTAGACTTGTTTTAATGGAACGGATATAAAAACCTTGTCTGAGAAAGGTCTGATAAGGAGAAATAAAACAGGGCAATGGGTTCCGGAACAACCATTACCATGTTTAAAAAGACCTTATTAAATATAAGTACATGTTCTTCAAAGAGAACACTTCAAGAACTGTGATGATGGCTAAAGCAGACGGTTTTAAATACGAGTCTGGGTCGCAATTACAAGAATCGTGACTTTAAGAACCTGCCAGCTTTAAGGTCAAACTCCTCACCTGACCTTAAAAATAATTCAAAGCACCTGAACCATCCAGGACAATACATTTTCCTCTAAAAGTCAAGCCACAGCAGTCCCTGAGAGTCTCCTGAAACAATTATGCCTTGTAAAAGCTTTTTACAGCACAAGTTTCCTCATGTTTTTCCAAAAAAGACTATACTAAGGGGGGAAAACACATGAAATGTGGTTAAATATAGCTGACTTAAAGCAGTCAGACGTTGCTGAGATGGAGAAATCTGAACCAAATATCACTCGCTTTGAAGAAGATCCCAGAACATCAAGTTTAAATGCTGGCTGAAACCAACGAATTTACAGGGATGCTGAACTTTGCAAATCAAGCCAAGCGTCCTCGGTGGATCCTGAATAAGTGAGGAGGAACAAAGGAACATCATGCAATGCAGAAAACATTTGTGTTGAGATCTTAGAGTGTGGTTCTTCTGCACATGAGTTTGGGATATTCTGCCCTTATTATTAATTCGATGCGTTTATTCACCCATAAGCAGAAAAAGAGCTTTCAGGCACTTGGTGGGACGCGAGTTTTAATGAGGTAGCGGGTGTTAGTGAAATATGACTAACCACATAAACTTCCATCGTGTAGTATGATGCTCAAAGAACTAGGTTGTGGGATGGTGTCCTTGAGGTATGCGCACAAGTTACAAGAATAAAGTGATTTTCACAGGCTTGGGGCTTCCTTTGTCCTTCCTCTGAACCTCCGGATTTCTATCCTGACTGTGCAAATAAAAATCCTCCAAAATGACTTAAATGAAAAAGCACTGAAGTGTGCATGAATGCAGATGCACTGCAAACTCGCTTCATCTGACAGTGCTTAGCCATGGTTCAGTTTTTCTATCAGTTCGCTTTTTCACTCTAATGACATGACAAAACTCGCAATTTAAGATGATATTAAACAAAATACTCATGTAGGAAAAGCATAATTTAAAAAGTTTTTTACGACACCAGCTTTGAACTGAGAAAATTTACTGACCATGAAACTGTATTTTGTATAATCTTGTATTTTGCATAAAAGAAACTAGAGCCTTAAGCCACATATTTAAAATTAATATTATTATTAATAATAGTAATAATAATAATAAAAAAAAGAAAAAAAAAGATTTTTTTTTAATTCAAGAAAAAAAAAATTAAAGAAAAGTGTAGTGCTCTCAGCATTTGCCACTTGATTTGACACTTTACTTGATCTTATGTAATGATTTTCAGACATTTTAAGAGTGATTTAAAGGGTCAGTTAAATTAAATTTACTCACCCTAAAGCTGTTACAAACAGATTGTGAAGAAAACTGGGGTTCAAACAATATTGAACCTTGATTACGTTGACTGCATGCGCAAAAAAAGATTTTTTTTTAAAAAATACCTTCTTTTGTGTTCCATGAAAGACAGAAAGTCATAGACATTTGGAATGAACATGGGGGTGAGTAAATGATGACAAAACTTTCATTTTTGGGTACTTCTTTAGGCTTCCAATAGAGTCCAAATACTTCTTGGGACCACTGCATATAACTTGATCGCTCTTTCAGACAATGCTTAGCAGCAGTCCAAAAACGAGCTCAAGGGATCTCCAGAACTCTCTACCCAGTTAATTTGTGGAATGCATGTCAAATTTTGTGCACCCAAAGCAAAGCCAAAGCTTTAAGAGGTTGGGAAGCATTCAGCACATCCGGCAGCTGGAATGATTGCCACCCAGTTGGAAGTAAAAATAAGAGTGGAAGACATTCAAAATGAATAAACAACAAAAAATTGCACAGCTTATAATGCAAAAAGTTCTGAACAAGCAAGGAAATTAGCTAAAGCCGTAGCCCAGCTTTGTCTCTGGAGACAATATTACTGGCAGGCCAAGCAAATAACATCAGATCCTGCTGTGAGCAAAGAGCTGTTGTGTTGATTGCAACAATGGAACATTTCGTCTAATTTTCCCACTAAAACACTTTACTTCCTCTTTTTCCTCAAACTTCTAAGCTCTTATTTCCCTTCATTCCTTATTACTTCTAAGCTCCATATTTAGATGTATGTAGAAGATCTAACATCTCCTGACACAGTAATGATGGTACACTCTTAAAAAAAAAAAAAAATCTTCGGCATCTACAGTTCCACGGATAAACTTTACCATCCATGGAATCTTTCCATTCCACAAGGTTCTTTAGATTTTTAAAATATTCTTCAGACTAAGAAAAATAGTTCTATTAAGAACTGCTGAAAGGTTCTTTGGGGAAGTAAAATGGTTCCTTTATGGCATAAAAAAGAGTGTATATTCTTATTCCATATTTTTCTTTCTGCAACAACATCATGTAAAACAACCCCTACAGGTAAATATATCTGACCATAAGACAACCAATAAAACTGGTTTGAAGTAGGGGTGTGCAATATTGACAAAAAACGATTGGAGATTTTTTGGGTAAAAATAATGAAACAAGATTTTGCAGAGTGTGTTATGGTGGTACCTTGGCTGGTTTAGGCCTGTCAAGGATAAATACACATGACACAAAAACCGCAAGAAACTAAGCAAGTGGCTGTCTTTACGTATTGACCATTGAATCATTGACTCAAATAATAACAGATTAAATCAAGAACGAAACATTGCAGTGTTTCTCTGAGATGCACAAATGTTCTGATCCGTCTTTGTTTGGAACTATTTTCAATATTGTGTCTAAAATGTAACAATGTTAATGTCTTGATTTTGTATAAAATTGTATGTATAAAATGAATATCTCATTTACGATCGTGCTCACGCACTAATATTCAGGAAAACAGCACTCACGCTTGTGTGAAATTACGTAACAATATATCTTATAGATTAAAAAAAAACACACAGGACATTTTTGCTTTCTTAACTTGAATGGTTTTCGTCTCTCAAGATGCTTTTCTTTGATTTTTGCAAAGTGAGTGACACTCAATAATGTCAGCTCGCACATTGTTAAAACAACCATTATGTAATTATTGTAGACAATAAATATTGCACATCCCTAGTTTAAAGTTTGTTCAGAACAAGGGATGTCAATCTAAATGTTTAAAAATGTAATTAATTACACATGCCTGATTAATTAATGAAATTAAATCAGGCTTGAAATTTACCAAATGTGAAAAATAACAAATAAAATAGTCACAATTTAAATATGGATCAGGGGGCATGATTAATTGCTCACGTTTTTAAACAGGTTACTTTTTAAATAATTAATCACACCAAATTAACATGCTCAACTGATATCCCTTGTAAGCCCTCTATCAATGAGTGAACTGACCAAACCAGAAGCTCTACCCTCAAAAACACACTGAGGTATCAAACAGCCAGAGTTTGCAGGGATGACTATGCCATGGCAACCGGAAAAGGAATCGATTTCATCTGAGCTCCCAAAGTCTCTGCTTAGCCCTGGATGAAAGCAGTGCAGCGCACACAAAACCACACATCAGAGCCTGATCCTCACATTTCTGACCTAAACACACGCAGACGAGGCACACAGCCAAAGCTCGCAGCCGGCGGTCTCATTAAGGAAAGGAGGATCTTCAGACAAACTGTTGATCATAATCACACACTGTGGAAAAACAGCAGCTACAGACTCAACTCAATGTGTGTAAACTTGTGCAAGTGACATCTGATACCAAATCTTAAAAACTCGTTAACCTATGCAAATTACATTTCACTATGTGATTAGCTGCTTTTTGTTCCTTTCTACCCAATATATGCAAGTACGTCTTCAGTTCCATCCAGTTTTTTCTATTTCATTATGTCATGCTTCATCTAGGTGTTCCTTGTTATGTATGTATGCACAGTGAATTTAAGGTACAGTGAATATTAATTAGATCATGCAGAAGTTGCTTGGCAACCTTCCATAAACGTCCAGTCAAGTAACTTAATAAACATTCATGAAAGACACCTTTACAATAATAGGGATTTTTAATTCGCCAGTTGATTAGCACATACTTAATGTCTTCCTAATAGCCAGTCAGGTAATTCCCTTGGGCAAACATAATTAATATTCAGAAGCACATATTACTGTTATGGTCTTTACATTTACATTTATGCATTTGGCAAATGCTTTTATCTAAAGCGGCTTGTATTACATTCAAGGCCTACATTATATTAGTTTATACATTCCCTGGGAATCAAACCCATGCCCCCATGCTCTACAGTTTGATTTACAGGATAAATGTCCTTCTTAAAAATAAAGCCACACTACTACACCTGAAAACAGTCTGATTATGATTAACTGTGAATTTAGATGACTTTAATGTTAAACTGCACACATGCCCTATCAATTTAAAGCTGAGAATGGGTCCATTAACTTAAGATTCACTTAAGGAGATCACAGGTCAGTGATCACTTAAAGCATGTATGTGTTCTGCCATACAGATGATATGATGACTCCCACCTCCTTTCTACTATAAACATTATGTCAGTCTATCACTTGCTTACAAAATTTGTATTAGCCAGTGGCATGCGTGGGAGATATACAGAAAGGCCACTCCGAGCACTTACAGGCAGATGTATCCATAAAAACCCTCTTATTCTAATTCAATTCACTGGAACGTTCCTTATATTCAATAACGCACAGCTGCACAGTTAGTCGATCTTGCCTCTCAATCCATTAAGGATGACCAGCGAGTTAATAAGCAGTAATGACAGGGAAAACAACAAGTAGTTTTAGCATAATGGATTTACAGCATCACACACAACATTAGAGGCAGAATACACAAGTTAAAAATAACAGAAAACACGTCACAAAAAAAAAAAAAAAAAAAGAGTCAAGATGGGAATTAACAGCCCTAATTATTCTGTTCTTCTTGACATCTTTTTCAAGTCAACTTGACTAATTGACTGGTAAATATATCAAGATGTCATTTTCTGGCAGTCAGCGGTCAAGACTGGCATCATTTGCTGTTCACATTCTGAGACCAGTCACTAATAAACTTGGATTAGCCTGAATACACACATTTACATTTAGCAGACGTTTTTATCCAAAGCGACTTACAGTGCATTCAGGCTACACATTTTTTTTTGTCAGTATGTGTTAAAGCTGAAGTGTGCTATTGGCTTTACCAAATGGATTTCCAAAAATAATTTTGTACATAATTTTCTACTAGTCAACAAACAAACAATCCTGCCCCAAACTAATACCACTGGCTGAGTATATCATTTAGCTGGTTCCACATGAAACAGGGATAGCAGAGACTAATTTAAGATTTAAATAATTACATACTTCAGTTTTAATGATTAATCAATGACTGATTCATCAATTTTAATTGAAATGATTAAGCTTACCAAGTTTCACTGGGGAAAGAGAATTATTTTCTGTAAACATAATTATTAATGGTAATAAAATCAATATTAAATTAAACATTCTGAAAACGTCACACATTACGAGGAAAATACTAATAAATCTTAAACATTTTTATTTAAATTCTAATGAAAAAATGACAACTAATCATTAATTATTTTCAACTAAACATTCAATAGGAAAATTCTTGAAAACCCAGTCAAATTAAATAGACAAAGGGAGAATTGAAATAATTACTTCAACTGATATCCCTATCACTGATATAATTTTTGCTTTAAGGATTAATCAATGATTGATTCAATGTTAATAATTTAATTGAAAAAAATTTATTTTTTTAAACATAAGCTTAATTTAATACTAACTTTATTACAATTAATAATTAAGATCATGCTAACCATAAAAAAACAGCTGACTATTTTTCAAAATTCAATCAAATTAAACTCATTCAGCAAACTACTTTTTAATTGACGAGAAGCATCCTATATAATATCTGCTGAGAAAGAGCTGCTAAATCTCTCTCTATAGTACATCAAGGATCAACATAAACTTCTTCTGTATTGACTGCACAAAACCTCTACTGTTTACTAATTGCCCTTATATTACACTCTTTACACTATCCTGAATTGCCTCATTGAATTACCATTACACTGAACGGCATTATTGCATTGTATTGCACTGTTTCTACATTACTAAAGAGGGCCATAAGGCGCTAATCTGCCTACTGCACTGACTTATAATTTGTCTGCATTAAGCTGGGTTTTTTCTTGAAAAATTTTATTTTGGGCTTCGCATCTATATTACAATTGTTTTATCCTACCGGTACACAAGAAACCATCAGTCACAGAAGTTACCGTCTTGAGCAGTTGGTAAAACACTACACACTACATTTCTCTCAAAATCCATATACTGCTTTTTGAATACGGAAGATTTTGAATATTTCTACTGATGCAAGTTATCCAGCAATGTCAAATCAAGGCTCTCTCACTGAAAATGTGCGAAATTAATGAACAGAAATATACGGGGGTGAATCAGTAATGCAGAATCCGCAGAAGTGGCCTTGGAGAAGAGCCACCAAGTATTAAAAACCTTGAAGGTTAAGAAACATGATTATTTAAGTTGGCAAACATCAATTTCTCAAACCAAATGAGTAGTTAATGAGATGCTAGATATGCCAAATTGTTTTATTAGCATCGCATAAACATGCAAAACAGTTTGTCAGTATCAAAAAGACAAGGTCCTATGCATACTGAGAGGCTGGACGAGGGACTGTTCCTGTAATAAACGTACTTTAAAAGAAAATGTAATTTTGCTGAAATTTGAGTCACCCTCAGGACATCCAAAACTAGATGAGCATTATCTTTATCCAGACAGATTTGGAGAAATTTAGCGTTACATCACTTGCTCACCAGTGAATCCTCAGTGAATGGGTGCCGTCAGAATGAGAGTTCAAACAGCTGACAAACACATCACAATAATTCACAAGTAATCCACATGACATCAGTTAACATCTTGTGAATTGAAAAGTTGTGTGTTTGTAGGAAACAACTCCATCATTAAGGCATTTTCAATTTAAACCACTGCTTCTGGCCAAAATCTGAGGACATAATCCACAATAACGCTTCCTCCAGTATGTTCATATCAAAATCCACCAACATGTTTTGGACTCTTTTTGCCTGTAAACAGTGTGAGATCTGTGCAAATTTCTCTCCTGATTCAGGTGAGACAACTTTTTCACTGCAGAAAGCAATATTATGGATAGAGGACTCGTATTTTAGCTGGAAGCAACAATTTTGAAGTTAAAAGCATCTTCAGTATAGATTTGTTTCTTACAAACATGCAGCTTTTCACTTCATTAAAGACATTAATTGATAAACTGGAGTTGTGTGGATTTCTTGTGAATTATTGTGATGCTTTTATCAGCTTTCTGGAGTCTCATTCTGGTGGCACCCATTCACTGCATTGGTGATCAAGTGATGTAATGCTAAATTTCACCAAATCTGTTCAAACAAACAAAAAAAACTAACTCATATACATCTTGGATTACCTGATTATGAGTACATTTCAGCTAAATGTAGTTTTTGGGTGAACTATTCCTTTAAGTCACCTTAGATAACAGCATCTGCTCAGTGAATATACTTAATTGTAATTTGTAGTGAATTTAAAAGAAACAAGAACCAGTGTGCGAGAGAGGAAAGAAAGGAGAAAGTAAAAAGAAAGACAACAAAGCATAAAACTACCTCCTGCACGCCCAGGCCTTCTTTCTGCATGAAGTAGTGCTTTTTGAACTCATAATAGGAGTTGTACTGGTGCCAGGACTGCAGGAAGTCAAACCTTTAGGGTGTAGAAGACACACACATACACACAGAGAGAGGTTTATAGTTGTTACATATTACAGTAATCTAATAGGAGCGGTGAGAGCTTCGTATCTAAAGGATGGCTGTAACGAGCAGGAGCATAATTGCTTACCGCGGGTCATTCTTGGCACGCACGCTGCTCTCGAATTTCACCCCGTTTCTGGCCACATACTCAGCTAGTTTGTCAATGACAGGCTGGATGTCGGGAGGAGGAGGGATGATGACTGCGACAGGGGCGGCAGCCGCCGGCACCGTCGGTGCAATGGTGGTTTGAGGAGGTCGAGAACTGATGGATGAAAAGAAAAATAAAGCCAAATATAGGATTTTTGAAATATGTCAAGTTCTGCAGAAAGCAAGGATAGTAGGGTGCACACCTGGAAGTTGGAGGGGCGGCCGGAGCAGAATGTGAGAGCGGAGCAGACGCAGGAGCTGACACCGTGACTGGACCTGCAGCAGGGGCTGATGGGATTGCAGCCGCAGGATCCAACAAAGGTGTAGTGCCAGGGGGAGGAGGAGGACCAGATGCAGGGGGAGCCGGCATCATGCCAGTGGGCAGCGAGGTGTAATAAGGGCTGGCATCAATCCCAGGAGGCGGCGGGGCAAGGCAGTATGTTCCATCAGGCAGCATACAGTACCCATAGTACATTGCTGGCACATTAGCTGTGTGAAATAAACACACACATACAGACAAACAGAGTTACTAAATCAGATGCACATCCAACGCAGGCACTTTGAAAATGTATAATTAATTTTTTCAGTACAATTTTTTTATATTTTTGAAAGAAGTTTCTCATGGTCACCATGGCTGCATTTATTTAATTAAAAATAAAAAAAATAAAAACAATAATACTGTGAAATTTTATTACAATTTAAAATAACTGGTGTCTATTTTAATATGTTTTAAAATGTAATTTATTTTGCAATGGCAAAGCAGAATTTTCAGCAGCCATTACTCCAGTCTTCAGCATCACATGATCCTTCAGAAATCAAACAAACATTTCAAAGCTGAAAACAGTATTTTTGAGGAAAACATGATAGATTTTTTTTTTCCCTGGGTTCATTCATGAATAAAAAGTTGGAAAGAGCTGAATTTATTTGAAATAGAAATCTTTTGTAACATTATATTTTCACTGTAAATTTTGATCTGTTTAATGCATTTTTGCTTAATAAAAGTATTAATTTCTTTAAAAAAAAATAAAAAATACAGAATGGTAGTGAATTTATATAACAATTTTTTATATATAATTATTGTATGCCTGCCTCATTTAATAATTCTGAATCAAACCCCTTTTTCCCTGCCTCATTTGAAATGTAAAGGCAGAGCTTCTTTCTAAGTTTTACTTGTCTGAATATTTTTGGTGATATTTGTCGAGCCCTGCATTAAACAGGCTATTGGTTACGTAGCCGGGAAAGTACACTGAGGGAACTGTTGATGCAAATTAAGAATTAAAATAATCTACATTTGGATAACTGCCCGCATAATTAAATTTCCTTTTCAAGTAGAAGATAAAAAGCCAGCAGAAGAGAAAAATCGCATTCGTTTGTTCTGCTCTACCACAAATAATTAGGATCTAACTGTCCTCATGTTGAGATGGCAAGCATGTAAAGACATACAGTTCTTGAAAAACACTTAATAAAGCATAATTACAGTCAAGCGCTGCTCCTTCCCTTCAGTCAACTGTTACAACAGCAAAAAGACCCATTAAACAAAGCAGTTTAATAAGAACCCAAAGCAAACAGAGCTGTGAGTTCAAGCTCTATTAAGATCAACACAACTAAATCTGTGCTATTAGGCAAATACAGAAAATATCTGTTACGTGCAAAGTTTTAAAGGTTTAGAACAACATGAGGGTGAGTAAATGAAAAAAATGTACATTTTTCAGCTGAACTGTCCCTTTAAGTGAGCATAAAGGTGTTTAGACTTCACAAAGGTAAAGAGATGAACCTGCAGCACTCTGACAATGACAAAACACTACAAAAAAAACAATAAAGAAATTTAAAAGCTAGAGGAATTAAAGCAACGCCATCTCTTGGGTACTCCTGAAGCCAGGGCTGTTCAGGACCTAGAAGAGACCGATAGTCCTGCTCATTTAGGCGAGTTTAGCATTCTGTCTGACTCCAGCCACACATCAAAGAGAGCTGAAAGAGGAAGGAGAGAGGGAGGAGAGGGGCGGCGGGGATCTGGATACATTTACTTCATGACTAACTGGGATATGTGAACGCCCATGTGGGGAGGGTGGGGAGAAAAAGAGAGAGAGAGGAACTGAGCACAAGAGGGTGAGAGCCAGAAAGAAATGAGCAAATGGAAAGAAAAAAAAAGAGAGCCACAAAGAGATTCTGGTAGAAAAGGAATAGAAAGAAGGAGAGAGCGAGAGACGTGTGTGGCATGTGTATCTCCACATTTTATGAGAGATGTGGCAGAACTAGGACTGTGACTCACAATTATGACATTTTTGAATAAAACTACATAAAGATCAGTTTATTTATTTATATGGCAGACTGTAATAAATGGGATGATGCACAGATTCTCGTTACTGCATAATAAACCCCGTGAGTACACAGTACGGTAAATATTAATATAAACAAATTATAAATAGTTCATAGAAAAAATATTAAAACATTAACATTTAACTACAATGTTTATTCAAATATAATAGTATATAAAATATATTTAACAAATTCAAATAATTTTTTTTTTATTGCAATTTGTGTTTGGAAATGAAAGTCGCAGTTTCATCAAACACCTGCAATTAGATCTAATAATCATGAACGGATGATTATGAAATAATTTTGACAGGCCTGTTTCCATCAGAGTACATCATAATCATATAACTGAATGACATCCCAGCTCCATAAAAACCACAGCAGAATTCACACATCTCATAACAAATGGGTCCCTACTCCACCTCTAGCTTAGCAGGCTTAATTTTCAATGATGGGATCTAATCGTTTATGACGTCTCCCTGTGGAGATAAAGAGGCAGAGAGCTGTGGAAGATCCGGAGTCGAGCATGTGCTGCTGGATTTGACTGGAGCACTATTTGAGAAAGATTAGCCTGAAGAATCAACAGACAATCCTCAATGCCTGAGGGAACACGTCTCAAATGCAAACAAATTTATGCTTACTCTGGCAAATAAGTCTGTGTGTGGCTTCTCTTCAAGGAACTAGGTTCTGAATCTTACAAGACACCCCAGCTGGCTAAAGCCCTATTCGGACTGGCTTAGTTTTACAGGGGTAAATGGGGTAATGTAATTTTACCACAGGACGTCTGTAATATTAATGGCCGATTTTAATAGCACATTAAAATGATTTCTGAAGGATCATGTGACACTGAAGACTGAAGATTTGCTTTGCCATCGCAGGAATAAATTACATTTGAAATATATTCAAATAAGAAGCAGTTAAGTAAAATTGTAATATTATTAATATTTCACAAGATTACTGTTTTTACTGTTTTTATCAAATAAATGCAGCCTTGGGGAGCATGAGAGACTTCTTACAAAACTTTTCTATAAAAACAAATCTTACAGATTTAGACAGTAGTATACAAACAGTATGGCAGTGAGTAAGTTCATTCAAAACCCATTTCCACTGATTCAATGAGAGAGTAATCTGTTTTGGACCAGTGGGTTCATCTGTGACTCATTCGTGAGTGGTTTGATTCATTTAAAAGAACTGGCTCAGAAGAGTCATTCAACTGTAAGATCGCAACCCAGCCAAAACAATTTCTTTGCTGTACAGTAAACACTGTCAGAGTAGTTCAGTATGGTGTTCTATAACAATAACACATTAACACAATTATGCAGTTCCTACAGACACTGTTCTAACCACCATGACACATTAAATAAAAACAGACAACTTATTCTACTGGGATTGCAGTTTTGGCAGCAGCTTAGTCCAGTAACTGAGCAGTTCAAAGGTCACACCTCCCCACTGTCAACATATTTAATAAACTGCATTAATCATGCGCGCTGAATGAATGCGGATCACCGAGGTCTACTGAACTCTAATGAAATGAGAGCGTAATTGTTCTAGCGATGTGAAACGGACAGAACGGCCCACTCTTTTCCGCAGAAGAGCGATGTTTTACTGTAGTAATGGGGAGGGCGAGGTTGGCGTGGCGTGTGGTGTGGCGTCGGGGTGACTCACGGGCAATGAGCAGAGCATTCTGGGATGAATGAGCAGAACAGCGTGTATGACGCAATAAATCTGCAGTCTGCTTAAGCTGTGGTTGTAAACGAGGATATCCAAGAAGGCTTGAGCCATGCATATCTCTCAAGCCCGCTGAGTGTGCACTTACACGAGCCCCATGACATCCTGCCGCCAGTTAACCAAAGGAATCTGTTTTCATAAAGCATTTTTGTGCTTTCGTCGTACCACATGTCTGGAACTCGGGCTGGGGTTGATAGCAAGCATTTTAAATATATCAACAAGGGGAACTAATTCAAACTTGATTTGGGCAGAGAGCGAACAATGTTTAACCGAACTTCGAATTTAGTGCCAGGCGTCCATCAAAGACAAATACACAGCAAACCTCAGATACAGGCCAATGCCTTGAAAAAATAACCCTCACATTTGGACAGAGATTATAGGATGACTGTGGTTAAGCCTACAGACCCTCTTTGTCATGCTGTTAATCCTAGAAAATACACATTTGCAGTCAAAGTAGCTTTTCTTTTGAGAAACTGGCCCACTCAAGCGCCTTCGGGCACTGTAATCCTGTGGCAGTTCCCTCAAGAAACCAGTAGAGCGCCTTCAGTCAGGCTAATTGGGACAAATCAGCAGTCCCAGCTTGAGTGTCTCACCAGCGGAGCGCTAAATTCTCTATTTCCAATAAAAGGCGAATTGTTCGCTCCCCACAGTTCCTTAAATCCTTGTGAGTTAAAGTAAGAGGACCAGCTAATGGCGAATGGTTTTAAAAAGTTTTAGCACCATAGGATTCTAAAGGACAAAAATCTTCTGTTATTCTCTTTGGTCAAAATAAATCTGCTGGCACTTGCCATTATGATTTGGCTGAGGGCAGTTATAATTTATTTATTTTTATTTTTTTTTAAGTTTGACCAGGTTGAAGAATAAAGCTCTGAGTATGTGGTAGGGCAATCAATAAATTAATAATTCTGATTTTTGTCATAATCATCGTACAGTTCTATTACCAATAAGACAAGTGTATTAGATCAAAAATGGTTTACACACAGACACAAACTGAAGTTGAAGTACTAATATTATTAAAGCTAAATTTAAAACTGAAAATCTAATAAAATAAAACAAAAGCTATTTCAAAGTGATAAAAAAACACTAAAATAGCATATAAATAATACTAAAATAACACTGCTTAACACTGTACTTTATTTAGTAAGAGACGCCTGCATTATGTGAGCTACATGTTCAAAACAAGCTGAGAACGATGTTCCTAAATGAATTCATTGTCATTTTATCAGTAAATCAAAACTTCAACTTCGCATCTGTCCTTCTAGCAGCAGCAAAAACAAAATAGGTTTTTTTTTATAGATTTACGCAAAAGCAGTCCCATTATAATCAGCAAATCTGTTATTGCAAGAATCTCTTATTTGTGCTGTTGATTATAATAGGACTGTTCTAAGTTGCAGCGTATTTCGGGTACTACACTGCAAGCAAGTGCTGCAATATCAAGCAAATCTAATATTATTCCAAATTACCACAGATTATTTTTCGCTTTGATTCTAAAGCTGCTTTTTGAGCATCAGGTGCACTCATTTTGGCACCAACAACAGAAAGCACACATCCGTGGATCAGACTGCTTGAAACATACTCTTTAGGAGCAGATGTTGTTACTGATAGACTTATAGACTAATTTGAGCGCCTCTGATTCACCTTTGAATTCATGCACACATCGAAAATGTCTGTGATTGGCTATGGTCCTCAACAGCTGCAAAAATCAGAGGATGTAGTGAGAATCAATTCAAGTGGTGAAAGAAAAACTGCCTTTTACATTGTAAAGTTGTTGAATTAGAACTGACTGAAGATAAGGAGGGCACAATGGGCAGGCTGCCCACTTTAGTACTTAATTTAATGAACTTTGCTTGCATTGAAGGGTCAGCTTCATTGCCATGTTCACTCAAGGACGCCCCGAAAATCAATCATCCTAAAAATAACTCAAGATGTTAATGATTTGCCATAGTCTTTAAAGAGATGGCATTGTAGTCTTCACCCACTTCCATTAAAAGGCTCATCTCAGGAGGACATATGTCTTTGTTCATCAGCATGAGACAAGAACGACCGACCTCATCCAAAAAAGACAAACAGAACTCTATCATGCGGCAGTTTCATTTTGTGTCAAGCTTTATGGTGCATTTTAAGTCTTAGCACACTGCAAATGTCAAGCCCATTTATGCTCACCATGTGTAAAAACACAAATCTGTTCTTTCAGTAGAGCAACCAAAATGACTGCGTATATCCAATGCAGGGAAAATATTTAAAAGCATGACATAAATGCATACAGAAATTTTCATGAATAAATTAGCGGAGTTAAAAAAAAAAGAAAAAAAAAAGTTCTCTTAGCATGCACGTTGTATTTGAACCTGAATTTTTTTGGTCGATTTTTTTTTTTTAAATTATTATTATTTATTTATTTATTTTTTTTTTTTTTTTGGTTGTAATTTTTTTCTTAAACCCATTAATGTTAATTTATAGTCATAAAATATTTATTATTATCACTGCTATCTATCTATCTATCTATCTATTAATAAATAATAATAATAATAATAATAATAATGTACATACAGCTACACAAATCAAAATCATAGTATGCATGTTACTGAATTATTAAGGACTTATCAAGCACTGCTTTTTTGGTTTTCAAGGACTAAAATCAGAGATCACAATATCATTATTATCTTTCAAATTCTAATAAATAAATGAATAAAACAAAACGGTACAAATAATATGCAGCACATGCGAAGCATGCAATGGCTGTGGCAACTTTAACATTTGAAAGGATACTATGGCAAAGTTATCAATTTCCTTATTCAAAGTATTTTTTTTTTTTCATGACTATATGATTAACCTGAAGAGTAAAAGCCTCATCATACACTTGGAAAATTATGAGCTATATCACGTTCATGGACACTAGGGGTGTGACAATACATTTAGCTTGCAAGATGAGACAAAATAAAGATACTTATTTCACTAGAACGAGACTATTTTAATACTATTTTTAAGAAATTTTTAATGACAAAATATTTGTCTTTTAATCACAAAAAGCAAGAAGCTGAGCTCCACAAAACAATGTAGTTGTATTTTGAAATATTTTAACTAATCTAAAGCCGTAACTAACAATTATTTTGGTAATCAAGTAATCTACTGATTATTTTGACAATTGAGTAATCTGATATTTTTAAGTAATAAAACAAGACCTAAGTAAAAAACAGGCTTTAGTATGACTACATTTATATATATTAAACTAACGATGAGACTATAATAATTGATTTGAATAAAGTATCAAAACCAAGTAATCACATGGTTTTATTGAACAACACTGTTAAAATACATAAAGTAATATGCCTATACTAAATAATAATGAACATAACCAACTTAAGTACATTACGTATTATTTGTTTATAACAAATACCTGCAGAGGGCACCGGCGGCCTGGTGATGTTTCACTTTACAGCGTGTTTCAAAATAGATCAAACAGATAGTTTTACTCAAATGAAACGGTTAAATGCTCATGAAGTGACTCTCAGAGCAGTTCTGGATGTGTTGTTCTTGTATTTATGTCCTCATTTAATGAGACGGCAGACGCTAATATCACCGCAAGCTTCACGCGCTTCTGTATGAGTAGTAAACATAACCGCACGTCTGCGCCATACATTAACACAGAGACACGCAGAATTCATATTTAAATAGTCATTTTGCGGCTCAATATTTACAAATACTAGTGAGATTGGGCTCACTTGTGTGTGCGCGTACATTTGTGTGTGTGTGTGTGTATCGGGGCGGAACTTCGCTGTGCACGATACAGAGAGCGCGAGTGTAAAGTAGAGACAGAAATAACATGCCGTTGTGTAAATAAGACAAATAACATAAGGCTATTTAGTTTATTTAATAAAAGAACAAGGTATAGACCTGTTCTATAGGAAAGGTAACTTTAAATGACTTCTGTTGTGATCTGGCGATATAGAGAAAATAAAATTAAATAAAATGAACTTGACCTTTAAGGGGGGCGGGGGGTGCCGTTGAGGGGGCGGGCCGCCCCCCCTAAGATAATGGCAGGGGAAACACTGGCATTATTATTATTATTATTAACAACACAATACATAATAATAATAATAATAATAATAATAATAATGAGTTAATTTTTTTTAATTAATTGTGCAGACATAAGGTCTTCTAACTTCTAAAAAGTTGTTTGAGGACCTTTTGTCAACCATACAGATCACATGTTGATTTGACATTATACTCACGGTCAGATGTATATTCTGCCTGTGTGGCTACTGCAGACGACTGATGCTCTTCCTCTGCTTTGGTCGCCATCGCTGCAGCACCATTATTCTGCTGTTGGGCTTTTCGAACAAGTGCAGCCAACGGGTGATCGGGATCAATGACCAGCAGAGGCTATATAATACATGAAAACATAAGGTCAGTGGGCTGTGCAACATTTCCCTCAGCATATATATATATATATATATATATATATATATACAGTGGGTACGGAAAGTATTCAGACCCCCTTAAATTTTTCACTCTTTGTTATATTGCAGCCATTTGCTAAAATCATTTGAGTTCATTTTTTTTCCTCATTAATGTACACACAGCACCCCATATTGACAGAAAAACACAGAATTGTTGACATTTTTGCAGATTTATTAAAAAAAAAAAACTGAAATAATCACATGGTTCTAAGTATTCAGACCCTTTGCTCAGTATTTAGTAGAAGCACCCTTTTGATCTAATACAGCCATGAGTCTTTTTGGGAAAGATGCAACAAGTTTTTCACACCTGGATTTGGGGATCCTCTGCCATTCCTCCTTGCAGATCCTCTCCAGTTCTGTCAGGTTGGATGGTAAACGTTGGTGGACAGCCATTTTTAGGTCTCTCCAGAGATGCTCAATTGGGTTTAAGTCAGGGCTCTGGCTGGGCCATTCAAGAACAGTCACGGAGTTGTTGTGAAGCCACTCCTTCGTTATTTTAGCTGTGTGCTTAGGGTCATTGTCTTGTTGGAAGGTAAACCTTCGGCCCAGTCTGAGGTCCTGAGCACTCTGGAGAAGGTTTTCGTCCAAGATATCCCTGTACTTGGCTGCATTCATCTTTCCCTCGATTGCAACCAGTCGTCCTGTCCCTGCAGCTGAAAAACACCCCTACAGCATGATGCTGCCACCACCATGCTTCACTGTTGGGACTGTATTGGACAGGTGATGAGCAGTGACTGGTTTTCTCCACACATATCGCTTAGAATTAAGGCCAA
Source organism: Spinibarbus caldwelli (assembly GCA_039654775.1). NCBI lineage: Eukaryota > Metazoa > Chordata > Actinopteri > Cypriniformes > Cyprinidae > Spinibarbus > Spinibarbus caldwelli. Next base: position 8,641,572 of record CM077259.1, read on the forward strand.
AAAGTTCTATCTTGGTCTCATCAGACCAGAGGATCTTATTTCTCACCATCTTGGAGTCCTTCATGCGGGCTTTCATGTGTCTTGCACTGAGGAGAGGCTTCCGTCGGGCCACTCTGCCATAAAGCCCCGACTGGTGGAGGGCTGCAGTGATGGTTGACTTTCTACAACTTTCTCCCATCTCCCGACTGCATCTCTGGAGCTCAGCCACAGTGATCTTTGGGTTCTTCTTTACCTCTCTCACCAAGGCTCTTCTCCCCCGATAGCTCAGTTTGGCCGGACGGCCAGCTCTAGGAAGGGTTCTGGTCGTCCCAAACGTCTTCCATTTAAGGATTATGGAGGCCACTGTGCTCTTAGGAACCTTAAGTGCAGCAGAAATTTTTTTGTAACCTTGGCCAGATCTGTGCCTTGCCACAATTCTGTCTCTGAGCTCTTCAGGCAGTTCCTTTGACCTCATGATTCTCATTTGCTCTGACATGCACTGTGAGCTGTAAGGTCATATATAGACAGGTGTGTGGCTTTCCTAATCAAGTCCAATCAGTATAATAAAACACAGCTGGACTCAAATGAAGGTGTAGAACCATCTCAAGGATGATCAGAAGAAATGGACAGCACCTGAGTTAAATATATGAGTGTCACAGCAAAGGGTCTGAATACTTAGGACCATGTGATATTTCAGTTTTTCTTTTTTAATAAATCTGCAAAAATGTCAACAATTCTGTGTTTTTCTGTCAATATGGGGTGCTGTGTGTACATTAATGAGAAAAAAAAAATGAACTTAAATGATTTTAGCAAATGGCTGCAATATAACAAAGAGTGAAAAATTTAAGGGGGTCTGAATACTTTCCGTACCCACTGTATATATATATATATATATATATATATATATATATATATATATATATATATATATATCCCATCCAGAAAATGTGTGTAAAGCTGTTTGAACATAACAGAAATGTAAAAACACCATATGAATGGAATAAATCAGGTTTTAAATCTAGGTAGTGTTTTGTGAGGCCCCTTGGAAGCAATTCACTGTAGCACATTGTTTTGTAGTTTTCTCAGGTGGCTCTGTGGCAGAGAGTTTGGCTGCATTTAGGTATTTTCTTTGTCCATGTGATCAGATACAGCTCCAATTGCGTATAAGGTAGCCAGTATAAAATTGCATAAGAATAACACATCTGACATATTGGGACGTCATTATGAACCAAAGATTTCAAGTCTGCACTGGTCTCTCTTCAGTACTTCCTGCCACTGGATGTCACTCCATGCTTTATAGACTTTTGCATGCTGTCATCACTTCTGCTTGTTGCCGTCCTGCATGAACCGTTTCTTTCCCTACCCTGTGAGACCACTTCTTTTTAGATGATGTGCTGAAGACGCACTTTACTGGATTCCCTTCTGGCCCCTAAGGAGGTGACCTTTTAAATACTGTTCACCAGATGCAGCTTTTTCTGTCTTCCAGTGTATTCTCTGTCTAGTCTCTACAAATGTTTACATGGTATTATGACACCATGCCTTCAAAATCCAATTTGCTGGCCTGTTGCTCACTGAATAACAAACTTATATTGTAAGATACAACATAGGGGTGAGGAAATAATGACAGAATTTTCATTTTTGGGTGACAAGCTTATACAGCTGAAGCTGAAGTACTGTTTTTCACCACCAGAGGTGCAGTATCACAAGTATGAGCTCTTTAATATTCATCGCATCAGCAGAAATCATTCCTCAAGGGTTCATATTTCAAGCTTATAAATGAATGAACTCTTTGGGCAAAAGGTTCTACCCTATGGGTATGAAATTGGCTTCATTCTTTACATTTCCATTCATACAGTCTAAAGAAAATGAGAAAGGACTGAACAGAAGTATGCATAAGAAAAAGTCTACAGGACCAAGCTAGAAATCACTAAAAAAAAGAGCAAAAGCTTGTTGATCATGTGTTTTTATGCTTTACAAACCTAAACATCTGGTTTTCTGTGATATAATGAACATTCACATTTCAATCTCTGATGATTTAAATATGTCAAGGAAGTCATTTAGCTGGCTAACATAAATGAGGTCTTGTGGAAACTGCAAACATGATTTGTGATAGTCTTCAAAGCCTAATTTAAAATGGGTTGAAAATTATAAACAAACCACCATATGCCATAATTTTTCCAGCAAGTCTGTGTATGAATTTACAGCTGTCATAGAATTTCATTAGAACTGCATAATTTTTTGCTAATTTAAATCCTAATAAACCTAATAAATGTAGATGCTATAACATTTATATTAAAACTAATTTCATTATATAGCATTATGATCGATAATGTTATGAGAAATATATGAGAATATATATGGCATTGAAGCATTGTATTTTTTTTTTTTTTTTTTTTCAGAAAAAAATATATTTATATTTAGCAGGGCAAGTTAAAATCTAAACTACTTGCCTGACCAGACCAACACAAAATCTTAGATAAAAATCTTCTATGAAAATCTTCTAAAAAACTAATGTTTTTATACTGATTCAAACTACTTTCACATGCCGTGTAAACTGCAAACTTGATAAAGCTGCTTGTGTCATTAAGAATGCGTGACTGGTTACTTGAGCCGCTATTAAGTTATCAATCCACCATAACATGGGTGGCATAAATCCCGTTTTCTGGAAGAACCAGAACACACAGGTTGACTAAGCCACAGAAAAACATGACATGCAGAGGGATCTCAAGCGTAAGACCTGAGATGAACGTTCAACAGTCACTCTTCCTTTAGCATCACAAAACTTAGTTTAATCATTTCTGACAATTGTGGCAGTATTTGACTGTAATAACCAGGAGTTAGCTCCTTTAAATAAATTAGATGAGTCTTGCAAAAGAGAGAGAGAAAAAAAAAAAAAAGTTTACAAAGTTCTTGATTGAAACGCAAACTTTATACCGTCAAGGCGAGAGCGGAAGACATCTATTAGGAAACCAAATCAGATAATAATAGTTTATTTTACAAGATTTTATCTCTAATGTCTCTCTGTGCCACTCTCCAAAAAAAATGACAGACCAACTCAGATTAAACATACAGAATATTAGATGAAGAAATCAAAGATATAAGCATCTGATGAGAACTTCATATCCTTATTTGAACAAATACATAAAAAGGGATCACTTTGATGTCAGATGCTTTCATTTCAGGCCCAGTTATGCCAAGAAATAAAACAACTTAAGAGCAATTTGACATTCATTTTGAAATGCATTGCTTTGAACACTTATTCATCAAATTAGAAAATAATAGTAATAGTCTATTTAGTTGGGTTAACGGAGTGCAAAAAAAAGTATTTTTAAGCACAGTGTGCACAGTAGGGAGTAAATTACATGTCATTGCTGTTTTAGTTATGAACACATGATAAAAAAAATTTGATCCAGGGTACATGGTATATAATCTCAGTCTGAAAACCGTCAAAAGCATGTATTCATATTTCTAAGCAGCATGGGGTATGTTTGAAGCCGTACCTTCATTATTTCCTCCAGACGAGAGCTCTTTTTGGATGCAAACAAACTTGGGTGCAGGTAGTTTCCATCTCCATCGTCATCATCATCGTCACTGTCTGAATTGTCTGACTTTGATTCTGTTTAAAAAGGGCCAATTGATTGGATTGTTAACTGACGTCAGAAATGCTCAGATTTGATCATTATTCTAAAAACAATTGACTCAATTCAACTTGTTAAATTTATGATATAGGGCCAGATTTACTAACAGCGCAAACTGTCTTTTGGCGTTAAAATAATATTGTCAGGATTTACTAAAGACGCACAGTGAAGAATTAGCTCTGAAAAGGCGTGGACACAGCTATTTTTGCGACTGAACTTATTGAATATGTATTTGTAAGAGTTTCCCTTTCAGACGCAAAATTTATGGGAGGAGAGTATTAAAATGAATCACGCAACTCGATTTACTAACGTTTGCTCTCGTCAAATTACTGGTATTTGCGCCATTATTTAACACCCAAAAAGTCTTAAAGCAGGCGGTAATTTGCGCTGCTCTTGGTAGATTGCGCTGGTCATTATGGAAATGATCTGGCTGTGTCTGTGTTCTTTAATGTGCGCATTGTCAGTAAATCCCACGCAGAATTTTCCCCTCCCATCGGCGCTTTTATGGAATTGTGTTCTAACGCTAATTTGCCCTTTTTAGTAAATCTTACCCATATATGTGATAGGATATTTACTACCGTTCAAATGTTTGGGGTCGATAATTTTTTAAATATTTTTGTTTTTAAAAGAAGTCTCTTATACTCCCCAAGGATGCATTTATTTGATCAAAAATGCGGTAAAATCTCTAATACTGTAAAATATTATTACAATTTAAAATTACTTTTTTCTATTTTAATATATTTTAAAATGTTATATATTTCTGTGATGGCAAAGCTGAATTTTCAGCATCATTACTCCAGTCTTCAGTGTCACATTATCCTGCAGAAATCATTCTAATTTGCTGAATTGGTGCTCAAAAACATGTCTTCTTATAATCAGTGATGAAAACAATTCTGCTGTTTAACACTGAGGACACTGTGATACTTTTTTTTCAGCATTTATTTGAATTATTTCATAACGATGTGAAAATCTTCCCTTAAAAAATCTTACTGACCCCAAACTTTTGAATGGTAGTGTATTTTGAAGCAAAAATGGACATTTCATTTTATCTACTGAACTGAATTATGAAAAGTGGGTGTTCTATACCAGAGCAAATCACTATATTTTGACAAAATATTATAAAGACAATCCAAAGAACATCATCTTTTCTAGAATTTCTAGAATCTATTCTAAATTTCCTAGAATCGTTTTTGCCCCAAAACCACCTTTTTTGTTTGAAATAATGTGCACAAAATTATGCGGAAATAAAGGAGGTCAAAATTTCATGTCAACCTATTAAACTGTAACACGTGAAAAACTTACCCTGTTGCTGGTCCTGCTTGCCCTCTGATGCCGGTGTGTACCTCCCCTCCTTCATGGCTCGTAAAATATGTTTGTAATAAGGGTTCAGGTAGTGGTCGAACCGCAGGAAATCAAACTGGGAGTTCCCGGCCTGCTTTGCCTTCAGCACAATTTCAAACTGGGCCCCCTGCTTGCATACAAAGTTGGCGGTGCGCTCAATAATAGCATGCGTCTTGGTGGTCGCAGGCTGAAATAGATGGCAAAGAATGGGGTAAACAAGACTGAAATTCTGATTAAGCTTATAAGAGAATATGCCATTTTAAAAAAATAAAGATTAATTAGAAAATTTGTATAGGGAAAAGTGGGTATAGAACATTTATCTTCAATGACTTCAGGGGCAGGATTTTCTAGCTACTGCAGTTCACACACAAACAATTTATGTATGAGCGTGGGCTGGCATTCCATGAATCTAACCAGCAACATCATTAATTCATTTCCAGCTACACATGCAGATTTAAAATAGTCACAAATCTTTCAAGCTGCAGACAAAATTATATTCATGTGCCGAGCTGATTTATGGCGATCCCGTATTTTAAATGACAAATGGCACCAATAGTACTCCAAATGACACATATCCTTCATTAGAAGGAAGCATGAATATTGCATGAGAAGAACTTTTCGAAGGGCTGAGCTTTAGCTCCAATGTCCAGGTAAACAGAGAATCTATTGCATTCAAAGCCCCAGAGACCAAGAGAGTCAAATAATGGCTTGCTAATTTGAAGATAAACAACCCAACGTTTGTCTTCAAAATCAGATTCTTGTGGCTTCAAGCTATGTGCTGTACAATAAGCAAGGTAACCAGAGCAGCTGAAGATTAATAATTCACAAGGCTCCTTCAAAGAACCTCACAGACTTGAAACTAATTGGGGTTTTCAAGTCTAAGAAACTGAAGGTTTCGACTAATCCTCCAACCTTGAGATGAATACCACTCCCTCCACCAAAAAAGTGCTGGTTAGGGTACGTTGTTGCAAGTGGCTCACTGGATGGTAAAGTATTTATGTTGCCAGTAGGACTTGGTGGAAAAGCGCTGACAAATCCCCGGTTTAAGAGGATAAAGGAGGGGCATCGAGACTCCTGAGCTTTTAGAAAAGTATAATTTGGTGGGATCAACTTGCTTTCACCGACAGGCACAGTAAAAAAAAAATTATCAGTGATTGTGTGGCTCTCAAACGAGGGATCCTGCGGAGATAAAAGCCCATGTCTGGCTTGTACAGATTGACGTTTGCATCCCACCGTGTGCACGCTGGTTATACAAAGGAAGATCTTTATAGCTCAATCAAAATCAGAAACTTCAGGATAGAAAAGAACAGAGAACAGAGTCTTTACTTGCCACACAGTCATAAATGGCCTCTTGCAGAGTGGAAATCAACAATCTTTCGGCTGAAGTTATCAGACATCCAACAATAGAAATGCAAATCAAGTATATATTTAATTAAAATATGTAGGTAATGTTGATTACAATTCTGGATGCACAATATGTTGGTTCCATATTAATCTGCAAATATTAGAGACTTTCATTTTATTTATTAGCATTTCACCCAAAAAGGAAAAATTTGTCATTTACTTAGCCTCAAGCTATTCCAAACCTATACGAATTTCTTTCTTCTGCTGAACACAAAAGATGATATTTTGAAGAACGCTGAAAAAAAAAACAGGTCTGGAACAACTTGAGGGTGAGTAAATGATGACAAAATTTTAATTTTTGAGTAAACTATCCCTTTAATTGTTCTGCATCATCGATATTGGATATTTAATAGTGTGTTCTCATTTCCCAGATTCACTTAATGTTAATCTTTAAAAATAGTATTATGTGTAATCTTTAGCAAATTATGTGAAATCTTATTATGTGTAATCTTTAGCAAATCTCCAAATAACTATCAATTTTCGTGCTGTTCAATATTATGCTGTGAAGCCTTAATTGTAGCATTTAAAATGAATGATTTAGCTTTAGTTAATCTTTAAAAACAGTTATATATAATCTTCAGTAAATCTCTAAATGAATATCCATTTTTATGCTGTACATTATGCATTATGTTGTGATGCCTAATTCACTTGCAGCATTTAAAATGACTGATTTTAGTTTAGTACATTATTTTAATTTAGACAAAATATTATTGAATTCATAGAAGCCATCAGCCATTTATCTATTAAAGACCATAACATGAAAATAATTACTGTCCTATGGGTATCGACCAGAATTTTACTACTGGTGCATCCCTAAGTGAAACTGTGTAAAATGTGTATACTTCATTATCTGCTCACCAGCTCTACATCCGGAGGGATGAGGAGGCCAGGTGGCGCCACAAACGGCTCCTCACTCTCTTCCTCCTGCTGCTCTTGATCTGAAAGAAGGGCAAAGGTGGGAAAAACAGAACAAACAGAGAAAAACTGATTGGCAAGGCAAAAGAATCACAAAGAATCAGAGTTTCATGAGCAGGAAGAAACACACACACACACACATACACCAATGCAACTATGAAGCTTCTTTAACTAAAGGCATTTTTAAAAGAACCGGAGGCACTTTAAGTTTCATTTTGAGTTACTACAACTTTCTGAGAGACCACAAGCCCCGTCAGCTCTGTTTACTGCTGCTGTCTCTATGCACTCTTCCACCCTCTGCCTCCACGAATTGGCCAAGACAGGTAGAAACCAAATAAAAATTTGATGCTGAATTCAGTGTGAAGGGAAATGGGGGCAGAAGATGTAAACACATTGCTGGTGCATTAATGGAGGAAATAATCAAATCTAGTAGCTACAAAGTGCCGCATTAGTTGCTCTAATAAATCAAATAGCTTTTCTAAACATATCCAACAAATAGTAAGATGTCACATGATGTTTTTTTTTTTTTTTTTTTTTTTTACGCTGATGGTTGCAATCAAATAATCTCGCTCAACATTTTTGGGGACAATCAAATCATCTCACAAAGCTTTGAGTAAATGGCATCAGGTCTGGCCTACATAGATTATTTTGGCCAAGAGCCACCCACTTAGACAGAACAAGACCATCAGAACGATATGTAAATGACTGACCACTGTTTGTTTTGTTTAGCAGTTAACCAGTTATTAGGTTTAGGGGGCAAGCACTTTTTGGGTTTGAATTTTGTTTTCCCTTCATAATAAAAAACTTCATTTAAAAACTGCATGTTGTGTTTACTTGTGTTATCTTTGATTAATATTTAAATTTGTTTGATGATCTGAAACATTAAAGTGTGACAAATATGCAAAAAAAATAAAAATCAGGAAGGGGGCAAACAATTTTTCACACCACTGTATATTCCAAAGCAACTCACATAATGCAATTAACGTCAAGCAAGCAAAACATGCGCAACGCACGCACATTTGTATTGGTGCAGAATGAGAAAGACACACAGCCTATAGCCTAGCGCACTTCACACAGGCTGCTAGTTTTACTTTCGCTTTAAAAAAAGTTACGATGCTTGACGTTTAAAATAAATGCTGTTCATAGTGAATGCCCCTATAATTTTTGTTTGTTTTATATTTACGATTTAGTTTTAATCCAAATGATGCATCTGCTAATAGAGTGAACAGCAATCAAGATCATGCAACAGAAGTGTGCTTGCTTCTCTCTCTCTCTCTCCTTACCATCAAGTAACTTGAGTAACTTCTACATTGTTTTACTTTTTGACATATCCGACCAAACTACATACTTTCCAGGGATGTCTGTGGGAAAGGGATATTCGCTCGACAAGCTTGCTTATCAGCTCGCGCACATCAGCTATATTGAATGTTAAACATTATATTAATTACATACATGTACTTCACTGACATCCTTAATCTCTAATAACTCTTTTCTGCTCTCTGTTGCCGCTGTTTCTTTGTCTGGACATATTGGCTTTTGGTATCAGAGCATTTTAAAGAGTATGAGTACAGGAGCCCAGTATCGGTATCTGTGCATCTCTACTGAAAAAATTGTGAAAACTCCTAATATCTTTCAAAGATTAGACGGCATTAAACTAGAAAATAAGGTAATTATTCCATCTTCAAATGTAATTGCATAAAATTCCTTAAGTTAAGAAATTCTTTAGTAATAATACACTCACAAAAATGGGTTTTCTTAACTTTAGGGGTTACTTGCAACTAGGCACTGGTACCTTGTAAACATGACTTTATTTCCAGGTGGACTAATAAAAAAAAAAAAAAAAAAAAAACACATATGTGCCCTTATTCTTGAAAGTCATCTAAAGCCAGCCAATCAGATCAGAGCTTTCCATATCCAGAAAGTACTTTCCAATTTTGTGTGCAATATCAGATGGTAAGTGAAAGAACTTTGGGGCATGATGTCCGAGGCTGATGATTGTGAATGCGCTTCCTCTGATGCTGAGGGGGAAAGAAAGGTGTCTGGCTTCCAGTTCAGCAGCTACAACATTTATGACTTCATCACAGTCACAGTAAGAAAAAGACATCAATGCCACTAGTTGACTCTGTGTGTGTGTGTGTGTGCAGTGAGTGGGTGGATAAAGACTATGCGCTGTGGGCCAAGTCTTGTTCTCTGTAGAATGCTGGTGCGAGCAGGTGTGAATGAGGAGTACAAAAGCATTGAGGGTGATTACTGTTTGTTTTAGAAACTCATTTGTCACCGAATTTCTGCTTGAGACAAGCTCTGAGGACTCAAACTAATTCCAGGCTCCTGTATTTATAAAGCAATCAGCCATGGAGTGTGATGTTTTTCTAAAACCCTGTAGTGGTGAACCGCTGGACCTTGCTGGTCATTAACAGTCTCATATCCACTGCCTGCCTCGCTCAGTCTTTAAAAAACTTTGAGCTTTTCAGTGCCTTGAGGCTCAAAAATGATACTTATTTGACCTAAGGGAAATGGTCTCTTTTCATCTCGGAGCATTTTGAAGTTCGTAGGCTAAAGTATGCACAGAAATTTGTCTCAGGAACTGAATCTCCTCAGGCAGACTTACAAGCAGCATTTCAAAGTAAGTATGTGGTTTTTGAAGTTGTGTGGTTTCTAGACTTGTACGTATCTCACCTGCTTCTTTGTTGGCCTCATCTTCATCAGTGGGCTGGGAGGGGTCATAGTAGTCAGCGCTGTAACGGAAGGCCACTGCATTGTAGGTGCCTTCATCGGCCAAGGCTTCGCTCAGCCTTTTATACTCCTCCTCTACAAACACAAATAAAGATTCACAGGAAAAATTCAAGTCACTGTTAACTGCAGTGCTCATCATCCTCAAAAATTCTCTTTCTATTCTTCTCCACAGCTGATGTAACATTGTAAAGTTGGCTGTTGCATTAATGTATTTATGTTGGGAAATAAAATGGTTGTTTTAAAACTGCTCCAACACTAAAACGGCTTAAAAAACGTATTAAACAAATCATTACTGAACTAACCTAATTCAGATAGAAATGCTAAACGTAAAAAAAATATTTTTCTATCCTTAGATGAGGTTTCTATTTTTGTTTTACATGCACAGTTCAAAAGTTTGGTCAGACTTTTTTATGTTTTTTTTTTTTAAGGCTGCATTTATATGATCATAAACACATAAAAAACAACAGTAATATTGTGAAAATTATTAAAATTTAAAATAAATGTTTTCTATTCCGGTGATGGCAAAGCTGAATATTCAGCAGCCATTACTCCAGTCTTCAGTGTCACATAATTCTTCAAACATAATTCTAATATGTTCATTTGGTGGTCAAGTAAAATTTTTTCATAACCGTTTTTTTTTTTTTTTCAGGATTCTTTGATGAATACAGTGTTCAGAAGAACAGCATTTGTTTGGAATAGAAATCTTTTGTAATTATAATATTTAGATTTCTCTTTCTTACTTCTAGATCATCCATAGCAAAAATGCATCACAAAAAGTCAATTTATTCTACACAAAAACTAGAAAACTGGAACTGAAACCCTCATATAGTCATACCAATCTGCACATCCAAACAGCCACGGTGAGTTCTCATCTTTAATGATCTTACTACAAAATCACAACTACTAAAACTGCAATAGAGTACAAGGACAGTCCAATATTAAACAATCACAATGCTTTATTACAGTTTATAGGATGTTAATGTAGACAGATTGATAAAAGTTTAATGAGGTTAGGTCTCCCACTGAAGAGCGAATCCACATGATGACTATAGAGATAATGACTATGGCGTACTGACACCATCAGCAAAGGACATCATAATTCACTCCCATTTACTGCGTACCTCTGTTTAAAGATTGTTATACTGCGCATTGAGCCGAGGAGCATCATTTTGGACTTTTTTAACATGTTGATGCATACACTGAGTTATAAGAATGTGCCATACTGATTTATCTCGATTCGATTCATCAAAATTGTTCTAAGACTAAGTCACAAAACAACATTCTGAAAATGTTTAAAAACATTTCAATAAAACGGGTTGAAACTCAATAGTTCCGGCATTAAAAAGTGATTTAGATGAGCCATGATTGATGCCCTTGTAAACTATTTCATACACACTAACAACATTTTTTATTATATTTCAGTGCATCCGAAGCAATACTTAGTTTATTGCTTTCTTAGAATACATATTTGATAATATCTTGTGTTAATTAGGTCAGGCGTTACATAAGCGTGCCTCAGTAAATTAGACAATTTAACTGCCGGGTGTAGTCAAGGGACAAACTTCATTCTGAACCGCATTCTTGAACATAAAATATAACATCCAGTCTGGTGACCGAGTATAACCAAAAACTATAGAAATACAAAGACAGTTCACTCCTATACTTATGAATGGGAGAAAGTGCAACAATATGGAGGGATAGACCCGCCTTCTACATGAAAGAGCCAATCGCTGATTGGTAAAGTCATTGCCTCACTGCAGCGGCCGTTTGAAGCTCCGGTTCCCATAGAAACCTGAGGCTGGACCAGCCGATGCGCATGCGCAGTCATAAGCGTGTTGGAGCTACGCATGCCCATTGGCTGGTCAAGCCTGAAAAATAAGCTTTTTAAACGCTATTTGAGCATAAGAAACAACATTCATGGGGCAGTTCATTTCAGATTTTGTTGCTGATTTGATATATGTAATTTAATCGCGAGTTCAGCGAGCAGTTTTTGAGATTTCAGGATTCCCCCATTCATTTAGAAAGGACTTGGTCTTGTTTGAGCTGCCCGAAGGCATTGCAAATATGGCGGCCAAGTGAACGGACTTTCCTTGAAAGGGACTTTGGTATAACCCAACAACAACAACACTTTCACATTCTATGGACTCAACTTATTTGTTTCATTCCAAAACAAAGTCAGCCATGCCAGTTTTACGCTCTTCACAGTGTACAAAACAAGCACAAGTACCTTTCACTATTCTGGAAATGTAATACAATCAAAAAGATATTAGAGGAAAGCACTTAAAGCCTGACTGCACCAGACTAAAGTCGATAACCACGAAAAGCAGTTTACTGAAGAGCTCTGGTTGTCCATCTAAGTGAAACAAGCTAGATGAATTATTTTAAACTGAAAAGGTCAGGGTTTTTTTTTTCCTACTGCCACTATAAAAGAGCCTCTTCATGCAATTCTACTTTTATACATAGGCCTATACATGCCTCCCAATGAAAGAATCTCTAACAGGGAGAGAAAAGACATGTCGTGGTTTCAGAACATGTTTTCTGTGAATAATAAAAGAAGTTTATAGTTTTTGAGTGTATAGAAAATTGGTAGAATGGGTTAAGTGGGCTCCAGAAGCCTGAAACGTCTAGTGAAAATGCTTAATTTAGTTTATGAGTTTATAAAAACAGTAAAAAAAAAAAAAAAAAAAGAGGTAAACTTTAAGTTAAGTAGGGTACAAAAGTCTGAAACCGTTACAGAAAATGCTTCTATTTTGCATTTTTCTAATTGAATAGGTTAGCAGAAGTTAACAGAACATAAACAGAATAAGTTTATGGTTCATTAATTTATAGAAAAGTAAAAAAAAAAAAATTGTGAACTTTAAATGGCTTAAGTGAGGTCCAAAATTCTGAAACCACAAGTGAAAAAGCTTCTGTTTTGCATTTTGTTTTGTTTTTTTCGCAATCATGTTATGAGTATTACAGTTAATTTTATATATTTTTCAGAATATATTTTTTTAATTATAAAGAAATTATAGGAATCTCTTAATAGTAATAAGTAAAGTATTTGCCTAATGACAACATGTACTTGAGAAATTAATGACAAAAAAAATGTTTGTTAACGAACATTGCTTTTTGTCAACAAAAATAAAATGAAAAATGTGCATCATAACAAAAAATAAATGATTTATATATTTAAAATATAAATACTGTTGACAAAAAATATTTAATATATAAAAAATACAAAAAATGTGAAAAACACGAAAAAAGTGATTGTTTCAAATAAAGCATAGTAAATAAATAACGTTGCACCTAAAAGTATCCTAAACCAGCAAAAACCACATGCCACTTGAGTCTACAGTAAAAATGACTATAAAAAGTCAAAACTAGGACTAAAAGATGTGTAAAAATCAACAATGCACTCGAGTTGACATGAACTTTACATGTTTGAATAATGCATGAAGATTGACTGAGCTGATCAATGTGGATTTACCTTGCCTGGCCTCCTCCTCCAGTAGATCAGTGTGCATGGCCAGGTACCTCTCCTCATCACACAGAGCCTCTATCCTGGCCTCCTCCTCGGACAGCTGGTAATCGTGATTCCACGAGCCCGCGTCATATTCCGAAAGATCGTGTAAATGACCGCGGCCATCGTACCTGCAATACAAATCATGTGGTTAAAGGCGAGAGGAAATTAACATTGGATTACATACAAGAAATACTCACCACACTGAAGAACCCTAAAAGTAAAGCCGCTTTTATATTCACATATATGCTTTTCTTTCAAAATGCTACTTCGCTTACAAGGTTGGCATGAGGTGCGAAAAAAGCAGACGGCCTATGTGATGCACTCCAGATGGTATATGGGTCAACAGATGAGTGCACTGGCGTGATAAACTTACTAAATCCATCTAATTCTTCACTAAAACCGTAAAAAGACGCGACAGGCCTGAGTAAAGAACAAATAAAAAAAAACGCAAACAACAACTCTCCTCTTACCTTACATGGTTCAACAAACCATTCCAACTTTTTGAGACTTTTTGAGACAACTGCCATCATCATTCCTACATATACTGTAAAAGACGTACATCCACACAAGCCCGAGCGCATAAATACCTATCCGTAAGAACCCATATGGAGGAAATTTTCCTGCGCTCGCTCCTGTATTCCACTTCTCAGTTCCAGTTTCTTCGGCAAAAGAGAGAAGTGGGCGATGAGGTGGCAATCGGGGCCTGGCGGGACCCCTTAGCCTTAATTGCTGAGGAAATAAGTTCTGTATTACGTGATAGAGAGACACACACATACACATTGGAAACAAGAAAACAGATCCATGCAGATTAAGGTGGCTCAATGCAACCTGCTGTTTCTCAACACACCCCTGGCTCGTTACCAGTTCTCACATTTTATAAAAGGACTGCAGCTGAACTGGAAAAAGTGTGGATGAAGAGAAAAAACAGTTAAGGAACACAATATTCGACTGACTATGTGTTAAAAGTACTTCCTGCAAGACTTTTAGACTCTATGCACAAAGACAGAATTCATATAATGGGATCTGAATCATATATTCCTTCATCTGCGAGAACCACCTTAATGCACGGACTAATTTACAGCAGCAGGTTAATCTAATGTGAATTTGCAGTGGTTTGCATTTAATCGAAAAAATGCAACACAAATGTGACCACAGCAAATTCCTGAAGTGCTAAGAAGCAGAGGCCTCGCATGACCAGTACATTAGATTCATATTCACTTATTGCAACGTTATATAATAAATTAGTCATTGTATATATTTATATTTTAAATTCTATAAGTGAGGACCAAGTGAGCAAGGACTCTGCTTTGGATTTCAAACATCACCTAACCCTGCAAAATAAATAAATAAATAAAATAAAACAATTAAACCAGCCTAAACTGATTTGCTGGTCTCCTGGATGGTTTTAGAGGGATCTGGGCACTTTTTAGCCTGTCAGGTTGGGAGACAAACTGAATACCAGCTTGGCCAGGCTGGGAGACTAACTTAAACCAGCAAACCATCTTAGACTGATTTAAACTTCTTGTTGAAACATTTGTCAGTGCATTGAGCTTACAAATGATCACAATCCAAGCAAGTTATCTTGTTATCTGTCAATGCCAAGTTTCTTTTATTCAGGTTTGGCCATGTAAACATCACACAATGCCATCAGCTCCTCCTGTGCTGCAAAACAACAAATACATCCATGGTCCTTTTGGAAGACATTAAGTTGATTAAGTAATGATTCCCATTAGGTTTGTTTAACCGACCTATCGATCATGATGTTCTTGTCCCCCATCCATGGGATAAGGTGTTTGCCCTGATCGTGGTAGATGGCCCTCTCATCGTCCCGGAACAGCTTGCAGGCGTAGCCGAACACCAGCAGCTCCGCATACTTGCTGCTGTCGCTCTGCTCCTTAGTCGCTTTATTATGGTCCGTCTTGCTTCCCCCGCGCCGGTACATTCCTGATAATATCCGTAAGACACGCGAAATAAGTGATAACTGCTAAAAATGTATAACCATTTCTTTAAAGGTGGGAAAAGTGGAATAAAATATGTCGGCTAACTACTCCAACACATATCAACACACACTGAAATAAACATGGCGTGTTGAAGAATGTTGCGTTTCAGAGTCGCAGATTCGTTGCATTGTGTTTCGTGAAACTGAATGCGGTGCTGCTGTTTTAGTTTGTAAAAATATATTTGAATATAACGTGAGGTTTTATAATATTTAAACATTGTTGGTCTGCACTTACATAGGAAAGATGGATACCAGTCATGTTCAAGACGAAAACCTCAAAGTGAAAGTGAAAATGCGCAGATTTGACCTACGCAGTAAACCTGTACTGAACGCAGAAACAAAAGCCCTATTCGCAGGGGATTAGTATTACCTGGTGACCTCCAGTCATTTGTAATAATTGCGGAGGTTGTCTGTGATCTTAATCCCGTGCGAACCGGCCATGTCTGTAATTTGTAACGTTAAAGTAAAAATTCCCCGCAAATGACCTAACGTTACCATATTTCGCCGAACACCGAGGTCCTGTGATAATATTAGTCCCGTGCGTGTAATTTCAAAATCACACAAGGTCCCCAGATAATACTAATCCCGTGCGAATAGGGCTAAAGTCAGAGAAACAGTTGAGAAACATTCATAAAAAAAAAACAAACAAAAAAAAAAAATCCTTTTCAGTGAGGTTTGCAATTTTTTGCAATACTGTTGACAGTATTTAGGATACATCGAAATATACAGTGCTCTCCACTTATATTGGCACCCTTGGTAAACCTTGGTACCCTTCGATCTTTCATTAAAAAATTTCACAAAAATTCTAACCTTTCATTGAAGTAAAACAATTGAAAATGGGGAGAATATCTCATGATTAAATAAATGTTTTTCTCCAATGCATGTTGGCCAAAATTATTGGCACCCCTGGGAATTCTTATGAGTAAAATATCTCTGAAGTATATTCCCATTCATATTTACATTTTTTAGCACACCAAGGTGACTAGGAGCATGAAATTGTCCAGCCAAGACTTCCTGTTCCACAGGATTATAAACATGAGGCCAAATTCTCTTAATCATCCATCACAAGGAGTAAAACCAAAGAATATAGTTCTTCAGAACAAGATCGTTGAGCTTCACAAAATAAGCATTGAAAAGCATTGAAAATCCCCATTTCCACCATCAGGGCAATAATTAAGAGGTTCCAATCAACTAAAGATGTTACAAATTTGCCTGGAAGAGGACGTATGTCTATATCGTCCTAATGCAGGAGGAGAGTTTGAGTGGCCAAAGACACTCTAAGGATCACAGCTGGAGAATTGTATAGATAAGTTGAGTCTTGGGGTAAGAAAGCCTAAAAGAAAGCCACATGTTGTTCGGAAGGGTTTCAAGAAAAATTCTCCTCAAGAAAAACAAACTCCAGCATATTTCAGTTGTCAGACACGACTGGAACTTCAAATGGCACTGACTTCTATGGTCAGATGAAACTAAAAAAAAGAGCTTTTTGGCAGCAAACCTACCAGATGGGTTTAGTAGACAGGGATAAAAAGTAGCCCATGCCCATGGTTAAATATACTGTACTGCTGGATCTTTAATGTTGTGGGCCTGTTTTTCTGACGGAGGTCCGGGACATCTTCATGTTCAGATGCATGGTGTAATGATAGACTGAGGATATGTTTAGGTCATACACGGTAATATAGCGAGTAGCTCATACCCATTGTGATAGTTTGTACCCTTTTATATTCTCTCGGGAAGGAGGCAGAACACATCGTCAGTACATTCGTGTATGCAGCAGAAGGCGACAAGAACAAGTACGACATAGTTTTGGAGAAGTTAGACAATTATTTCGTGCCTAAAGTTAACGCATGTGATGTGGTAAACAACATCCAAAGACTGTTAACTGCCCTGCAAGAAGAGCAGAGTGTCGAAAGTGTGGTAAGAGGGGCCATTATGCCATTGTGTGTTGTACTCTACATGTTAGTGATGTAAAAGTAGTGTACGAAGAGCATGAAGATTTGTTTTTCCTTGGAGCAATCACAGTAAAAGACTCCAATGACTCATGGTCTGTAATTTTGAGAATTCAGGATACAGACGTGGAGTTGAAGATTGACACTGGAGCAGACATTTGTGTAATATCAGAGCAAACTTACAAAGCTCTTAACATGAAGCCTGATTTGATGTTACCCAATGCAGTGCTGGATTGTCCAGGAGGAAAATTGAGAAGTACAGGAGCACTCACTATAAAGGAAACAAATACTACTTTACAGTGTTCATCATAACTGGACAGTCTGTTAATAACTTGCTGAGTCGAGAAGTTTCAGCAGCCCTTGGGCTAGTTCAGCGGATTGACAATCTTGCACATTCACCAGGTGTGTTGGTTGGACTTTTGAAGACCATTCCTGCGAGAATCAAGCTGAAAGCAGATGTTGTCGCGTATGCTGTTACGACAGCTGGTAGAGTGTCAGTCCCTTTACTTCCTAAGGTGAAAGCAGAATTGGAGAGAATGGTGAAGCGCGGTGCGCGACTAAATGGTGCGGACTAGGGGTGCCCCCGACTAAGGATTCATTAATGGATTTATGGGTGTCCCCGGGGCCAAAATACATTACCAAAAATGAAGTCAGACATTCAACAGTCATAAATACACAGGGAAAATGTGTAACGGACGCCTCGCAGATTCAAACGGGGTAAATAATGTTTTATGTTTTGATTAAAAGATAGTTAACATTAAACGTCAGTGAAACCCTTAAGACTTCACATTTTTTACAATAGTGCTCTCATTATAAAGTTATGTATATGATCGTAGTTATAACGTTCTGCATTTCTGTTTTGAGCTGCGCGCGCTGAAGATGACCAGTAGAATGAAGCATATGATAGCAGGTTTTTAATCAATGGGATTTAACTCATTTATCTCACATAGAATACGCTCCGTTATTTATATAACATAATGTTAATATTACGACTTATAGCCTATCTGCACAAAATGCCCTGAATGCACATGAACGCGTCTGCGCGGCTCTGAATGAACTCCTTTTGTGGATGCGTTCTTCATGCAATAACATGCAGAAACACAACTTAACACTAAAAAATCACAGCGTTTTATTATAATAGTGTTCTCATTATAATGCTATGTATATGACAGTGCCAGTCATAGTTATTAATATTCTGCATTGTTGTCCTGCTCGCACCGTGTGCTGAAGAGATAATCACTGTATAGTACTACAATGAAGCGCTTTACTGTAGCGTAACTCAACCAAATACATCTTATACGAGATAAATAATATATACACGATATAAATAAACCGACTGAAACTTTTGAAATCACTTGTTGTACCCTACCTGATCGAAAAAAAACGAAGTCTTCCACTCTGCCTGTGTCAGTTTGAGTCTTGTTAAAGATTTAAATCCCTGCCGCCAAGATGCTCCTCTGTCGATGATGGATTAGAAAGCAAAACTTTAATCTATAGGGGAAGTTGGATTTATTCACGCACATTAAAATATTTATTTAAAGCTTCTTTCTTTTAAGATTCTTATTTACAACATTATCATAATAGGGTGTATATTAACTTATTGGGAGAAAACCGATAGTTTGATGTGAAATCAGACACTGAGCACCCCCATATATCCAAAATGGCATGATCATAACACCCCGCGAATATTCGACTGTGAGATTGGGAGTCGAATCAGGCTCCTCGAATTGAAGCATCGAATCGTCGACTATTCGGGGACACCCCTAGTGCGCACCGATGGTGCCTGTACCCAGGAAGAGTGGAAAAGTGAGGATATGTGTCGGCCTAAACCGTCTAAACCAAGTAGTTGAACGTGAACGGTACATTCTACTAACTCTTGATGACATATTACCTCAAATGTCAGGTGAAACAATGTTTTCGCTGTTGGACGCTGAGAACAGGTTTTCCACTGGAGAGAGAGAGTGCTAAACTCACTACTTTCATTACACATTTTGGGAGGTATTCCTTTCATACACTTCCTTTTGGAATGTCAAGTGCACCGGAGATTTTCCAAAGAGAGATGAACAACCTCTTAAGAGACCATGAAGGCACAGCGGCATACATGGACGATATAATTGTCTATGGAGAGACACAAGAGGTTCATGGTCATCGCCTCCAGAGAGTCCTGAAAACACTTTCTGATACTGGACTGAAACTCAATGAGGACAAATGTCTGTTGAGACAAACACAGTTACAGTTTTTGGGTCACGTCGTTGATTCTCATGGAGTCAGACCAGATAAGAAAAAGGTTGAAGCTAAAATGAATATTCAACCTCCACAGAAAGTGACAGAAGTGAAGAGGATCTTGGGAATGGTTCACTATCTAAGGCGATACATACCCGGATTGGCTGAGATTTGTCCACTTAATGATCTTCTGAAAGCTGGTACAGCCTGGACTTGGAGCCATGCACAGGAACAAGCACTCACAAGAATCAAGCAGATCTTGTCCGAAGTTCCAGTTCTCTCCTTCTTTGACATGAACAAACCAACTATTGTAAGTGCAGATGCTAGCAGCTATGGATTAGGAGGAGTTCTCTTTCAGCAACATGACGGATGCTTGAGACCCGTAGCTTATTGTTTGCGTACCTTGACCGACACTGAAACAAGATACGCACAAATTGAAAAGGAATGTCTCAGTGTGGTGTGGTCATGTGAAAGGTTTTCCAAATACCTGTATGGTCTGGACAGTTTTGTAAATCATACAGATCACAATCATGATTCATGATGGTCACAAGGGGATTGTCAAGTGCAGAGACTGTGCAAAACAGACCATTTGGTGGCCTGGCATTAGCAAGGAGATCCGGGTATTTACAGAAAATTGTACATATTGTCAAACAAACAATCCTGCACAACATTCTAGATTCATCGATCTTGCCTACCTTCCAGACATGTCAGGAAAGACTGTGACTTTGAGGTTGAGCAACATGTTTGCCAGATGGGGTTGTCCTGATACCCTTGTTACTGACAATGGTCCACAGTTCGGCAGTCAACAGTTTCAAGATTTTGCAAAAGCTTATGGGTTTCGTCACATCACCACAAGCCCGTGTTTTCCACAGTCGAATGGAGAGGCCGAAAGAGCAGTGTGAACCGCAAAGCACATTCTCAAGCAAGAAGATCCTTTTCTAGCTCTTCTCGCTTACAGAGTTACACCTATCCAAGCGACACGATACAGCCCTGCACAGTTGATGCTCGGACGTCAGCTAAGAACACCGGTTCCTGTCCTGGAAAAGAAACTGACACCTGAGTGGCCTGATTTCTCAAAAGTGAGAGCAACAGACAATAAAGCAAAATCCAACTATAAGCTGTATTATGATAGACGCCATGGCTGCCGTCTATTGCCCGAACTCAAACCTGGAGATCCTGTTGCAGTCAAGACAGACAGTGAAAAGACTGCTACAGTTGTTCATAAACACACTACTCCAAGATCTTACATAATTCTCACAGAAAATGGAAATCTACGAAGGAACAGAAAACATCTACGTTTCTTCAACTCGTCTTCACACCAACGTGCATTCGAGGAAAAGAGGAGTGTGGATCAAGAACAAACACAAGCCGAACAGCGACAAGATGTTCAAGTTCAAAACAATGAGCGGGATGTTCCAGAGCAATCTAAAAATGTTGTTACATCCAGAGGAAGAGTTATTAAACACCCTGGATACTTGAAAGATTTCATAGTTAGTACATAGATTGCTACATGGGGCAGAATAATCCCCACCATTTATGTGGGTGACCGGTAGTCTACCCGGAATCCCTAGATAGTCCTTTGTGTGTCTACATACACAAGTTTCATATTATGTTGATATTGAAAGAAGACACTGTTAAAAAAAAGGAGAAAACTGTGTTTTTGTTCATTTTGTTTATTGGTGTTATTGTGAAACACTCACATGTTAACACAGCATAATATTTTGAAAATTCAAGGGAAGATGTAATGATAGACTGAGGATACGTTTAGGTCATATACGGTAATATAGTGAGTAGCTCATACCCATTGTGATATGCGCAGCTAGTACGCGGAATTTGGGAGTCAGAAGGGGTAGTTGAAGAGAACTACGACACAGAGTGAGTGTATGTTAAACCATTGCACAGTTGTTAATAAACGAACAGAAATGAAGAACACCTGTTTCGCCTCATCTATATGCCATCCTAACATTACACATGGCAGGCATCATGGATTCTATCAAATACAAACAGATAAAAAATCTAAACCTGACTGCCTCTGTTAGAAATCTTATAATGGGTCGTGGTTGGATCTTCCATCAGGACAATAATCCAAAACAAACATCAGAATCAACACAAAAATGGGTCACTGAGCACAAAATGAAGCTTTTGCCATGGCCGTCCCAGTCCTCTGACCTGAACCCTATAGAAAATGAGTGGGGTGAACTGAAGAAAAGCACCTACATGGAGCTGTGAATCTGAAGGTTCTGGAGAGATTCGGTATGAAGGAATAGTCTCTGATCTCTTATTAGGTGTTCTCCAAACTATATGAGAAAACTCAGACCTGTTATCTTGGGAAAGGATGTTACAGTAATTGGGTCACAATAATTGTGGCCAACATGAACTAGAGAAAGCATTTATTTCACAATGAGTTTTTTACCCCACTTTCAATTGTTTTACTTCAATGATAGGTTAGAATTTTGTGAATTTTTTGAATGAAAGATCAAAAGGATAAACAATGCAGATTTACTTTCACAGCCCCCTTTGCTCATATCTACCGAGGGTGCCAATATTTGTGGTGGGCACTGCAGCATAAACTCTGATGTGTGTTATTTCTAGCAATAAATAAACATCAATATATACATAAATATATAATTCAAACATTAAACAAAACTCTACCAGAATGGGTTACAGGTTGGCCCATTTGTCCAAAATTATTCTGGGACTGGAAGAAAAGCGAAAAGAAACATCACACACACACGGACGCACGCACACACACAAACACACACACACACACACACACACACACACACAGAGAGAGAGTTTAGTTATCATTAATCTCTATTTTAATCTATAGCAAATTTAATAATATGTGACCCGTGCTGGCAAAATGAGTCGGAATGCGCACAGAATAATGTTGAGCTACAGGCAAAAGAAGTGAAAAATGTCAGTTTTGGTCGAATTTGAGGTTTTCACAAAAAATAGTTAATTAAGCCCTCTTCTAGCGATCCCGATGCTCCAAATAGTAATTAAACATCTAAAATTATCTTTATTTGTACGTTTTCTGAGAGGAGTACCTTTTCTCTGCTCGCTTCTGGATGACTGCTGCTGCTTGCACCACAAGTTGCAAGTCTATTGTTGCAAAGTGCAGCATTTCAGCTTTGTGAATATTCATATCGAATTCTCGATGGCATGAGTCCAAACCAGTGAAATATTATTTTTAAACCCATGCTGATGAAAACAAAACAATTGCGCTGACTGACATTTGCAAAGCGCGTGCATAAGACGCGCCTTTCCTCAAGCGCGCGATCTCCCTTATAAAGTACAATATTGCAAAATATGTATTGGCGAGATTCACACAATCATAATCTGTTATGTTTTACATGAACGTTTAGTTAATGATTGGGGGAAAATCTGATATGTAACATATTTGATCCATGCATTACAGTAGGTCTTAAACTAGATCTGTCTCAATGTTAATCAAACATGAAAAGAAAAGACGGAATCACTCGCTGCTCTTGATTAAATACTGTTTATTTGCATCTTTGTTCTTATTTTTAATAACAAAGATAAAATAAAAAAGCTATATTGTGATTAATAATATAGTAATTAGTATTAAGAAAAGAACTGGAGGAAAATAGGCAACGTTGCTTGGTGATTCTGCTTTGGAATCTTTAACGCAATTGTTCTCGAAATCAGATCTTCTGCCTCTATTGCCTTCAAACGGCTGTAGCTCAGTCATTTTTTGTCCGATTCCAACAAGTCATATATCATTTTGAAGGTATTTTAATGGAGAATGTGAAAATAAAAATAACTTATTTTTGAACATTTGCGCTTTCCGACTCATTTTGCACGCACGGGTCACATAACCATGCCTCAGCCACAAAAAAGGAAGAGTGAAACAAAGATGTAATTTCATAAAACAAAACAACAGTCTAATTTTATTCAGGATAAATTTTATAAAGGTTGGTTTGCACAATTTTACAACTTTATAACATTTGTGTTTTTAAAGGGGTCATATGAAGTTGCAAAAAAGATCATTATTTTGTGTATTTGGTGTAATGCAATGTGTTTATGCGGTTTAAGGGTAAAAAAAATATATATATATAATTTTCCACATACTATACATTATTTTTGCTCCTCTATGCCCTGCCTTTCTGAAACGCACCGATTTTTACAAAGCTCATCATTCTGAGAAGGGAGGCGTGTTCTGATTGGCCAGCTATGCAGTGCGTTGTGATTGGCCGAATACCGTGTCCCGGCGCTATGACACAAAAACAATAAAAACCATTACAAACGAGGCATTTGTTGCATCCAGTGGGGACATAATTACTGATTATAATGACTTATACTGTCTTTTTACGCGTCACGTTGCATCGTGCCGCGTAAACATTACCATGTCTGCATTTGTGATCGGAGAAACGACAAACAACAAGCACTACTCTACACAGCTCACAACTCGCGTTTGAATAGTCAGTGACAAATTCTTTAAATATGAAAACATACTTACAGGCTGTGAGTCAGAAGCGCCAGACTGTCCTTGCAAAGTTGGAATTGTCCCACTTTATAATAACAGTCTTTGAGCATAGCTGGCAGGCTACTCCCAGGTTCAGGAAACAGTCCTCCATAAAATGTGCTGCACACACTCGAATATTTGGGTTGAACTGTTCTGGAACAGTGTTGTAAATACAACTTAACCATTGATTTCTAGTTGTGTCCTCTTTTGGAAGCCCAAACAAAGTAGTTTCGCTTTCACAATGAAACACAGCGTCTCCAGGACATGACGCCGGCGGAAGCAACAACACTACAGCGAGAATAAAAGTACTGCCCTCTTTCTTTGCATGTACGTTTGGGCAGTGTTTTGCAAATCTCCCCACACCGTGACGTAGAGATGTGGGGGGCGTGTTTGAATGAGCCGTTTTAGGGGGGCGTGGTCAAGTCTTAACTTTTATAAAGAATATCTCTTTGGTTTTGAGACTTTAGTCTTTGCGACGTCAGGGATCTTATCTATGCACAAACAGCTTGTAACACTCCAAAGGGAAAGGAAAACTTGAAATTGCATCATATGACCCCTTTAAACCTTCCATAATGCATAACTTCCATTGTCAGTGCTTGAATTCTGCTTGTTTTAAAACTGAAAGATATGTGAGATTTGTCAGATATGTCTGTGGAAATCAAAAGTATGTCACAAATGCTGTTAGTAATGCTTAACTTGATCTGAAACTGCAACATTCCCATAAAAGCATGATTTTTGAATCTATATTTATCTCAACAGACACGACACCTGTGAACTTGCTTACCTGGATATAGCTTAAAGATCATGTAGCACAATATAAATTGTTGGTTATATTTATCATTTTTAAAGACACTTTTCATTGTGAGTTCACAATGTTAAGAGCTGGATCCCTAGCTGGGACAATTTTGTCTCTAGTGCTAGCATGCATACAGGACAAAAAACAAGCATCAGCAAAGCTGTTAGATTCAGGTGGATGAGGGAAATGTCATACATACACAGGTGTTTTTGATTAAGGATGGAAGATAATCAAAGGTTTTCTGTATGGTTCTGTCATGTGTTCTTCAGTTTCAGTTTTCATACAGTAACTAGTCTGTAAATGTGAACTCACAGGGTTTGTTTAAACTCTCTGGTAACTCGTTCGTCTGGTTTTGCATTATGTGAGTGCAGACGGTTGCTTTCTCTTTTAAAACATATTCAGCCAGATCATGTCTATTTAGTAAAATCACCGTTAATGCAATAAGAATTTACAGACCAGTCAAAAACAGCTGTGAAAACAATGTAAAGGATAGTGGTGAGTTACAAAACAATGTTGTTGATTAAAAAAAGATTTATGGGTCTAGTACTGCAAATGATGATTTAAACAAAAACAACAACAACAACAACAACAACAAAAAACAACAACAAAAATTATGGTCCGTTTTAGTAGAGTAGGTTAGATAAATGATCAATGTTGCTACTAAATTCAGGTAAACAGTTTATATTCTGTTTGGATGGTTTCTTTCACTGAAACTGCGCAAACATATAGTCTACATTCAAGCCAGTATAGCATATTTCTATATTTGTTTAGACACATAACCATGAAGCACAGACATCTGATACTTAAATTCCTCTTTGGACATAATCTGGTTTATTTATTTGTTTATTTATTTATTGTACTATAGAATGATAGAAGAGACCTGGTTTAACATAAAAAATCTTTTGAAAAGAAATGAACTTCCTGCTGAACTGATCTTGTGTATCTTGCCAGTTTTCATGTGGGTGTGTTCATTTGATTTGCTTTGATTTGTTGTTTCTATTTACTTGATTCCCCTTAGTTAGGAAGCTTAGTTAGGCGACCCAACAGGTTTTGTGATTTTAAAGAAGATCCTACCCACATTTTGCAATAAATATAAAGACAGCCCCAAACATAAACTGATGAGCATGAAAGGGACTTGAAGTCAACAGCAGTTTTGACAAAACTGGAGCTTAATTACTTTTTTAACACATGTATAAATTACAATAAAACAGGTATAATTTTCCTCCAGAGCCACGTTTTCACTGGTATTATTTTCAGGTATGGAACCTTTTTGCTTATTTTGAATCCTTATCTTGGTTATTTAAAAATATATGTGGGGGGAGGGGTTCCGGCAGTCAACCAATGCGAAATACTTCTGTATTTGCTTTCTTTCTAAATTACATTTCTATGAAAACCTGTCCTTTTCACATGCTAATTGTCCCAAATGTGTTTTATTTGATTTGTGACCAAGAAACAGTGCAGAATTTAGAATTTTCATTCTCTCATTTCATCATTTTCTTTGTTTTAGATTTTGATTTTGATTTCCAGTTTAAATTATACTTTGGTAGGCGGTTCCCTTGTCTTTCATGTTATCAAGTACTGTATTCATGTTTCTTGTATTTGAGAACAAAGTTGAAATGTAAAATGCATTTCATTTAAATTTATTTAATTTAAGTCGTAATTTACATCCTGATGCATTTTTTGTATAAAAATTTAGTGTTGAATTTGAATGGAAAGCTGCTACATAAAAAAAAAATTCATATATTTTTCAATGTACAGCAAGACTTTCACTTTATGCTTTTAATAAGGTAAACTTGGCAAGTTTGTTAATGTTAAGCTCTGCTTTAAAAAACATGGTAAGTTAATAATAGGTCACCTAACAGGTTTTGTGATGTTAAAGAAATGAGTCACACCCACATTATACTTTTGTTATAAAGAAAAAAAAAATTGATTGGCTAATGAGACAGGTGACTTGAAGTATTAAATCCTAAATAACAATTTTCAATTTTGAAAAAAAAAAAAAAAAAAAAAAAAAAACTTTTAAAAACCTGGTTAAGAAGAAAAAAAAAAAGCAGAAAGAAGAAAAGCAAGTTCAAAGTAAAGGTATGTTCTGCTATTCATAATACATGATTTATTACTGTAGTAAAAAAAATAAATAAAAATAAATAAAAAATAAAGGGGGGATTGGCTAATGAGACAGGTGACTTGAAGTATTAAATCCTAAATAACAATTTTCAATTTTGAAAAAAAAAACTTTTTAAAAAACTGGTTAATTACTTCTGTAAAAATGTATTATTATTATTATTATTATCTCTCCACCTACTGTTTTCAGGTATGGAATATTTTTACTTATTTTTAGGTTCAACTTATTTATTTAAAATATAATTTGGGATAAGTTGTTGATGGTTTTTATCAGTGCCGGCCCATCCAACAGGTAATAAAGACGGTCGCCTGATACCCCGACCGCTTTGAACAGCCCCCCAAGTTTATCTATACTTATATATATTTTTTTATTTTTTTTATTATTTTATTATTTGCTTTATATCACATTACAAAGCCAAAAACATTCTTTCATAAATACTTGTCTTACAACCATATAATTGAATCAATTTGTTACCCTTTGTTCTTTACACGTTTCCAAGAATTAACCAATTTTCAAAAACCATATCAAAAGGAGGGACATTTGGTATGTTCCATAACTTATCGGTTACATTGGCTGACAATTTCTGCCCATCTCTTAAAATATAGTCCCCTATACCTTTTAAACTCGATGTAATTACTGATTTAACTGGGATCTCATATTTTTGAAAAACACAAATATTCCTAGATTTCCATATTGCTTCTTTAAAAACATTTAGAATTGCCCACCACCGAATCCATTTTTCACAATGAACCTTTTCCAATTCTCCATACCAAATATTACCTTCACTTGGCACTCTGTACAACTTATGTAACCGTGATCGAATAAAATCCCAAACCTTCTGGGCATAAGCACATTCCCAGAAACAATGTCTTATTGTCTCTTCTTCTCCACAATTTACTCTAGGACACAGAGAGAGACGAGAACAACCTCTCCTCTTCAAGAAGGCCCGGGTGGGTAAACAGTTTTGTACAGCTTGCCAAGCAATATCTTTATGGTAATTAAACAAGAAATCATCGTTCACATTCCTCCAAACCGTAATACATTCTGATTCAATAAGACGACCTATTGGAGTCATTTTGAATAGAGATGAGGATAGCCTCTCCTCCACCAGCTGTCTATTTAAACTCCCTATCTGAATGTTGGACCAAGATGTTCTCTTTAATATCTGCATTATTCTATTATACATAACTGGTCTAGTTTCTGCATAGGGAGTATTTTGAGGCATTCTCTTATTCCAAAATCTCCCCACTTGACGGTCTACCCAAAACTTCACGAAAACAACTACTTATAATTAATCACTTCATCATCTCGGCAAGATTTCAGTACAGGAAAGAGAACCATAGCATCCAATTTAGCTTGTACACCAGGGATAGCTAATCCTCCTTTCTCGATTTTTCTGCATACAATTTCTCGTTTCAACCTCTCCTGAATAGAATTCCATAAAAACCGAAAAATCTTTTTCTTTACTGAATTTAAAAACCATCTTGGGGCTGGCAAGGTTGCTGCGACAAAAGTAAGAGATGCTATAATCTCTACATTAATTATTAACACTTTACCTCTAAAACTAAGGTTTCTTTCCTCCCACTGTTTTATTTTCCACTCTATTTGTTGTATCCTGGGATTCCAATTCCTTTCTTCCATAACCCTACCCCACACTATCCCTAGTATTTTAATGGTTTTGTCTTGGATTTTCAAACCAAAGAAGTCTATACTTATATACAGTCTATACTTATATACACTTATCTATACTTATATATTATGGAGATCTTTTTGTTTTCTACATAAAAAGCGGCCGCAGAAGTGATCTTCAACACACAGACCCATTAAACACGACACAATTCACAACAACGGTGAGAAAAAAAAAAAAAAAAAGGATAAAAGCAGAAAAGATTAGAAACATACACACCACACAGCAGCACGCAGCACCACGCTCTAATTTGCATAACACCGCCCCCGATTGGGAGAACGGGAGTGGCTGTAATAATCATAGTATTCATATACAGATTCCACATATCTCTCCAAATTGCTCACATTGGATAGAAACTCGAAAAAATGTTCTAAAATGTCCCATTTTAGTAATACCCTTACCATTTATTAATGTTTAATTGCTTATTAGACATTTTGCATGTCAAAATTTTCCCAATTTTCTAATCTCTATGGATTTAACTGATTTGGATATTGCCTCACTACTCTCTTACAACGTCATGAATCTGGTTGCTATTTTTAATCGATGTATTTCTAATCTATGTGATGCACATCTATGCTATTTTTAATTTGAAATAAAATGGCATCTAAACGGTATCTCTCCGGAGCCGAAAAAAAGGAAGAAGAAAAAAGCAGAGGGAGAAAAGCAAGCTCAAAGTAAATGTATGTTCTGCTATTCATAATACATGATTTATTACTGTAGTATTAGGACTTGTTTTTATAAATGCAATGATGCCCATGATCACAGACAGACTTGTGTGATATGTGAGGGAAATATTAGGTCACATTCAGCATTTTTCGTTCAATAATTAATTATCAATCCCACCAATTCTCCCTGCTAAAAAAAAAAAAAAAAAAAAGAAAAAGAAAAAATTAATTACAAAAAAAAAACAATTAAAAACCGAGACTGTCAATGCTGCTACATCTGAAATGTTTCATAGCACTACTGGTTTATTTAGTTTGCACTCTGATATAACACACTGGTTGTATTCATTTATATCGCACAACATTGTGGATACATTACTGTATTGAAATCAATCATTACATTGTCCATTAATTTCTGTTATCATATATTTAAGGGCAATCTGCTGATCCTAAGGCGAAACCTCAGACCACACCAACTGAGCCACCTGCTACAGATGTTTCAGTTCAGCGAGCTCCACCACTTGACCCAGCTGACTGGCCCTCTGTCTTATCAGGTGCAGTTAGAATTGATTTAGTAAACAGAGGTCCAATGCAACCAAAATCTGACTTTAAATTTCCCAAAAGAGAAGATGGCAGATCATGCCACCACCACTACTTTTACAGGACCTTGGTGAATGGTGAGCGAATTAGGAGAAGCTGGCTTAGCTATTCACCTGAAAGCAATGCACTCTTCTGCTTTTGCTGTAAATTGTTTTCTGTTAAAGAGTACAATTTAATCAGAAGAAGATTAAATGACTGGAAAAATGCATCATCTTACCTAAATATCCATGAGAACTCTCCTGAACACATCAAACACCTGACAGCATGGAAGGAGCTAGAGCTGCGTCTCAGAAAGGGGGAAACAATAGACATGCAGGAAATGTCACTTCTAGAGTTTGAGAAGAGGTGCTGGAGGGAGGTTCTTACCTGTTTAGTGACCATAATCCAGTCCCTTTCACGCACAAACCTGGCCTTGAAAGGATCAAGCGAGACACTGTATCAGCCAAACAACGGTCACTTTTTAAAAGAGGTAGAACTCTTTGCAAAGTTTGATCCTGTAATGCAGCAACATGTTGCAAGGGCATAATGTGCTGCTGGCAAGCAACCACATTACTTGGGGAAGAACATTCAGCATGAACTAATTGCAGAAATGAGTGACAAGTAATAGAAAAGATAGTGACAGATATTAAAGCTGCCACTACTTCTCAGTCATACTGGATTGCACTTCTGATGTTAACCATCAAGAGCAAATGTCTGTTATCATACGAACAATCGGTCTCAATGACATTCCAGAGATCAAGGAACATTTCATTGGTTTCCTTGTAGCCGAAGCAACCACTGGTGAAAGCTTGTCAAAGCTGATTCTCGAAAAGCTGGAAGAACACAATCTTCAGTTTGATGATTGCAGAGGTCAAGCTTACGACAACGGAGCCAATATGAAAGGCAAGAACAAGGGTGTCCAGGCAAGGCTGCTGAATAAGAATCCTCGTGCTTTTTTTGTGTCGTGTGGTGCACATACACTAAATTTAATTCTGGCTGATGCAGTCAAAGCATCTTCAGATGCAATGAGTTATTTTGGATATCTCCAAAAAATCTACTGCCTTTTTTCAGCAGATCCTCAAAGGTGGACAATACTTTAAAAACATGTTGAGATCAGTGTAAAGGGCTGGACAGAAACAAGATGGGAAAGCAGGATTAAAAGTGTAGAAGCGTTACGCTATCAGGCCTCAGAGGTAAGGGAAGATCTCCTGGAAGTGAGGGACAAGGCCACTGATGGAAACATTAGAATTGAAGCTCAGTCACCGGCAGAGGAAGTGGGCTCACTGTCGTGTGGTACGACATTCTTTACTCTGTCCATCATGTAAGCAAGCTTATGCAGTCACCTGATATGCATTTAGATGTAGCTGTTGGTCTGCTGAATAAGACACAGAGGTCCCTCACTGACTACAGAGTCAATGGTTTTGCAGCAGCTCAAGCAACAGCCAAAGACATCTGTGATGCCATGAACGTGGAAGCCACACTAAAGCAGAAAAGGCTGAGGAGCACAAAAAAACACTTCACCAATGAAGGATGCATTCATGAATGCATTAAAGAAGCTAGAAGTGACATTCTTTTACACAGTTGTATATGCTGTCAAATCTTCTGTTGGAGAAAGGTTAGTCAGTCTCAGTGAAGTGAGAGACAAGTTCAGTGTGTTCCTCATCTTCAAGAATCTGACACTCAGTGAATTGGGAGCTCAGTGTGAGACACTTACTAAAGCTCTATCAACAAACAAAGATGCTGACATCAATGGCAGGGAACTTGCTCTTGAGTTGACAAATTTGCCACAACTGCCATCAACCAATATGACACTGCTAAGCCTCCTGTCATTTATTCACTCTCAGCATTTGGACAGAAATCTACCCCAATCTCTGGACAGCACTTCGAATTGCATTGACCTTACCTGTTACTGTAGCCAGTGCAGAAAGAAGCTTTTCAAAGCTCAGACTAAACAAAACATACCTGAGATCCACAATGGCCCAAGAACGCTTATCGGGACATGCTGTTCTGAGCATCAACCATGAAATATGTGAGACATCATATGATGAAGTGATTGGCGATTTTGCAGCAAAGAAGTCACGCAAAGCAAAAATCTAAGCAATGAGAGAGAGAGAGAAAGAGAGAGAGAGATAGAGAGAGAGAGACAGAGAGAGAGAGAGAGAGAATTTATTTGTATTTATTTTATTTTTTTTGTTTTATGTATAATTTATTTATATAATTTTTTTTTTCCTGTATATCTATTTAGTTTAATTTATCAAACACACTTGCACTCTCATTTGCAATACTTTACAATACTTTGCAGTACTTGCACACTTATTTGTTTAAATCTGAGAAATATTTTTACACATGTATTGTATGTTGAATATGTTTCAATTAATACACATTTATACATTTAAATATTGAAATGGTCTTTTCGTGCTTTCTCCTCACTGTTTTTACACAAGTGGGCCCAATATTCATGATCTCGCCTAGGGCCCCACAACTCTACGGGCCAGCACTGGTTTTTAATATTTATTTATTTGTTTGTTTGTTTGTTTGTTTGATGGTATTTTGTGTGAACTGAGCAAGAATATTCTAGTCATGCAAAAGCAAATGTTGTTTTGTTGACCTTTTGTCCAAAATGTCTCCAGATGTGCCAAATTAAGCTATCTAAACAAACCATTTTACATTGAACATCTTTGCACAAGTTTCCAGCATGCATTGCTGTTAAAAAAAAAAAAAAAAAAAAAAAAAAAATTGTGGTGACAATTTTTAGAGAGTGATCATTGTTTCACACTTTACCAGCTTAATTTAGACTGGACATGGAAAAGAGTAGCCAGTGATAATGGTGGCACCCATCACCATTCAGGCAAAAGATGGATAAGAATATGCAGGTTATTCTTGGCTTGATGCATGTTTTCTTTCATGTGACATACTGAAACACAAGTTGGAATTGGACATATATCATCTCTGTATCTGTATATTTTTAGTTTTTTTTTTGGCTGAAATTGATGAACATCATATCAACCCACCTATTCAGATGAGTATGGTATGTTTAAGTACTGTATATATGTGATCTATTCGAATTGTTTCTGTTGATTTCAATACATAATGCACTGTAAAAGATTTTGGAGGTCTTGGAGTTTAATGTTTACATGATTTAATTGAGACTGAAACATTTTTTTTTCCATTGTAGCAAGTAGACAAAAAACATTGTGGGTATAATAATTGTTAATTTTAACACTTTTTTTTTTTTTTTTTTTTTTCAATTGATCAGTAATGGGAATGCGAGTAGAAGTTACAAGTCTAGAAAATTTGTCAGAATCTCAGATTGAAAAGCTTGTGATTATTCATGTAAGTAATTACATTTGCCTGATGCATTTTTGTATTAGCAACAAATTACTAGGATAAGGGGTACGGCGCAGGTTTGATGGGTTAAAAATATCTATATTAATTATAGACATTAATTATTCATAATGATTCATATTCTGACAAAAAAGATCACTGCTTATTTTTCACTTTGTTGGAAAGTAGTTGAGATTAGGGGCTCAAAATGTACATAAATTACACATATAATATAAAGAATTTATAAATATTTCATGCTTAAAAAACTCTGCATACATAAATAATTTCTATATGCTGTCAGTGTCACGGGGCGAACGAGACGTGAGGCGTGCGGATCCCTTAGCAAGCTTTATTACACAAAGACGTGGTCAAAAAACACAGGCAGGGTCAAAGCATCAGCAAACAGGTATGGCACAGATGGGACACCAGAATAATCCAAACCAGGCATGAGTCAGTCGACAGCGAACGTTATCCAGAGGGCTTGAATAGAGGGGTAATCCAAGAACATGAGCAATAATCCAGGCGAGGAACAAAGAGTCAGAACGGCAAGACAAGGGTTAATCCAAAATACAAAGGCAGGAATCAGGAAACAGGAAACAAGGCAACACGAAATGACTTAGACTAATTAGAACTAGAAACTAGGCTCCGTAAAGCAGCTATCACTAGGAAAATGATAAATGCAGAACAATACTAGAGTCTAAACAGAAACACGGAATGGCTCGGTAAGGCAGCTAACACTAGGAGAGTGCTATATGCAGAACAATACTAGTGTATGGAAAAATGTAGTCCAGGATGATGTGTAACAGTCTGTGTGGTGTGAGAGTCAATATGATGGAGGAGTGACCTCTGGTGGCGAGAGAATGGAAGTCCATGAACCAGATTCATGACACTCAGTATGTCCATATCATTTTAAGAGGTATGACAAAAGACACTATTTCCAAATTCTAGCAATATTATATGTATTTACACGAGTGCAATAAATTTCCTCATAAATTTCCATTAGTGCTTCTACATGACTTTTGTTTGTTTGTTTTTACAGTCTGAGGGACGAGATAAAATGCTGTTAGTAAAGCTTAACCTGTTTTTAACTTGCTTTGAACATTTTTTTTCATATGAGTATATATAGAATATGTTTACCTGGACATAGCTTAAAGGTCATGTAAATGCAACACAGAGCATGAATGCTTAAAAATTTTTGTGGTATACAGACATTTTTAAAATCATTTTATCATATTTGTGTTACAGGGCGAACGAGACGCGAGATGTTCGGATCCATATGCAAGGCTTTAATTACAAAGGCGAGGTCAAGAAACAGGCAAGGGTCAGATAACACAGGTAAATCACAGACAAGGCAAAGAATATTCCTAGGGCTAGCGTGGGTCTACGATCAACGAACAATATCCAGAGGGCTTGACATGAGGGGTAATCCAATAACATGAGCAATAGTCCAGGCGAGGTGCAAACAGAGTCCGAAACAGCAGGCAAAGGGTTAATCCAAGATACACAGGCAGAAGATCAGGAAACAGACAACAAGGCAACACGAAATGACTAGATTTAGACTAGAACTGGAACTAGGACTGGAAACTTGGAATTGCTCCGTAGTGTAGCAATTGCTAGAAGAGTGATATATGCCAAACAATACTCAGAGATCTGAAAGAGGAAGTCCAAGGCTTATAAAGCGTGTCTGATGGGATTCAGCTGTGTGTGTGTAATCAGTGTATTCAGCTGTGTGTGTGTGATCAGTGCAATGGATGATGGGAAATGTAATCCAGTGTATAGTGTAACAGTCTGTGTAGTGTGAGAGTACATGTGGTGAGCGGGTGACCTCTCGTGGTGAGTGAACGGAAGTTCATAGACTGGATTCGTGACAATTTGATTGTGAAGTTTAATAGTTATTTAATATATGTTTCTTTTACATATTTTCCCATCATACTAAAGCATGATTTAACATAAAAAATGTTTTGGAAATTAGGCTTTTTGGAAAATGGTCCAAATTTACTAGAATTCACCCCAAAGTAAATGAACGTTTGTCAATGTAGTCTAAAATGCAGTAATTTTATTTCTTATCTGTCTTACCTGCTGTCATCTGATCAGTTTCCTAATTATGCTATCTAACAGGTCTTCTAATGCCAAAAGTGAAACAAAAGAAATGAATGCCCACATTTTTGAAATTGCTCAAGTATAAAGACCCACACAAACAGCAAACAGAAACAAACAGAAAACAGCAAACAGAAATAGAGCAAGAGAGGAGACTCAAAGTCTTGAAGGTATATAAAAGCAGATCTTGCATATTTTACTAACATTTATAGTTTAAAATGTATTAACTTTAAATCATGCATCTTATTTTTCCCTCCACAGCTATGTTTCTGCTGGCTCTATTCTCAGGTATTGTCTATAATTTTTATGTATTTTTCTTAAAATCATGGCTATTTAAATCGTGCTATTTTGAATCCTACCATTTTTCCATGCAAATAATTTTTTAATAAACATTTTTAATAGAAATCCTATTGTCAGCATAAAACTGAGTCATTTTTTAAAGATATTACTTTTGTCTACATTTGAAATGTTAGCATAATATTTGACAAAAGGCATATGCAAAGAAAAAAGGCAAGGCTTGAGTGAATTGTAGCCTTGTCACCATGTCGCAGAGACACTGTGCATTTCGATGTGAAAGCAAGACCTCTTTGGGTCAGCTGGCAAATCAGAGCACTCCAATGGGTTTCATTACCTTCACACTGTTTGCCCCTCAGTATGTCTTTGTGAATGAGTCCTCAGAGATACTGTAGAGCAGGGACGTCAAACTCAGTTCCTGGAGGTCTACTGTCCTGCAGAGTTTAAACCAGAGATGTTCACGAGTCTTTAACTTGGAGTCCGAGTCAAGTCTGAAATCTTTAACCTGGAGTCCAAGTCAAGTCTGAAGTCTTTGTCGCTGGAGTCTGAGTCAAGTCTCGAGTCTTTGGTCACGAGTCCAATTCGAGTCTCAAGTTATTTAATGGCTCGCTAAAAAAAAATCCCATTCATAATCCTCATGTATTGAAATCTTCCTATTTACAAAGCTGTTTTATAAGCTATAGACAAAATATATGATTTATTTATTTATTTAAAAAAATAAAAAGAGGGGTTAGGATGTGAGGTTAATGTACATCCAGCCTGTTACTTATGTTTTAATCCATTCCCATGTTCAAACCAGTTTTTCTGTAATCAAATTCTATAATAAGAGTTCTATCTACCATGACACATAAGGAAATATGTGACACAGATATTACAAAACCATACAAATCAAGTATTTATTTTTTATAAAATTAAGGGGTAGCCTATTCAATTAAAGTTCCAAGAGGCACGGACTCTATATTTTCTTCCAATTAGAGGTCCGGACAAAAAAAATAATAATAATAAAAAAAATAAATAAAATATATATTTTTACATGTATTGTACTTTTACATTTAGATATATGCGAGACCATGTGACACTGTTTCTGTTCAGGGTTTTCTTCCTGAAATCTATACTATTTAAATATATTATGAGCATTATTTACTAAAAATGTCTACAATAATCAAAACGTTCTCATCTTGAGCAGAAAAGAAAGATAACCAGCAGTTTCAAAGTGTAAATTCTATCCTAGCCATCTAACAACAATTTTGCCAATTATAATTACATGATTCTTTTGAAATGTTCTTAGCCTACAGATTAATAATGCTAAATCTAGATCAGAAACGTCTGGTCACATCTGGTTTGAACAGTCAGAGTCATAGGTTATTGAGAGATAAATAGATAGTAAGAAAAATAACTAGATTTGCAGCATTGTTTCTGTTGTTGTTAAAATAACCGCGTCATCCGCAGCTCTTAAACTTGGCGCCGGCGCGCGTCTGGAGAGAGAGAAAGCTTGAATTAAGCGCGCTTGGCTTTAGATAAAAATACTAGAGTATATAGAGCTGAAAGATATTTCCCATAAACGACTCTTGTTATGTGATCCGCTCCGCTGTTTTGACGCGCTGCTCACTTGAAATGGTGCTGCTGTTACGGCTCGCGGTCCGGATGGATGCCGGGGTGCGGATGCGGTCCGCTTTTTGAATATCAGTTATATAAGTATTTAAGGATAAAAGACTCGAGTTGCATTTAAAATATTCACGAGTCCTTTTCCTCGAGTCGAGTCAAGTCTGGAGTCATTTCAGGTCGAGTCTGAGTCAAGTCTGAAGCCTATAAAAATGCGACTCGAGTCCGAGTCACTAACTCGAGTGCCCATCTCTGGTTTAAACACACCTGAACCAGCTAATCAAGGTCTTCAGGATTACTAGAAACTTCCAGGCAGGTGTTTTGGATTTGGTTGGAGCTACAGTCGGCAGGACAGTGGTCCTCCAGGAGTGGACCCAGCAGGCACAAAACAGGCACACAACGTCATAAAACGTTGATATTTGGTTAAATTTTTGGTTGCGACGTCGGGTGACCAAAATTCAACGTAAATTCAACGTCTAATGTCAATGTTAAATTGATGTCCAATACCGACGTCAGCTGATGTTGAGATTTTGTTGTTTTTAGGTTGTGCAACCAAAATCCAACATTAAGTCAACGTCAAATCGACGTCAAATTTTGACGTCAACCCGATTTTCATTTTCAACCAAAATGCAACGTCTGTCTGACGTCATGTCCAACGTCAACCTGATGTTACATAGACGTCTGGTGCCTGCTGGGGAGTTTGACACATGCGCTGTAGAGATAAATAGACTGATCTCACTGAAAAGTTAAACTTTTCTTTTACAGGGTTTTTTACCTTAACCTTGAGTATCGATCGTCAGTATGTCTTTGTGAATGAATCCAAGACTTGGGCAGAAGCTCAGATATACTGTAGAGAGAAATACACTGATCTGGCCACTATTGAAAGTGAACAACAGACGGTTCAGTTAATTGACACAATAAATGACGATTCCATTGATTTGGCCTGGATTGGACTCTATGATGATCTTAACAGTTGGAAATGGACTCTAGAGGATGGTGATTTCTTCAAGGCAGGAGAGAAAGACTTCAGGAATTGGAATGACCCAGGACCAGATATTTCTACAGCATATCGCTTGTGTGTGTATATGTACTATGGCACATGGCTTGCAACAAGCTGCTCTTCATTTTATCCTGCTATCTGCTATGATGGTAAGCTGTTCCATTAAAATGTATATGACAGTGAGCAAAACAGAGAGCCTGTCACTTAATGATAATGATTTCTTTAAGGGAGAGAAAATGCCAGTGCTACCTATGTTGTCATTACCCAGTACCAAACTTGGACTCAAGCACAGAGTTACTGCAGAGAACATCACACAGACCTCGTCAGTATCAGGAATGAGACTGAAAACTATAAGATGCAATATTTATTACAGAAGTTTAGTCTTTCTGAAACTTGGATTGGACTGTACAGAACCAGATCTTGGTCAGATCAGAGCAACTCTTCATTTACTTACTGGAAAACAGGACAACCAGATAATGCTGGATACTGCACTGTAGTCTCATTCAGTGACTCTGGGAAATGGGTAGATGAATACTGCAATTTTGCATTCACTTTCTTTTGTTACAGCGGTGAGTAGAAATGTCTTTACTAGTTTTTATAGAAATCTATCACAATTGTTACCTATTACCTCAATGTAATCATTACTAATGCTGCTAAATAAATAAGCAGATGCAAACACAAACAAAACTCTTACTTCACTGAAAATTAAAATAAAAGCACATACAAATTTAGTATAGATTAGTATAACAGGGAGATGGACTGAATGAGTGTGATTATCTGCATCTGATACAGCATTCATTCTTCAGCTCAATCTCATATTCAGCATAAAACATTAGTTTGAATGTCTGCTGAGGAAAGCGATATCTTTTTCATAGTATCTTTTCAACTGATAAGGAATTTCCTATGCTAATGCTAGTCAGTGCATTTGTTGGTTGCTTAACAAAGGTTTTGTTAAAAGTAAAATGTCCTTGTTTACAATTTAGTTTCTGTCCTTTTCAATATTAAAGTATTTGCCCTCAACCCTCAATTAACTTGTGGTGTTCCAGTGCTAGAATTCCAGCTCCAGTGCTGCTTTCAAGATATGCAGAACTTCATGTTCGGTTTTCAATTCAGCTTTTTAATATAATGCAATTAATGTAATATACAGTAATTCATCATCATAAAATCTCTTTTAATTATAAAAATAAAACACAACCATTTTGTGGTCTCAAATGTTTGAATTTTACAGTTTTATTAGATATATTTAAAATGTGAGAATAACATCAAACTTCATTTGTTTTGTCCAATGACAGACCTATCATCATCCCGTCAGTATCACTTTGTGAATGAGTCTAAGACCTGGACTGAAGCTCAGAGATACTGCAGACAGAATTACACTGATCTGGCCACCATTGATAACATGGAGGAAATGAACAGACTGATTAACACAGTTAATGGGAGTTACAGCGACTCAGCCTGGATTGGACTGTATGATGATGTTAACAGCTGGAGATGGTCACTGGAAGACAATGATTTCTATCAGCAAGGAGAGATAGATTTCAGGAACTGGTATCATGAACCGGACAATACTGGAGGGAATGATCTCTGTGTTTACATGGATTATTATGGGAAGTGGTTTGATTTCCCATGTGGCTATGGAGGAAATTCTTTTATTTGCTATGATGGTAAGGACATTTCAACTGATTTGAAACTGGACTAAGAAATTGGGCTAATCTGCATACTGTATATGTTTGTCATATTTCATATCTCAGGTAGAGAAAATGCCACAGAGAGTTACATCAGAGTAAGTGATAGAAAAACTTGGTCAGAGGCTCGTAGATACTGCAGAGATCATTACACAGATCTCGTCAATGTGAGAAATCAGACTGAAAACCAGAGGATCCTCGAGAGAGCAGGTGGAGGAGTCTGGATCGGACTGTACAGAAACAGGATTTGGTCTGACCATCAGATTACCAATTACCAAAACTGGAGGCCTTACATTCCTGATTCTGGAACACAACCAGATAATGGTGAAGATTATGCTTCTCACGCACTTGTGGCAGAACGTGGTTTTCAGCACTGTACCGCTGTATCATTCAGCCGTTCAGGCCGATGGACAGATGAGGTCTGCATAACCAGTATGCCTTTCTTCTGCTACAGCAGTAAGTTCAGTCGCTTTCTGGACAACATTTTAGCAGGAATGAGAGTCCTGTAGCAGCTCTTTGTATAAATATTTCAATATGTTTAATGTAGGCTAAAGACAATAATCTTTTAAACAAATGGGTTTAACTTTTTTATGAAATTCTTTAAAACTCTAACCACTACAAACCCTGACATCTTCAAAGAGAACAGTAATTAATAATGGTGACATTAAAATTGTGGCAACAAAGCATCACTAAATACATTTAAGTTAATAAGTGTCTCTTTTTAAAAGTATTATTCTATGCACTACATTAAAATAGAGACATAATATTGCTTCAGTTGGATAGCAATACATTCAGTCATGTCTAGCAACTTGACAAGTATGTTCTCAGTATATTTTAATATATATTTCAATTAGGATATATAAATCTTAAGATAAAAATTAATGATCTGTAAATATTTTGGAGATCTTTGTTTTATTATTATTATTTATTTATGTATTTTTTGCTAAATGATTGTATTAGACTTTATTAAACTTTATGAAACTATAATGAATTGCTCTTTTTTCTATTGAAGCAACTACACAGACATTAAACTTTGAGATCTAAAGTGATTTGTTATCTTCTTGTGGACCACCTTAGTATTTTGGGCTTTGAATCCCATTTATATAAATTTGAAAAATGTTTTGAAATTTTTTTTTGAAAAATTATTTTGAAAAATGGTGTAAGCACCCTGTGAATCAGAAGTTCATGACACTCGGCATGTTTACTCAGAATATCTTCTTGTCCATGTGTATGAAAGTCTGAAATTTGAACATTGCATTCAGCAGATATAGACAATTTTGGCATCGCCAAACCCAATAAATTAACGTACATCTTTTCAATGTTTTGACAAATCAAAATATGACTATTTCTATGTTTTTAACAGTAGCACATTAGGATTTTATTAATCTTAAGACGTTATTAGCCAATGAAATTTGATTGGCTGCAGGTGGCCGTGTTTTTTTAAATATTCGAGTCATATTCAATGATATGTTATGACGTCCACCAAAGAACTTCTTGGATCCTAGGCTTGCGGTGCTATATTGATTTTTCAATTGAATGCCCCAATTGGTGGAATTTTACAAAACTTGGTGTCCATCCTCAGAATGTTTTGTTGTCTATGAAGGTGTCAAGTTTTGTTAAGCTTGGATATTGCATTCAGCAGATATAGGTCAACTTGTAAAAATGAACATTGCCTGACCGAGTAATTTACTTATATCTTTGTAAGGCTTTGATAAATTCTTTTGATCATTTTTTTTTTTTTTTTTTTTTAT
Organism: Spinibarbus caldwelli; assembly: GCA_039654775.1. Taxonomy (NCBI): domain Eukaryota; kingdom Metazoa; phylum Chordata; class Actinopteri; order Cypriniformes; family Cyprinidae; genus Spinibarbus; species Spinibarbus caldwelli. The sequence goes on from CM077259.1 coordinate 8,683,343, forward strand.
CATGGGTGTCTGGGGATGCAAATTGGACCAATGGCTTAGAAGGAGTTTGAAAAAATGGATTTTTTAAAAAAAATTGTAAGTGGTTGTATAGATGTGTGTCAGTGCATCTGAGTATTGGGTTGGATTTCTGAATAAAAAAAAAAACAAAAACAAAAAAAAAAACAACATCCTTTCAAATTCAATAGGGTTTCAACTGTAACACCTCTGGACTGTTTTGTGTTTTTTGCTCCCCGTGTGTTCCGTGACTCAGTTTCTCCCTCACGTTGATTGTTGATTTGTTTCCAGGTGTGTCTTGTCTTCCTCTCGGATTGTCCTGTGTTTAAAAGCCCCAGTCCTTTCAGTTAGTGTTTGTCGGTCCTTGAATGTCTTCCCTGCCTGTGCTCCGTGTTATCTCATTGGCTATTAAAGACTCTCGTTTTGTGAATTCCTCGTCTCCTTGTTCCTGGCTTCCATGTCTCTGGGTTTTGTGACATCAACACTTTGTGCTTGGACACTTAATCATGTTCACACTCTCGTAAATGCTCATTCTTTCCACCATAAATTATTCAAGCAAGGGTATTCTAAATAACTCTACATTTCCCATGATGAAAACCACCGAGAGATCACATATGGTCGTCATTTGCTTTCATAGAGGGTTAATATAAGTTAATCTAAATATTTTTAATATAAAGCATTTTTCCAAATTTAATTTTATTAACTTAATTTTAAAAGTATTTTTGTAGCATGACATTTACATGTACATTGGATGTATATATCGTCATCAACACAGTATGCGTGTGCTGAATAGACCAGCACATACAATCTTGTAATTTTCTTATTTCCTTTGATTATCATTGTTGTGTTTAGATTCTGCCTCCTTGTTTCCCTGACCCTCCGTGACACAAACACACAGCCTTCCAATGTATAATCCATTTAATAGCATGCACGGACATAAGAGATCAACACATGGGCACTAGAAAGTTAAATCATTGTTCAGTGTCTACACTACACATTTCTCTCCAAAGTTTGTGTGATAAAAATGTATTTGGACTCATTTAAACTAGAGTTGTAGGTATCTTTTAATCCCCTTACACAAGTGCTCGACACTGGTCAGGAATGAAACTTTCTAATGCGCATGTGTTGAGCACCTGAGTTTGTGCCTGCTATAAAATGGAGTATAGAGTGCAACAGTGTCTGCCCAATATTTTAGAGGTCATGGTTCCTGGAAGTATTTTTACAATAAGGATTAATTAAAACAAAAAGCATATACCATCAATTAACAACATCATAGCTCACAGTAGAATACTGTAAGCTATGATGTTGTTGACTGATGGTATTAGAATACTGTTCTTGGTTTCTTGGTACATTGCTGACCAGTTAAAGGCAACATTTTTTTATGCTTTGCATTTGTTACTCACAGGAAACTGCACACAGTCTTCATGCACCCATCAGTATCACTTTGTGTCTGAGTCTAAAACCTGGACTGAAGCTCAGAGATACTGCAGACAGTATTACACTGATCTGGCCACCATTGATAACATGGAGGAAATGAACAGACTGATTAAAACAGTACATGGGACTTACTATGGCAAAGCTTGGATTGGTCTGTATGATGATTTGAACAGCTGGAAATGGTCTCTGGATAATACAGCATTAGAGGGAGGATTTAAAAGCTGGTATGTTTCACAACCAGTGAATTCTGGTGGACAGCGTCTATGTACTTACTTGTCAAATTCCCAGGGAGTATGGATGGACACAACTTGCTCCTCTAGATATACATTTGTTTGCTACGATGGTGAGAACTTTTAGAGAGAGCTTGTAAATAGAATAATGAAAGCAAAATGTTTAAAATATGAGATATATAAATTCTATATTATCTATTTAAATTGTTTCCAAACAGGAAGAGTGAATGCCAGTGCAAGTTATGTGTTTGTTGACCAGTACAAAACCTGGAGTGAAGCTCAGAGTTACTGCAGAGAACATCACACAGACCTTGTCAGCATCAGGAATGAGATTGAAAACTACAGGGTTCAGATATTACTTTCATATTATTCACTTGTTTGGATCGGACTGTACAGAACCAGATCTTGGTCAGATCAGAGCAACTCTTCATTCAGTAACTGGAGGACAGGACAGCCAGATAATACTGGAAACAGTGAATACTGCACTGCAGTGTCATTTAGTGACTCTGGGAGCTGGACAGATGAAAACTGCAACAATGCATTACCTTTCATTTGCTACAGCGGTGAGTAGATCTGTAGCCTGAAAAAAAAAAAAAAAAAAAAAAAATTCATAATCAATTTTTTATCTTAAATTTTTGTCCCTTCTTGACAGGATTGGCATCTTCCCGCCAGTATCATTTTGTTTCTGAGAATAAGACCTGGACTGAAGCTCAGAGATACTGCAGACAGAATTACACTGATCTGGCCACCATTGATAACATGGAGGAATTGAACAGATTAATTAGCACAGTTAATGGGAGTTACAATGGTTCAGCCTGGATTGGACTGTATGATGATGTGAATAGCTGGAGATGGTCACTGGAAGACAATGATTTCTATCAGGAAGGAGAGAGAGATTTCAGGAACTGGTATCATGAACCAAGAAACAATGGTGGGAACGAACTGTGTGTTCTCATGTATGGTGATGGGAACTGGTATGATATATCATGTGACAATTATCACAATTTTGTCTGCTATGATGGTAAGGCATTACAATGATTTTTATTATTATTATTATTATTTAAATGTCCATTTAACATTTTTTCTTTAAATCTTAATCTTTTAGCAAGTGTTTAAACTCAGCAAATATGACTGTCAGTATTGTAATCTCTTTCCTTAGACTGACCAAAACCCAAGTAGGCATTGAGTTTATCTTGTGCCATGTAGCAAACCAACACTTGTGGCAAGCTAAAGCAAGAATATACTTTGTTTTTTGCTTTATCTTTCCAAGTGTTGGCAGAGGAAGATGGATGGGCAGACAAAGGAAAAAATTGACTAACTGATCACAATTATTTAAATTATGTTCTGTCCTAGGCAGAGTAAATGCCTCTCAAATGTATGTTTTGGTACATGACAGTAAGACCTGGACCGCAGCTCAGAGCTACTGCAGAGAGAAACACACAGACCTGGCCAGTGTGAGGAATGAGACAGAGTATCAGCAGATACTGAGTGTTACACGTTTTATTGGTTATGATGGTACTATTCATGGTTATTCTGTATGGATCGGTCTGTACAGAAACAGACTGTGGTCAGATCAAAGCAGCTCTTCCTTCTCATATTGGCTGCCATGGACTAAAGGTGATGCTGCACAACCAGATAATGGTTTAAGTGTCCCAGGACAGCATGGAGCTCAACACTGCACAGCTGTGTCTTTAAAAAGCTTTGGTCAGTGGACCGACGAGCGATGCTTTGCCAGTTTGCCTTTCTTCTGTTACAGTGGTGAGCTATAAACATCAATCTATTACACACAAAAACAAATGTTGATTTTGTTAAATAGGGTACAAAGAAAATAGAAATCAACAACAACAAACTTTTTTTATTTTGCTAATGCTATTATCTTCTATTTGTTTGTTTTTTTGGTGAACCTGATGACCAGCATTTCATCCCAAGTTTTCAAATGAGCATGGTATGTAGATTTGTGATCCATTTGTTTCTGCTGGTTTCAGTTCATTATGGGTGTTACTCAGTCAGCACATACATACAAAATACACATCTTAATTTTAAAACTGCATTGACACCTGGTCTGTTCTTTTACTGATCAGTGATGGGAATGCAAGTGAAAGTTACAAGTGTGGAAAGTTTGTCTCATTCTCAGATTGAAGAGCTGGTAATCATACAGGTAAACAACTCAACAATCAATAAGAATCATTTAGCTGCAGTAATGTTTTAAAATTTACCACATTTTCACATTTTATTTGATACCTTGAAACTAATGACTGATACATATAACTTATGAACTTTTTTATTTTCAACCAAAACAGTTATAGACAACAGTACAATAAAATAAAAATTGAAAATATTAATGATACGTAAATGATCTGACTGGATATCAGCACAAGTTTGTCATAAAGCTCATATACTGTATTTTTAGCTACAAGAGCAGCTGGTCAGACTTGGACTTCCTAACAACGTCACCATGCATTTGAGAGGCTACCGTAAAATCAATCCCTGACAGAAGAGGACAACACTTTCCACTTTCCAGTAGTTACTTACTTAAGCATGAAATATATAATCTCTTTTACAAATTTAAAATAAATGAGTTACATGAGTATACAGTATACAGTGCTATACAGCTGTACATATCTAAATCAATACCTTTTACATGTAAAGGCAAAGCAGGTTAAACAATTACATAATACTCATTATACTAATAATTATTGATTTAAGTATAATATTTTCACCTGAATATGAAATCTGAAAAGTACAATTCTAAGATGATGATTTTGTTTTATTTGAAGCTATGCATAGCAATGTTATGAATGCTGTGTCAATAAAATTTAGAACCTTGAAAAAGCAGCTTTGATGTTCTTTAAGACTTTATTCGTTTATTCTTTAATATCAGAAATGTATAAAAATAAATAAATAAGTACAGTGGGGGAAAAAATTATTTGATCCCCTGCTGATTTTGTACGTTTGCCCACTGACAAAGAAATGATCAGTCTATAATTTTAATGGTAGGTTTATTTGAACAGTGAGAGACAATAACAACCAAAAAAACAAACAAAAAAACAAACAAACAAAAAATCCAGAAAAACACATTTAAAAAAAGTTATAAATTGATTTGCATTTTAATGAGTCAAAAAAGTGTTTGATCCCCTATCAATCAGCAAGATTTCTGGCTCCCAGGTGTCTTTTATACAGGTAAGGAGCTGAGATTAGGAGCACTCTCTTAAAGGGAGTGCTCCTAATGTCAGCTTGTTACCTGTAGAAAAGACACCTGTCCACAGAAGCAATCAATCAATCAGATTCCAAACTTTCCACCATGGCCAAGACCAAAGAGCTGTCAAAGGATATCAGGGACAAGATTGTAGACCTACAAAAGGCTGGAATGGGCTACAAGACCATCGCCAAGCAGCTTGGTGAGAAGGTGACAACAGTTGGTGCGATTATTCGCAAATAGAAGAATCACAAAATAACTGTCAATCTCCCTCGGTCTGGGGCTCCATGCAAGATCTCACCTCGTGAAGTTTCAATGATCAGGAGAACGGTGAGGAATCAGCCCAGAACTACATGGGAGGATCTTGTCAATGATCTCAAAGCAGCTGGGACTGTAGTCACCAAGAAAACAATTGGTAACGCACTACGCCATGAAGGACTGAAATCCTGCAGTGCCCGCAAGGTCCCCCTGCTCAAGAAAGTACACATGTACAGGCCCGTCTGAAGTTTGCCAATGACTCAGAGGAGAACTGGGTGAAAGTGTTGTGGTCAGATGAGACCAAAATCTAGCTCTTTGGCATCAACTCAACTCGCCATGTTTGCAGGAGGTGGAAACATTATGGAGATATATAAATTGTATATATAAATATTTCCACCTCCACTGTTCATGGAGGTGGAAACATTATGCTTTGGGGGTGTTTTTCTGCCAAGGGGACTGGTCAACTGCACTACATCAAAGGGACGATGGATGGGGCCATCTACCATCAGGGCCAGGGCATTGAAGCCAGCCAGGGCATTGAAAATGGGTTGTGGATGGGTATTCCAGCATGACAATGACCCAAAACACACAGCCAAGGCAACAAAGGAGTGGCTCAAGAAGAAGCACATTAAGGTCCTGGAGTAGCCTAGCAAGTCTCCAAACCTTAATCCCACAGAAAATCTGTGGAGGGAGATGAAGGTTCGAGTTGCCAAACGTCAGCCTTGAAACCTTAATGCCTTGGAGAGGATCTGCAAAGAGGAGTGGAACAAATTCCCTCCTGAGATGTGTGCAAACCTGGTGGCCAACTACAAGAAATGTCTGACCTCTTTGATTGCCAAAAAGGGTTTGCCACCAAGTACTAAGTCATGTTTTGCGAAGGGGGTTTTCTGGATTTTTTGTTGTTATTCTGTCTCTCACTGTTCAAATAAACCTACCATTAAAATTATAGACTGATCATTTCTTTGTCAGTGAGCAAACGTACAAAATCAGCAGGGGATCAAATAATTGTTTTACCCACTGTAAATAAATAAATAAATAAAAATACAACTTTGTATCTTATCTACTCCTAAAAGGTGTATGTCAGTACCATATAGAGTAACATTTAGGCTACTCCTTAAGTACTATAAATATTTTATGGGTAGATAGGGTACAAGAATGTCACTTTGATGGTATTGCCCCAGTGCCAAGCTCTAGTGACAATTTGTGAATTACCTCAAAATGTAAATTACCTCAGTCTGTGCATCTTTCAACAGTGTTCGGTAGCAGTCCCTCAACTAATATAGAAACTATAAGTTAAACTGCTTCAAGAACAGCACTTTGCTAGCTCACTATTGAGAAATGTATGGGGCTTTTCAGTTGCAAAACTATTTTAATGATAAAGTTGTGAGGCAGCACTAATAACAACTTTCTTTGTGGAAGTGTAAACGTCCATTGTTAGTGCTTGACTTCTGTTTGATTTTAAAACTGAGAGATATGATTTGTCAGAATAGTCTGTGAAATTTAAAGAATGGCACAGATGATAACAGTAACATTCATTTAAAATCCTTTATCTCAATAGAAAAGATGAACGCAGACATAGCTTAGGTCACTTAGCACAGTAGGAAATGTTATGTTTTTAATGGCACGTTCACATAATGTTACGACTTGCCATCATGCAGGACAAAAAAAGTTGTGTGACAAGTAAGTTTGATGACGCACTTATTATCTCAGAACATCATCTGAGGTATTTTATCTTACATTTATTTTACTAGTAAACTTCAGACAGCTCTGACAGCTCACAAACTATGATTGTCCTACTATACATATGAACACATATTGTACACATAATAATTCATAAAAACATGGGCTTGACAAGTAAAGTAAAGAGGGACACTACAAGATAATCAAAGTCACGATTATCTTCTACAGATTATTTGATCAGTTTTTCCTGTGGTGTGTGTTAAGAGTAATTGAATCTGCTCAGAAGAATGTTGGGGCCATGTAGATCTCAAATCGTAAATATCCAACAATATTTACAATCACAAATGTTGTGTGGGCGATCCCCAAGGACAAACGCGCTCACACTCTGTAGATTGTTATGTGGAATGAAACAATTCCCAATCAGAAAGTGAGTTGATGGAAGACAGAAGCATTACTCTCCTACAGCTCATTCTGTAACATGTAAAGTCTATGTTCACGCTGTTTCCACGATTTACCCACATATTTTTCTTTTATTTCCATAAATTTTTGTAAAAAGCAACCCAAACAATATTATTTCTTATTTCTTCTTGCCCGTTGTCCACCATTTGTTTGCTCTATAGTCACATTTGACAGCGGAGATTTTGCAAGATTTCTTGTGGTCACAGTCGGAATTGTGCTGTCTTGGTCATGTCGCAGCTATAGGAACAAAACTGTCAAATTATTATTTTTTTAACGTTATGTGTGTGTCTTTTAGTGTGAGCCACCCTTAAGTCTTCCATCACTGGATGGAGAGTCCATCACAATATTCTTAACATATTTAGATTTTTTTAGACTATAAATATTGTATCTGTTAGTGTAAGAATTACAGAACCTCAGACACTTTGATCTTCTGAGACGGACAATACACACAAAGTGTATTCAAATACAAACATCTGTTTCCACATCTCACTGAGAGAAAATGTGGGAAAACATCTCTCTCATCTATGCATTAGTACCTTCTCATCCCCTTCCTTCCCCTCACCCATCCTTCCCTTCATTCAGCTCACTCAGAATGGTCAATAGTATAATATAATATTCTACATGAATGCAAGTGATATTCACAGTCATGTTTGGTATCATTTGAATTGTCTCGTTGTGATATAATTTGGTATCATTTGAATTGTGCGTCTGATACAATGGTCTCATTCTTACAAGAACTAAACTAAAAGGTAATACAGATCTTAAGAGTTTGGAGATATTTTGCTCACTGTAGAGGGTGCGTCATTCCATGCAAATTACCATCTGTCCCAAAAGGTGTTAATTCAGCTTGATCAATACAAATTCAAATTGTTAGTTCCTGTCTCCATTTCGGGGGATGTACTTAAGTACTTAAGGAAATTACTTAAGGAAATCTTGTACTTAAGTACTTAAGGAAATCTTGCAAGAAGATCAGGGGCTTCTGTAGCCGGAATGAGCCCGTGGTATGAAGTGTGTTCACACACGTCATACTATGCATTTTTCTAAAGTCAGGTATGCTCTTAGATTCATCTTTGAGATTTTGATGTCTTGTATTGATTTGAGATCTTTGAATTGGCTGTATAATGGGCATAATACATATTTACCTGACTGATAATAAATTGTTACACTTGATTTTATTCTGACTTATTTTCTCAAGTAGATTAAGTGAAGGCATATGTTACCGCAAATATGTGTCCAGGGTTAAGTACATACTAGATCTCAGGTTAGATGGAGCATGGGCACATCAGGGGAGTTTATAGATTTCTGACTAAATGCTTGATTTTAGTTAAGCTGTTATGCAGTTGCATAAACTATGGGGGGGGCTAGATAAAATACTACTGAAGTACTAGCATGGTTCCGGCATATTTCATAGTACTAGCCATAACCTCTGGTTATTGTCTCAGCTTTATTCAAGTTGTATGTAGTTATTTTAACTATCGGGGGCTAGACAAATAGTACTAGCATAACCTCTGATTATCATTTGAGCTTTAACTAAGTTGTTACATAGGTGACTGTAGGGGGCTAAACAGAACCACTATTTAAAACATTGCAAGCATGGGGCGGTCTAGTTAGTCATAACCTCTGACTACTGATCAGACTGGAGGGTTTGTGACCGTGGGGTCCACGTAAAACGACCGATGTGAGGCACCCTAAGCGACATAGATTCCTATTGAACGAGTAAATATAAAGTAAAGAGTTAACTAGAATAATCAAATGTGAGAAGGATACTAATTAGAAACAGACAAACAACCAATTTCCATTTCAAACTAATTTCGAGATCATAATAAAATAGAGTCTGATTAAATAATAAAATGGAGTCAGATTTGAATGTAACCTAAATTTAATAACTTTGCACGCTGAAAAGACCGAGCACGCAGGAAACCTTCATCCACCACTGGATACCTTCCTTGGGCCAATTCGTGAACCTTACATTAACGATTTGTTTTTTAGTTTCAGGCCGATGGAAATGTCACACACGCTTATGATTATAGTTGACCCCCCACCCCCCCACCCCCCCCCCCAAAAAAAAAAAAAAAGTTATCATTTACTCACCCTCATGTTGTTCCAAACCTGTATGAATTTCTGTTGAACACAAAAGAAAATTATTTTAAGAATGCTGGTAACGAAACATTTGCTGGTAACCATGGAGGTCAACAGTGTTTACTCTTTGTTTTTGTCAGGTCTTGACTTTGGTATTTCCCTTGCCTTTCATGTTCTGTGTTCATGTTTCTAATAATTTTTAACAAATTTTAATTCAAATCATCATCTAAAATAATAAAGATCCTGATGCACATTGTGTGAAAAGTTAGTATAGAAACTGAATGGAAAGCTGCTGAACAGAAACATTTTCAGTTTACAGCTAGTCACTCACTTTAGGTTTTCAATAACGTAGTCTAACAGGTTTGTTAATGTTAAGTTGTGTTCACATACAGGTTCTATCTATATTTTGTACATTTCTGTTAAATGAAACAATACTGGTAGTTTATTTATGCCACTTCGCAGGTTTTGTGAAAGTAAATGTTGACACCCACATTTTGCTTTTTGGTATATATCAATATATAAATATAAAGAGAGAGAGAGAAAAAAAAATCAAACAGAAACCACTAAGCTTCTGTCTTCCATCTGAGACATTTCGTCTCCACAGACATGTTTTTACTGCTACTTTTTTCAGGTATGAAACATTTTTTACCTATTTTTATACTTATCTTGGTTATTTAAAAATATATGTGGGAGAAGTGTGCTCAGCTGACCACTTCAAGATATGTCTGTTTTTGAATTCTTGCTAAATTATTTCATTTTTTACACATTACATTTGATGTGTGACCTAGAAATATTGCAGAATTTTCCTTATTTCATGTGACAACTTACTTTGTTCAAAATATATTTATATATATACAACTGCATGTATACACACACACACACACACACACACACACATATTGTTTTTCACATATTTATGTTTTCACACAGGAAGAGTGAATGCTAGTACAAGTTATGTGTTTGTCAACCAGTCCAATACCTGGAGTGAAGCTTAGAGTTACTGCAGAGAACATCACACAGACCTCGTCAGTATCAGGAATGAGATTGAAAACTACAGGGTTCAGACGTTACTTTTGAATTATTACACTGTTTGGATTGGACTGTACAGAACCAGATCTTGGTCAGATCAGAGCAACTCTTCATTCAGTAACTGGAGGATAGGACAGCCAGATAATGCTGGAAACAGTGAATACTGCACTGCAGTGTCATTTAGTGACTCTGGGAGCTGGACAGATGAAAACTGCAACACTGCATTACCTTTCATTTGCTACAGCAGTGAGTAGATCTCTAGTCTGAAATTAATAAAAATAACCATGCCATTTTTAAACACTGAAACAAAGTAACGACTGTTAAATAAGGGACTGTTTCTCATAAATGTGTGACTTGATCAAAAATGCTTCTTTTGTATGTTCACATTTTTCCCTCAACCCGACAGCATTAGCATCATCCCATCAGTATCACTTTGTGTCGAAGAGTAAGACCTGGACTGATGCGCAGAGATACTCCAGATAGAATTACACTGATCTGGCCACCATTGATAACATGGAGGAATTGAACAGATTAATTAGCACAGTTAATGGGAGTTACAATGGTTCAGCCTGGATTGGACTGTATGATGATGTGAACAGCTGGAGATGGTCACTGGAAGACAATGATTTCTATCAGGAAGGAGAGACAGATTTCAGGAACTGGTATCATGAACCAAACAACAATGCTGGGGATGAAGTTTGTGTTTTCACTGATCATCGTGGAAACTGGTTTGATTCATTATGTGATGATTTTTACTCATTTGTCTGCTATGATGGTAAGACATTCCAAATGAAAATTAATTTTTTATATAGAGTGTTGTCACGTTACGTCATCAATCCGGATGTTCCAAAATGTCATTTGGGTTGAAATATTGCGTTATTATTATATTTAGTCTGTAAAAGGCCATGAAAAGAGGCCAGAAATGCTGAAGATGGACATAAAGGGGAGAAAATACTGTGATCAATCTCACTGTTCACGATGCAGGAAATATTGGAAGAAATAAAAACTCCTAAATAATGAATTTGGGGGACGAATGTATCTCTGAGGGAAACTGTCTGTTTCAGAAAAGTTTACATGGCATTTTCTTTTCTTCTATCATCTGTATAATGCATTATAAAGCAGTGTTAAAAAGCGTAGTGCAGCTTTGTGTACAGCAGTAACCAAGGAAACACTATCTCTGCTTAGCGTTGAGCCCTGTATTAACTGTATTAAAAGATGGATGGTAAGACAAAGTAACAAATTAATGGAATTTATTTATTTATTTTCTTAGGTAGAGAAATACACAGACCTGGCCAGTGTGAGGAACGAGACAGAGCGTCAACGAATACAGAGCGCTTCGTGTTACCTTAGTAATGTTAAAAAGTTAATTATTGTTCTAATGCATGGATTGGTCTGTACAGAAACAGACTGTGGTCAGATCAGAGCAACTCTTCCTTCACATATTGGCTGCCATGGAATGTTCCCATTGATGCACAACCAGATAATGGTGTAAATGTACCAGGAGAGCAGGGATCTCAACAGTGCACAGCTGTGTCTTTACAGTACTTTGGCCAGTGGACAGATGAGAGATGCTCTGCCAGTTAGCCTTTCTTCTGTTACAGTGGCGAGCTAACATACTTTCTCTAATTAAATAAAAGAATAAAATGCACACACACACACACACACACACACACACACACACACACACAAAAGGAAATGTGGATGTAAATGTGGATTAAATAAAAAAAGGAAAGTCTGTATCAATGTAACATATGGAACTTATGCTAAAGTTTTGCTAATCCAAGCCTTCTGTTTGTTTTTTGCTGAACCTGATGATCATCACGTCAGATTCAGATGAGTATGGTATGTTTGTTTAGATGTTTGTTTCTGTTGTTTTTGATACATAATGCACTGTAAAAGATTTTGGAGGTCAAAACGTTTTGTCATTCGTTGGATTGAAAATTTTAGTTGATTCAGCTAGAATCAAGTCAATATTAAAAGATATTCAGTTTACATAATTTAATTGAGCTAACTGAATTTTTCAGTGCAACAACTCAACAAAATTTTGCATTTTGACCTCCAAAATCTTTTACATTGTTATTTACCTCATACAAAATTTTAAAATGTAGTACATAAGTGTACTGACACCTGACCGGTTTTTTTTTTTTTTTGTTTGTTTGTTTTCAGTAATGGGAATGCGAGTAAAAGTTAGAAGTATAGAAAATTTGTCAGAGTCTCAGATTGAAGAGCTTGTGATTATACAGATAGTAACTCAAAAGTCAGTTTGTCTCAGTAATGAAAGTTTACCATGTTTTTAAGTAAACATTGTACCTTATACTTTATTTAGTTGATTGATATTACATATAATTTCCTATTTGAACAGTTTTTTCCAAAAGAACTCTAGGCAACAAACGTGCAATAGATACTTTTAAAAATAATTTTGAATAAATTAAATATGTTTAGGATGACTGAATATCTAATCAGCACATGATAGGTTTGTTATAAAGCTCATATATTTTCAGTTACAAGAGGAGCTGATGAAGCTCAGACTTCCCAGCAACATGACCATGAATTTGAGAGGCTATTGTAAAATCAATCCTTGATGGAGGAAGACAGTCACTTTCCAATACAGTTGTGGGCTCAATACTTACTTGAACATGAAATTATACTATAATTATACTAATTATAGTATACTATATTATACTATAATATAACATTTGTGTTTTTCAGTATCTTAAAAACATATTGATGTCTAAAGTTTGATTACACCGTATTCAGCACAAACTGGGCTATAATATGTGAGCAGCTATTACATGGACCTATTAAATTGGTGAAGGGGTTTGTATATCAAAATACTTACAATGACTGTAGCTTTAATTTCAATGTTGATGGAAAAATATAATGAACAGTACAGGACAATATGCTTGTTATATTTTTGAATGTGACATCTCAGAATAAATGAAAGATCATGAATTTGTTTTATTTTTGTTTTATTTCTTTCTTATGCTTAACAATGCACTGAATGATGTGTTCAGCTTTGAAAGGGAAGCTGTGGTTGTTTTGTGGGTTTTAAGTCTTAGTAGTAGAACCAAATGGATAAAAATATGAAAATAATGATCGTGCCATCTTCTCCTTAGTTTTTCCTATTTTCAGGCTCATCAGCATCAGCCTCAAGAGTTATGACACAGACATGATGTCAGTGACTTCAAATGCCATTGGCTCTCGTGTGTCTTTTGACCACTTTTAAAGGAGAAGTTCACTTCCAGAACAAAAATTTACAGATAATTTACTCACCCCCTTGTCATCCAAGATGTTCATATCTTTCTTTCTTCAGTCATAAAGAAATTATGTCTTTTGAGGAAAGCATTTCAGGAATTTTCTCCATATAGTGGACTTTAATGGTGCCCCTGAGTTTGAACTTCTAAAATGCAGTTTAAATGCAGCTAACTAAATGTGTTTAAATGAGCTCTAGAGCTCGAAGGGCTCTAAACGATCCCAGCCGAGGAAGAAGGGTCTGATCTAGGGAAAAAATCGGTTATTCTAAAAAAAAATAAAAATACAATTATTTATTAATTTATTTTAAAACATTTCTAGCATAAACTTACATTGTAAAGAAATTAAAGATCCATCTTTGATTGTTGAAAGACTTTCTGGTGCATTTCACTTACTGCCAATAAAATTTCCAGTAGCATTTCCATCGGTCAGGCGTGGATCTATTCTGAATGGCTGATAACAAAGTTTAATCCAGGAGTAGAGAAATAATTTCTACTTTAAAAGCATGGAGAGATCGCGATTGCACACAGTCTGCGCACAAGCAATAGCTGAGTGAGAGGACAGGCAGTTCGTTTGTATAAGTTAGGACTATTTCAGACCTCGCATCCAGTTTTCTGCGATTACATGACTGTGTTCTCATGTTACAATAAAGCGCTCGCCACATTTGCGCGAGAATGATTAAAATTATGCGGAATACCTGCAATCCCGCGCAGACATTCAGACTCTGTAACTGACAGGAGACGATGCGCGTCACTGTCTGAGAGGACAGAGACGCAGTGTGTATCGGTATACGGTATACACGGTAGATACTGTGGCGAATGAGTAATGGAACCATGTCAGATATTTCATTTCATTCTTTCATTATAAAGTTTTTGCACAAAAAAAAAAAAAAAAAAAAAAAACAAATATGTGGGAAAATTATTATTTTCAACCCTCATTCTGTCAGGAGTCTGGACTGTCTATGTGTGTGTTTTGCTCCCCACGTGCTCCCTGTGTCCTAGTGTTTATGCCCATATTTAGTTATTTTCCTGTTCCTGTCCTCGTCTAGTCTAATTCCTTCATCCCCTGCACCTGTGTGTAATTAATTATCCTGTGTATTTAAGTTCCTGTCTGTGGGTTTCTCCCGGTTGGGTCTACTTGGTTACTTCATGTGTAGCTCAAGCTCCTATTGTGTGGATTTCCCGTTTTCTGTGGATTAAAGACAGTGAACGTTTACACGTGCCTCCTGCATGCTTCCTCTACAGTGAATTGTGACAGAAGACCTGACCTAAAACAGTTACCTCTGTGTGTTCCCTCCGTTTTTGTTTCCATTTTTTATTCAATGTCTTTTGTTTCCGTTGTGCCCCATGGATCCCCTCCTTCGCCCAGAATTCCTCCTCCTCCTGCTGGAGCAGGGGGAGCGATCGCTCGAGGACCATATAAGACTGTTCCTGATGCTAGCTAACACCACCAACTACCTGGACGACGCGCTCTGCTCATTCTATGTTTGAACACCGCGTGCAGAGCGCTGTCGTCCAAAATTGGTCCTCGAGAGGATTTCACCACATTCGTGGAGTGGACTCTGGCGAGGAACAGATCACCACTCACCATCTGCCCCGTGGATGATATCACCAGGTCCACTCCAGACCCAGAGCCCAGATCACCAACTCCCCGCGGTGCGGAGCATCTGCCCAAGCACACCGATGACGGTGAGCCATTTCCCGCCGCGATCGACAAGCCAGCGCAAAGCCGAGCGACTGAGCAGAGGATCGCCCCAGACGTTGAGCCCAGCCCGTCAGATCAGGTGTGAGATCCGGCGACAGTGCCCACCGCGAGGGAGCAAGCCGTGGACGGTGAGAGCGTGGATTGGAGCTCTGCCCACTTCACCGCAGCTGAGGGTGAGCTGATTGTACATCTGGGGCTGCTAGACTTAGAAGGGGACCTGATAGACTGGGAAAATAATCTGGAGATCGACCTGCCCCCTCTCCTCTCTCCGTCGTCCCCACTGGTCCCATCCAACCCTCCTTTGTCTCTGGTCCCCATGTCTAGCCCAGAGGGGGCTCCCCAACCTCCAGTGCCCGCTCCTTGAAAGCGCCCTCCAGTGCCCGCTCCTCGAGAGCGCCCTCCCTAAAGGGGGACACACCCCCTCCTCAGCAGAACACAATTCTACAAAAGTTTTCAATATTTCTCATAATACAAGTGACTACTGTGAAATTGAGACCAATTTACCAATCGCACCTAGACCTTTAAAATGATACCAAACATGAAAGGGAAAAAAACATTCACAAGGTATGACATGTGATATATGGATATTCTTAATGAACTTGGAGTGAAAACCTTTTGGGGGAAAAGAGGAAGGGGCAGAGAGAGCAGGGGGTAAATGAGCAAGGAGAGGGGTGTTGTTTGCTCTCTTTGAAGATCTCTTCTCCAGATAAGTTTTATTGCATGGCATGGCGTCTGTTTTTTGTGAGTTCCTGAGCTTCACGAGGAATTAATTTCATAAGGAAATAATTTCACTCCTTACAGTCCTCCCCTTGGTCCCTTAGGGCAAACTCTCCCAAAGGGACCAAAATTAGATGATTTCCGTATGATGTTCATTAAGATGTTCATGCCAAAGTCTTTGCAGAGCGGGCAGCACTAGTTGATGCATGCAGGAGCAGAGTGGTCACCTGAAATGACAACATTAAGACAGATTGAGGAAAGCACTGCAGAAATCACATCAGTGACACGCACAGTCCCTTTAAGCATAGGCATTCTGTGTCGCTGCAGTCTTTTGGTCAGGTGTGTTTCCACCTGCACTGGCTGTGGTGGTAATCAGTCTGTAGGACTGCTTGATGTATCAGGTCCGTTGAGTTGATCAAGCATGAGTTGAAAGTGTCCTCCTATTCTGGGGAAACATCTGTGTCCAGTATCGTCCTCCCCAGGATGTTCATCTGACCTGTTGAGAAGCCTTATGCCATCTTCAGGTAGAAGGTGTGATTTGCCGAATTTGTCAGATTTCCGTGAGTGAAGGAATCATTTCACTGACAATGCTCCAATGTGTGCAAGGCATCTAAACAACTTCTGAATGACCATGCAAAAACTGAGCACTGATGACTTTGGTGATGTTATGGAATGAGAAGAGGGTTATGAGATAAACAAAAATACACAAAATAACAATCATGTCACAAGTGCAAGTGGTAAATAAGGTCTCCATTCTTCAGAGTCAAATATTTAGTGGACAGGACAGGTCTCATTTGGTTGCCAGATTGTTTACTACCACTAAATAATGTAATTTGGATTTAGGTTCTTGGTCTGGGTGAATAAAAGGGAAGTAGCAAAATCAATATAACCAGAATATTTACCAGTGGTATGCATAGTTAAAATGTCACATAATTAAACATAGAAATACATAATTTCATAATTACCATCATAAAATTGCCTATATTAATTGTTTTGCAAAGCATTAATGCAAACCTAAGGTTTCAACTAGGTCAATCAGAGAATGAAATTAACAGAGATTTAAAATCTGTAGTTCAACTTTTTCAATCATTCTCTGTGCATTTGATGTGCAGACTAAGTCACACTTGATAATGCAGATTTGATTGTAAATTGAGTAATTGATTGTTCATATCAGATGTTATTTGTTTAAATAAATTTGTATGGTCATTAGACGTGTTGTAAACTAGTGGGCCCCCTAGCTTGCAACAATGCTAATGATTGGACATAATAAATATTTTGTCCTAGGAGACCAGTTGTGTTGTTGGATAGGTCTCATTTTAGAATTTGTTAATAGAATTTGAATCAATTGATGTGTGACTGTAGCCATGCAAGTCCTATGCACATTACAGTGTTTACATACAATAAGTTCATAAGACCATACAATTTGCACAAGACTTTAAAATTGCAAAAATATTTGCCATAATTGAAATGAAATTATATAAAAAAAAATACAAAAAAAAATTATATATATATATATATATATATAATTTCCCTTGACCTATATGTATGAAGTCAAAAATGCTTGATAGGTTTGAATGATGCGAGTAGTTTAGGTGGCTGAAAGGGAGACAGACAGAGAGAAAAACAGCTTAATCTTGAGCCTTTTCACAATTTGCTTGAAGACTGGTGGATCTTAATTTTCCTGGAATGGCCACAGCCATACAGTTATTGCAGATGGTTGTGATTGCATACCATCAGGAGCAAATTTGTTTTAATTTACAAAGACATATATCATTATCATGATCATGTTTTGTGAACAAAAGGCCAAAACAAACTGAGTGTTAATGGTCAGATCTAGAAGCTAGTGTTTTCAGCACAGTCCAAGCATGTTGCACCTTAAGTTTACACAGTCTGCTGTGTTGGAGGCATCATGACACCCAGATCTGTTGGGAAATTTAACTTTTAAATGCTGCTGTTTACACTAGTCAGATCTGTGTTCAGGGCATTTGCTTGCCAGTTTTGGTGCTGCACTGTTTGCTTAACAATTAGTATTTTCTTATTCTTTTCATAAATTTAACCATTTCCATCTCTGCAGTCTGTAAAGACTTGTGAATTTCTGCCTGATTTTAACATTACACACAACTTTAATCACATGTCCAGTAAAAATGAGCTCTCTGATCAGATTCCATATGTGTTGTCCTTCAGGAATGGTTTAGTTTGCTAACACTTGTGCCACTGTGATTGTGGTTTTGTTGCAAGGGAAAAGACAAAACTTATACCTTCCCTTGTTACTGGGTTGCAGATCAATGAAATCAAATTTAAAACGTCTTATGACTTTGGATGGATTTGGCCTATTCCAAATATTGCCATCAGATTAGCAAATTCTGGATATGTTATTTTTTTCTCATTGAATATTCTTACACAAATAGAAGATAAAGAAGTTCTTTCTCATTAGTTTGATCATTCTTCCTTTCATCTTCCTTTCTAACAATTCTTGCTTCTCATCACCTGTGTTTCTCTTTCTAATCTTTCAACACTAATAGTGCTCCCAACTTCTTTCTACATGTTCCCTCTTTCTACATTCTGATCATTCCTCTTATTCTTCTACAACTTTCTTTCCTCTTCTAAATCAATGCTGAATCACCATGAGATTAAAGCCATTCTTGGCCATTGTAATATAATATATATATATATGTATGTATGTATGTATGTATATGTATGTATATATATATGTATATATATATGTATATATATATGTATGTATATATGTATATATATATGTATGTATATATGTATGTATATATGTATGTATATGTATATGTATATGTATATATATATATATATATATATATATATATATATATATATATATCATGGCTAATGCTAACGGAAAGGAGACCAGAGGCCGTTTTTTTTTTAATGGACATCAATGGAGGAGAGGCTTCACTACGCTGAATGAACAGCTTTTTAGTAGAAACAGCTCATCAAGAATCGACAGCCTATCGGCTAATCTTCAATGTTTTACACTAAACAATACTTTTGGATTGAACTTTTTACCACAAAAAAAAAAATGCTGTTTTATAAGAGAAGTCACTGACTTTTTGAGACTGGTGGGATTCAGCTTATGGCACTTCTCTTTCATTCCTATGGTATCAGTAAACAGCGATTGAGTGTCGCAACAACTCTGATTGAAATTCTATAGGTGCGTTCCAAACGGGATATATTGCCCTCCGAAGGGCACTTCGGAGTGAAAACAATCATGGCCGCCATAGTGAAGTGTCGTTCCAAACCGAAGTGCTCAAAACTGGCCACTTCAAAGTGCCCTTCAGAATGAAGGATTTCGAAGGGTACAACTGATGGACACTTCGGGCCCCCATGATCCTTTGCGCAGATTCTCCGTGTAAAGGGATTAGGGCATAGGGATGAGCCCTTCCGAATGGAATGCAGGGTATGACGTCAAGGCTGTAATGTGATTGGTTATTAAGTAGGTAATACAGACCCTCTCATCTCCCTATATTAAGACAATCTCTGATCGGGCAAACTGCCGTTGGCTGACGTGAGCATATATGGCGTGTTGAAGAACGTTGTGTTTTGTGAAACTAAATGCGGTGCTGCTGTTTTAGTTTGTAAAAAATATATTTGAATATAATAATATCTGAGCTTTTATAATATTTATAATATTTTTGGTATGCACTTACATAGGAAAGATATGGATACCAGTCATATTCAAGATGACGTCAACGTGAAATTTATAAAGCACAGAACACAGAAACAAAGTTAGAGGAACAGTTGACATTCATAAAATAAGCTCAAACTGAATTTTATATGAGTTGTTTAATTTTGTATTAATTTTCAGTGGGGTTTGCCATTTTTGTAACACTGTTACCAGTATTTATAGGACAAATTGAAATATAGCTTAAACCATGTGTTATGTTATTTCTATCAACAAACAATTTTTAGGAAATAAACATCAATATTAAATATATAATTTTGCTGGGATTGGATATTTGCATGATTGCATGAAAGGTAATTTTCAAAAATCCATAATAGGGGCACTTTAAGTTATAGTTAAAGTGCCCCTATTATGGATGTTTGAAAATGACCTTTCATGCAGTGTGTAACACAGCTCTAAGTGAATGAAAACATCCTGCAAAGTTTTATATCTGAAAGTGCACCGTGTATAAAGTTATTGTCTCTCAAAAGAAAGAGTCGACTCTGAATCATAGAAACGAGTCGTTTTTAAAACGAGTCCCAAGCCATTTCATGTTGACGTCAAAATGAAACATTAGCACATTGCCCGTCCACTTGTTGGTCTTTTCGCGTTGGTCTGAATGAAAATGCAAATTCATTCTTTGCCACTAGGTCCCGCTTTTGGAGCGTTAAAAGTTCTCAAACACTGCTTTAAATGAAATCGACCGATCAAAGGAGGGGTTTGGAAAAATGAATCGTTGAAGGAATCGTTTGGGAGTCGTTGAACAAATAAAGTAAAAATAAATGCATATTATAAGAAAATGAAAGTGCTTTTTGACCTTGCATGCATGTCAACCTGTTGTTTGGGACTCCCAAAACCAAAATATGAACCTTTCTTAACCCATAATAGGGGCACTTTAATCTCTGTTTTAACCTACAGCAAAGTTAATAATATCCTTGCCTCAACCACAAAATAGGAAGAGTGAAATAAAGATGTCATTTCCTCTAAGACTGTCAATCAATTAACGATTCAGCAGACAAATGAATAACAGTCACTTTTATTTAATAAACCATGTTAGATTTGGTTGATAGGATTATATCATACATAAGAGAACTGTTTATTATAAGATGACCTAAGCACCTGCGATGTCTTAAGCTCTTTTTAATTCTTAAACGCTCTTTAATTCTAATAATTAAAAAAGATGTATTATAGTTTTAGTTAATGATGAAAAAATCTTGCATGTTAAACAGTCTAATTTTATTCAGGATACATTTTATAAAGGATGGTTTGCACAACTTTACAGCTTTACATCATTTGTGTTTTTAAACCTTCCATAATGCATAACTTCCATTGTTAGTGCTTGACTTCTGTTGGTTTTTAAAACTGAAAGATACGTGAGATTTGTCAGATATATCTGTGGCAATAAAAAGCATGTCATAAATGCTTTTAGTAGAGCTTAACTTGATTTGAAACTGCAACATTCCTTTAAAAGCACAATTTTTGAGTCTATATTCATCTCAACAGACACGAAACGTGAACTTGCTTACCTGGACATAGCTAAAAGATCATGTAGCACAATATGAAACGTTGGCTATATTTGTCCTTTTTAAAGACGCTTCATTGTGAGCTCACATAATATTAAGAGCTGGATCCCTAGCTGGGACAAATTTGTCTCTAGTGCTACCATCCATGCAGGACAAAAAAAGTTTGATGATGCACATTACTTCAGAGCATCAACAAAGCTATTAGATGAGGGAATGTCATACATACACAGGTGTTTTTGATTCATGTATTCCTCAGTTTCAGTTGTCATATAGCAGTAGGGCTGCAACAACTAATCGATAAAATCGATTATTATCGATAATGAAAATCATCGACAACGATTGTCATTATCGATTAATCGGGTATGCCCACAGTGCACGTCCAACTTCAGCCGGTCGCGTCAAATTACAGCACTGAATAACGCATTTCTATGTACAAAATGCATCTAAAAATAGTGGAGGAAACAGAATGAAATGCTGCGGGAGAAGTACGTGCTCCAAGCTGCATAAAACATGAGAATTATTTATTTTAAGCTTTAAGCCTATGCATTGGCGTCAGGCGCTTTGACAGATGTGTGTTCGTCCTCAGCGCAAAAAAACTTTCAGTTGACGGTCATATCCTTATCTGTAAATGTCACAAATTCATGCGAGCATTTCCATTTTTGCATAAAGTTCTGTCCTAACAGTCTGTGTTAAGTTTATATCTTTACTGAATGAGCGCGAGCGCGGTGGACGTGTCAGAGAGGGATTAATATTCAGCGCAAAAAACATTTATTGTGCTGAAATAACTGTTGTTGAACGTTAAATTAAGGTTTAAAAGTCAACATGTAGTGCACGTATTTTATGAGAGTAGGAACTGTAAAGGGATAACCGCGTATAGTTGTCTGAATATAAATATCAGACGCTTCATAGCCGCCTTTTACAGGATAAAGAAATTACAGTAAACGTGACCGTGATCAAAAAGTAAACGTGTTCCTGCAGAACATTACTCTTACCTGTAGTTTGTGTTTTTATTCTCTTTATTATTATCTTAATTTTTGATGAAGAGATTTAAATAGGCCTATATACAGTGCTTAAATTTATTAAAACAAATTTATTTAAGGTTTATAACAAATTATGTAAGGTCTGTGCCACTGCTGCTCTAAACTAACAGTATTGGTGTTTACTAAAAATATTTTTTTAGTTCTCTGTATTGGTTAGTCCTCCAATATGCGTAAGCTCTTTAGTAACAGTAGGCTATTTCTAATGCTATAATATAATTATTGCTGTTATCTATGAAAGAATGAAAGATCTATAAAAGATTTTGTCAGATACCCAGTTACAGTCAAAAAGTACCTAAACAATGCCAGCAAGAATGCATGCTGTTATGAAAGGCAGGAGGCCAGTTTTTATGTGAATAAATACTAATTAGTTTCAGTTTGTTATTTGCCAAATAAATGACAACAACATTTTTAGATTTAAACAATTCTTTGACAGATTCCTAAAATATTTGTGTTGTCTCTTTATTATGACAGGTGGTCTAGTAAATTAAGCACTGTATGTTTTCATAGCATTCAGCTGGCACGTTTGTTTGAAGGAAATTGGGCAGAATGTGGAAGTGTTTTTTGTCAAAAAAAAAAAATTAAATTTAGCTTTTTTTTCTCTTTTTAATCCGATTAATCGATTAATGGGGGGGGGGTTGGGGGGTAATCGGCCAACTAATCCATTATCAAAAATAATCGTTAGTTGATTAATTAAATTTAGCTTTTTTTTTTCTTTTTAATCCGTAAAATGTGAACTCACAGAGTTGGTTTAAACTCTCTGGCACCTTGTTTGTCTGGTTTTGCATTATGTGAGTGCAGACTGTTGCTTTCTCTTTTAAAACACCTTCAGCCTGATCATGTCTATTTAGTACAATCATCATTAATGCAATAAGAATTTACAGACCAGTCAAAAATAGCTGGGAAAACAATGTAAAGGATAGTGGTGAGTTACACAGCAATGTTGATAAAATAGTAATAATAATAATAATAATAATAATAATGTGTCTAGTACTGCTAATAATAATGACTAATGACAAAAACTCTGTAAATGCTGGACCTTTTTAGTAAAGTAGGTTAGATAAATGTTGCTACTAAATTCAGGTAAACAGTTCACATTCTGAATCTGTGCGTAATATGTTTGGATGGTTTCTTTCACTGAAACTGCGCAAACATAGTCTACGTTCAAGCCAGTATATCATATTTGTTTATTTGTTTAGAAAAAAAAAAAAAAAAATCCTGTTGTACTGGTCTTATGTATCTTGCAAGTTTTCATGTGGGTGTGTTACTTTGATTTGCTTTGATTTTTCATTTGTTTACTTTATTTCTTTCAATACCTCTCTGATATCAAGTTCTGAATTCATATTTCTTGAAGATCCAATGCCTTTTTTTTTTTTTTTTTTTTTTTGGTGTGAAAAGCTAATGTAGAAATTGAATGGAAAGCTGATAAACAGAAATTAATCCATGTATTCTTCAATTTACAGCATGTCTCTTACTTTATGCTTTTGCTAAGGTAGTCTAACAGGTTTGTTGATGTTGTGTTAACAAACTCATACTGGTAGCTTAGTTAGGCGACCCAACAAGTTTTGTGATTTTAAAGATCCCACCCACATTTTGCAATAAATATAAAGAGAGCCCCAAACATAAACTGGTGAGCAAGACAAGGGACTTGAAGTCAACAACAATTTTGACAAAACTGGTGCTTAATTACTTTCTTAACACATGTATAAATTACAATAAAACAGGCATAATTTTCCTCCAGAGCCATGTTTTCACTGGTATTATTTTCAGGTATGGAACCTTTTTCTTTTTACTTATTTTGAATCCTTATCTTGGTTATTTAAAAATATATGTGGGGGGAGGGGGTCCGGCAGTCAACCACTGCGAAATACTTCTGTTTTTGCTTTCTTGCTAAATTATTACATTTTAATGAAAATCTGTCGTTTTTACAAATGTGCTTATTTGACTTGTGGCCTAGAAACAGTGCAGAATTTAGAATTTTCATTATTTCATGTCATCATTTTCTTTGTTTTAGATTTAGATTTTGATTTCCAGTTTAAATTATACTTTGTTTGGCAGTTCCCTTCATGTTATCAAGTTCTTAATCTAAATCATCAACAACAATGATAAAGATGCTGATGCAATTTTTTTTTTTTTTTTTTTGTATAAAAAGCTAGTGTTGAATTTGAATGAAAAGCTGCTGAACATAAAAAAAAAAAAAAAAAAAAATCATATATTCTTCAGTGTACAGCAAGACTTTCACTTTACGCTTTTAATAAGGTAACCTTTACAAGTTTGCTGATGTTTTGTAATTATAGGCCAAATAATAGGTTTTGTGATGTTAAAGAAATTAGTCACACCCACATTGTGCATTTTGCTATAAAGAGAGCAGGACCAAAAAAAAACAAAAAATTAAAAAAAAAAAAACCGGCACCTTGAATTATCGAATCTTAAACTGATATTGAAATAACAATTTTGACAAACTGGTTAAATACTTTTGTAACAAATGTGTGTATATGTGTGTGTGTATGTATATATATATATATATGTGTGTGTATATATATATGTGTGTGTGTATATATATGTGTGTGTGTGCATATACACACACACACACACACACACACACACACACACACACAGGTGCATCTCAAAAAATTTGAATATCGTGAAAAAGTCAATTTTTTTCTGTAACATTTCAAAAAGTGAAACTTTCATATATTCTAGATTCATTACATGTAAAGTAAAACATTTCAAAAGTTTTTTTTGTTTTAATTTTGATGATTAGAGCTTACAGCTCATGAAAGTCAAAAATCCTGTATCTCAAAATATAAGATTTTTTGAAATTCATAATGAAATTCATATGTGGGCACAGTTTATATTTGTCTACAAAATTAAGTTCAAGTATTCAGCAAAATACTTTAGATCAAAAGGTTTTCAAGATCATGAGCAACATAAATTCTATCAAGTGTGTCTAAACTGATAAGTTCATGTGTGCTACATCTATGCAATATGTATGAATATTAATGAGAGTTTACATTGAAGATGCAAACAAATTAAATTAAATTAAATTAAAAATAAATAATTTCAATAAAATTGTTTCTGCTATGTCTATAAACTAGTCTAGTTGAATTTTCAGCCATGTCTAGAACTTGTAGTTGTGAAGTGAGTTTCATTACATGACCATCCCTACAGTATAAACTGCGGGTATCTCTTGTTCTTTGAAACCACAATAATGGGGAAGACTGCTGACTTGGCAATGGTCCAGAAGACAATCACTGACACCCTCCACAAAGAGGATAAGTCACAGAAGGTCATTACTGAAAGGGGTGGTTGTTCACAGCGTGCTGTATCAAAGCATATTAAATGCAAAGTTGACTGGAAGGAAGAAATTGGATAGGAAAAGGTGCACAAGCAACAGGGATGACCGCAAGCTTGAGAATGCTGTCAAGCAAAGCCGATTCAAACACTTGAGAGAGCTTCACAAGGAGTGGACTGAAGCTGGAGTCAGCGCATCAAGAGAGTCACCATGCTCAGACATCTTCAGGAAAAGGGCTAGCAAGCCACTTCTGAAACAGAAACAACGTCAGAAGCATCTTACCTGGGCTAAGGAGCTAAAGAACTAGACTGTTGCTCAGTGGTCCAAAGTCCTCTTTTCAGATAAAAGTAAATTTTGGAAATCAAGGTCTGGAGTCTGGAGGAAGGAGTGTGAAGTTTCCGAAGTCAGTGATGATTTGGGGTGCCGTGACGTCTGCTGGTGTTGGTCCATTATGTTTTATCAAGTCCACAGACAATGCAGCCGACTACCAGGAGATTTTAGAGCACTTTATGCTTCCATCTGCTGACAAGCTTTATGGAGATGCTGATTTCCTTTACCAGAAGGACTTTAGCACCAGCCCACAGTGCCAAAACCACTTCCAAGTGGTTTGCTGACCATGCTATTGCTGTGCTTGATTGGCCAGCCAACATGCCTGACCTGAACCCAATATGGAATCTATGGGATATTTCCAAGAGAAAGATGAGAAACAGTCGATCCAACAATACAGACGAGCTGAAGGCTCAATAGTGCCTCAGCAGTGCCACAGGCTGATCACTTCCATGCCACACCTCACTGATGCTGGAATTTTTGTGCTAAAGGAGCCCAGACCAAATATTGAGTGCATAAATGAACATACTTTAAAGAACTTGAACTTTTCTGTTTTGCAAATCCTTTTTTTTTTTTTTTTTGATTGATCTTAGGAAATATTCTAATATTTTGAGATACTGGATTTTTGACTTTCAGGAGCTGTAAGCTCTAATCATCAAAATGACAAAAAATAAATAAATAAAATAAATAAAATAAAAAAAAAATTGAAATGTTTCTTTAAATGTAATGAATCTAGAATATATGAAAGTTTCATTTCTTGAAATAAGTTACTGAAAAAAGAACTTTTTTCACGATATTCTATTTTTTTGAGAGGCACCTATGTAAGACAATAGAACAGGCATAGTTTTTCTCCACAGCCATGTTTTCACTTCTACTGTTCTCAGGTATGGAACATTTTTACTTATTTTTAGCCTCATCTTGGTAATTTAAAATATTATTTAGCGTAGGTGGGGATTGATTGTCCAAACATTGACCACTGAAAGTTATATAATAATAATAGTCAGTTTGTTATTTTGTGTAAACTGAGCAAAGATATTCTAGTCATACAAAAGCAAAAGTTGTTGTTGAAAATATGTCCAAATGTTCCAAATTTAGCCATCTGAACAAACCATTTTATGCTGAACAACTTTGCACAAGTTCCTAGCATGCATTGCTGCTTGGGTGTTCATGGAAAAGATAGATAAGAATGTACAGGTTATACTTGGCTTGATGAGCACAGTTTTCTTTTCTGTGACATATTGAACCACAAGTTAGAACTGGACATATCATATCATCTCTTCAAAAAAAAAAAAAAAAACAGCTTAAGTCAGCCATAAACATGATTTACTAGTCGGTGGCAGGAGGTATGAAGGAAAGCACATTCTCACTCTAGAGAGCATTTTGTTGGGTAAAAATCAGTGCAGTTTGAGATGAGTCAGCTTTATAAAATACCCAGTTATTCATTTATTGTCTTCAGAATGTTCATTTCTTGTTTGTAATTCCACCAGTGTAAATCTTAAATCATTACTGAGCTACCGGAACTACTGCTTTTTCTTGTTAATGTGTCAGGTGTGCCAGTGCAGTTACAACCATTTAGTTTATGTGTAATGTAATTTCCCAGTCTAAAAGTAACCAAAAGAAGCCAATTTAAAGAAGTTAGGATAAAAAAAATAAAATAAAAAATCTGCTTTCATTTAGTGTAAAAGCAACCACTGGAGTCAATAATATTTTCAGTATTTATTTTAAGAGTGTCTGTAAATGTTAAATGTGTTATTTATTTTTTAAAAGTTAATTTTGTCAACATTTGGAGACATTAGCACATAAATGAGATCAAAGATAAGACGTGAACAAAAAGACATAAAACTTTAATGTTAAGGCTGTCAAGCTTTCTTATGAAAAATATTATGTATTATATTTATATGATATAAAATAAGGTTAATGTGTGGTTGTAGATCTAAACAAAACACTCGTTATGGCCAAGGAAGGAATGAAAAAAGTGAGGAGTTCTGACCTCATATTTGGATACCTTTTCACATTATCGAAAGAGATTTTTCTTTCTTGTCTTCTTTTGAGTGTACAGGTCATTTTGAGAGTCACAATGGTGTATCTTATCGATAAATATTTTTGGTTTATGGGGGTTTGTGGTTTAAACTTTCTACTGACACCTATCAGGATAATTAATGGTCAGTTTTCACTGCCATTATAGAAATGGATTTTCTTGCGGACTTCCAATGGCTGCTGTATGCGCATGACCGTTAAGTCCACAAGACCATAGGCTGGTGTCCCATTCGTCATGTTAGTGTGACCGGGGATTTTGATTTACCACCAGGAACACATCTAGCGGGTTCACTTACTTTGTAGTTCATTCAATATTTTCAAAAGAATGATTTGTTCTGAAAAGTTTTCCAAGAATGTACAAGAACAGTTCCGGCTCAGCTTTCACAAAATAGACCGGAAAGGGAGGAAAAAGTAAAACAGATTTCATTTTTTAAAAATAAAAGAAACAGAACAAAACAGAGAAGTATACACAAGGAGCTGGGGATGCAATTTAAATCTCACAGCTCTATATTTCTCAGTGTATAATTATCCCTGATGTACTACATGCTTTAGGTTTCGCAGTTCGGTTGAGTGTAAGCAAAAACAAAACTCTTAACCATGACAGCGACAGCGCATGCGCATTTCGCATGCATAATGCACACATCACCACCTACTGACGACTCCAGGAAAATGCAGGTATTCACTGTTTCGTTTTACTTACTAATTTACAGAAAACAGCAAATAAATACATTTAATGATGCAAAGGGAGAAACAAACTTTTATACTTTTTACCACTCGGTTACATTAGCTTTCAGGGTGCTCACAAATGCCCCTTTGCGGCCACTATGTGCCCTCAATGCGCACTTCTGCACATTAAGGCAAGCTCCACAGCAGACTTCTACCCAACAGTCAAAGTGCCATTACATCATGAAAGTGAGGATTTGGGACAGGGCCTCTAGTATCTGATAATGCACATACGTTACTGAGATAGTATCATGTGATGTGCGTGTGATCTCAACATAAGACAACTTTTGTGTTTTCAACAGGTTTCTTTACCCTCACACTGTGTGCCCCTCATTATGTCTTTGTGAATGAATCCAAGACTTGGGCAGAAGCTCAGAGATACTGTAGAGAGAAATACACTGATCTGGCCACCATTGAAAATCAACAACAAACTCTCCAGTTGATTGACACAGTGAATGATGCTTCCATTGATTTGGCCTGGATTGGACTCTATGATGATCTGAACAGCTGGAAATGGACTCTAGAGGACAGTGATTTCTTCCAGGTTGAAGAGAAAAACTTCAGGAACTGGTATAACCAAGGACCAGGGAACTCTGGAGGACAAAGTCTGTGTGTTTATATAAACAATGGGATATGGTATGCAGCAAGCTGCTCCAATACATTTTATCTTACGGTCTGCTATGATGGTGAGCCGTTTCTTTAAAATACATAAGATGGTGAACAAAATTGAAAACAATTAAACCATCCTTTCTCTAAACTAAATTTGATATTCATATTTTTCAGGAAGACAGAATGCCAGTGCTACTTATGTTTTCATTTACCAGTACAAAACCTGGACTGAAGCTCAGAGTTACTGCAGAGAACATCACACAGACCTTGTCAGTATCAGGAATGAGACAGAAAACCAGAAGATCCAGTATTTATTACGAAATTATAATAATTATTATTATTATTATTATTATTATGTTTGGATTGGACTGTACAGAACCAGATCTTGGTCAGATCAGAGCAACTCCTCATTTACTTACTGGAGCACATGGCAACCAGATACTGCAGGAACCTGCACTGCAGTGTCATTTAGTGACTCTGGGAAATGGATTGATGAAAACTGCAATTATGCACTTCCTTTCTTTTGCCACAATGGTGAGTAGATCTCAAAGGCCATTCAGGCCAAGGACGATAACTAACAATAGCAATGAAAATACACAGCACAACTATAATATTGATAAGGAACGATATCACTCTTGGAATCTCTTTTAGAATAATTTTTCCAGCTGATGGGTGATGAAAACTTTGACAATTAGCCAATCAGAATTCACTTGAGCATTTAAAATGGCAGACAACATAACTGCAGTGTGCTTGAAAACAGAATTTTATTGTGCATTGGTGTGGACACTAATGTAGTTACCATTATAGTTATCATTCTTGGTGTGAACGGCCCTTTTATAGGTTAATAGTTCACCCAAATTTTTTAATTCAACATTATAAAACGGATAGTTCTGGTCCTTGATTCTGATTGGTTAAGCCAAGTCCGAAGCCGTTGTAAATTACTCTACAAACAAACACCTTTGTTTACCTCTGTGTGTTGCTCAGCAGCCACTTTGTTGCAACCACAACCATTTCTGAGGAACTACATTGTTTGGCGGAAGAATAATGTTTTTATTAATATCATTGCATTTTATTTGCTTTGTTTTATTTTGTGAAACATTGATACATATATGGAATAACCGTTTTATAAAAGCAATAAGTGAAGCCGTGGATAACAGTGAATTTATAACAGATAAGGGGGTCCGCTTCGCGTCGTGCCTAACAACGCCCCTTAGCTGTTATAAATTCACTGTGAACCACAGCTTCTTGGGACTTATTGATTTATTTATTCATCCTCATGTCATTCCAAATCTGTATGCATTTCTGTCTTCTATGCTTCTAAGCACATGTTTTTTGGATCATCTCAATCATGTTTGAGATCATTATAAGGTTTGACACAAACAAGAAGTTCATGCAGTTTGATGGCTGACGTCATTAAAGTAAAAGGAAAAAAACAACAATATATTTTGAATATATTTTCAATCCAACTCTTCACTCTGTGCTGATCACATAATTTAGAATAGTAAAGAAAAAGTACATTTCATTAAATGTAAAAAATGCAAAATCTTAGGTTGCGGTCTCAGATTTTGGACTCCACTGAATTCATCAGAAATATTTAGGATACTTTGATATATTCAAAACACACACACACACACACACACACACACACACAAACTTAAATTGTTTCCTCTATTGACAGCATCAGCATCAGCACATCAGTATCACTTTGTGAATGAATCTAAGACCTGGACTGAAGCTCAGAGATACTGCAGACAGAATTACACTGATCTGGCCACCATTGATAACATGGAGGAAATGAACAGACTGATTAACACAGTTAATGGGAGTTACTATGGTTCAGCCTGGATTGGACAGTATGATGATGTGAACAGCTGGAGATGGTCACTGGAAGACAATGATTTCTATCAGGAAGGAGAGAGAGATTTCAGGAACTGGTATCATGAACCAGACAACAGTGGGGGGAACGAACTGTGTGTTTACATGAATAATTATGGAAACTGGTATGATATGTCATGTGACAACACACTGCCATTTGTTTGCTATGATGGTAAGGACAATTCATTTTTTTATAAATTAGTTTTTTTTTTTTTTTTCAGTGAGACCTAATGCGCATATTTCATATCTCAGGTAGAGAGACTGCCACACAGAGTTACATCTTTATTTATAACCGGAAAACCTGGTCAGAGGCTCGTAGATACTGCAGAAATCATTACACAGATCTCGCCAATGTGAGAAATCAGACTGAGAACCAGAGAATCCTTGAGAGAGCATATGGATATGGAATCTGGATCGGCCTGTACAGAAACAGGATTTGGTCAAACAGTCAGAATACTACATATCAAAACTGGAGGCCACAAATTCCTGGGTTACAGGAGCAACCAGATAATGGCAATGGCAATTATTATGAACGTGGATATCAGCACTGCACTGCAGTATCATTCAGATATTCAGGCCGATGGACAGATGAGATCTGTGTATCCAGCATGCCTTTCTTCTGCTACAATAGTAAGTTCAGTTGCTTTGTTAGATGGCATTATTTGCCAGGAATGAGAACGACTTTAATCACCTTTCTCCAACATGAAAGATTTAATTTGTCCAGATATAAAACAGATTTAATATGTTTTATAGTCCATTGCATTTGGTATGCAGTCATGGCAGGGAAATAATTAACTACTAATTTGTACAATGACAAGTTGTTCACAATATTATGATTTATTGGTACATCAGTGACCAGCTCATGACAACAAATTTTTTATTTTTCTGTGCTATAAAACAATTCACAGGAATCTGCACACAATCTTCATGCACCCGTCAGTATCACTTTGTGTCTGAATCTAAGACCTGGACTGAAGCTCAGAGATACTGCAGACAGAATTACACTGATCTGGCCACCATTGATAACATGGAGGAAATGAACAGACTGATTAAAACAGTCCGTGGCACTTACTATGGATCAACTTGGATTGGACTGTATGATGATATGAACAGCTGGAGATGGTCTCTGGATAATACAGCATTAGGAGGAGGTTTTAAAAGTTGGCTTGTCCAGCAACCAGTGAACTCGTATGGACAGAGTCTGTGTGTGTACATGTCATATTATCGGGGAACATGGAGTGAAGCCTTTTGCTCTTCTAGATTTTTCTTTGTTTGCTATGATGGTATGGAATGCTACTGGAATTATAATCAGTAATTTGAACAACATTTTTTGATTCCATGATATATGACATATTTAAATTGTTTCTGCACAGGAAGAGCGAATGCTAGTACAAGTTATTTGATGGTTTACCAGTACAAAACCTGGAGTGAAGCTCAGAGTTACTGCAGAGAACATCACACAGACCTCGTCAGTATCAGGAATGAGATTGAAAACTACAGGGTTCAGTCATTACTTTCAAATTATTACACTGCTTGGATTGGACTGTACAGAACCAGATCTTGGTCAGATCAGAGCAACTCTTCATTCAGTAACTGGAGGACAGGACAGCCAGATAATGCTGGAAACGGTGAATACTGCACTGCAGTGTCATTTAGTGACTCTGGGAGCTGGACAGATGAAAACTGCAACTTTGCATTACCTTTCATTTGCTACAGTGGTGAGTAGATCTTTAGAGTGAAAAAAAATTCTCAATTTTTAAACAATATGACAAAGTAATTTATAAGAATAAGATGTATTATAACATCACAAAATAAAGGCACGGATTAAAAAAAGGTGTGACATGATTAAACGTTTTGTATCATTACATTTTTCTCCACCCTGACAGCATCAGCATCATCCCGTCAGTATTACTTTGTGAATGAGTCTAAGACCTGGACTGAAGCTCAGAGATACTGCAGACAGAATTACACTGATCTGGCCACCATTGATAACATGGAGGAAATGAACTGGCTGATTAACACAGTTAATGGGAGTTACAATGGCTCAGCCTGGATTGGACTGTATGATGATGTGAACAGCTGGAGATGGTCACTGGAAGACAATGATATCTATCAGGAAGGAGAGAGAGATTTCAGGAACTGGTATCATCAACCAGACAACTATGCTGGGAATGAACTGTGTGTTTACATGGATTATTATGGAAAATGGTTTGATTCATCATGTGACGGTTATTACTCATTTGTCTGCTATGATGGTAAGACATTCCAATTGAAAATTTATTTTTTTTATATGTGCATATTGAGTTTCCTTTTGGTAAAACACTAGTTGTCACTAGATTTCTTGGCTTAGTTGGCCTGGATCAAAAACCCAATGTACCACCCAAAAAACATCACATTTATTGATTGTTAAGTTGATGCAAGCAGACACTTGTAGCAAAATAAAGATGTTTAATGTTCAAATTGTAAACTTAAAAAGAATTATAAATGTCAGTGTATTGTAGATATAAATGTATACATTTAAAAGATGGATATCCAGATGAATTAAGCATTGAACTGACTTGTTAAATTTGTTTTTATTTTAGGTAGAGAAAACGCCACTCAGAAATATGTCTGGGTATCTCAGGGGAGGACCTGGATTGGAGCTCAGAGCTACTGCAGAGAGAAATACACAGACCTGCCCAGTGTGAGGAATGAGACAGAGCGTCAACAGATATTGAGCATTACACATAGTTATGGGTATTATTATGGATATAATACATGGATTGGTCTGCACAGAAACAGACTGTGGTCAGATCAGAGCAGCTCTTCATTCACATATTGGCTTCCATCCACTCAAACTGTTGCTGCACAACCAGATAACGGTGTAAATGTACCAGGAGAGCAGGGATCTCAACAGTGCACAGCTGTGTCTTTACAATATTTTGGTCAGTGGACAGATGAGAGATGCTTTGCCAGTTTGCCTTTCTTCTGTTACAGTGGTGAGCAAATATACACACAGTACTATAATGAAATAAAAGAATGAACATCAGGGTGTTACACACAAAATAAATATAGATGTAAATGTGGATTATGTAATATAAAAAGAAATGAAAGTCTGCATAATGAATGTAACATATGATACTTATGCTAAAGTTTTGCTAATGCAAGCCTTCTGTTTTTTTTGTTGTTGTTGTTGTTGTTGTTGTTGTTGTTGTTGTTTTTTTGCTGAACCTGATGACCATCATATCAACCCACCTATTCAGATGAGTATGGTATGTTTAAGTACTGTATATATGTGATCTATTGATTTCAATACATAATGCACTGTAAAACATTTTGGAGGTCTTGGAGTTTTATGTTCACATGTTTTAATTGATACTGAAACTATTTTTTTCAATGTAGCAAGTAAACATAAAATTATGACCTCTAAAATCTTTTACAGTGTGGGTATAACAATTGTTCATCTTAACATCTGACCTATACCCTCTGTTTTATAATTGTTTTTTTTTTTTTTTTTTTTTAAATTATCAGTGATGGGAATGCGAGTAGAAGTTACAAGTCTAGAAAATTTGTCAGAATCTCACATTAAAGAGCTTGTGATTATACAGGTAAGTAAAAGTTAATAAGACTCATTCACCTACAATAATGAATAGTTACCATGTTTTTACATAAACATTGCATTTTTTTACTTTATTTAGTTTATTTATACTACATATAATTTTCTATGTAACATTTCATTTCAAAAGAACTCTAGGCAACAGTGCAATACATACTTTTAAATTTGAATAATAATTAAAATAAATTTGCTACTTAAACAATCTGACTGACATATCATATCAGCGCATGATTGTCATAAAGCTCATTTATTTTCAGTTACAAGAGGAGCTGATGAGGCTTGGACTTCCCAGCAACGTCACCCTGAATTTAAGAGACTATCGTAAGATCAATCCCTGACGGAGGATACTCCAGTGGACCTATTAAATCAGTGAAGGGCTTTGTATCAAAATGAATGTAGCTTGAATTCAACATTAGAATGATGGAAAATTGGGCTTACAGTAGAGCTGTACATAGTTCAATCAATAGTTTTCATGTAAAGGGATATTAGGTGAAAACAAAAAACATATTATACATTATATACTATACATTACACCAATAATTTTTGATATCAATATGATCTGAATACGAAAAATATAAATATAAGATGATGGGTGATTTTGTGTTTGTTTTGAAGTTATGCATAACAATGGTACTGAATGTTGTGTCTGTAAAATTAAATAAAGTTTGAAATTTTGAAAGGAAGCTGTGGTTGTTTTGTGGGTCTTAATTTTTAGTATAGTATAATAACCAGAGGGATGAAAACATGATTACGATAGTGCACCTGCCACCTTATTCTCCTCAGTTTTACCTAGTAAGGTGCTGAAGTGCGTGCAACTAAATACATCATGTACAAAAATATGTCCATAAAAACAAACTATTCCTGTTAATAGTTCGACCTAATTCCCCTGCTTTTTGTTTACCAGGACTTAGAATATAGATGGCATGTGAAATAAGAGTTTTCAATTTTAGCTGAATTATAACAGTTATAACAATAACAGTTTTTCTCGATTGCTAACACACAATTCACGAAACAATTCACCATTTTCTCACAACTATAAACACAATCTCAAAACTACACACCCAATTGTGCAAACTTCAAACTTCCAGGTCAAAGTCAAACATTTTAGTCAAAAACACATTCTCTTTTGTCAGAATCTAATCTTTGGCCTCAGATGACACACAAAGCTGTCAAATACACAGACTATTTTCCTGACTAGAGAACACTAGTGAGATCAATTCAAAACACTCTTACAAAAACCTCCTTTTGGGAAACTGGAATCCTTTTGTTAGTCAATGTCTGTTACAGTATACGGCATAATTAGAGGGGTGCAGATACATGTTTATGTTTTTGACTAAAATGTTTGACTTTGACCTGTTTGAAGTTTGCACAAGTTGGTGTTTAGTTTTGAGATTGTGTTTATAGTTGTGAAATGGTGAATTGTTTCATGAATTGCATGTTAGCAACTGAGAAAAACTGTAAGAGCATGACTGAAGAGCATGAATTTAAAATAGAAATCTTTTGTAACAATATAAACTACTGTTCAAAAGTATAGGGTCAGTATTTTTTTTTTCGTTCTTTTTTTGAAAGAAATTAATACTTTTATTTAGCAAAGATTTCTATTTTGAATAAATTATATTCTTTTTAACTTCGTTTTCATCAAAGAATCCTAAGAAAATCCTCCAGAAAATAATATTAAGCAGTACATCTATTTCCAACATTGATAATAAATCAGCACATTAGAATGATTTGTGATAGATCACATGAGTGGAGTAATGGCTGATGAAATTCAGCTTTGCATCACAGAACTAAATTATATTTGAAAGTATATTAAAATAGAAAACCAATGTTTTAAATTGTAATAATATTTTACAACATTGCTGGTTTTTTTCTGTATTTTTTTCTGTCTTTAGTCTTTAGTTTCATCAGATTTATAAAAGACAGATACAGCTTTACGCTTCTCTCTGAAACAGTCAAACTCCTGGAGGCGTGCCATGAGCGGAGCAAAAGAGTCTCGAGCATGCGCAGCTTTTGAGTAGAGATCGTCTGCAAGCTGTGACATCGACATAAAACAGGAACAAAACTTTATTGACTTAAATTTTAATTAAAATGTGCAGTGTATGATATTAATCATTTTACAATATAATATACACAACTATGTTTTCAGAGGTGTATAAAGACCTTACATAATGAACCGTTATGTTATTATTACTTTAGAATGAGCAATTTCTATCTACATACACCGGGGGTCTCCTTACATGGAAGTCGCTATTTTGTGCCGCCATGTTTCTACATTATAGCCCATAACAGACAAACTGCTCTACAGAGTGTTTCGTCACTATGTGTTTCTCGCTAATAAAACACTGATATGATGAACAAGTAACAATAATATTTGCAATAACATAGTTACTGAAGAATTAAATAAATATAATTCCTTAATTTACCTTTGTAAAGAAATCTCATTGCTTGACTGGGTACTCTCTACTGTCTCAGACGATGACATCTTTGTCCTGTGTCGGCCACCATGGCTTCTCTATGTGCAGTGCACAACCTTGCTGCTAGATGCCGCCAAGATTTACACACTTCACCTTTAATTTGTTCATAAAACTTTTGTAAAAAATGCTGGGAACAAACAAACACACTTGCACAACTCTGTACACACTTGCACAACTGCATCCACTGTTCCCTTAACGCTGGGTTCTTTGGGAAGCTGAACAAGGTTATCTTCCCTCACAAGCAAAAACACTTCTTTTGATTTGGTAGTCCAAAAACAAAATGCCAAATCCTTCTCGAGCAAGTCCTGTGCAGCGCTGCCGACGACTTTCATAACTCGAATGTTATGGTCCATAACCTGCTCTTGTTCTGGTTGATGCGTGTGCATGAATATACATGATGCCATACTCAAAAAAAAAAAAAAAAAAAAACTTGCATGAACACTGAAGGAGTATATTTGGCACAGAAATACTCTGTCATACGTCCAACTATTTTTATTTTTATTTTTTTAACTTTGGCCATGTTTAGCATGAGAATCCAACTGTTTAACAGTGTAAATAACTCAGAATGCATGAAATACAACCCCAATTGTCTTGCCATGAAATCAAGAATATGTTATTTGTTCATTCTCTTTAACCTTTATTTAACTGACTAAAGTACAAAGAAAAAATTCCAATGTTTTCACTGGCCAACTTAATTTTATTTTGTAAATATAAACAAATTTAGATTTTGATGACTGCAACACACTCCAAAAAAGTTGGGACAGAGTTATTAATACAATGTTTAATGTCCTTTAAATTACAATGTTTAATTGTTTGGGAATTGAGGATCCTAACTGTTATAGTTTTGCAAGCAAAATTTTTGTCCAATCTCGTGTGATACAAGACTTCAGATGCTCAGCAGTCTGTGATTGTCATTGTCTGATTCTCCTTTTCATGACTGGTCATTCATTTTCAATAGGAGACGGATCTGGACTGCAGGCAGGCCAGTCTAGCACATTCACTCTGTGTCTACGAAACCACGCTGTTGTAGCACATGCAGAATGAGTCCTGGCATTGTCTTGAACCATGGACTTCCCATGAAAAAATGTCATCTTGATGGCAGTATATGTCTCTGTACAATTCCAATATATGCTGTAGCAAACCAGCTCAAAAAGGGAAATGTATATAAATAATTACAATTAATTATGATTAATTACAGTTATTTATATCGGCTGACAGTAATAACTGTAGCACAATTAAATTGCCATCAGATGATCTGTTCGTCCAGCGAACATTCAGTGTAAGTTCATATCAACTCTAAGAAAGGATATTTCCATGGCCACAGAAAATACTTTCCTATTAATGCATTAGAGCATGTAGCGAGGGTCAAAATCGTAAAGGGACAATTATTTGCAAGGCAGAATCAGAAACTCATGTAATTTGTGCACAAGAGTTTTATTAACTAAACGCTAACACACATAACTAATCTAAACAAACATACAGTCACTCATACATGGGAAAAGGCAAATGAGACTTGATGGATGAAACCATCAGGAAAACCAGAGAATGAAGCTATGAAAAGAGTCAGTTAACCACCTGAATAAAATCATCAGCGCCGTTTATAATGGGGTCTATAACTTATACTAAACCTCTGTTTAGTTTAGTTAAATGTACGATACTTGCATTGCCTTGGTCGTTGACGAGTGTCCAGAATGCAGTCTCGGATTAAATTATTAATGGTTTCAAGGTTTTGGACTCGCTATCACGTTCTTCCGGGCTGAAGAGTGAAGAATTCCAAATATGTCCTGACTCAATGGTGGGAGTTTCTTCCCAGGTAGAAAGTGAAAAAGAGCTAAGAAAGAGATCTGCTGATGTCCGAGGATAGTTGGTTGAATGGAAAGTCAAGGCCTCAAGGCCTGGCGCAAAACTTAAAGGGTTGCTGAGGAGCTCACATCCTCCTCATCCTCTTAGGATCTAAAAGAACCACAGACTGGTTGTGCTGAGGCCTGCCAGACGCGGTAGCGCTGGCCCTGTGACTTAGCAACCAGAAGACGGAGAGGGGATGGAAGATGAGTGAAGAGACTAAAAGCCTAAAACTAAAAACTACTAGGCAGGTCACTGAAGTGAGGTCTTTTAAACCCTATGGAGGTCACACCCCTGGGGGGTCAAAGAGCCAATGATGACTTTCACTTTTGGAGGGAAAGTTTACGGCTCTTTGTCTTAGACCATGGTATTTTGCATATTATAATTTGCCTGGGGTTAATGCAAAAACTACTAAAGATTCTTAGGACACTAATATGTTGCATAGGTATCAACATGTAATATACACTGTCATTTAGATCATCTGAAGACGAATTGATAGAGACCAAACATGTATAAGGTGATATTAACTAGTGATCTATCATAAGCATGCATAAACAGTATACAATACACAAGAACATATACAAGAACAGTAGTAATCATACACAAAGACATGGGGATATGCATGGTAGGAAAGTCATAGAAAAATTTGTCTATGAATTAATGAACGACGTCATTTCCTATAGCAGTATGTGTTGGTTTTAGAGAGAATTGCTTAGGGAGAAAGATTCTCTCTTCATACTTTTAGGTCGTAAAGCTTATTAGATCTGGCTGAGGTGTCCTGGCCAGGAGATCGTTCACAGACATATAGGCACCGAGTCTGGTGTTGGGTGAGGGGTCTGTGACTGTTTGTTAATCTAATGAATAATTGATTTGTTAAATCTAATGAACAAATGTGTGTCTGATTGGCCAATTGCTACATGCCTCCATGTCAATGCTACCTTCGCAATGTTTGGCCAGTGGACAAATGAGAACTGCTTTGCCAGTTTGCTTTTCTTCTTTTACAGTGGTGAGCAAATATACCTTCTATAATGAAATAAAAGAATAAACACCAGGCTATTACACATAAAAACAAGCAAATGTGGATGTAAATATGGATTCTATAAAATAAAAAGAACATAAAGTCTGTGTTGTAAGTACTTATGCTAAAGTTTTGCTAATCCAAGCCTTCTGATGGCTTTTTGGTGAACCTGATGATCATCAAATCAACTCACCTTTTCAAAAGAATATGGTACAGTAGGTTTGTAATCTGTTTGTTTCTGCTGTTTTGAATACATAATGTGTTACCACATACATCATACAACAATTTTGTATTTTGTAACTGTACTGACACCTGACCAGTTTTTTTATTAATTTTTTTTTTTTTTTTTAACGATAAGTGATGGGAATGCGAGTAGAAGTTACAAGTCTGGAAAATTTGTTAAAGTCTCAGATTGAAGAGCTTATATTATATGATTATATTATTATATTGTATATCAAAATACTTGATACGTCTACAATGAATGTAGCTTAAATTTCAATGTTGATGGAAAATTATTTAGACAACAGTACAATATACCGACACAAATGTGATATTTTGTGAAACTTTTAGGAATCTTATCCAAGTTGTAGGCTTGTCAATATTGGTCAGTCAGTCCTATCTGACAAAAAGGATCCGCGAATGAAACTGTGACCACAAACACCATTAACTTAAGTGAATTATATGGCAATAATCAGCAATATGCTTTCACACAAATAACTATATTTTTTGAATGTTTCAATATGTGTTGATACAAATGACTTATCTGAATTTTTCATTGATACAACATGGCACTGAGTTATTAGTAAAGAAGTGCATAGAGACGATATTGCTTGATGACGTCAGGAACTGATGAATCGGCTTTTTGAACCAGTTCAATGAGCCGATTTGTCCGAAAAGAACCGGTTTGCGGAAATGATAAAAATGTTTGCGGACATACTGATAAAAAATGTGTAGTCTGAATGCACTGTAAGTCGCTTTGGATAAAAGTGTCTGCTAAATGCGTAAATGTAAATGTAAATGTAAATGTAAATGATTCGGACTTTGCATCACTATTCCGCATTCCTCAGTGCCTATAGAAGTCTATAGGAGTTTTGCAACCCTGGTTTTCAATGGCTCTGGTCTGCAGTACAATGGAATATTACAGTGGAACAAGCAATTGAAGGAAGACATCTGACATGACTTACAGATCATATGACACACTTTCACAATAAATGGGACTGTACAAAGTGTCACTGTACATGTGTTTGGCAGGAATAATCATGAGTTTCCTGTAGTTGTTTAGAAATGTTGCAAATCTGTTTTATGGACTATGTTGTCATTGGGTATTTTATATATTATTTCCAAGTTTATCATACACTTTAATAAATAATCACAAACAAATGTGAGTTTCTTTCTTTAATTCTGACCAGTTTTGTTAATAAAATAAAAAATCTAAACACACTGTGTCATTGAGAATAATGTATTCAATCAGGATAATTTTGTGATTGATTGATTTACAAAATGGAGAGCTAGATAATATCTTCCGTATATGTGTGTATGAAGGATATGGTATGCAACAAGCTGTTCCTTTTGTTTTGCATTTTGCATTTTAAAGTCAATGTAATTTGTATCTAATGTAAAAACATTTGGAACCGATGTATTTTCAAAATTGTAGCAATTTAGATTATAGCTTAAAAAGATTAATTAGTACTGTATTAATGCATTAAAACG
This sequence comes from Spinibarbus caldwelli, assembly GCA_039654775.1. Taxonomy (NCBI): domain Eukaryota; kingdom Metazoa; phylum Chordata; class Actinopteri; order Cypriniformes; family Cyprinidae; genus Spinibarbus; species Spinibarbus caldwelli. Next base: position 8,725,134 of record CM077259.1, read on the forward strand.
TAGCAAATATCAGTTTGTCTGTAAACAGTAAACACAGAATCAAACTCCAGTGGATGTACAACATTCATTTAACTAAACTAAGAATGTACAATAACTACTCTAAACATAAACAAACGCACATGTAGTGTTTCCATGTTTCATGGGGATATTCCATAGATGTAATGATTTTTATACTGTACATACTGTATTTTCTATCCACTTACCCTACCCCTATACCCATCACACAAAACTATACTGGCATTTTTAGATTTTCAAAAAACTTCATTCTGTATGATTTATAAGCTGTTTTCCTTAAAAAATGTCCCCACACGGACAAGGATTTTGGATATTGACATCTTTTGTAGGGACATTGTATCCCCATAATGTAGGGAATACCTGAACCACACACACACACACAGGTAAAAACAAAGTAAAAATTAATGAATGAAACTGGAAAATCAATGGCACAGACCAGCGGTTTCGGAAAAAAAATTCTGTAAAATTTACAGTAAAAAAACGGCAGCTGTAGTTGCCGGAATTTTACCATAAAAAAATACGGTAGCAACATTTTAGTTTTTACAGTTTTAATTTAAATTTACAGTTAAATACTGTAATTTCATTAACTGATATAATACCTGTCACGTTTCTCTGCCGGAAGGAAAGAAGGAGCCGTGGATAAACGAAGCAGTCTTTAATTCAATCCAACACACAGGGTAAGTCTACACTTGGAACGAGGAATGACACACAAACATCACTGGTAGACCCAACAAAGGAGGAAAAGACAGACTAAGACTTAAATGCATGGGGTAACAAGCTAAATTGGGAGGAAAACAGGTGCACAGGATGACTAATTAAACTAAACGAGGACAGAAACATGACCAAATAAGGGAAAACAGCAACAGAAACGGGGCAAAACAGGTCCATGATCCTGACAATACCAACCTATTGAAGTACTGAAATCTGCTTTGTACCTTTGTAATACACTGATAACCACCAAATGCAGGTGGTGATGAGACAGTCATATGATGAACCAAAGCCCATCACAAACAGCTTTTAAATAGTAACATATATAGAAGGTGCACAGTGTCATTCACACAAACACTAAACACCAATATGGTAACACACATGAAACTGAAATAATGCAATAAACATTCATTTAACAACATTAGATGTAACATACAACCCTAATATACAAAACTGATAAGAAAAAAAAAAAACTAAGAAGAAACATAGTTATTTAAAAAAAACAAAAAAAAAACATCAAATTTGAAATGTAACGCAGGGAATTCTGGGAATGTCAATTTATGGTTATTCACTGTAAATTATACGGTCTTTTCACTTCCAAAAACGGTATATTACCGTAAAATTACATCTAATGTCCAATACAGTTTTTCACCAGATATAGTAGGGCAATTTACCGTTAACCATTTAACAGGTTTTTACTGTAGAATTTTAACAGTCTTTTACCGTTAAATTCACAGTCATTTTTAACAGTGTACGGTACATCCATCTGTTTATCCAGTGCATGCTGCAGTTACATCATCTGCTTCTTTAAATGCTCAAGCTCTTTAAAGTAGGATAGATTCTGATTGGCTGTCAATGACTTTATCATTCATCAACTGAAAAAACTATATTGTTCCTCTGTGTCTTTATCGTTATAGTTGGTAACGATATAGCCTACAGTTTATAAAATATGATGTAGCAGTAAACCTCTTTATTAGGCTGATGATTTGTTGTATGAATTAGTTCAGGCATGCTCCTCAACCACAACTTTCATGCGTGTAAGCTGCAGATGTCAGTGAGAACAGCTTCATCTAGCATTGGGTGAGTGAACTGAGAACTGGGAATGAGAGTGGTTGTTGAGTAGAGATCAAAGTTTCAGACTGAAGAGCTGCTGGTGATTATACAGGAAACAGTTAATATAGAAATTTACATTATTAAAAAAACAGTGCTGTCATCGATTAAAAAATTTACTAATTGCATTTTTTTTAATAGCATCCAATCTTCAAACTAATCTTTTTACTAAGCAGCCTATTATGAATGAAGACCAGTATCACCAATACCAAAAATCAATAAGTTTTCCATTTAGTTTCACAAGTGTTTTTTTTTTTTTTTTTTTTTTTTTTTTTTTTAAACAGTATACACTACCATTCAAAAGTTTGGGGCTCGTAATTTTTTCTTTCTTTTTTGAAAGAAATTAATAATTTTATTAAGCAAAGATTTCTATTTTGAATAAATTAAATTCTTCTTAACTTTTTATTCATCGAAGAATCCTGAAAAAGGTATCACAGGTTCCAGAAATAAATATTAAGCAGTACATTTATTTCCATCATTTGATAATAAATCAGAATATTATTATGATTTCTGATAGATCATGTGACACTAAAGACTGGAGTAATGGCTGATGAAAATTCAGCTTTGCATCACAGAACTAAATTATATTTGAAAGTATATTAAAATAGAAAACCATTATTTTAAATTGTAATAATGTTTTACAATATTGCAGTTTTTTTCTGTATTTTTGATAAAATAACATTAATAAAAATCATTAAAAATCTTACTGATCCCAAACATTTGAACAAAATTTTCATTTTTGAGTTAACTATTCCTTTAACATTAAATCATATTAAAACGCTGTTCTCACAGAGAACAAATCACATATTTCATCTCCTGGAAGAATTTATAAGGTAGACACTTCCCAGCAACATTCCAACAAGGTATTTCATAAAACCGGTCCATAAGGGACATGGGACGCATTCTTGCAACATGGTTTTTTGTTACACATTGTTCTAGTATTTTTTTTTTCTTTCCTCAAAGAGTTTGCATGTTGTCCTTGCTATATACTGTAAAACATAAAAACAAATGTTAACTATCAGAACCGAAACTAGAAGTACATTTATAACAAATAAGACTGTTTGTAATTGTGAGTGTGATTTTGTGTGACGGCACAATAGTGAGTGTTACATTCACTCAACAGTTCAATAAACAAAAGTATATTTAACTTTTCATAGGGTATTTTTAAGTTTTGAATTGTGTAAATTTGAATCATGGACATAAGTTGTAAATATTCAGATTATAAAACTATAATCTCTATCTAAAAATATTCTAAATTAGATGACAAATCCTCTCCCTCAGCTAGTAATCTGTTCCTTCGGTGCGCTGACAACATATTTAATATCTAATATTGCGCATTAATATATTTAATGCAGAAAATGCAGAAAATATATTAATATTAATATTAATATTAAGTATATGCATGTTTTCCCTTACTTAAGCCTTTACTGACACTGTTAAGTACGGAGCCCCTTATAGGACATGGTGGTGGAAAAAAAATCGGGGTGGGAGAAAAAAATATTTTTTCAAATATTTTGTGTTCTCTCGCAAAGATGTTTGCATTCCCTTGCAAAACCAGTTGAGTTCGGACAGACGCTTCCTGCTTGTAGTGGTTCATACAGCTCCGTGCGTTCACAATGCAGCGTTTCATAGAGTTTTATTTTGAACTTGGACTAAAGTAAAAAGAAATACAGTCAGTGCTAGTTCAAGGCAAGGTTTTTGGGACATTCTAAAACGCTTAATGTGGCTTAATGTTTTAAAACAGTGACATTGGAGGGCTGTCAATAATTACTGTCAATACTAATAAAATTATTAATAATAACCTTATTAATAATATTACTATTAATAAAGCAGAATAGCCCAGAATATAAACGGAACGGGACATTCTAAAACGCTTTACGTGAGAAACGCTTAACGTGGCTTAATGCATTAAAACGGTGTTTTAAAAAGACTCAGTAAACACATTATTAATAAAGCATTCTATTTACAGACATACGGAAGTTCTAAGAGGCCATGCATTATGCATTATTTTTCTATCTTGTTTTCTCGTTATCACGACTTAATTTTCTCGTGATCTCGACATAACAAAAGTTGTTTTGTCGTGATCACGACTTAATTTTCTCGTGATCTCGACATAACCAAAGTGTATTTTATTTATTTATTTATTTTTTACAATGATTGATTTTTAAACCACAATGCGTCGTGAGTCTACTGTTGCTATAGTAACGTACTAACTCTGAAGCGCATCTGATCGACAGATAACCGTGCGCTCTTTTATACCGCAGCCTATGTTATGGATATTTCTTCGCTTCGCGTAGTACTAATAAAATCTACAATGAACAAATATAGGCTAATCAATCACTGTTGATTTTTTTCCAGAGTATGCTAAACATTTTGTTTGTGTAATTAACATGTTTAAATGGTCAAACATCAGAGCATTCAACACCGAAAGCGCAGGTGCGCCTTCAGAAGAATGCAGAGAATTGTTCTAAAGCTGCTCGGATTCAACTCACTTTGTTTTCCTCATTCGTTTTGAAATAAAATGATATATAATTTGTTTGTGATTTTTATTAGTCATGTAGGATGTGTTGTGATTGATATGTGCCTTACAAGCTTGGGATGCTGTTTGAAAAGAGTGTTTATTTGTGTGTGTGTGTGTGTGTGTGTGTGTGTGTGGTTTCTTACATAGAAATGTAGAAAATATTACAACACTGTATAACATCGCTTAACTAAATTAGCTTATACACATTTTTATATATATAAATCACATTTCTTATCAATATATATTTATTAACAATAAAGATTAAAAATAAGGACAAAGATGCACATTACAAATTGTAGCGCGTTCTACATAAACACAACATTATCCCCGCTTAACTAACAATCGTGTATTTCAAAGATGCACAAATAAAGATAGCCTATAGGTTGCAAACAGAAAACTATACAGTGACCTCAACATTGGTTTTAATAAGCAATAAATTTCACTGAATGTTATTGTGGTAGTGAAACGTGTCGTGCAGCAGTAAGAACGTAACGATAACAGATACACTTTCAAGCAAAAATAATCATTTCTATTCAAGCATTTAACATTTATAAGTTAATTAAATGTCAATAATGACCCGCACAAATTATAGCAATCACTGAGAGGTCCTTACTCTGTCCCGAACATCTACAGTAAGGTAGATGTACAGTATATACAGTATACAGGTCCCAATCAGTCATTTTTAGTTCTACACTGCCACCTGTTGGCGCAGTTGTGTAACTTAGAGAACAACTCCTGTTATGTCGTGATCACGACAAAACAACTTTTGTTATGTAGAGATAACGAGAAAATTAAGTCGTGATCACGACATAACAACTTTTGTTATGTCGAGATAACGAGAAAATTAAGTCGTGATCACGACATAACAACTTCTGTTATGTCGAGATAACGAGAAAATTAAGTCGTGATTACGACAAAACAAGTTTTGTTATGTCGAGATCACGAGAAAATAAAGTCGTGATCACGACAAAACAACTCGTTATGTCGAGATCACGAGAAAATTAAGTCGTGATCACGACAAAACAACTTTTGTTATGTCGAGATAACGAGAAAATTAAGTCGTGATCACGACAAAACAACTTTTGTTATGTCGAGATAACAAGAAAATTAAATCGTGATCACGACAAAACAACTTTTGTTATGTCGAGATAACGAGAAAATTAAGTCGGGATCACGACAAAACAACTTTTGTTATGTCGAGATAACGAGAAAATTAAGTCGTGATCACGACATAATAACTTTTGTTATGTCGAGATAACGAGAAAATTAAGTCGTGATCACGACAAAACAACTTTTGTTATGTCGAGATAACGAGAAAATTAAGTCGTGATCACGAGAAAACAAGAAGGAAAAAAAATAATAATGCACGGCCGCTTAGAACTTCCGTACAGACAAGCAGATGAGTCTAGAATTACACGTTAAGCATTTTCCTCCAATTGAAAACATTACAAGGAAAACGCGCATAGCTTAATGCATTAAATCAGTGTTTTTAAAAGACCAAACTCAGTAAACACATTATTAATAAAGTATTCTATTTACAGACAAGCATATGAGTCCAGAATAAGAAAGCAACACACCGTTTTAAAGCATTAGCCACGTTAAGCGTTTTCCTTATAATGGTTTTCTATGGGAGTTTCACGTATTTTCTCCCCCTTAGACAAAACATTATTAAAACTCTTAACGTGGCTTAATGGATTAGCACGTTGCTTTCCTGTACATAGTGTATATTTTTATTAAAATATAAAATTTGGGCTTTTTATTATATTAAGCCACGTTAGCCCGCTTTTCTATGGCTTATCATGCAAGTCAGCTCATATTTGGGCTCATCTGCTTGCATGTACACATACATTTTTAATACTTTTTATAGCATATTTGCTCTTTTTTCCTCTTCATTAAACCGCGTTAAGCGTTTTATGAACCACGGCAGCTGTATGAATTGCTGCAAGCTGTAAAGTAAGCCTTTGTCCGAGCTCAACTGGTTTTGCGAGGGAAATCAAACATCTTTGCGAGAGAATGCAAAAGTTTTGCGAGAGAAAGCAAAAGTTTTGCGAGGGAATGCAAAAGTTTCTCGAGGGAACGCAAAAGTTTTGCGAGAGAACGCAAAATATTTGAAAAAATTTTTTTTTCTCTCAGCCCGATTTTTTCCCACCACCATGTCCTTTAAGGGGCTCCGTAGTTAAGTGAAGCTATGTAAACACAAATAAACCGCTGCAGACATGACTGAATTTCGTGCTTCGTGATTTTCTCTTCTAAATATGACATATGCAGATTTATTATTTTGAACTCCAGACATAAATTAATAAATTACTATCACTGCAACAGAGTCAAATATCAAAGAGCATTTAATCTTTCTAACGATGCACAATTCATCCATTCATCCACAAGAGTGTGATGTTTGAAAGTGAAACAACAATCTTATTATCATCATCATCATCATCATCATCATCATCACATTTTTGTGCCTAATCGTCAAATGTCTAAAAGCTGAATGTCTCACATGGATTATTACAATACGCTGTTATTAATTTGCTAAGATGGTAAGAAAACTTAATTTGTTAAATGTATTTTGCATTTTTTTTTGCACACGTGTTTGGCGTGCATATAATACTCAATTTCCGCGTGAATATGATACGAAATTTGTTGGCGTGCATATGATACGCAGTTTTTGCGTACATACGATACGCATCTACCCCACAACCCTAATCCTACCCATCGCGTCCATTTTTTTGCATGTCAATACCACAAGTTTCGTTTTTATTTGGTGTAGCCTACTAGTCATATGCACTTTCATGAGATCGGGTAGGAGACATTTCAGATGAGTATGCTATGTTTGTGTAGGGGCGAACATACATTCTTTTTCCCAGACAATCCTTGCCATAATTTCTAAATTGCCTAAAATGTCAGGGTTTTGGCTTATGTTTTCATACTTGCTGAAGGTAATGACTGAAAAGTAGTCTGATCAATAGCATGCAGTCATTACACATAATCAACAAATCATGGCATGAAAGAAAGTGGGATCTACAGAAAATGGTAAAAGCAATGCAAATACACATAGATATAATGTATAAAGACTGTGGAGTGCACATCAATAAGAAAATAAAGCCAAACCCTGACATTTTAGGCAATTTAGAAATCCCAGCCAAGACGTGCCAAGAAAGTGTATGTATGGTCAATCTGCAGTATATGTGCTCTTTTCTGCTGTTTTCAATCTAAATCGATGTTTTTAACATACCACTCATTTATTATATGTTTAGTACTGATCAATGGTGGGACTGCAGTGAACCTTACAAGCAGTAAAATCTGTCAGAGACTTGGAGAGAGAAAAAAAAAAAAAGCTTGATTACATGTCAGTCTAAAAAAAAATCTCAGCTGTTATAATGTTATTCTTTTCTTTTTTTTTCTGTCATATTTTACAGTACACCGCCCAACCCAAAATAAAAAAATAAATCATTTTGGCAACAACAGCAGCAATATTATGTACAGAACTTCTCGTGATGAGTTTAGCTCGGAAATATCTCATAGAAAAGAAATCACATTTTTCAGCTCCAGGAAGAATTTATCAGATGAAGACTTCCCAGCAGCTTTGCAACGCATTTGAGAAACTATCGTAAAACGGGTCTGTGAGAAGTTAGGACAGCATTCCTTCACAAAAGCAAATTGTTTTATGTTTCATATTTTATCAAACTATCACTGATCTTCACTGTTTAGAATGTTCTCTCTGCTATTGTTAATAGAAATTCTGAAATTTATGTAATGTTACAATATTTTAAAAGTTTAACAAGCATAATACAGATCTTGATTGCTAAATTTACAGTTCTTGAATCTATTTTGTCCTCCAGTTCTTGTTTGTTGATTGCTAATCAATAATTAATGTAGGTTTTTTTGTACTCATATTAGCCTATCCAAAGTTAATATTCTTCAGATTTTTTCTTTAAGAATCTTTCTTTAATCAATTTGTTAATATACTGTTGATCGATCAAACAGTTGTTGTGAGTTGTCAGTTACTTTTTTTTTTTTTTCTTTTCACTTTTATGGTCTAAATGTTCATGAGAAATGAATTGATACTGTGTGAAGTTTTATTATGCTTTAAAATCTTTCTTCATGGCTCTGAGTTGCAGCACATTATACACAATGTCCACAAACCAACCAAAACATCTGCTCTCAGAAGTTCAGAAAATTCAGATGATTCTAATTCTGAGAGAAGAAAGCATTGGAACAAGTGTAAAGCATTTGTTTCTTGTAACAGAATGTGGAAAAGAGTACATTTAACACAGCAGCTGTGTGACCCAACAGGTTTCGTGATGTCAGGTGTGTTTAGAAAAATGATCCCTCCCATATTTAGTAAACACTATAAATATTAAGACAGTCAGGTAATCTAAAACAAAAGCAGCAAGAGAAAAACGAGGCTCCAAATCAAAAGGTAAAGTGTTGACCACTTTTAGAATGGCTTCTCATCTGTTAAAGTAATAAGTAGTGAAAATAAAATTATTGGATTGATTTTGCATGTGCATACTATTTTTCACAGCTATGTTTCCATTGCTTCTGTTATCGGGTAAGACAAATATTTCCAAAAAATATTTTATCTTCAATTACCAACTTTCGTTGGTAGAGCACCTCTTTTCAGCAATCTTCAATTAAACTGACATTTTGTGTAAGAGTATGATGTGGATTTTGACTGACTAATGATATTACAGTAATTTATTTATTATATCGTTTGGAAAATACAGTTAATTACATTGACCTTTTTGGTCCTTGTTTTCTCATTGAAAAACTAAACTTGTCTTTAACAGGGTTTCTCACTTTCACCTTGAGTATTCCTCACCAGTATGTCTTTGTGAATGAATTCAAGACTTGGGCAGAAGCTCAGAGATACTGTAGAGAGAAATACACTGATCTGGCCACCATTGAAAATCAACAACAGGCGATCCAGTTAATGGACACAATAAATGAAGATTCCATTGCTTTGGCCTGGATTGGACTCTATGATGATCTGAACAGCTGGAAATGGACTCTAGAGGACAGTGATTTCTTCAAGGTGGGAGAGAAAGACTTCAGGAATTGGTATAACCCAGGACCAAACAATTATGGAGGACAGAGTCTGTGTGTGTATATGTACAGTGGAAGATGGTATACATCATATTGTTTCTATACACGCAATTTTATCTGCTATGATGGTAAGCAGTTTCATTAACAATATGTATACAGCACAAGGAAAAAAAAAAAATTAATTTTTATTCTAAAATAATCAACTCTCACTAATGCTCAATACTGTATTTAAATGTTTTAGGAAGACAGAATGCCAGTGCTAGTTATGTGATGGTTTATCAGTACAAAACCTGGAGTGAAGCTCAGAGTTACTGCAGAGAACATCACACAGACCTCGTCAGTATCAGGAATGAGACTGAAAACCAGAAGATCCAGTATTTATTAAATAATAATAATAATTATTATTATTATTATTATGTTTGGATTGGACTGTACAGAACCAGATCTTGGTCAGATCAGAGCAACTCTTCATTCAGTAACTGGAGGACAGGACAGCCTGATAATGCTGGATTCTGCACTGCAGTGTCATTTAGTGACTCTGGAAACTGGACAGATGAAAACTGCAATATTGCATTACCTTTCATTTGCTACAGTGGTGAGTAGATGCCTATATAGCCAAAACAGTCAAAAATTTTAAATGCTAAAATTTTACACCTTTCTCCACAGTGTCATCTTTGACGTCATCCCATCAGTATCACTTTGTGTCTGAGAATAAGACCTGGACTGAAGCTCAGAGATACTGCAGACAGAATTACACTGATCTGGCCACCATTGATAACATGGAGGACATGAACAGACTGATTAACACAGTTAATGGGAGTTGCAATGGTTCAGCCTGGATTGGACAGTATGATGATGTGAACAGCTGGAGATGGTCACTGGAAGACAATGATTTCTATCAGGAAGGAGAGAGAGATTTCAGGAACTGGTATCATGAACCGGACAATTATGGCGGGAAGCAGCTGTGTGTTTACATGGATTATAATGGCAAATGGTTTGATATGTCATGTGACAGCATGCTGCCGTTTGTTTGTTATGATGGTAAGGACATTTTTTTTTTTTCAGCAATAATTTTTGTGCATTTATTTTGTCATATTTTATACTTATCAGTATAAATATGTATATATGTAAATATGTATAAATATGTATATATTTTATACTTATCAGGTAGAGACAATGCCATACAGCGGTACATCAGAATCAATAATGGGACAGACTGGTCAGAGGCTCGTAGATATTGCAGAGATCATTACACAGATCTTGTCAATGTGAGAAATCAGACTGAGAATCAGAGGATCCTTGAGAGAACAGGTGGAGGAGTCTGGATCGGCCTGTACAGAAACAGGATTTGGTCACATGGTCAGATTCCCAAATATGAAGATTGGAGACCAGGCATTCCCTATTCAAACCAACAACCAGATAATGGTCAATATAATTATGGCCAGTGGTTTTCTCAGCAATGTACTGCTGTATCATTCAGCCATTCAGGCCGATGGACTGATGAGAACTGCTTATCCAGCATGCCCTTCATCTGCTACAGCAGTGAGACCTCTTTTTATCACTTAAGATTTTCACACAGACAAAAAAAATTGAATAGACATTACAGAAAGTGGTATTACAAGTCAATGTATAGATATTTACTCAGAATATTTTATTTTTAATGTATATTATTATATACTTTACATAAATACATTTTTATACATAGATTTTGAAACAATTTACCACATATAGTATTTGGGGCGGCACAGTGGCTTGGTGCTTAGGACTGTTGTCTCTTGCTGTGAGACAAGAGACAATTTCTTTTTTATTATATTTAAAAAAGAAATATCTGCAATAACCCTATTTCAGTAGTTCCATGATATATAGCTGATCTGCAGAGAAGAATCAATTGTATTTCTCTGTTTGATTTGCTAAACTTGCAGGAACCTGCACACAATCTTCATGTACCCGTCAATATCACTTTGTGTCCGAGAATAAGACCTGGACTGAAGCTCAGAGATACTGCAGAGAGAAATACACTGATCTGGCCACCATTGATAACATGGGGGAAGTGAACAGACTCATTAAAACAGTACGCAGGACTTATGGCAAAGCTTGGATTGGTCTGTATGATGATATGAACAGCTGGAGATGGTCTCTGGATAATGCAACAATAGAGGGAGGATTTAAAAGCTGGTTTGTTCAGCAACCAGTGAACTCGTATGGACAGAGTCTGTGTGTGTACATGTCATATTATCGAGCAATATGGAGTGAAGCCTCTTGCCACTATACATTTCCATTTATTTGCTATGATGGTGAGAATTGCTGTTGGCTTTTAAAAGATTAATTAGAACATGTATGATATGATATATCAATGACATATCACATATTTAAATTGTTTCATCACAGGAAGAGTGAATGCAAGTACAAGTTATGTGTTTATATATCAGTACAAAACCTGGACTGAGGCTCAGAGTTACTGCAGAGAACATCACACAGATCTTGTCAGTATCAGAAATGAGACTGAAAACCAGAAGATCCAGTATCTATTTAATTATTATGCTTGGAATGCTTGGATTGGACTGTACAGAACCAGATCTTGGTCAGATCAGAGCAACTCTTCATTCAGTAACTGGAGGACAGGACAGCCAGATAATGCTGGAAACAGTCAATACTGCACTGCAGTGTCATTTAGTGACTCTGGGAACTGGACAGATGAAAACTGCAACACTGCATTACCTTTCATTTGCTACAGTGGTGAGTAGCAAACAGACACTCTCAACTGTCTAATATCATGTAGCCTACACCTCTGTTAAGAACCACAAGGTTGATTTTGTTTTGGCACATATAAGGGGCTTTCGCACCACGTAGTTCTAGGAACTTTGTTCTAGGCACTAGTCAGCAGGGTATCCTAGAGAACTAATTTCTCCCTCAGGCTGTTTTCCTGGTTGCATTCGCACCGGCAGCAGGAACTTAGAAGCGGCCGACAGTGACGTCTTTTTGCGTGGCATTAACAAACGTCAACAACCGGCGAATGGAGGACGCCGTGATCAGAGCTGTTTTTAGTGTGTGTCGTGGGTTTCGTGATAACGGAGATGGAATGTAAATGCACGATTTACGTGATTGCAAGAGTAAAAAGTTGGGCTAAGAGACTACATTTTTTATGACAACTTGCAGTGTTACATATCATCGAAGCTGAGAAAAGAACACAACACTTCTCTCTCATTACACGCCTACCCACTCCACTGCCTTACAGATTACACCTCTTTCTTTACCCCCCCCCCCCCCCCCCCCTTTTTTTTAATTTATTTTATTTTATTATTTATTATTATTATTATTATTATTATTATTATTATTGCATATTCCTTCATGCTCTTTGTATACTTTCCCTTTTACTGTATTATTATTATTACTACTGTAAAGCAATTGTGAAAAATGTGTAAATGATTTAGGGAAACTGCATTTTCTGAGTTGAGTGTATAACTAACCAAGTAGCCATCAGTTTAGGGCCAATCGAAAAAATATATATGTTCATTTGATAGAATGACAAATGACAGAGGTTTGTTTGTTGTGTTTGGACAAATGGTACATAAATATTTGTGATAAAAGAAGCTACAGTTGATTTTTTAATATTTTTAAAGTATTGGTTGGTTGTATTAACTATTAAGAAAACATTTGTGAGTTTTGTGCACAGTGTTTTGAGAAAATTATGTGTATGATTTGTAATTTGTATGAAATTAATGAAAATGTAAAATCTGTTTAGGACAATTACAAAGTGTGTTCAGATCACTGTGTTAACTGTTTTGAGAACTGATCTGAATTTGGAAAAATGTGTCAAATCGACTGAGGAAAAACTGTAATACTCAGTGTAACTGATTAATAAGTAACTTTATAAGTGCACAAGTATTCCACAGATGCTGTAGATAGATCTAATTTGTATTGAACCCTGATCTTTCCATAGAAAAGATGGTCATATTTTGATACCCTTATTTAGTCTACAAACATTCTACAAAAGTTTATTAGATCCATATCGTAATTCTCCTTAGAAGAAATCTATATTATGCAATGAATGCAATTTTTTATGCCACCTTGACAGCATCAGCATCACCCCGTCAGTATCACTTTGTGAATGAATCTAAGACCTGGACTGAAGCTCAGAGATACTGCAGACAGAACTACACTGATCTGGCCACCATTGATAACATGGAGGAAATGAACTGGCTGATTAACACAGTTAATGGGAGTTACAATGGTTCAGCCTGGATTGGACTGTATGATGATGTTAACACCTGGAGATGGTCACTGGAAGACAATGATTTCTATCAGGAAGGAGAGACAGATTTCAGGAACTGGTATCATGAACCAGACAATGGAAACTATGGAGACAATATGTGTGTTTACATGAATTATGCTGGAAACTGGTTTGATTCATCATGTGACAATTATTACACATTTGTTTGCTATGATGGTAAGACATTACAAGTTTTTTTTTTTTTCTTAGACTTAAGTCAAAGCTTTAAGTTTCATCAGAGCAGGGATTTTCAGTCTTTAAAGATGTTCAGTGTATTTCTTCTGCATTTAAACCTCAAATTCTTTTGAGGAAAAATATTTTTCATTTAATATATTTCAAATGTATTAGCTAATTTATTAATGTCTTTCTGTCTTCTAAATGCCTTTTATTGTAGCTATAAATATAAAAGATGTTAAAACAGATAAATTAATAAACAAACTGATTCATTAAATCATGTTCTATACTAGGCAGAAGAAACTCATCTCAGAAGTATGTCTGGGTACATTATCATACAACCTGGACTGGAGCTCAGCGCTACTGCAGAGAACAATACACAGACCTGGCCAGTGTGAGGAATGAGACAGAGCGTCAACAGATACTGGCCGTTAAAGGCTATTATAGTTATGTATGGATTGGTCTATACAGAAACAGACTGTGGTCAGATCAGACCAACTCGTCTTTCACATATTGGCTGCCATGGACTCAAGGTGTTGATGCACAACCAGATAATGGTGCAAATGTCCCAGGACTGAATGGAGCTCAACACTGCACAGCTGTGTCTTTACAATACCTTGGCCAGTGGACAGATGAGAGCTGCTTTGCCAGTCTGCCTTTTTTCTGTTACAGTGGTGAGCTACAGTAATATACCTATAATTAAATAAAAGAATAAACATCAGTGAAAAAAAAAAAACAAGCAAATACATTGCAATAAATTGTTGATCTGTTAATGTGAATGCCATTGCTATTTACAGTATGTAACTTAGTAACTTTTATACTAATACTAATTCTGTCTTCTGTTTGCTTTCTGGTGGACATGATGACCATCATATTGACTCATCAATTCAGATAAGTATGGTATGTTTGTGTATACATTTGATCTTTACTGCTGTTTTCAGTCAAATGTTTTTCATATCAACATCACCAGTGGCCTGTAGCACGAAGTGAGATAAAAAAAAAAAAAACAGAGCAAGTTGCAGAGCAAGTTTTAAGTTGACAAAAACCAATAAAGCCAACCTGGTTTAGATCAGGTTCGCCGGGCTCACAAAGCTCAATATAAACATTCTCTGACAACTCAGAGTTTGAACCAGAGTTTGTGATCAACTCTGGAGCGCGTACACCTGAAAGTGACACGTGCAGCAAACAGCTAATCACACTGAACATGGAGAGCATCAGCAAAGCATCAGTTGGATTTATATAAGTTTATATATGATTTATAGCGCAAGTTACCATGGTGAAGAAACCCGCTCAAAACCAATCCACCTTCTTGAGCCCGAAAACTCAGAGTTTGATCAAACTGAACATGAACTTACCTGGGTAAAAACTGAAACTGGCTACAGGCCACTGATGTGTGTGTGTGTGTGTGTGTATGTTTTTTTGCACTACTGACCATAGTTATTGTTTTTTTTTATATTTACTGATCAGTGATGGGACTGAGAATGAAAGTTACAAGTCTGGAAAATCTGTCAGAGTCTCAAATTAAAGAGCTGGTGATTATACAGGTGAGAAGCATGTCACTGTAAAACACTCTGGTGTTGGTCTTATATTTTGTTTTATTGTACAACTATAATACACACACAGAAAATAAATAAAACACTTTGAAAAGAACAGAAGCAATATTATTAACAGATCTTGTTGTAATACATTTAGTTCAGAAATATCTCACAGAGATCAAATCACATTTCAGCTCCAGGAGGAATTCATCAGACAAGGACTTCCCAGTAACTTCAGCATGCATTTGAGAAACTATCATAAAACCAGTCCATGAGAGAAAAAGGAGTATTCCAGGACATTAAAAATTTGGGTTTGGGTTTCATATTTTATCAAACTATTACTGAACTTCTGAATTTTGCATGTTCTTTGTGCTACTGTTAACTGAAATTCTGAACTTTACATGATTACCTGAATATTAATCATAATAATCACATTATTATGATTTATATACTGTATATATTTTAACAAATATAAAACATTTATTTATTGCAGACATTTATCCTATTTATTTCTAAATAATGAATTACATAGAGCAGATTGACTAATCATGTTATTAAAACTTAATTCTGTTAGTAATGACTGAATAATCAAACATTTTGTGTGATTGGCTCTTAGCTGCAGTAAACTGATTAACTCTTAGTGATCAACTCTTACAGTTAAAAGGGTTTTCTTAACTTACAGTTGGTTTCTTTTATTTTATTTTTTTTTTTTTGTTAGTATTTTTGCTGCAAGGATTTGTTAATTCAGCCCAAAGCATTGGGATAGACTCAAGCATATCCACGACCCGACCGGAAAAGTGGTTTGGAGAATGGATGGATGGAATATTTGTTGATCTGTTTGTAAATTTATATAGTAATCCAAACATGATGATAAATCAGCTTACAATTGTATTTGTCCACAGTACAGTGGAATGTTACAGGACAACAACATACAGTGGAATAACCAGATGAAGACAGACATCTGAAATGACTTACAGATCATATGTCACACATTCACAATAAATGAGACTGAAGAAAGTGTTACTGTGTATGTGGGTGGTGGTAATAATTACTTCCTTTAGTTGTTTAGAAATCTGTTTTATGGATTATGTTGTTGTAGCAAATTAGCTCAAAAGAGAAATGTATATAAATAATTACAATTAATTAAAATTATTTATATCAGCTGCCAGTAGTAACTGTAGCAGAATTAATATTACAACCGACCAATATGTTCGTCCAGTGAACATTCAGTGTAATTTCAAAACTCTAAGAAATTATATTTTCGTGGCCACAGAAAATATCTTTCTTACAGGATTAATGCATTAGAGCATGTAACAAGATTGGATCATAAAAGGGACATTATTCACAAGCAGAAACTCCTGTAATTTTTGCACACAAGTTTTATTAACTAAACACTAACACAAAAAAAAAAAAAAAAAAACACCTTCCACTCACTCATACATGGGGGAAGGGCAAATGAGACCATTAGAGAAACCAGAAAATGCAGTTATGCAACTGTTGTTTAAAGTGCCCCTATTATTGATTTTTGAAAATGACCTTTCATGCAGTGTGTAACACAGCTCTAAGTGAAAGAAAACATCCTGCAAAGTTTTAAATCTGAAAGTGCACCGTGTATAAAGTTATTGTCTCTCAAAAGAAAGAGTCGACTCTGAATCATAGAAACGAGTCGTTTTTAAAACGAGTCCCAAGCCGTTTCACGTTGACGTCAAAATGAAACATTAGCATATTGCCCGTCCACTTGTTGGTCTTTTCGCGTTGGTCTGAATGAAAATGCAAATTCATTCTTTGCCACTAGGTGCCGCTTTTGTAGCGTTAAAAGTTCTCAAACACTGCTTTAAATGAAATCGACCGATCAAAGGAGGGGTTTGGAAAAATGAATCGTTGAAGGAATCGTTTGGGAGTCGTTGAACAAATAAAGTAAAAATAAATGCATATTATAAGAAAATGAAAGTGCTTTTTGACCTTGCATGCATGTCAACCTGTTGTTTGGGACTCCCAAAACCTAAATATGAACTTTTCATAACCCATAATAGGGGCAATTTAAAGTAAATAACTCAAGTGTGTGTGTGTGTGTGTGTGTGTGTGTAAAAATGTAATTTACCACAGTTTAAAGTGCTGGAAAAGCTTGAAAATGCACCTTGAAAGTGCTTGAAAAGTGCTTGAATTTTAATTTGGAAAAGGTGTAAGAACCCTGGTGATATTACAGTATATACAGTATGTACCTGTGGAATATATATCCCACAGATTATCCATATGTGGCATGACTGCCAAGAAAAATAATATGGAATCCTCCCTCAGTTTGTTAATAAAAAAATTAAAATAATAATAATATTATTAACACATACTTACAAGTTAAATATTGTTTGCTAGACTAAACTATCAGCAGCGGCGCTGTACAATAACCAGTGTTGGGCATGTTACTTTAAAAAAGTAAGTAGTTACAGTCACTAGTTACTTCTCACAAATAGTAACTGAGTTAGTAACTGAGTTACATTATTATAAAAGTAACTAATTACCAAGGAAAGTAACTATTGCGTTACTTTAAAAAAAAAAAAATCAAATGTCAAATAACTTGGATGCCCCCAATATTAAATATGTTAAATTAATTAAATGGACACTAAATAGAATAAATTATTATTATAAAACATTGTACATTAATCTACACTATCTACTGACACTTAGCATCAGTCAGTCAAGCATTATAATATGATATAATGATAATTTAGCATTATATGATGATAGAACTTTAATAATTAGAATAACCAAGTATGAATGCATATTTGTCATGTTGACTGAACTTAGGACTGGTGGTGGTGCTTAAGATATTGTTTGTCATTTAGTGTTTCTATAAAAAAAAATGATAAGATAACAAAACTACTACGAATTCTACTACTAATAACAATATAAAACACACTAAGGATTAATTATGAGGTTCCATTTGTTTCAAAAATGAGTCGACTGCTTTGTACTATACATTTGTCTTTGTCTACAGTCATTGCCTACTTGTTCAGGTAAATCAGTATATGTTGGTGTGTATGTTGTCTGTTGACGTCGTCTTAATCTGTCGTCCTGCCTGCTTTTTCTCTGTTGTTTTTACTGTCGTCCTTATTGTCGTTTTGTTCTGTCGTCTTATTCTGTCGTCCTTACTGTCGTCTTGTAATACTGTATAAATCGCGAGTCTCTTCCCTCTTGCTCTTATGAATGTTTATAACATGATTTGTGAAAATTTAACTACTATACTGAATGACATAGCATAGTCTTCTTCATGGCTAGTGTTTGCGTTCATTTCATTATGTAACTAGATATGTGTACTAGTGATAAATACTGTTTTTGAGAGCGTTGATAACGTTTCTGACAGATAATATAATGATAATTTTGCGTTTTCCTTACCGAATGTCGTTTCCTGTCAGCCATAACCTGTTCATGGGCTTTTTTGAGTACGGTCAGTTTGAGTTCCGGCGATGCAGTGTTGCCAGATATTTCTATTAAAACGAAAAATAGCTTAAATAAAAATAAACCGAAACTATATCAAATCTTTTGCAAATAAGATAGGATAAAGATATCTCTGACCCTAAACTACAACTTCTTACATTATTAACTTTCTAAAGTAGAAAATTAAGTGGAAAATGCAAGTCTACAAACGCTTATAATACATCGATCTGGCAACACGAAGGCTGCGCCCCGCGTCCTCACTCAGTTCACTCCGCCAGCGTCTCGCAAGCGATCATTTTCATTCCACGGATGCTACAATTCTTGCAAATTGTCTAAACTGAATTATACATTTCATGCAGACATTCATATGAGAATTTTAACAGCAAATTAGTCAATCAGAGAACAAATTTTATTTTTGAACATGAAATATTAACCGAGGTCTGGACCTCGGTGGTCTCATAGCTGGCTATGGGCCTGTCTGTGACCCTGGACCATAAAACCAGTCATAAGTGTCAATTCTTCGAAATTGAGATTTATACATCATCTGAAAGCTGAATAAATAAGCTTTCTATTGATTTATGGTTTGTTATGATAGGACAATATTTGGCCGAGATACAACTATTTGAAAATCTGGACTCTGAGGGTGCAAAAAATCGAAATTTTGAGAAAATCGGCTTTAAAGTAGCCCAAATGAAGTTCTTAGCAATGTGTGTTACTAATCAAAAATTAAGTTTTGATATATTTACGTTAAGAAATTTACAAAATATCTTCATGGAACATGATCTTTACTTAATATCCTAATGATTTTTGGCATAAAAGAAAACTCGATAATTTTGACCCATACAATGTATTTTTGGCTATTGCTACAAATTTACCCATGCAACATAAGACTAGTTTTGTGGTCTAGGGTCACATATAAGTTACTATTTATAGTTTTTCTGTTTTCTACAGTATACAGGTGCATCTCAATAAATTAGAATGTCGTGGAAAAGTTCATTTATTTCAATAATTCGACTCAAATTGTGAAACTCGTGTATTAAATAAATTCAATGCACACAGACTGAAGTAGTTTAAGTCTTTGGTTCTTTTAATTGTGATGATTTTGGCTCACATTTAACAAAAACCCACCAATCCACTATCTCAACAAATTAGAATACTTCATAAGACCAATAAAAAAAAACATTTTTAGTGAATTGTTGGCCTTCTGGAAAGTATGTTCATTTACTGTATATGTACTCAATACTTGGTAGGGGCTCCTTTTGCTTTAATTACTGCCTCAATTTGGCGTGGCATGGAGGTGATCAGTCTGTGGCACTGCTGAGGTGGTATGGAAGCCCAGTTTTTTGTGATATTGACATCAGTGACAAGAATTATGAGATTTCTATGGTATCAAAAATGTTGATATCATAAAGACCTTATTTAAAGCAAAAACTGTGTGCTAGCCTTACTCTCTGCTTCTGCCTTGTTCCTGACAACTTACTATATACTAAAAAAAAAAAAAAAAAAAAAAAACTTTTTCTGTTCTGCAAGATGAGGCTGCTGTTAAACTTCCTCTTCCATTCATTTACTTGTGAACAAAAAAAAAAAGCCTTTTGCGGATCACTTTTTGTATGCACACTAACAGGTGACAAATATGCATACCACACACAATCTGTTGTTTTAACTACAGAAAAATATATCTAATATAATCATTATTTATATTGGAAAACTGAACAGTACCACAGCTGAACTACTACAACACACACAGACAAACACATTTTTTTTTTGAGTCACTTTAATCCAGAGGCATTTGTTCAAGCTTGAATTCAATTAATCATTCAGGATAACACACACACACACACACACACACACACACACACACACACACACACACACAAAAAAAGTCTGATGATTGAACAGTGTAGATGCAGATTTCAACAAGAAAAAAACGGTACAACAATATTGGTATTCCCTTTTCCTCATCCTTTATCCACCGATCTGCCCTTTCTTTGTGCTATCGATCAACTTATTAAGTGTCAAATCAAATGCACTTTATCATGGCTGCCTGCTTGTTTACCAGGTGTCATATTGAGAAATAGAGGCAAAACGTTGCCTGTAGTTTATTTCAGCTGATTAATTTGACCAGGGCCACTGTGACAGACAGACTGATGTACAGATAGCCTAGATAGATAGCCTAGATAGATAGATAGATAGATAGACAGACAGACAGACAGACAGACAGACCAGACAGACCAGATAGATAGATAGATAGATAGATAGATAGATAGATAGATAGATAGATAGATAGATAGATAGATATGGAAATACACCCACACACTCTCACGCAAATTAGATCTCACATCTGTTGCCATCAGTAGGGTATAATAAAGTACATGATGAGATGAAATACAGAAGAGAAACACATGACAAGCCAGTTGGTGACATTATTTAGACTGACAAAGAGTATTTGCACAACAGATTGGGTGACCCAAAGCAATGTCAAAACCTGACTGTGTCAGATGAGAAATTAAAAATGACAGACTCCAATATGTTGCACAGAAGGATGGCAACAAATACAAAGCTTTGAGAGAATATGACAAAGGCTCTGTAAAGGAACCATGGTGCCTCTGTGACAGCGTCTTAAAACTCAATACCACCACACAAAGGCCAGGAGATGCGTCACATTATTAAACCTCTAATCACATGGTAAAGGAGCCCTTTGTGCTGTGAGATTCATAAAGTGCTGTCGGATTCAATTTTCGGGCAAAATTTTTCTCAAATCTCAGATGGCAAATCATATAATAATGTGGAAAAACAAACTATTTATAGAAACTAAAATTATTTACACTAGTTTGAACCTCATATTCATACAGTACACACAAAAACAAAAAGTCTGCCAATTTAGAAAGTTGGCAGTCTGAGAACTTTAATAATGTGCTGTATATAATGTTGGCCAAATATAACAACGACAGTACTGATCTTTTCTCTGATATACATGGTCACAGGGCTGCTTGTGTAAAATGACACACTGACTGATCCTCAAATAAAACCAAATGTGTCATGCAATGCCCTTCTGAAACAAAAAAAAAAACAAAATGCATTTAATCAATTAAAAAGATTAATTACGTACCAATAATACTATAAAACGTAAATAAAATGTACAAATATTAAATAAAAGACATTAAAATATTTTAGGCCATTTTAAGGCAGGATTGGTTCAACTGAAACAAACTCTGGTGTGATTGCTCTGTTAATGCGGATTATTTTAATAAATGTAAACGCTGCCAAGTGAACTCTGGTGAGGTTCAACTGATATATGAAAGCACAACGAACCGAAGACATCTAAACAAACCAAAAACAGGACGTTACACAACAGAACACTACACAAAGTGTCTACCCAAACATGTACACTTTACATATGACTACACTAAACTTTATACTATTTAAAGATTCTCTTTACTGTTTCTTTGGAACCCCTGACTCATCTCAAATCAGACGTTATATATGGAGGCCGCTGTCTGGCTGTATTACTTCTGCTTTGCAGTCTCTGAGGTCTTCATTCCCTTTCTCAGACCCAACACTGATTGAATTTGACTTTGAAATATGTTAAAAACTAATGGAAACAAATGGGAGGGTAGGCGGCTCTGTGAATAATGATTTTCATTTCCATAGGTTTTTGCCATGGCTGAATGCCAATGAGAGCCAGCAGTATGACTCTTATGTTATTAAAGTAACTAGGTGGATGAGGAAGGGCCAAATGGCCCTCATTACTGCACATATCTCAGGCTTCATCTACTTTACTTATGAAGTGGTCGATCAACTTAACACAACACATCATGACTAGCGCCACAAGAAAGTGCATTCGGGGGGTGATCTGTCTGAAAAGTAACTACTCTGCTACAGTATATTGGATCAAATACTGACAATTTCTTAGATCTTTTTGTACTGTGGGAGTCAGAATAGAGTCACTGTTTTATTAATACACATACTGTACTGTACACTCATACATACTGAGAAGAGTACTTTCACATGAAATGCACCAAAAGCACTTGTGTAAAAGTACCCTAAAGTAGCCGAGTCACTAAAAAATCTAAATTACTAATTAAAGAACTAAATTATTTGCTAATTTATTAGTAAATAAACATAGTTTTTTGTGCAAGTTAGGCTTATAAGTAAGGTTTATTTCAATAAATCTGGGGTGTGAATTAATGTCATTTTAGTCTTATTTTTATTAATATTTTATACAAATATTTATATATATTATATATTTATGTATATTTTATTAAAAGTTTTTTTTATATTTTCCATTTTTCTTATTTTAATCTTAGTTTTAGTCTACTATATATATATATATATATATATATATATATATATATATATATATATATATGTATATATATATATATATATATATATATATATATATAGTATATAATATATAGTATTTGTTCATTTTAGTTTTAGTTGTTTTAGTACAAAAGTTAAACTAAATAAAAATAAGAAATGTTGAAAATTTTATTTAAAGTAATGAAAGAAAAATTTACACTGAAATAATAAATAATTTCTCTCCCCCAATCCTGGACATTTTCCTTACACGATGCTCCAGCAAGGCCACCAGCATCGTGAAGGACCCCACCAATCCCTCCCACAGTCTCTTCCAGCTCCTACCATCAGGAAGACGGCACTGGAGCATCAGAGCCCGCTCCGCCAGACTGCTCAACGGCTTTTTCCCCCAGGCTGTGAGAGCCCTGAACTCAAATCACCCCGCCCCCCTCTGAAGACCCCATACAACCCCCCTACCTCCTGAAACATGGACCATCTCCCCCCCACCCCCACCCCCACCCTACAAACCTTACCACATCACAGGAAAAAAAAAAACCTGTCTGAAACTCTTTTTGTGCAATTCGAAGTGTGCTACACAGGTGAGTGGGCCTGTACAAACCACCTGTAGTAACACACTCATCCTCTATACGCACTAGACACTTTTCACACACACTGCTGTGTGTACATAAATCCCACAAAAGACTCAGTAATATATGTATGTTTACATGCTCATGCACTAAAAATCATCTTGCACTGTTCCACAGCCAGCTGCTTGACTTAAGATGTTTCTCTTCGCACATGTACAGTATTTATGTGAAGCATTTGTATAGTTTTGTATAGTTTGTATTTTTTAGTTTATGTATAGGTAACCATTTATATATAGTATATTTACAGTCTAAATCTGTCAGTAGGTTAGTTGTGCATAGGTTTATACTGTTGTATTTCATTGTTGTATGTCTTAATTTATGTAGCACCGTGGTCCTGTGAGGCACGCCATTTCGTTCCACTGTATGTCCCGACATGTAGCGGAATGACAATAAAGCTCAACTTGACTTGACTTGAAAGTGAAGTGAAAAGCTGCATGTAAGAAATTGTAAGAAATCTATCAATACGTTTTTAACTGTTAAAATATGAGTCCTCAAGTCCTCAATTATCAATAATATTGTTTTCTGACGGCACCCATTCACTGCAGAGGATTCATTTGTGAGCAAGTGATGTAATACTACATTTCTATAGAGACTTTTACTCCATTTTTGTGCTGAAATAATATTCGCTAAATTTGATTGCATCTTCTGCTCTATCCTTTTCCTGTTTGCTCCTTTCCATTCCATAGGTGCTATCCTTGTTTTCTAATCCTTTGTACCTCTTTTTCTCCCCACCTTCTGAACAAATGTATGATCAGACTGCGTGGTTCTCCTGTCTCACACTATGCACACTGTTACTGTGCTGCCCTCCAGGCAGGTTTTGTGTCATTGTGTGCTGCTGCCTGTCTCCATCAGCCTGTTAGAGCTGTGGAATACTGAATGAATCCATCTCCACACACTGACTGCACTGCCGCCATTGGACAAGATTGGGCCATATATCACATTGTGATAGCAGAATGTCTATACTTCTCATAAGGAAGAATCTATTCACATACAGACATCCAAATGTCTGCAGCCAGTTTAAATGCTTCTAAAATGCTTACTTTTTTCTAACAGAAAAAAAAAAAAAAAATTATAGTATAAGCCTTCCCAGTCTTCTACTGCTTTTTGGAGCACTGGTGGACTTCTGAAAAGTACCACAATGAAGCACATCAGCTGGTGAAACTGAAATAGGAATGTATTTGACATGTTTTAATGTTGATTTCATTTCAGTTTCATAACCCTCACACTGTAAACTTCACACCTTCGAACCAGATGGCAACTGATTAAACTGAAATGAACCTCCATAAGGTTTGAAATGCCACAAACGGGCCCTCAGTTTGACTTCTGGGTGGATGGCTTTGCGTGTATTATGAGACCTGTCCAGCTGGGTGAGTTTGTTTGCCTGTAATTTCCTCCTGCTGCTGTGGAATCTCGATTAAAGCTCTACTAAAGGTCAGAAAGAAAAGGCCAATCACTCCTAAAAAAAAAATCTTGCATTGACTATTTAAAGTTCATTTAGAAATGGTGTAAAAAAAAATATAAATCCAAATAGGCTTCTAAAGGATTTCCAGTGAATGGGTATTAGTCAGTATACCCATAATGGAATTGCAAACTTACTTTCTTCTTAAGGACTTTACAAGAATGTTTAACACACATTTATTGATTAATAATATTGATTCTCTTACACTTGGTGCTGTTATGTGTATAGCCATATCAGACAGCTAGGTGGGTAGCGCACAGCTCGAAAACAGTATCAATATCTTTAAACGGACAGCTACTAAACATTCATACATTTCCCAACAAGATTTGATTTAAATAAAACCCAGGAGACCTATAAATTACTTTCTCATATGTAATATGCAAAACTTTGTACTTGACACGTTTCATGAATCATATTACAGTAAGGCTGCCCTTGCATGTGCATGTCAACATCAGACTTTGCACAGCCAGTGATTCCTCAGTGAACACCTGAAAACTCACTGTTTTAATATGTAGGGGAAATATCTAATAATGTGTCCATAAGTTGTTCATTATCCATGACCAAAATCTAATTTGAGTTTTTTTTTTTTCTAAAAGATGGTACACATTTATAAGAGACTTCTGCAAATATTGCTTCTGCTTGCAGGAATGATATATGCATGGACTAAATATGTCAACCTCTTCTTTTCATTGGTATATTAAACTGATCAAGATGCAATTTAGTTTGGGCCATCTGGCAAGTTTCTTGCTGAGCTATCTTATTAGTTCCCCTTTCAGTCGGTCACTCCGAGTCACGTCGGATGACCGACGAAATTGGGATCTCGCCAGAGAGACCAATCCACTTCGAGTGTAACTAAACGAGCCAATGGACATTGGCATGCGATTATTGCATCCAGCTGCCGCTGATCACAGCGTGAGCATAAGAGGCAGCTGATGCACCGCATCAATTATCCTTTCGCTTCGGAGCCGAGCGGTAGTGGTTAAAGCTACTGCTATCCCTTCCAAGAGAGTGTTCTGCGAGCGAGTGCGGGCGTTACGGCGCGGCAGCGGTGGTCACGGTGTCCGGGAGAGAAAGATCGTCTTCCTGCTGACAGCCACACTAGGAGTGTGCGGTGGCCAGCTCCCCTGCGTGCTTCAGCACTAAAAGAGCATTTCTCTGAAAGAGCAATTTCTCTAAAAGAGCAACACGGGTGATCGCGTCTTTTTAAAGATGTCTTTTCACCCGTGCGTTTCTGGGTGTGGTCGTTTCCTGGCGCCTCAGGACGGTCACGATCGCTTCCTCACGTGTCTGGGCATTCAGCACGCTGAGGTGGCTTTCGTGGATGGTTCATGTTCTTCTTGCGGGGACATGACCATCTCGGAGTGCGACTCTGCTATGTCAAACATGGCAGAGTCCCTCTGCCTGCCGTGATCCGGCGTGCACACTGGATCCGGTGGAGTTAGAGGTGATTTGAGGATTACGGCGAGGGCTTCCCCAAGTGGAGCTCCTCACCCCTCAAGCACTCCGCAGCCGGTGGAGCTGCCGAAGGAGCGCGCTGGCCACGCGTTTCCTTCGGTGCCCCCTCTGACGACCAGATGTCGATCACCGCATCGGAGGGCGGGCCCTCTCTCTCCGGGGATGACGACCCGGCTGCGTTGCCCCCTTCGGGTGTGGTAGCGTTGTCCGTGCCAGACCCAGAGATGACGGCTATGCTTTCCCGGGCCGCCGAGAATGTCGGGCTCGTGTGGAATCCTAAAAAGCCACCGTGTCCCGATCCTTCGAGGCTGGGCGAGTGGTTCCTCGGTGGGGGTGGCGCTGGTTCTCAGCGCCCCCCTCCGGTGCCATTCTTTCCGGAAGTGCATGAGGAGCTGACAAGATTGTGGAGGGCACCTTTCACTGCCCGAAACACATCTTGTAGTTCTTCCGCTCTCACCACCCTCGATGGTGGAGCCGCTTTGGGGTATGCGGGCATCCCCTCGGTGGAACGGTCTGTGGCCATGCAACTGTGTCCAACAGCCGCTTCCACCCTGCGGGGTGATCCGTGTCTCCCCTCACGGGCCTCTAAGTATTCGTCAGGTCTAACTGGCAGTGCTTGTAGAGCCTGTGGGGAGGCGGCTTCCGCCCTCCACGCTATGGCGTTGCTGCAGGTCCACCAGGCCAAAGCACTGAAAGACCTGCACGAGGGTGGTCACGACCTGGCGGTTCTACATGAGCTGCGTGCTGCGACGGACCTCGCGCTACGAGTGACGAAGATGACCGCACAGTCTCTGGGTTGTGCGATGTCCAGGAGCGCCATCTCTGGCTGTGTCTCGCTGACATGACGGGGCAGGAGAAGGTACTCCCGTGTCACAGACCGGCCCTTTCGGCGACGCTGTCGAGAGCTTTGCCCAGCAGTTCTCGGCAGCCCAGAAGCAGACTGAGGCAAACACATCATGCGCCGGAGGAAACCTGCTGCTTCCACCCCGGCTGCAGCCACTCAGCCTGCTCGTCGCCGTGGGCGCCCCCTGCGGCCGTCCCCGCTCCCGCGCAGCCGCAGCAGCCTTCACCAGGCAGCGTCGTGGAGCCGGTCGCAGGCAGGACGCCCAGCCCGTCCAGGCCCCCGCCAAACCTGGCGGCAAGCGCAAGTGCAAGAGGCCCTGAGACGGGCGACCCAGAGATGGAGGAGACCGCTCATCGGGAGATGGTGACTGCACCACTCCCTCCCCCGGAGGAGGGCCGGGTGGAGTATCTTTTGTTCATTTTGTTCCGCCGCTGGCCCAGCAGCCAGCGGTACCCAAAACATCAGTAAAGAGCGGTCTCCTCAATCTCCGGGTCTCAAGAGGAGGAGAGTGGTGATCCGTGCATCACAGGATCACTTCCCTCCTCCTCTCTCGCCAGCAGGCAGCGGGTGGTTGCCCAAGAGCACCCCTCCTGCCCATTCGTGGAACCAGGTAAGGGCAGTAGCACTCCAGTCCCCGCTTCAAGTCGTCAAACGCAGGGCTGTCACAAGCCTCAAGCCGGGTTCCTGTGTCTCCTCCCATGCGAGGAGAAATCAGGTGAGTGCTACACTACACACCCAGACCCCGCCCCCTGCCGTCACAGGCCAGGCCGTCACAGGCCCTGGGGCCGGTCCCTGTGTTCCACCTCGCTGCCCCACCGCGGGCATGTCGGTGGGCCCGTTGGCCCCGCTGGTGCGGTCTCTCGGAGCCTGGTTAGCGCTCCCCAGCCCGTCCCGGTGGCTCCTGCGGACCATCAGACTCGGCTATGCGATTCAGTTCGCCCGGCGTCCCCCCCAAGTTCAGGGGCATCCGGTACACTTCAGTCAAAGCCGTCGATGCCCCTGTCTTGCTCGCGGAGATTGCAGTCCTACTGGCGAAGGATGCAATAGAGCCGGTCCCTCCAGCCGATATGAGGTCGGGGTTTTACAGCCCTTACTTCATTGTGCCCAAGAAAAGCGGTGGGTTACGACCGATCTTGGATCTGCGAGTTTTGAACCGTGCACTTCACAAGATGCCGTTCAAGATGTTGACGCAGAAACGCATTCTTGGATGCGTCCGTCCCCTAGATTGGTTTGCAGCAATCGACCTGAAGGACGCGTACTTTCATGTTTCGATTCTCCCGCGAGACAGGCCATTCCTGCGATTCGCGTTCGATGGTCGGGCATATCAGTACAAGGTCCTGCCCTTCCGGCTGTCCCTTTTCGCCTCGTGTCTTCACCAAAGTCGCAGAGGCGGCCCCTTGTTCCCCTGAGACAACGGGGTGTGCGCATTCTCAACTACCTCTACGACTGGCTCATACTTGCACAGTCTCGAGAGCTGTTGTGCGCACACAGGGACCTGGTGCTCAGGCACCTCAGCCAGTTGGGCCTTCGGGTCAATTGGGAAAAGAGCAAACTCGTGCCAACGCAGAGGATCTCTTTTCTCGGCATGGAGTTGGATTCGGTCAACCAGACAGCACGCCTCACCCAGGAACGTGCTCAGTCGGTGCTGAACTGCCTCAAGACTTTATCAGGCAGGACAGCGGTCCCACTGAAACTCTTTCAGAGGCTCCTGGGGCATATGGCTGCAGCTGCGGCCATAGTTCCGCTCGGTCTGCTCCATATGAGACCGCTTCAGCACTGGCTCCATGATCGAATCCCGAGGTGGGCGTGGAAACGCGGTACTCACCGGGTTCAGATTACACCGGCCTGCCGCAAGACCTTCAGCCCGTGGTCAGATCCTTCGTTCCTTCGGGCAGGAGTGCCCCTGGAGCAGGTATCCAGGCATGCTGTGGTTTTCACGGATGCCTCGGCCACCGGCTGGGGTGCCACGTACAACGGGCACGCAGTATCAGGGGTTGGACGGGCCCCCTTCTGCGTTGGCATATCAATTGCCTCGAGTTGCTGGCAGTACGCCTTGCCCTGTGCCGCCTCAGAGGGCGCCTTCGGGGCAGGGACGTTCTGGTCCGTACGGACAACACTGCGACCGTTGCCTATATCAACCGGCAAGGCGGTTTGCGCTCCCGTCGCATGTCGCAACTCGCCCGCCACCTCCTCCTCTGGAGTCAGAAGCATCTGAGGTCCCTTCGTGCCATCCACATCCCAGGAGTGTTCAATCAGGCGGCCGACGAGCTGTCTCGAGCGGCACTTCCTGGGGAGTGGAGACTCCATCCCCAGGCGGTCCAGCTGATTTGGAGTCGGTTCGGAGTTGCTCAGGTAGACCTGTTTGCATCTCCAGAAACCACCCACTGCCAGTGGTTCTACTCCCTGTCCGAGGCAACGCTCGGCACGGATGCACTGGCACACAGCTGGCCCCAGGGCTTGCGCAAGTATGCGTTTTCCCCAGTGAGCCTGCTAGCACAGACATTGTGCAAGATCAGGGAGGACGAGGAGCAGGTCCTGTTAGTGGCTCCATATTGGCCCAACAGGACCTGGTTCCCGGAACTCATGCTCCTCGCGACAGCCCCTCCCTGGCCGATTCCTCTGAGGAAGGATCTGCTTTCTCAGAGACGGGGCACCCTCTGGCACCCGCGTCCAGACTTGTGGAAACTTCATGTGTGGTCCCTGGACGGGACGCGGAGGTTCTAGGTGACCTGCCCCAGGAGGTAGCGCTCACTATCGCTTCAGCACGAGCACCGTCCACAAGACGGGCCTATGCGCTGAAGTGGAACCTGTTCGTCGAATGGTGTTCCTCTTACCAGGAGGACCCCCGGAGATGTTCGATCAGAGCCGTGCTTTCCTTTTTGCAACAAGGGTTGGAGCGTAGGCTGTCCCCCTCCACCCTTAAGGTATATGTTGCTGCTATTTCTGCCCACCACGACCCCATAGAGGGGAGGTCGGTGGGGAAGCACGATCTGGTCGTCAGGTTTCTTAGGGGGGCCAGGAGGTTAAATCCTCCGAGGCCTCCCTCCCTTCCCTCTTGGGATTTGGCTTTGGTGCTAAGAGCCCTACAAACTGCCCCCTTTGAGCCATTGCAGTCAGTCGAGTTGAAGTTTCTTTCTATGAAAACCCTACTCCTGACTGCATTGGCCTCAATCAAGAGGGTGGGGGACCTGCAGGCATTTTCGGTCGACGAATCGTGCCTTGAGTTTGGGCCGGCTGACTCCAGTGCAACACTGAGGCCCCGGCCCGGCTATGTGCCCAAGGTTCCTACCACGCCCTTCAGGGACCAGGTAGTGAGCCTGCAAGCGCTGCCCCTGGAGGAGGCAGACCCAGCCCTAGCTTTGCTCTGTCCTGTACGCGCACTGCGTCAGTACGTGGATAGAACTCAGAGCTTCAGGACCTCAGAACAGCTCTTTGTCTGTTACGGAGGACAGCAGAAGGGGAAGGCTGTCTCCAAGCAGAGGATGGCCCACTGGATAGTGGATGCCATCACCTTGGCCTACGAAGCACAAGGTGTGCCCTGCCCGCTCAGGTTGCGTGCTCACTCCACTAGGGGTGTCGCATCGTCCTGGGCGCTGGCTCGTGGTGCCTCGCTAGCAGACATCTGTAGAGCTGCGGGTTGGGCGACTCCCAACACGTTCGCTAGGTTTTATAGCCTACGTGTCGAACCGGTTTCCTCCTGTGTTCTCACCTCAAACGGGTAGTGGCACTGAGAGGGCCGGCTCAGAGTCGGCTTGCGGCGTCCTTACGCCTAATTCTCCAGAGAGTTCCTTAACCAGGCAAACCCTGTTGAGTCCTCCAGCACTCCGGCGTCCGGACACGGCGGAGCGTCCGGCGCCAGGCCTTCAGCCAATGAATTCTTGAAAACTGGTGCGAGGCTAGTGCCCATATGAGAGACCCTGTCGGGATCCCATATGTGTATTCCACGGTATTCTTATTAGAGCCGTGTTTCCCCTGGCGGACCACGTTCTGCCATCTCTAAAGATGCAGCCTGAGCCATCTCAGAGACTTCCATGTGCAAAAGGGCCCTCTGGGTTACTTCACATGTTTGAATGTCACTTAAACCCCCTTTGGGAGGAGGTGACTCCGCAGTGTGCCTCTTCCAAGTGGAAGGGCACGCTTCCCAGTGTTATCCTAGTCCTACTGTTTGGGTTGCTCAAGGAACACCAGTAGTTGACCTTCTCTGTGTAGAGCCCGGTCCTATCGTCTGCCTTATAGGAAGGGTCAGGAGCCCTACACAGGGCACTGGAAGGGGCAGCTCCTGTGGCGCTTTGGTAGGGATCCCAATTTCGTCGGTCATCCGACGTGACTCGGAGTGACCGACTGAAAGGGGAACGTCTCGGTTACGTATGTAACCCTCGTTCCCTGAAGGAGGGAACGGAGACGTCACGTCCCGTCGCCACAGTCGCTGTACCACCGCTGAGCTGCCGGGTCGCCGGCTCGGCTCCTCAGCGAAAACATAATTGATGCGGTGCATCAGCTGCCTCTTATGCTCACGCTGTGATCAGCGGCAGCTGGATGCAATAATCGCATGCCAATGTCCATTGGCTCGTTTAGTTACACTCGAAGTGGATTGGTCTCTCTGGCGAGATCCCAATTTCGTCGGTCATCCGACGTGACGTCTCCGTTCCCTCCTTCAGGGAACGAGGGTTACATACGTAACCGAGACGTTATGAACACATTTATAATATATTGTATATAATAAATATTTTTTTTTTATATACACCACCTTCTAAAACAAATAAAACAATCTAAAAGCTTAAAACAAATACAAACAGTACAAATTCATTTGAGAACTTTTTTCATCCATGTTTTAGCAAAGCCACTGAATACAGAGTGGAAGGACATTTGAGATTCAAAGATTTTGTATTACTCAAAGCAAAGCATATCCATTCAATAACACATTTTAATCCTCTCAAAAACTATTCAACATGAGGACAGGAAAAGCCGACACAATACTTCAAACTTTGATGTGTTCCCTAAATGGTCTGGTGTTTTAATTTAAAATTACAATTGAAAAAATAACACCTCCTTTCTAGAGCCACAACATTTGTTTTCCTTTTTAAAAAACAAAAAACAAAAACTGTTCACTGGACCATTGGGTATTCTTTTATATTTATTATTTATGACGGAATTTGATTAAAAGACTTTCGATCATCTCAAAGAGTCCATATTGGTTTTTCTGGCCAATTTTACCATTATTTATTTAAACAAAATACAATCATTTTGAGGTGCTTTAAAAGCGAATAAATTGTCGGAGCTCTCAGGAAGTGAGAAGGCATCTAATGTGTTCATTTAAAAGCCTTTTGATTTTCGTTCTCATGGCAGTTTGAAAGCAAAACCCTCGCTGATTCTCCTGAGGCTGATTGTACAGATCGACATGCTCTCTAGGCCGCTAGTGATCTCAAGTCTTTGATTGCACAGGGTGAGCATGTAAGCTCAGAAGATGAAGTTTTTGATGAAAAAAAAAAGAAAGAAAGAAAAAAAAAGAAGACTGAATGACTTTAGTCCTCAAACAGTATTCTCAATGAGACCTTGAGCATCTCTTTACTGAACAGAACATCCGTATATGTTGTGATCACACTGCCAACAAAGAGATTCTTTTTGTTCTTCTTTTTTTTTTTTTTTTTTTGCAATGGAACTTATTTAAATTTTCAAATTGGATATTTTCAATCAATGAGAAACTTAAGGAACACTTTAGGAAGTTCAGATTTTGCCACTGCTGTGTAATGGTGTTTCTTCAACTAATGGCACTTTCATATCCCAGGGGTTGATTTTAAAACTAATAGACGGCAACATTTTCCTTTTTGTTATATGAAGGTCATATTAAAACTTCTTGAAAAGTTTTTTTCAGTGCTGTCATTAACCCGTTTAATCCCAAATTTTTCCCAGACATGAAAACACTGGCGGATCTAGGGGTGGGGCCAGAGGGGCACTGGCCCCAGCTGAAATCTGATTGGCCCCTGAAGTGCCCCTGTCGCTGATTTACGTTAGCGTTAAGTCATTTGAAATTCAACCTGTGTACCACATCTTAATAAGCTTTACTTGTAAATATGAAGGTACATGTGTATAGCCCTGACTGATTTAAAATTGTAATTTTGGGCATGAAATGGGTCGCATCATTGACATTACCAGACGTTACAAAGCACCGCTCATTCAAGGACGTGCATTTATTGCACAGACGGCGCAAGAGCATAACGTAGCCTACAACAGTAAGTGTCTAAAACAAATGTGCACAGTTCAATTGATAATACAATTTGCGCTATTTAACTTAATGCTGTTGAACCTACTTTACAAAACAAACTTTTTGCTAAAATAAAAGCGTGCGGTTTCTCGGGTGGAAGTTGCATTAGGTTCCAAGCTCTTTTTATTTCAGAATCATCATTGACATGCAGAAAAACTGTAGCATTTTATTTAAAATGAAAGTAAGATAAAGATCCTCACACCACAGAGACCCGGTGTGCTAAAACTGATTGGCTGAAAATAGTGGAATAGTGTGGAAAGTGCATAATATTCTAATGTAGTCTGTGTGGAAGCATCGTATGATTCTCAGTAACACTGCAATAAGGAATGAAACTATTACCGGTTTCACGATGAAATTTCGACGGTTAGTTTTACTGTTTTTAAACATGAAGACAATAAACACACGATTGCGACAATATATTGTTAATCTGTGCTATTCAAGCAATCTCAGCTATTTTTTAAGAATAGTATATATTTATAATGCAATGCTAATAGACATAGCCGTTATTACAGTATGAAAATAATGTATTTTTTGCCTCACTAATAAGAAGCCTCATCAGACTGCATAAGTTGTTTCAAACACTCAGTGGCGTTTTAAAACAAGTTTTTGGTAAAAAAAAAACAGTATTAATCTCTTAAACTGTCTTGTGTTTATGACTAAACATGCTAGCCCTTATGCAAATAGGAACAATTAGCCTATATTTTACGAATACTTCAGGAAAGATTGTTTGTTTGTTTTAAAAGGAATACATTTGATAAAAATGTTAGAGATGAAATGAAGTTTGATCAAAGAAATGTAGGATCAAACAGTGTGAGCAGAAAGTTTTCAATAAACAATGGGCAATAAATAAAAGACATTAGCATCATGATTAAAGACATCTAAAAGTCTCCTATCGGGGAGAAGTGTGAATGTGTGCATGGAGACAAAGCAGTTTGGGCAGCACAAGACAATAAACTGTATGGATGCTTAGATAATGTGAGTAACTATTAGTTAGCATTTTAGAGTCAACTCTAAAGAAAATCACATGGCATGGTCTAAAAAATATTTCATGAAAATTAAGAGTTATAGAGTTATCCTCAGATTTGAAAAAGAACATGGTCAGATTTGTGGCTTTACCTGCATTGTGTTTCTAGACAGCAACAAGGCTAATTTTATATATATATATATATATATATATATAATTTTTTTTTTTTTTGTCAAAGGTATTTAATGTAAATAATATTTCTAATAACTGTAAATTCAAGCCCTTGTAGCTATTTTTCTGACTTAAGGACAACAAGCTGCCAAGCGTCTTTAAATTGACACTACAGGTATACGTTTTAGACATTTCCAGTACATTTGAACAATACTGATAACCGTGATCATTTTGGTCACTATAATCGTGATATGAAATTTTCATACTGTTTCATTTCTATACTGCAATAAGGCTGAACAATAGTTAACACAGTACAATACAGAACAAAGCATTTTATTTTAATTTCCTATGTAAATGTTTATATATACTAATTCATTTGTAGTATTAAAATAAAATGATGTAGCACCATTAAGAACTAACATGATCTAACACTGAACAAAAGCATATATATAATTTAAATTAAGATGAAAGAGACCTAATTTAGAATGCAATACATGTTACATGTCCAAATAATAATGTATATAGCCTTGCTATATAGTGTGTCAGTAAGTAATTGCCGAATAAATAGATGGATTCAACCTCTTGAGCAAAGACTATGAATGAATAAATTTTCAGCAGCGGTCACAAAAATATTGATTTTTTTTTTTTTTTTTTTTTTTTTACGATAAGATGTGTGGTGTCAGTTTCTTACAATGTCAAGAACAACATTAAGCTATACATATTGTATTTGATCATATGCTCGTGAATATTCTTGTTGTTGGAACCCAAAACTCAACAAAGTGTGAAAACGAACTCCAAATTGGCAGGGAAGCCCGTTTTTCCTCAAATATTGTATTACATTTTATTATGTATGTTATTCTTAATGAATACACACACACACACACATATGTATATATATATATATATATATATATATATATATATATACACACACACAGATACATAAAGAAATATTTAAGCCATTATTGTTAAAGTTTCCAAAGACTTGAATGGTAAACTTGGCCCCTCTCTGTAAATGGTGGCCCCATTGTGGCCCCTGCTTCTAAAAAATCCTAGATCCACCACTGCACGAAAATATCCAAATAATGTGTCAATAGTAACCCTTTGAAATAATCAATAACTATTTTTTGAAATTTTTTTTGGAAAAGTGTCTGAAAAATTGTGTTTTATGTTCGGTCACAATTGTGACCGGTGGGATAATGTGTGTACTGAATTAACATATTTCTGCAGTCATAAAAATTGTTAGATATCTTAGCCCAGCTATTTTAAACTGTTTGATCACATTCTAGGGTTACGATTATGAGTAAAAAAACTTATGCAACATTGATGGGAACACTGAGATAAAAAACAAAAAAATTCAACCATCACCGCATTTCAAAATTGTTACTTTTTTTGTAAAATTTAACATCAGATTTTTATAATGCTACTTGTATTACAACATCATTATTGTACATTTTTTGTAACATTTGAATTTTTAATTTAGTGCAATATTTTGTCATTGCAACATTTTATTGTCATTTTCACTAGCAACTGCAACTGGATTTATATTGTATACCTAAGTTCACTGTTATCCCACCGGTCACTATTGTGACCGTCAAAATGTTTACTCATTCTATGACCACACTCAGCAAAACTAAATATATGCGAATGCATATATTAATACTAGACACCCTAAAGATAATGTGTACCAAAAATCTTTGTCGTATCTTTATGTTAACATACTTTACTAGCCTTTTGTTTTGGAGCTTTGATGCAGTCATCAGCTTCTCAAGGTGCAAACAGGAAGTAAACAGCTCTGGTCATGTGACAATTTGCACTAATCATGTGAAACTGCACATATTTAATTGAGACCCTTTATTTTTTTTCCATATTTGCAGGAAGTGTACTAAAACATCAGTCAGTAAGGTTTTTACAGCT
The DNA here is from genome assembly GCA_039654775.1 of Spinibarbus caldwelli. Taxonomy (NCBI): domain Eukaryota; kingdom Metazoa; phylum Chordata; class Actinopteri; order Cypriniformes; family Cyprinidae; genus Spinibarbus; species Spinibarbus caldwelli. The sequence goes on from CM077259.1 coordinate 8,761,966, forward strand.
TTATAAATGAAAACTTTTTTTACGGTCACTATTGTGACCGGTGGGATTAAACGGGTTAATTATGCTACTTTTTAAGTGCATTACTTACAAGTTTTTTTTTACTCTTATCCTAGATTTTAAATCACAAAATATGGCAATCCATCATAAAAATATGAATTATTAAATGTTAAAAAATATGGAAATTTAAACAGGGTAAAAAATATATATTTTTTTATATTAAATAATATTAATATTTAATGTCAAAAAATTATTTACATCAATTTTTATATACCAAGCACAAAAGTTTTTTGTTTTTTAATCAAGGATATATAAACTTCAAAATGTGATAAGTGAAGAAAAAGACATGCCATCATTCTGTCAAAGTATGCAAAAAGTATAAAAATATAAAAGTTTGCTTTATAAAATGTATCTAAGCAAACAAAAAAAAGTGGTGGAAGTGGCATTTATCCATGATAGTTCAGGGGTAAAATAACAATAATAGTAGAATTCTCCTGCAATGCATGTATATATGCTGCTGGATATTGACAAATGTGTTTTAAGATAGCTATTTGTGTGTGTTTTGTGCAGGTCTGCCTGATCCTATTGATTTGTTTCACAGCAATCACTGGTGCACCTCCAAGACAGATTCAATACAGTTTTTGTCTTCCATTCAGTCTTTCAAGCAGATGGCCACAGCTGATGAACTCAACGCAATAAAATAATCCCCTCTCAGCTATTATACAATCATTCAAAGACCACCCTATGGGCTTCGTGTGAAGAAAAAGCCAAGAAAAGCAGATTATATTTGAATGACTTTACTGTTCCTTCTGTCCCCCTCCCCTTTCCTTCTTAATCATAATTATTTCTTGGTATAAACCCTCAGTGTAAACAAAGCCTTAGCACAATTATTTACAGTGTGTGAATAATGCAGCAGAGAGATGAATATTTAAAACAAGCAACAAATCTGCAGGTTCCAAGTGTACACTGGTTTTCAGCTGGTCTAGTTGGTCTGGTTTTATCCAGGACACGGGGCTTTGAAGAACTATACACTGTTTGAATAAATAACTAAACAAATAAATAGAAAAGATACTGGTAATTTTCTGCCATGAACATTATCCGTTAAGTCCACAGACATTTCCCAAAACATTCAAAATACAGCTAAAAACCTGTGAAAAATCAATACAGAACATCATATTAATACAGTACATTGGGCCCTATTTTTACAGACTTTTCTTGGAGTGTAGATATGAAATGTAGGGTTTCAATTGTAACCATCACTGATTATGCGAAAAAGAAAAAGATAAAAAAAAGAAAAGAAAAGAACATCCCACTGAAGCAAAGGCAACCTTTCATTATATAAATTTTGCTGCTCCTGGACAGAACCTTATCAAACCAGCCAAGAAATAATTTTGAATCGATTGAGTTGATTTGTCCAAATCACATTACTCTCTGGAGGCTGAGCTTGATGAGCTTTTTTTTTTTATCTTTCAATTGAGCAAGGAACAAAATCTCATTAATACAGAAGGGGTGAAGAGGAGATGCCTCAGGGTTTTGCATTATAGCTAATATCTGATTTACACCATGCATAAGTATGGTAATTTCAGCTTGGTGATTGGTGCCTCACACTATATAAGGTGATTGGTCTATCCATCTCTTTCCATCCTTTTTGCATTGTGCCCTCAATGTAATGCCTCACTGTGTAATATTTTAGCATTAGGCTTACATTTTTTTTTTCTGGTGTTGTTTGAAGGAAATTTGGGTTTGTCACTGCTACATGCCCTAAGAGCCTCATAAGGGAAAAACACTGTAACAATATTGCTCCATAAAACATTGTATTTATGACACTTTACTTTCATTTTAGAGTATTCCGACAATAAATAAATAAATAAATAAATAAATGTTTGATGACTAAATTTTAAAAATTAACAAATTACAAACTTTGCCTTTCAACTAACTGAAATAAGTTACTACATTACTAAAACTAAAACAAATAAATACATGGCTAAATACAATTATAAAAACAAAAACTAACCAAAACGAAAAAGTACATAAAATTAACAAAAAAAAAAATAAAACAGAAAATATACTAAATGTTATTACTACATGTTAATAAATACTATAACAGTATACTATACAAAAACACTAACATAAACATATCCTTTAAATTAATCTAAACAGCTCTAAATTTTGTAGTTTCTGAGTCTTTTCATGCATAAACAAAAGTCAGTTGTTGTTTTTACATTCATGAGATGCATTATTATAGATAATGACTCTATGGACCCCACAACATTCACAGTAGCTTGTTGCTGACTACCCAGAATGATTACCCTTTTTTTCTCAGAATGGTTCTGTTGTCAGTAAGAGTCAGTTTAGCATACAGAACCACTTAAAAGCAAAACCAAACTCATGAAAACAGGTGTTTCACCCCACATTCATCTCCTCTAAGGCAATACTCTATTTTACACGAAGCATACTACCCACTGCAAGTGACCTTTTGAAAGGAAGCCACCTGTTGATTTGGATGAAAGGAATGGGGACTATAATTATGAATACTCTTCATTGACTTCTATTGTTTTTATACTGAGCTAATCCCAAAACTAACCATAACGGTAACCTTTACCACTTTTAGATTTTCATTAAAACATTATTTAGTATCTTTTTAAGGTCATTTTTCTTTGGCTGATCCTTACCAAGGCCCCCACAGTACAGGCAAAACCAGACCCACTCACATGCTTAGTTGTTTAAATTATAAGTATAATGAAGTATAATGTTCATTCAATACTAAAACCATGTTTTTAAAAACAATAAGCTGTCTCATGCCGTTATTGCTGCTGCATACTGAGGTTAGTTTAAAATAACTGCAATATTTCCCTGATAATATAGTGCAAGTATGCAGAAATGTCTCTCCTGTGGTATTAAATCAGGCGTTGGAAATTTGAATGTATCCTGGAGCCACCAACTGCTTGTAGATGTATAGTCACATTCACGCTTTTAGCAAACTGATGGTTTAAGATGATTTCCTTCACAGCTTGATTAATTCAGGTAATAAGATCAGTTGTATGAGCTGGCACAATGATTACAGGCCAAAACAGAGACGGTGAGGAGCTATTGTATTGAGATTCATTCTGAATTCAGTCACTCTCAGGCCATCTAAAATGTTTGTTAAAATATTTGTTTCTACATCAGAACAGTTTTGGAAAAAAATGAGCTCACTTGCTCACCATTGGATCCTTTTCAGTGAATGGGTGCTGTCAGAATGAGAGTCCAAACAGCTGATAAAAACATCACAATAATCCACAAGTAATCCACACGGCTCCAGTCCATCGATTAACGTGAAAAGCTGCATATCTGTAAGAAACAAATCCATCAATAAGGCGTTTTAACTTTAAAATGTCGCTTTTGGCCAAAATTCCAGTCCACACAATCTATATTAACACTTCCACCAGTGTTCAGAACTTCTTTGGACTGTTTTCACTTATAAACAGTGCTTGATATTTCTCTCCTGATTCAGGCAAGATGACTTTTCCCTGGAGAAAGCAATATTACGGATAGAGGACTTGTATTTTAGCCGGAAGCAACAGTTTTTTGCAAACTCGATGGATTTCTTAAATAAACACAGCTTTTCACTTTGCAAGACGTTATTTGATGGATTGGAATTATGTAGATTACTTGTGTATTATTGTAATGTTTTTATCTGCTGTTTGAACTTTCATTCAGATGGCACCCATTCACTGCATTGGTGAAAATGTGATGTAATGCAAAATTTATCCAAACATCTTGGATGCAATAAGGTTGAGTAAACTTTTAGCAAGTTTTCATTTTTGGATGAACTTTAATTTATATAACTGTCTCAATATACAACAAAGTCTCAAATTAATTTTAAGAGTGTGTTTTGTTATTTCATCAGTTTATCAGCTGTCTTATCCTGTCTGTCATCACTGTCTTAAAAACTTTTAGTTTACTTCAGTTAGTTACCATCCAACACTGTTTACATTACAGTGCTGACAAAATGGGGATTGTTTAGTCTTTCATGACAGTGAAGGGAGCAACACAAGTTACAGATGCACAGCAAAATGTCAGCCTGGGAAAATCAGTGTATCCCAGATCTCAGACTCCTCTTCTCCTTCATCTATCCTAGTCTTCATCTGTCCCACTGATTGGGTGATTTGACAGTCTATACCCATAAGGCACTGCTGTCTTTGACATTATCCATTAGTAACCTGACTGCCCACTCTTCATCTTGATGGTGTCTGTCTCTGTTGCTCGGTTTTGACATTTAGGCTGTTTTTATGTCCCTCTGAAACACGGTCAGTGCATCAGTATTATTCAGATGGAAAAAAAAGAAAAAAAAAATAGAGGTCTGACACTGAGATTCATATCCTGCTCAACAGCTCTGCTAAAGAATAATCTGAATTTCAAATTCGTATTTTATATGAACTGTCGATTATTATTCTGTTTTGCATATTGTGTAACATCAGTAAACAAAACTAAATTAAAAAAGTACTATTATGAACTTCATGAAAATATTGATCTAAAAAGTGTACTTTGAGAAACTGAGAATCAGCGGTCATTCAAAAGCATTACATTAATGGATCTCATTCACCACTAACAGGTCAAAACTGGCACCGAGTGAATCAGAGCATTTGCTGTTTATCTTTTCACTCTGATTCGTCTCATATATCAAATATTCTGGGAATATAAAACTGCCTGACTTTATGGTTTTATTTATGCATAATACTATAAAATCTGAATAACAAAAAAGACCGTATCATCAGCAGGTGCCAAGAGGACAAAGCAGCACTGTAACATTACAGGGCTCTCGAATAGAAAAAGGCTATTCTATTCTGTGGCTTATGTGAGCTGTGGTTCACAACTGCTCAGCAAGGCCATTTCATATTATGTTTTTGGTCCCTACAGAATCACTCCATGTACAATGTCACATATAGGAGGAAAACTTCTTCAAGAATATTGGCGGTTCTCCCAGTTCCAACAACAGCCTCTTAGATGGACCTGAGGTGTGGGATTCACCACTCCTTAGCCACTGATTTCTTCTGTAACACCAAAGCAATAATGTTAAGGCTGTATTGAGACTGCCAAAATATCCACATGACTGGAAGGACTGAGTCAATCTGAGCTAGGTCACCACTGCCGTCTGTAATAAACAAAACACATTACTTTTTGTGACAATAGGCCCCAGTACCATGTTAGCACACTTTATGGGCTAAGTGTTCATAACCTGTCACAGCATATTATACAGGATTTTCAGCAAAATGTAAACAGTAAAAAAAAAGAAAATAAAAAGGAAGTAAAACAAACAAAAAAAAAAGCCCAAAAATTCCTGATACAGCAAAAATGTAAAATACGAAATAAGGAATTAAAGAAATAAACAATTGTAATTAATAAACTGAATAAAATTGACATAAAAAATGTAACGGCTTGTCCCAACTTAAAATGAATGAAAAATACCGTGCCCTTTTCATTAAAACCTACTTATATAAAATTCATGTAATTTATATTTAATATTTATATTTTAAAATATTTAAAATATATTTGTTATATATTTAAAATATATTTATTATATATTTTAAATACAAAATAAAGTATATAAAATGTTTTAATAATTTATTGTATATTTAAAAATTTTATATATTTTCTAATTTATAAAACTGTAAATTTATTTTCTATTTGTGTGTGTGTGATATATATACACATATTATATATTATATATATATATATATATATATAATATAATGTGTGTGTGTGTGTGTGTGTGTATGTATATATATATATATATACATATACACTTACTGTCTTTGTCACAATTTCTCAGCGTGACAACTAGTATTACTTGACCACACATGTCTAGACCCGATTACTGATTTGCCAGCATCTTGTGACACATTTATTGCGGACCACCAACGCAGTGGGTCATGATCGAGCATAAAATCGATTGTCGTAATGGTTTAACTGTTGTTATTCAGTGTTCACAATGTCTGGAACATTTATGTCCTTGAGTGACTAACCACTTGCCTATAATGACGTTAAATGCTCATTCATCCACACTTTGTGACATTTCGACTGCTGTAGGCTCCTGACTTATGCGTCAACGCAGTCAATTTGAGTTCAGTTAGGGTCAAAAAATCTCACAGCCTCAAAAAATGTTGAGTGAGGAACAGTAACTTTAATAAGTCCCTCCCCTTTGCAATTACTTTGTTGCTAAATGCTGCCACTGTGCGCATGAAGAACAGCAGGCAATTATTTATCCTAATTTAATGGGATTCCACTACAGCAGGTTTTCAATTTGGGCCTGAGCGGCCGTACATAAAATTTTAATATTGCCTCGAAACTGTCTGAGGTAAGCAGTAACGTCCAGGCACAGAGGTGTTATGACAGTTCAGTTCATAATAATGATGGAAATTGTGTTTTAGCTGACAAAAACAGATAAGTAAAAACATCAAATAAACTGCGAGGACTAATATGAGCTAAGATACACATGCAGACATAAAAAGCCAAACAGTAACAAAGACCTTTTCAAAGGCTAAGATCTTTTGTGGTTGTTTTGTTGATGCACAGTTATTCTCAGTTGAGATGGTTATGAATATATAGTGGTAGAAAAACAATAATGAGCCGACATGTAAAAAGATGCTACATGCCGCCTACAAACCCATGCACTTACACCTATAGATCATTACATTCAGCTATTTTTATTATAAGCATGACTAAATGAAACTAAAAGAGAAGCCAGGAAGTTTCATCCACATCTAAGTTACATACTGTAACCAGCAGGATTAAAAACTTTTGTCCTAAGTGAAAAAAGGGGCCAGCTGTGAGCACCCTGCTTTCATTTCATACATGGTAACCAAGAGGGTACGTGTATTCATTAAGTAAAAGTAAGAATTAGACTACTAGGTCACTAATAAAGTATGGTTTTATAGAATTTTTCCAAATAAGAAGTTATTTTCTGATTATACCGTGAAACTGTATTTTATATACCATTCTTTGGCAAGAAATGAGAACATCACTAATGATAAAGGAGAGACTGGCTGTCATACTTCATACTCCAGCAAAGATGTCTTAAAACCATGGCTACAAAAAATAAATAAATAAATAAAAAAATAAAATAAAATTCTCATCATTACTATCCAAGATAGAAATATTGAAATTAACACACTTTTTATGTGACAACATGCCCCAGTGATGGCACTGTCATTAAACTGTCTTCAACCCGTCATTAAAAAGCCAATTTTAGGCTTTTCAGGCTAATTTAAATGTTAAAACAATTATGAAATAAATAAAAACCTATTATATAAAAAGTATATTTTAAACAATTTTTTGAAGGGGTATGAATATTTTCGCAAGGCACTGTACATATATATTGAATTGTATTTAAATATATTTCTTTACATACTACATTTAAACTGAAAGGGCAAGGGTATTTGTTTCTGTGAAATATAATAAAGGGTTTGCAAAGAGAATGAAAAAAAAAAAAAACAAGTGAATGAGTGGGTTGGTGGATAATAAATGAAGCTTTTAAAGTTGCTTAGAGAACAGTTGAATAATTGATGAGCAAACATTAAATGTGAGGATGCTTTCCCAGCTGTATCCAATATTCTTTATTGGATCAGTGCAAAAAAAATAGCTTTGCATTATAATTGCTTGAAATTTACATAGAATAAAGTATATATATTATAACAATCATCTTACCCAATGCTAATGAGTTCTATTAAAACAAAATTTGCCCTGATTTCATTAAGCCTTGCGGGGATCCCTCTAAAACCACTTAGGACTAATGCACATTACTGAGTCTTCTCTAGTACAGCAGTGTCTCTACCAGTTCACATTTTATTATTGAGGGAGTTTATTTATCAGATGCACAGTGACTTAGCACTCACAATAGGCAATTTTCTGTCTATTATAAAGTATTATTGATAAAATGACAGTGAACCGGTGCCTCCTGAGAACATATGTGGCTGGGAGAGGCAGTGTCAGTAAAAGAACATTAGTCTTCATCTCTACTACATCTCTTCCCTTTTGTCTCTAGGCTGAATACAAATCAAGACAGAAAGAAGTGTCCTGTCAAAGCTTGTGGTTAAATTTAGTTGATAGCAACGGTGAGATGATTTGCTGACGGTGCTAACAGAAGTAGACTGTCAATGTTTAGGTGAAGCCCAATGAGCTGGGGAATTCAATAGAAGAGAAAGTTGAGAAAGAAGGGCGAAATGTAACTACTTTTTAGCCTGCTATTTAGAGACTGAGAGAAGTCAGTCATTATTATTGGTCCCGTCAGTCTGCTGTCTTGCAGCTATAGAGACACAGCTCTGTCTAGATGCGGTGTTGCTCCGTTTAATGTCAACCAGGAAGAGTTGGGAAAAATTCTGAATTTAAGAACTGGCTTGTTTCAATTCACGAGTTGGAATTTGAGTTGAACTTGCAATTCAACACAGTAACACAACATTTTAAAGAAAAAAAAATATATAAAGAATATTTTTTCTTACTTAATTGGACATTCTTTTAAATATCTAAAAAAACATATCAATATTGTTAATATATCAATAATTTAAGTTAATTTATATACATATTTGTATCACTTGTCTGTGTTTGCGACAGTGAGTCTTTCTGCAGGTTACATTCATGAGCGAGTCACTTTACTGTTTATTCAAATTATTCGTTCGGTTCAAAGATGCCGACTGATTCTGGAACGAAACGTGATTGTGTTTATGAGTGAGTCATTGAATCATTCTCTCAATGATTTATTTAAAAATTTATGAGAACAAAATTATTTTCTGAATGCCTGCCAAATCAAAGAAATGCTAATGATTTATGGCCATAACACTCTTGTTTATAAGATATTGCTTAAATATATGTCAATTAAGAGTATTGATATAGCAATGATATAGCAATGATGTATATAGCAGTTATAAGAACTAAATTTTATGTTTCCTGTTTGCTACCTCAATTCAAAATTCATTTCTGGTGAGGACAGGAGAGGACAGGTGGGAGAGGACATCCCTCACCCTAGGGGAGCCTCTGTGATTCAGGGGACGAAGAAATAAAGCAATTGCTTATCAGGTACTGAAGTGAATGAGGCCAGAGTCAAAGACTATTAACAAATGGATCTGATATGAAGGCAATTTTCAGTTCATTTGGACAGGAATCATGATAAAGAACTGAATCAGTTGGCAAATAGCAAACTTTTCGTTTCTAATCTTTTTTGCAGAAGGTTTTAAAAAATCCTTTTCCCCTTTGTGCCTTTCATTCTCTTTGAACAATGTCCATGAACAGTGCTTCCCAAACTTAGACCTACTTCATATCCAACAGATAGGGCTCTTTTTCACTTTCTCTGGGAATCAGTTAGTCATTAATAAAACATGAGACAAGATAAGCACAGAATTATAATTTGCCAAAATGACTGAAACCTGATAAAACATTAAAATGAAGTGTTTTAAATTAGCATTATTTATGACTGTATCAGCATACATTATGTCCGGAACAAAGATTCAATATCAAGGGTCAATCAGGTTATATCAAGTGAATTGAAAGTTTTGGGGCCTTTTTGAGGGCAGTATTTCAGTTTTCAATAACATTCTTTTTGTGCTGACAGGCAATAGTCCAGCTTTACACCCATTTTTAACCAGAACTTTTAGACTTTCATTCTTACCTGGATGAACACGGATATTTGCAACATTTATAGATATAAGATTTGAATATTTATAACCTAAAATAAAGACTGGCCTAAAGTCTTTAACAATGATGCACTAATGCAAAAATAAATGTCCACGTAAAAATCTTTTGAGCATTCATTCAGTACAGCCAACAGCAATAGATTCATCATATTGCAAACATCTGTCAAAAACAGAGCTGAGTAGATTACTTGCAAATTGTAATCCGTTACTGATTCCAAATTACATGACAAAAACTGTAGTTAGTAACGTAATCCATTACATTGCACGTTTTAGATAAAATAATCAGACTACTTTTGATTACTTTTGACCTAGACTCACTAAATTATGAATCATTTATAGCTATGGAGTGAATAATATGCAATCATGTAGTGTCGGTATTCGGTAATGCGATATATCACGACATGGCTGGACTGGGACAAAAATCGGCCCTGGCATTTTTTGGTCCAGGCGGCCCACTTCCACCACATACCATACACTCACACACACACACACACACACACACACACATACATATATATATATATATATATATATATATATATATATATATATATATATATATATATATATATATATATATATCAAAGTCAAAGTCTGCTTTATTGTCAATTCTGGGGTGTGTGGGGCAAAAGAGGGGAGGGGGGGCAAGGTCGGGAGGGAGTTTAGCTTCCTGACAGCCTGATGGATTAAGCTGTCCTTCAGTCTACTGGTCCTAGCCTGGAGACTCCGCAGACCCCGCAGTCTCCTCCCTGATGGCAGCAGACTGAAGAAGCTGTGTGTCGGGTGGGTGCAGGGCCGCATTAATACATGGGCTTACCTGGGCTTAAGCCCAGGGTCCCAGGCTGAGGGGGGGCCCCGGCGATGCCGGAAAACCGCATTAAAACCACATTTTATTATGAGTTGACCGTTTCCTTAAAATTACGCTTTATCAGTTTGCTTTGAATACACATGCGGGCGTTGCAAGTCCTGCGCGAGAAGTGTCAGCCAGTCAGAAAAGAGAAAGACTGGCAAAATTCCGAAGCTGCTCACGGCATAATAATGCGGGGCTAGGAGAAGATGCCGATGCAGATCATGGCAGGTAAGGTGATATACTATCAGTAGTTAGATACGGTAGGCTGTAATTACTCAAATAATTAATTACTTTTCCATCTTAACATAGGCTAGTTGAGCTCGCAGTTGTTAGTTTAGCCACTACACTACAGCTGTGGAACATAATCATTTTTATGACGCATTGCGATGCTGATATGGGCGATTCTGCATAAATGTAATTAAAGAGTCGTATCATATTATGTGGCCTACTGTTTTATTATAAGAAAGTACTCTTGTTATAGGCTATATTAATAAAGAAAAGTTACTTATGCCTTTGGAAGCAAATCACTTAGAGCCTGATGTTTCCAGATAATCTCTACCAGATAATAAACTTCTCTTAAAACAAGAAGATATTTGGGCACATTTCGTTTTTTATTAAAATATGCATGAAAGAGAAAATAATGCGGGACGTGCTTGATGTTAAAACGAGATTTTAAGCGCAATAGGCTAAGCCACAAAAAAAAAAGATCTCAATGCCTTACTTGCGCTGACTGACGCCCGATGTGCGCGGACGGAAAGCCGCCTCTCAGCATGCAACACTGAATTACTTCAAAATGTATCTGTCTTTGGAGTATTCGCGTAAACATTGACGGGTATGTCTTAATTGAATGTAAACAGTTGTGGAAAAATCTGATGCGTAACATATTAGATTAGATTCGTGATTTAGATCTTAATATAATACACCTCAAGCAATGAAAAAAAAGGGAATTACTCACTGCTCTTCAATGAATAACTTTTGTAGCTTTATTAATTGTAATTAATACACTAAAGACTATGCAATGATTATACTTACATTTGATTTATTCAATTTCTGTATTATTCTTACTTAAATGCTTCTGTAAATTTAGATGTAAAATGAAAAAAAAAGTAAAGCACTGTTAATTACATTTTGTCATATGCCTATTTTGTATTTGCTCTAATGTTTTTTAATTTGCATCTTTGTTTTTATTTTTAATTACAAAGGTAAAATAACAAAAAGATCATCATTTTGATTATTCATTTACTATGGTAATTAAATAATTGGAGGAAAAGATGCATTGTGATGCATAATCAAATCAAATTGTAACTTTTGAGGCAACTGAAGATTCACATATGTGATTTGGCCATAAGGGCTCCACAGTGGTTTAAATTTTTACTTGCCCTGCCACAAAAAAATAAAATAGTTTTGTTATCATTGTTTTTTTTTTTTTATACCAAAATTATAGATACCAGTTCAATTTTACAATTCTCGATTCCAACTGAAGACAAGTGAACAGTCATTAAGAACAAATGAACAAATTATAAGCAATAGCACAAATAAATAAACAGAATAAAGATAAAACTTAAACAGTGCTTTGGGTTTTGGAGTTTGTAAATGCTCATGTACAGAAAATTAATAATCAAATGTAAAATAACTTTGCATAGCCTACTCTTGTATGTATTTTTCTGTTCAAGCGCAAGTTATTGTGGAAAGAAAGTCAATTTCTGGGCACAGAACACACTGAATGGACCTCCCTTTCGTGTCTTCTAGCCCTTGAATGCTTTAAACTCTCTTGAATGTTTAGGACAGCAAGGCTTAAAACACATGTACATGATCAACTTTCGTGACAATTCCGTCAACTGTCCAACTGTTAATTGTAATTAAAAAAGCTAAAATACAACTTAAACACTTAAAAACTTAGCTACTGTAGCACATTACAAAGGTTTCACTCGTTAATAGCCTAGTTATTGCATTAGCTGTCAAGAATATTATGATTGATTATAATGTGATTAAAAATATTTTACTTTTTTTTTTTTTGTTAATGTTGATAAATCATTTCACTATTATTAAGGTAAATTAGTGATTTAAAAAAACTGCAAAGATCCACAAGCAGAAAGACATATTTGTGAAGGTAAATCAGAAGTGCACAGACTGTTTTGTGAAGGTGTACATTTACCTTCACTAATTTACTTTCCTACAATGTTCCTAACTTAATGTTAGTTCATAATGAATTTAACCAATGTTAACACAATTAAATGCTACACATTTTTAGATATCTGTATAAAATGTCCGATTATGTGCATATGTGTAGTTCATGGAGTGATATTTGTGTATATTTATGACAGACCTTTAGGTTTGTATGTTTTGTTAATGGCATTTATTACTGCAAAATTAAAGGCTAACACCTTGTGCTTTGTGATTATCAAGATTGAGTAAATGTTGACTGTAGTTCTTGTTGATGAAGGGCCCCTCAAGAGGAAAAGCCTAGGGGCCCCTTACAGTCTTAATGCGGCCCTGGGTGGGTGGGATCACCTGCAATGACAGAGGGCTTTGCGGGTGAGACGGGTGCTATAGCTATATATATATATACACATTAATTGACAGCTTTCAGTATAGACATCAGAAATTCAAATGCAAAAGGAATTGCGATTCCATTTGACAGGTTATATGCGCGGCGCAGAGAAAGTGAAAAAGCAAATGTGGTAATTAATATTGCTATTTAAATATGACAGGCTCATAACTCGTAAGACATGGGAAATACAGTTGCAAATAGACTTTGCTTTTTCATTTGAAATTTGCCAGTCACTCTGCGTTCACGAAAGCGAAAATGCAAACGGAAATGCAAGATTTGCAATTGTCACAATTTATGCGTCCACATATGGAAAACGCAATTGAAACTACAATTTGCAATTCTATTTGAATATAGTCCGGAAAACGTGTGAGAGACGCTCTGGATGAAAGCGCACATTCACTCTCTGACAGCAGATGGCGCTGAACAGCAGAAATGCAGCCGTTACCCCGGAAACCCTGTAAATAAAGCAGCTGCTCTACTTTCTGTTTCTGAAATGTAATTAAATTATTTAAACAGCCATTTAGATTTGTGTATTCGCTATGGTGTTCATCACAGCACCAGATACTTAAATATTTAGACTTTATAGGCTAAATAGGCTAAACTTTTTTATGTTTGAATCTGGACTACAACATGCCCAAGATATTGTTTAAGTGTTATGATTCTTTATTGTTCGGTCACACTTTACATTAGGGCTTCATTAGTTAACAAAAACTCCAGATGTAAAATTCTTCTAAACATTTATTAATCTTAGATAATTAACAATATTTAATAACACGTTGTAAAAATCAAAAGTTGCAACTGTTATTTAATGAAACCGAGCTAACATGAACTAACAGCTGTATTTTTTTAACAAGATTAATAACTCCTGAAGCAAATGTAGCTATTGCTCATTGTTAATGTTAATGCATTAACTAAGGTTAACTAATGAGATTTTATTGTAAAGTGATACCTATTGGTCTTTATAATTCTTTTGCACTTTAATCTGTGTAAAATTTGTAACTTTATACATTTTTGTGTGTTGCTTTATTGTATTTAAATGTTCAGTTATTTTTGTTATAAGAAAAAAGTTATTAAACCTGTTATACTGTATTATGACAACACTTTTTTGCAACTAAATTTCAATATTGTGATAATACTGTATACCATGATAAAAACATTAGCAATTAATCGCAACATGAAAATTTGATACCGGCATATCCCTATAATCATGTAATCAATAAAAAAGTAGGCTAACTGTAGTCTGATTCCGGGTATTTTAAAATGTAATTTAATCTAATTACAAGTACTTAATTTTTTACTACCCAGCTCTGGTCCCAAAGATATTTATAATTTACTTATTATAATTCACATTAAATTAATTTTATTACAAATGAAAATGATGCAATTCCTTTGGCAAAAAAAAAATTGGCAAAAATGAATCTAATTAAAAATCTTATTATTATGAGCACACCAAAGCAGCAAGAAGGAAAAGATTCTAATGATGTTATTATGAGACATGTAGAGCCAGATGATAACAGAGTTACAAATTACACCCAAGTACAGGGACTACAGGGACTGAATCCACAGAACCTAATCAAAACACTAACACATCAGCATTGAATCACACAGATGGCCACATAAACACAAAATGTGCTCATATTTTTCTACAATACTGCTTTCTTTGCCTTTTAAAAAAAATAATAATAATAATATATCTATATTCTCAATTTATTGAAATTATATTTGATTTGACAAAATATGTTGCAGTTTGTTTAAAAATCAGAGATAGCTTCTACAGCATGTTCATATATAGCATGTATAGCGTCTTCTTTTCATGTCTCTTAAGTAAATGTAAGACTTCTTCCAGGACACCATCTACATGTAGATAAAAATGAGATATGCACAGTTTCTGGAATATATAATAAAAATAAACAATACAAATGTCTTTTCTGTTTACATTAGAAATAAAAGTTATTGTGCAATATAACAAAAAAAAAAAAAGACAAAAGATAGCCGTATGACAAAAAGTAACTGGCTTTCACAATTTAGACTTTCTTATATCAACTCACAAATCTGACTTTTTTCTCTTAAAATCAAGCTTACATCTCACAATTCTGAGTTTTCATCTCGCAATTTTGACTTTATGCCCCCGAATTTTGAGCTTACATCAGACAATTACAATTTTTTTTTTTCTCAGAATTTTTGATATAAACTAGTTTACATCTCAGAATTCTGACTTTTGACAATTTTGGAAAAAAGACTGCACTGTTAAATATCAACCCATAAAAAATTGTGAAAAAAAAAAATTGAGATAAATAGTCACAAATGTGTTTTTTTTTTTATTTATTTTTTATTCCATTGCAAAATCAGGCTTCCATAGATACCTGAGTGTCAGAATCAGTGTGAAAATTTAATCAACGTAAAATAATTGGGGAAAAAAATGATGTATTTACTACACAGAAAACCTTCAGTAAATTAATGGAGCCCTTCAAAATGAGCTTAATATGAAACCAAGATAAGATTTGGTAGTGCAGAATGCCTCCCTACTCATGAGGGAACCTTTTCACTTAAGAGCAAAGAAGAAAATCTTTGAATAAACGCTTGACATTCAAACGAATACAGAAAGCAAAGGGAGAAGAGATAGTGTGAGAGGTGGAATACAAAATCTGTTGGTAAAAAACCTTGTGCCTTCATATTCTAACACACACTGAGATACCTTGATCTGTGTGGTATGTTTGTGATAATGGGTTTCAGTGAAGAGAGTGCTTCTCAAAGGGCCTTGTCCTCCACACAAGGGTCTGTGTTCTTGTCAAGCAATACTTGCAATTTAATCATGAGCTGAAGCTACCACTATGATCCTCGCTAATGAGAACACTGATTATTCAAATAAAATTCAGCAAAAACCGCACAGACGCTGCATACGGAGCCTTAATGAATACAAACACAAGCTGTTAATTCTGTCTCCTACCCTTGTTTGCCTAACAATGTTCAGCACTACGAGACAGATGGAGAAATGAGGAGGTCAGAGCACTCTCTGCTTGATAAACCCCTCAGCTTGAAATAAAATATCACAAGAAGCTTTTGAAAATTGCTTGAAATGCACGCTTTGATCAGTTTTGTGATCTCCTAAGCTTAAATTTTAAAATGTTAGTGTTGTTCCAAAACTGCCTCTCTGCCTACATAGGCAGCTGCTTTTCGTGGCAGCTACTGAAATGGAACCTCATTAGTGACTGATTTGGAATGCTTTACATAAGCAGAAACTCAATTATCATATTATGCATCATACAATTAGCACACAGAATGTGATACTCAATTCACAATAGAGGGGAATAGTCATAAATATACATGCATTCATTTTTGGTTAAAAATATCCTCGTTTTAAAACCAATTATTTTGTATTCAATGAATCATATTTATAATATAATATACATTTATAATTTAAAAATGAAATGCAGATGAAAAAAAGCATCAAAGGCATGCAAGGCATTACAAGAAAGTACAGCATTGTCTGTCACATGATCTATTAAGACATTTCTCTCCTTAGACAGGCTCAAATGCATGAGAGGAGACCGGAGAGCACTGTAATACATTATTATATATCAGTTATGTCATTATGCCTATAAAAGTGTCTTTCTTTCGTTTGGTACTATATGGCACATATTCTTAAAGATAAGAAGCTTTATAGCACATTGTCAAATTGTGTTACACCAAACCATTAGAGGTGCAGATGAGCCAATATGGTTCTAAATGACACTTTTACTTAAAAGATGAATGATAACTAATCGTTTTTTACCAAATTGCAGCTTTAAAGATTAAAAATCCTGTACTAAATGCTTACTGAGAAACAAAATACATCACACTTTCAAAACTTTAATTTATTTCTTTCAGCAATGAAAGATGAGTGCTGACAAGCCAGGGAATATACATATACAACATCACAATATACGGGGCAACAAGCTTGAAATGTGTACATTTTTGAAGAAGAAAGAGTCCTGGTTTACATATACATACTGTAGCCCTGTAATCAGGTAACTTTTTTCGCCTACGGTCTTAGGCCTACATTAGTTCTTTACTTTATTTGGAAAATCTAGTCTTTTTAACATTAAAGGGATACTCCACCCCAAAATGAAAATTTTGTCATTAATCACTTACCCCCATGTTGTTCCAAACCCGTAAAAGCTTCGCTCGTCCTCGGAACACAATTTAAGATATTTTGGATGAAAACTGGGAGGCTTGTGACTGTCCCATTGACTGCCAAGTAAATTACACTGTCAAGGCACAGAAACGTATAAAAAACATCGTCAAAATAGTCCATCTGCCATCAGTGGTTCAATCTGAATTTTATGAAGCGACGAGAATACTTTTTGTACGCAAAGAAAATAAAAATAACGACTTTATTCAACAATTCGTCTCCTCTCTGTCTCTCTGTGTCAGCGTAGCGCCATTTTGGAGAATACAGTTGGATGCAAACTATGTACACTATTCTGTGTCTACTGCACCACAAGGATGCGCTGTTTTGGTTCAAATCAAAGTGTAAATGTACGTAGAAAATGTATCGCGGCTGACACAGAAGAGTGTACGTAGTTTGCATCCAGCTGTATTCTCCAAAATGACGCTACGTTATTTTTATTTTCTTTGCGTACACAAAGTATTCTCATCGCTTCATAAAATTCAGATTGAACCACTGATAGCAGATGGACTATTTTGACGATGTTTTTTATACTTTTCTGTGCCTTGACAGTGTAATTTACTTAAGCAGATTAGAAGTAAGGATATTGAAGATTGGCTTCATGCTATGTTCTGCTGGTGGACCACTTGAAAAGGAGAAAGAAAATTAGTGTATCACAGTTTGAAATGGCAGTAACGGTTAAGAAGCACACGCACACGTGAGGGAACAGTAAAAGCCACCACAGGTAAATCGTCATGCAGTGTGCATAGATTGAATGAGGCACAAAAGCTTCTCTTGATGGGACAGTCACAAGCCTAGTTTTCATCTAAAATATCTTAAATTGTGTTCCGAGGACGAACGTAGCTTTTACGGGTTTGGAACGACATGGGGGTAAGTGATTAATGACAAAATTTTCATTTTGGGGTGGAGTATCCCTTTAATAGTGAGTGAGTGAGTGAGTGAGTAAAATTACTGAAAATTAATAATACACAATCATGTGCAAACTAAGTTGTACACTCTGAAAAACTACAGTATCTTTCACTCTTTCACTGTCAACAGTGTACTAACATTTCTGTAAGTCCTTCAGGATTTAAAAAAACAATAGAAACTGCAACTAAACCTGGAAGAGGCCCAGAAATATAGAATATTGACTTACAATGACAGGAAGTAGTGTAAATCTGTGAAGGAATGTTCCGTGTAGGGACACTGTGTAGGGACAGTGTAGCACAGTTCATTCATGGAGCTCTTTTCTAACAAGCTCATGATCTGAATCAGGTGCGTTAAATAAGTGAGACATGTACAACATGTGGAGGCAGGTTGCCAGTACTGGAATTGAGAACCGCTGCTACAGGAGGAGTCCCAGTGCCGTCGAGATGTCCTCGCTCTCCTCTGTGATTACCTGTCCATCCAACGTGAGCACAATGTGGTCATACTGCATGAGATGACCCTCCCTACAGCCTTTAAGCTTCATCTTAGGTGTTGGGATGGGCTGGTCTGAGAATGGCCCTGGGGGAGAGGGGATAATAGCATTTATTTGCAAGGCAAACCTTGTGAGTTAAATTACTTTTAACTACTGTCATACAACTGCTCAAATACTTTTGGCCATGAACTGAAAGTTAACAAAATTTATCTTCAGTTTGATAGCATAGTTTGTGTAGACCACCAAACAAAAAACTAATGTTTGCATTGAAATCATCTGAATAACAAAATGTGGAATAAGTGTAGTGCTTTGATTAGATTGTGTTTCACACACTGTAGTCAACTATTCATGGCTCACCTCAACTTCAAACAGCAACCCCAGGTCCTCTTGAACAGAGCAGGCAAGAGCAGAATAGCTGCTTCCATGCCTTTAAACAAAATAACCTCATTAGATTAACATAACATGGTGGATGTACCCTTTTTTTTGGTTTGTTTTTTACATCCATTACTGTGTGTAAGACAGATAAATGCAGGAAAGAAGACAGGTATGATCTCAGTCAGAGAGGCAGGGTGTCAGTCAGTGGCACAATGAAAAACTAAGTAGTAATGATTTAATTATCTATTTTCAGTCTGCCATCTTCACAGTCATCAATCATGCACCTGAACTTCTCCTTCAGGGACTCCGCAAAACTTGAAGGACTTGGGGTGTCATTACAGAGAGCTGTGTGAGAATTTGTTGGTCCACATGAACATTGGCGTGGTCTCGCAGATCCGAAAGGAGCTTATGTTAAGAGGAAGGCAAATGAGGAAAGACACGTATTAAAATATAGTCATAACTCATACAATTAAATAAGGAGGCAATTAACACACTACTGTACTGAGTATTTTGGCCACTCTGAAACACAGAAACTCAGAGAGAGTCTCTTCTGTGCTATATTTGGACACAAAATTTGTCCGATAGCATTTTATCAGCACCATCCTTTCTTTGAGGAGCTCTACGTTTGGTCTAAGCATCTCTGTTTCCTCCATTACACGCAGATGTTCCCTGATGCTTTGTTAATTTTCTCCAGCATCAACCGATTGGGGTAGTTAAATTGTTAAAAATGGAAAATCTTTAGTCGAGGGCAGCCCTACTAGAAAGAGTCCAGAGTTCTAATTATTATTAGGCAAATAACAAATATTAATGATCAAAAAGTTATGCATGACAATCAATAATCTTAAATATGGAAATGTGGCTTACCCATGTCTGTTATGTTTCCTAAAAATGTTAACAAGAGCTCTTTTCATCCAACTTGACAATATACTGATGATTTTATACTCAAACAAATTAGCTTTTGATTTTTCAGTTATTCCAGCATGAACCATCTGTAACAACATTAGAGGAATAATTTACTCAAAATGTAATTCCAAACCAATATAACTCACTTTTGATGAGAGAACACAAAACACATTCTTAAAAAAAGCACCCACAGAAATTTAATTTAAAAGTAGCTTATGTGTCATCTCTTATAAGGTGACAAAATCACTTTAAATTATTTTTTTTAATTCACTCAATATAGAAAGTTTGAGTATACTGTAAAGAGTTATTTCAAATGAATATTCGAAAATAGCACTCAAATCAAGTAATTCGACTAATTTTTTTCTAAATAAATGAGAAAAAAATGGTAATTAGAAAATTAAATTAAATTAAGTCTGCCTAAAATCTAATGGTTTATTAAGAGTTTCCCATATGGTGCATTAGTATACTAAGAGCTCTGAAATCAGTCAACATGGACTCGTGATAAATTATGCTGGCTTCATTAAATGCAATATTCCCAGATTTATTCAAGTGTACATCAACATTTTACACATGAGTATTTCCCAGGCTGCAGCAGCAATCAATTATTAGCACATGATATTTCAGTGTCTTTATTTTCTACCAACTGTTGTTTACCATGGAAATGTCATTCTTTTCATATCTGCATAAGTCCCTGGTGTAAATATGTAAACTTCACACCTGGGTTGAAAACCAAATAGCGTTAGTAAATGAGGCGCAATGATAATTAATCTTTTTGCCTTGGCATGCTTAACAATAAGCCATTCAAACTGCATCGGATCAGAACAAGGGCCCAGTAGCACCACAATCAAGGATATTTTCCAGAACATTCTAGTTATTATTGGACATGGAGATAATGGTAGAATGATCTAAAGCATGCAGGCAAACAAATTAAGAGTGCTCAGGAAACAGCAGGATTTTAACTGGTGCTAATTTTGATGAATTATGAACGCTATGTGCCTTTAAATGGACCAGCTGTATGAGTGAGGAACAGATGGCTTATGACAAACTAAACGTGTGACTTTGGACCGTTAGTGGTGAGGAACTCAGATAAATGTGCAGCATCCAAACCCCTCAAACTTTCAAACATTATTTAGAATGCATGAGCTTGACATATTAGTGTCAGAAATGTAGGAATCAAGGAAAAAAGATTAAACAGTTTACCCCAGATATTAGATGTGAGAATGATTTGTATCATTTTACTAAACCTAATCTGCCAAAGTTTGCCAAAGAACACCAAAGTTTTCACAACCCATAAATGAGCCTGTTCTGATCAAAAACATTAAAGAAAAACACTGCAAGATGAATGACTTAAAATGACTTAAAACAATATTGCCATATTTAATAATATTCATGACAAAACACAAAATGATTAAAACCTTAACTAAAATTTAAATAAAATTAAAACTAATTCAAAATATTAATAAAAACAAACTATGTCAGGTATAAAATTCAGCCAAAAAAAGAAATAAGTAAACATATACTAAACACAGTTTGTTCCCACCACAACCGGTTTTGTGCATTGAATTATTAGCTGCAGATGGCATGAAACCATCAAAACTGAAGGACATATTTTTTTTTTTTTTTTGGTTGAGAACCCCTGCATTATTATAATGAAGTCACAAAAACACAGAGCTACTCCTTATATTGTATTCTGGGCAGCACAGACTCATCCTTTATAGAGAAGCTTTTGTGCCTCATTCAATCCATGCACACTGCATGATGATTTACCTGTGGTGGCTTTTACTGTTCCCTCACGTGTGCGTGTGCTTCTTAACCGTTACTGCCATTTCAAACTGTGATACACTAATTTTCCTTCTCCTTTTCAAGTGGTCCACCAGCAGAACGTAGCATGAAGCCAATCTTCAGTATCCTTACTTCTTATCTGCTTAATTTGCATAAACATACAGACTCGATCTGCATCTCCTGCACACATCTGAAGAAAGAAATTCATTTTAAGCCAGGTCCCATAGCACAAAGCGATTCCTGTCTTTAGATATAGTGTTATAGCTATCCTTGAAGAGATTTCAGTCTCCAGTAATTCTAATATATTGACTACAATAACTTGTGAATTTTACTTCACTGTATTTCTGGCATAGCCAAATATGATTCTACCGAGATTCCTACAGGCATCAGAGAAAATCAAAATCATCTTTAAATGAAGTACCAAAAGCTGCAATATTTAAAGCTGCAACATGTAAACTTTTTTTTTTTGTTTGTTTGTTTTGTTTAAAAAATAACAAAAAATGGTTATTGAGCAAAACATCAGTATTCAAAACTGTCAACTTACCTTACCACAATTCACAACAGTAAGCTTAATGGACTATTGGAGGTGTCGGGTCCGATTTCACAGGAAATTGATGTCATTCATCAGTTTGACATCATTCATCTTTGTGTGTGATGAATGATCTTTGTGTGGTTATGTCACATCCATAAACAGAAAGGAGAAAACCTGGCTACTATATGGCATGGATGGAGTGCTTATAGCTTGTTCTTACAACACCTGCTTAGAATTTAAACTTGTCATCTTTGCGACTGCTTTCAATTGGTAAAGTTCTAAACGGACGTCATTGTTAATCACCAGTTGTCAAAACCAAGAAGCCACTCACTGCAGAGAAACAGAAGTAACAGAAGCCTGTGACAAAACAAGACTAAATATCGGCACAGCTTTTGAGAAGTTGCGACAAGTCTGAGATCAGAAGGGATTAAAGACTGACGCAAAACATTTCAGTGGCTCAGTGGGTAGCTAGCTATCATTAGAGAACTATATCAAGCTTTCTTTGTTGTTTTTGTCTCGGTTTTGCTATGGTCAGTGTAGTAAATTGCACTCATTTTCTGATAGCTATGAGAGAGAGCAATTCTGCTTTGTGATCCACGTGAACTGATCTGACTGAGCAACTGTTAAGATAAACACCAGTAACATGATTTATTCAAAACATTTATGTTTTTATTTGGTCAGAGCAAAAGCGACAGGTATGTTACTTGCTTATTCAGTTGACCTTTTTTGGATATATAGTAGTACGTATGGGGATGTACTATGACAGATCTGCTCTGATGTGTTGATGCCGAAGCACAACCCATTTAAAAAAAAAAAAAAAACTCCGCAAGTAACTTGAATTTTTATGTTTCAAACAGAGATAGTGATAGACAGGCAAGTTACATACTGCAGCTTTAAGATAACCTAGTAAAACATTGCCAAAAAGGCCTACAATGTGAGACCGATGTACAATTAAAGTAATTGTTCAGAATAGCATACTACTCGTACTCGTTTTATTCTACTGATGCAGTATGTAGTATATACAGCGTACTGTCCAAAGGTGGCAAATTATTTACTGTATATGCATATAATACCCCTTTTAGATTCATCTTGGGTCAAATTGCATCAAAGTTTGTGTTTTGGCATCATATGGGAAACATGTTTATCAAACCATTATTACAGTTTTGAGGTGGACATTATGCAAACGATTATGCAGGAGTTCTCCCTTTCTCTTTACAGCATTCGTGCTGTTTAGAAACAAGTTAGTGGACTCTATGTTCTGTGCATATAAACTTTCTTACAACTTGATTTAATGTGCTGTATTGGTCTGACTGTTGTTTGGAGGTTTTATTGAGGGAGTATGATGCTTTGATCTGATTTTCTCCTATTCACACACTCCATTAAATCATTAAAATTAAATGCCTGCTGGTAAAACACTTGTAAATTAATAAAATAGTCTGAATGATTTCAAATTATTAATAACTCTTAATTTATTTATGAAATCAAAGAGTGTCTTGCTTTACTCTAAAGTGTGTAAGAAACATTTAAATAAATAATTGTTTACAGCCTTTTCTAGAACTCTCGTCCGCTTTTGGTCAGATTAGCTTCATTCAAAACATAGTCTGGAGGTTTTGATATAGCATTTTCTTTAATTGAAGATGCCACTGATAACAGTACAAAGCACTTCTGCATTTCCTATCTGGTTGCAAGCGTATATCTTCCTTTTTTAAATTCCGTGTCTTCATCTGGCCAATTGGCCATTTTTACAGCCTATTGCTCCAATTTAAAGAGAAATAATTTCATAGCCTCTCTGCTCTATTTAATTATTTGAATAACCTGTGTCCTCATAGTAATTCTGGGATCTGCTACCCATAAAATTGAAGTGGTGTAGTCAGGTGTGAGCCACTGTAAACCCCCTTCTCTCTCTCTGGCCCAAACCATATATAGGTGCATCTCAATAAATTAGAATGTCGTGGAAAAGTTCATTTATTTCAGTAATTCAACTCAAATTGTGAAACTCGTGTATTAAATAAATTCAATGCACACAGACTGAAGTAGTTTAAGCTTTTGGTACTTTTAATTGTGATGATTTTGGCTCACATTTAACAAAAACCCACCAATTCACTGTCTCAACAAATTAGATTACTTCATAAGACCAATAAAAAAAGCATTTTTAGTGAATTGTTGGCCTTCTGGAAAGTATGTTCATTTACTGTATATGTACTCAATACTGGGTAGGGGCTCCTTTTGCTTTAATTACTGCCTCAATTTGGCGTGGCATGGAGGTGATCAGTTTGTGGCACTGCTGAGGTGGTATGGAAGCCCAGGTTTCTTTGACAGTGGCCTTCAGCTCATCTGCATTTTTTGGTCTCTTGTTTCTCATTTTCCTCTTGACAATACCCCATAGATTCTCTATGGGGTTCAGGTCTGGTGAGTTTGCTGGCAAGTCAAGCACACCAACACCATGGTCATTTAACCAACTTTTGGTGCTTTTGGCAGTGTGGGCAGGTACCAAATCCTGCTGGAAAATGAAATCAGCATCTTTAAAAAGCTGGTCAGCAGAAGTAAACGGGTGCAGTGACTTTGGTTTTCAAAAAACACAATGGACCAACACCAACAGATGACATTGCACCCCAAATTATCACAGACTGTGGAAACTTCACACTGGACTTCAAGCAACTTGGGCTATGAGCTTCTCCACCCTTCCTCCAGACTCTAGGACCTTGGTTTCCAAATGAAATACAAAACTTGCTCTCATCTGAAAAGAGGACTTTGGACCACTGGGCAACAGTCCAGTTCTTCTTCTCCTTAGCCCAGGTAAGACGCCTCTGACGTTGTCTGTGGTTCAGGAGTGGCTTAACAAGAGGAATACGACAACTGTAGCCAAATTCCTTGACACGTCTGTGTGTGGTGGCTCTTGATGCTTTGACCCCAGCCTCAGTCCATTCCTTGTAAAGTTCACCCAAATTCTTGAATCGATTTTGCTTGACAATCCTCATAAGGCTGCGGTTCTCTCGGTTGGTTGTGCATCTTTTTCTTCCACACTTTTTTCTTCCACTCAACTTTCTGTTAGCATGCTTGGATACAGCACTCTGTGAACAGCCAGCTTCTTTGGCAATGAATGTTTGTGGCTTACCCTCCTTGTGAAGGGTGTCAATGATTGTCTTCTGGACAACTGTCAGATCAGCAGTCTTCCCCAAGATTGTGTAGCCTAGTGAACCAAACTGAGAGACCATTTTGAAGGCTCAGGAAACCTTTGCAGGTGTTTTGAGTTGATTAGCTGATTGGCATGTCACCATATTCTAATTTGTTGAGATAGTGAATTGGTGGGTTTTTGTTAAATGTGAGCCAAAATCATCACAATTAAAAGAACCAAAGACTTAAACTACTTCAGTCTGTGTGCACTGAATTTATTTAATACACGAGTTTCACAATTTGAGTTGAATTACTGAAATAAATATCTATCCACGACATTCTAATTTATTGAGATGCACCTGTATATATTTCTCTGATAAACCAAATCACTGCATGCGAGTTTATTATCAGTTCCAGTATTGGATATATAGAAGCGTGTAGATAAATAATGAAACCGTGTCTGACTTTATACATGTAAGTGTAATGGTCCAGAAATCAGCCTATTCAGATTCAGCTTCTCTTAAATATTCAGTCCTAAGGCTTTTACAAGCAGCATGGAGTAAAATTGTTACTTTAGAAATGTCTGGAGAATTAAAAATTTATATGGGTTTTACAGGAAAGTATTCCATCAAGATTTAACCAAGGACTGAATAGTTTCGATATGACCTTACTCTGGTTATGAATCAATGTATTAGAGTAAATTGAACTGAATTACATGCAGGGTGATGTTTCACAGCGAAAAAATAAAATGTTGTTTATATCATTAACATATAAAGTACATGCAGATACAGGGCAATTTAAAAAAAAAAAAAAAAGGTTTGTAAGGAAGGCTAATGCAAACTTTCAACAATAACAAATTCAGAATAAGATGTTTCACCTTGTGTTTCATAGTTTGCCATTAGGCTGTATTTTAATACATAAATTAGCAAAATATGTATGGGTGTAATAAAATATAATTCTTAATAGTAATACATTTCTATCAGTTCTTGCATGAAAGAGGAAGGAGACGTGAAAAAAGTGAGTATTCACACTTGGTCACTATGTTATTAGATCAGATTTATATTCATTATGTGGTGACACATTTATGTAAATGGATTTCCCAATCGTATAGCAATCCATTCAAAGTGATCAATTATAAATACCTCAGTGTCTGTCTGCCATTGTTTAGTGGCTATAAAATAACCTATAAGACCTCATTGAGAATGGTTGGTACAACCCTAAGTTATTAGAAGATAAGATGTTTTTCAGTGTTGCATCAGCTGAACAACTGACAGCAAAGTTAAAAAATATTACATCTAAATGAGAATATTGTATGCATGTCCCTTGCAGCCTCATTTTCATTGCTTAAAAAAAAAAAAAAAAAAATTAAATATAGCATCATTCTGACTAAGGCCTAAGAAACTTCCTTTCCCACCCTCTAAATTCACTCCTCATCAGTCAGACTGATTTGTCCCCGAGGCCTGGTAGAATTGGGCGAATAAGTCACCGGAGCAGCCTGTAATGCATTCTATTAATTACTAAGATTCATGGGGGAAATGAATAGGGAAAACAAGAAAAAGGGGGCTCGCTAGTCTTTTTCAATTAGATTATTTCTCTCCTCTGGAAAATTGAGTGCTTGATTTACACAAATGAAAGGCAACAAACAAATTATTAGATTTTTCCGTCTCCTTTCAGTGTGTGAGCTGCATAATCTTTAAAGACGGGTTCCATTACAAGTAATAGAAGACATTTGTAATGAAAACTCATTTTAGAAACAAAACAAAAGGTAAAGTTGGTAATGAAATCATAAGACATTTGTTTTACAAACAAAGAACAATCATATTTTCCATCTCTTCCATGCTGAATGTCACTTTATGTAAAACAAAACATCAGTCTGAGTCATGGGTCAAAGGTCAGAGTGCAAAAAATGGGCAGCGTTTCTTCTTAATGTTATAAAACAATTCCAGTTTGAGTCAGAAATGAAAGCAGAACATATACAGTATATGTGTTGCTGTCAGTATTTACGCTGACCATGAAAAAAATCCTTTGTATGAAAGCTGCAGTTTTCAGCCTTAGGTCTGTGAGTGTTGCCACTCATTTGTCTCACATTGGGCTGTTTTTCTCTGTGAGACTAACCAAAGGTAAAGGTTTGTTTTGATGAACCAAGACCAAACTAAACATCCACTGAGGCTTCAAAGTGATTTCAGAAAAGCAAAAACCTCCTTGACCTGCACTTTCTAAACCTAAGTTTGGAGTTAAGGGCAAAAAATTATGAACTCATTTGTTCAACGGCTTGTCCCAGTGGAGGAACCTTCTCTTATGCTTTAAGCCTAATATTAAAAACATCCACATCCTACATTAATAGGCAATTACCACTGTAGGTCAACCTCATTTATCAGGTTTATGGCAATGGTATTCAATGCCATGTTCACCAGCTTCATAATTCAAAAGGACAATAAAAGTTTAGAGGCACACATTAAATCAGATTGTTGAATGTAATCCTCTACTGTTATTAAATCAGTGGTTGGGCTTTAGGCATTGTAGGCTATACTGCAATTTTGCTTTATACACTGTAGACCTCCATGACACCCAAATTGGTAGAATCAGTCTAAATTCACTTCCATTGTTGTTTGTTCAATCCAAAAAGCTGTTCAAAAGCCTCAATATTACCTATTTGCACAGCCATGACTGTGGCGTTTCATAAGTGGCATGTTCCAGTCTAGATCTTTGTTCTCAGCCTATTACTGTATAATTTTTACTTATAAAAAACGATAGATAAAAAAATCTCAAGGATAAATTTTATTATTGATTGTTCTGCCACATGCTGTTGTTGTTCTGAGGGGGGAGCGATGTTCTATGGTAAGTTACATAATACCAAACTTTATTTCAAAACACTTTAATAAAATTACACAATGTAAGTGGACAGCATTTCTTCACAGTAGACAGAAACTCATTTTAGAGAGACAGATGGGATAATAGCTAACGGTAAACAGAGGATAGGAGGATGTTTCATAAAAAGGTAATAAACGTGTGTCATGCCCAAAAGATAAACAGGTCACATACTGCATAGTTGATGAAGCAAATATGAACATCACCATACAGGCTGATAGCAATTCAAAATGCAATTCATGATTTATCATAGACTGGACCGGAGGCATAACAACAGCACTACAAAGCCAAGAGACACTGAAACTAAATCTAACCAGATCAGATCTGAGAAACTGAAACAAATGCATTTAGAAAACAAGTTTCTGTGCTAGAACAAAAACATTCGTATAGTCACAGTATTTCTGAGAATTTTGTGAGTGTAGGGAGACCATATCAATTACGTCATTCAAAATGATTAACAGGAGCTTTTTCAATTTTGTAGTCCTTCGCCTAGAATTTGCATATTGAATTATTTTTTTTTTCTCTCATGGCTTCAACAGAAGCATGTACAATATATTAATAACCTTGCTGGAATTATCTAAATTATCATTGAGATGTCGGCCTGCTGATGTAATGATAAGATTAAATGTAGATTGACTGTAGAGATAATTATGGGGTCTCAGCCTTCTGTATATTGAACACGACAGTGATAGAAAAATTTAAGGTTTCTTGGAAAAGAACCGAGATTCAAGGTCAAGATATTCAAATTTCATGGTTTTCCTCACGTTTTGTGTGGAGCTGGATCACACAAGCTATTTCTGATTCTCAGTAATCCTCTGCTCTAATCTTTCTTCAGAAGAGATGCATTTAGGTTTGTAGGAAGAAGCACGGCCCTGATAAGACATTCAAATTCAAATAAGCCTCATGAGCAGGTTGAGAAGGAGGGTTTCACAGGAATACATAGGCTGTTGATTCAAATGACAAGCAGAGTGGTGTGCGATCAAATCTCTTAGGATGTCTTTGGCTGAACTTTTAAAAAAAAAAAAAATTAGAAATAAAAGGTAATTTAAAACATGAAGCATTTTTCAATAAATTCAAAATCCAAAAGGCCCTCAAGGGCCAGAAAGATGAGAAAAACAGCGATGGACATAATTGCTCAGAATTACAAAGAAGTGAATTGAACCTAGTTATGTAGTATCATTCCTCTAGGCATCTGTGTGAGAACATCAGAGCATTACACTAATAGCCTACATTCACTTCTAGGCATTTATTTAGCCATATATGGCAGTTTCACATAAATGCACAGTAATTTTTTTACTGAAAGGCCATGTTTGAATCTTGTTTATGTGTGCATGTCCCTGGGAAGTACATAATAATAAAGAGGCAATTTCATTTTAGATGAAAAGTTCTCATTAGATATAAATGGCTCTCTATTATCAAAAGAGCCAACCACTGACAAAGAACAGTGCTGTGGGAAACAAATCTTTGAAATTCATTCTCCATTTTCTATAAACCATATATAGTCTAAATTAGACACAAAATGATTTTTTGATATCTTTTTCAATGCATCTGGAAAGATATCAATTTTCACTCCCAGTCTCTCTTTTCTCTCTGGAGACCGGGAGTGGAGAATAATTTGAAGAAGAAATATCACAAATCAAAGAAAGGATGAGAAAAATGATAATGAGATGAGATACAGTCATACTGTGTCTCAAGCTTGGGAGATAAGGTAAGGGCAGGCTTTCTGCTCTCTTCTCTCATCCCATATTTTCATTCTGCTCACATCATACTGATGTCTGTATGTTGACATTACCAAGAGGATCTTCAGATGTTTCAAAGTACTCAAACAGGGCAAGAGAGAAAAGTAAACAGGAAAACAGGAAAAAACACAATAAAATGACTTGAAAAGTGAAGTTTTGTTTCTTGTGATGTTTCTGATGTATTTCTTTCTGAAGCAAGAAGTTTGGGTGGGAAATACACTTTCTACACTAACAGCCAATAGTCACAGTCACAAATCATGATTTGCTACTTGTTAGTCAGTTGCAGAGGTATTAGGGGAGGGACATTTTTATTCTAGAGCGCGTTTGATTGGATAAAAATCAGTGTTGTGCAGGATGAGTCATCAGTATTTTTGTTCCATATTCCCAGAAGATTTAAAATGTGTGTGTATGTATATATATATATATATATATATATATATATATATATATATATATATATATATATGTATATATATGTTTACATTTAGGAGTATATTCGCACAGAGGTTTTCAATCTGGGGTTTGGGAAGAGGGCACTTGGGAAGAGGGCACTTTAAAAAAAGTGTCACTTTAATACAATTTTTTAGATAACATTTTACACATCTGTGATGGATACTATTCACATTTCCAGGCTTCTAAGAAGCAGAAGTCATTATATAGTTGGTAAACTTTGATTAAGCCGTTGTATTACACTCTAGTTACAAGATAGCATAACCCAAAATATAGTGTTATAAAGGTATATTAAATTTAAAAAAATAATAAAATTAAATATAAATACTTTTTATTATAAATATAAATATTATACATTTTTTTTTATTTTCAAAATATAAATTGGTCACTAAGTCAAAGATATAATATATAACCTTTATATTTTAGGCAGTCATTAGGCATCAAAAAGTTTGAAAAAGCCTGGTCTAGCACAGTGAAACATGAAATGCATTATTTAAATCTACACTTACAGCAAGTATACTTAAATTCACACAACGGTTAGCACACCAGTTAGTAAATATAAGGTTTTCAAGCAAATATTATTGGACGGGAACAGGTGAGAGCAAGCACTCAGGTCAGACTAACACATACATTCAGTAAGTCAGGGTAAGTGCTGGATGCTATAGAGCACAGCATGACATTCAATCTGTTCTGTCTCCAGCTCCAGGGGAGCAACTGCCTCAGTAAATAAATGTCTAAACATTGCCGCATGCTTCTGCTGCCATGCCACGACTTCCCAGCCACATGGGTACCACCAATGACTTCTCATTCTCCCAACCGGCATGAGAAACAGCAATTCATTGCCATCTTGAGCAGGCTAAAAATACTTCTGTCCAGTGAAAATTAGTGAGCTGTGCTGGTATTTTCAAAGAGGTGAACCAATCCTTCTGCTTCATGTTAATGGCGTTGCACTTCATCTATTTTTAACGGACATGATGCTGCTGAGGTAATAAAGTTAACTATCCACAAAAATTCTGAAATAGAAATTTTTTATTTAGAAGTTTTCATAACCTGTGCAGTGAAATTTTAAGGTATATTGGTGAACTTTTCTTGTCTGATGAATGTGAACTCGATGTGAAGCATGATTAAAAAAAACATCCATAGGGTTCTTATGTGTGATGTAGTGTGGAAACACATCACATATAGAAGATCTGGAAGATCGCCTGCTGAAAAGACCTGCACAAATTTCTTTTGCTGAGTTAATTATCTCTCAAGCGTCCTTCCTTCTGTTTTACAGTCTTCTATAGAAAGGATAAATTATACCACTGTGTGGATGGAAATGGCAAAAAAGTGCCATTAAATATCTCTGACTTTCAAACATGTGATGAAATGTGTTCTCTAGCATTAATAACTCTTCACCGCACCCTTCATGCCACTCCATATGCTCAAGATTACAACACAGCTCCAAGAGCATGTTCTGACATTCTTGGTCATTTACTAAACTCACTGGTGCCTGTGGTTAACTGCCAGGTAAACAGATGGTGCACCAGACCAACACAAGTGTCACACGGTTAATCCTTGGCACATGTTTGCCAAGATTAAATGTTCCTCAGAGAATCTATACACTGCTAACAGCAGCCTACTTTACCAGCATCTGAATGCTTTACACAGAGGTGCAGAAGCTCACCACAAAATCTTGTAAGGTTAAAACAACAGAATGATACTGTGAGGACTGTAATGTACCACTGTTCACTGTAAAGATTACAATTAATAGGGTCTAATTATTTAGTCTTTCAACTTTAATGTTTAATTCAATTTACTAACCACTTCTGAGTGAACTAACAAGCAAGTTCAAGGCCGTTATTAGTGAATAGTTTCAAAAGACTCATAAAAAAGATTCATAAGAGTCATTTGTTTGAGAATAAAACATTACCGCATTCACTGTATTCGTTGTTGCACATGAAAAACCGATGAAACACTAGCATGCACAAAATCAGGTAAGGACAAACAAAATACTCAACTGACTTTCAGTGATGGCTAGATTTTTAATTACTGTCACACCATTGTATTTTTATGTACTGCATGTGTGACTATTTTAATTGCAGTCTGGAGTTCTTTCCTGTCACTGTTGACAGTAGAAAAAGGACAGTGCGTGTGTTGTATCTGCTTTCTAGAACTAACTCATTCTGTTGCATGCAAACTGAATTTCAAGTTGTTAATTAATACAAAGGTTTGTTGTTGACATATCTTTGGTGCTCTTTATCCACTGCCTGGGGCTGAATAAAGCACTTCTGAAACCTGAAGACACTGCCTGATCAACTGGACTGTCAGACCCAATTGGAGAAGATACCCTTGTCCAAGGAATAGAATCAACAGAGGAGTGTTATTATCAAAGGCGTATTGACATGAAAAGGTAGTGATGAAAAATTAAACATGATAGGAACCAAAGAATTTAAGATGAAAGTATGCACTACTGGTCCTTGCTGAGAAGTAAAACCTGTCTGAATGACTTCAGATGGCTGCTCCTCTGAATTGCAAGTGAAAGTGTTATTTTTTCAGTATTAAAATGCTTCAAAGTATTAAAATGCCATCCTAACGTCTGTCAATTGGCCTGAAAAGTTCAAAAGAAAAGTTTTTACTCAAAATCATGCGTTCATGAGACAATGTATCTTAAAACTGTCTGGCAGTTGTTTTGCTGGTGTTACCTTCGTAGGGCAGATCACAAAAGCCTTGATTGTTTATTAAGCAGTGCATAGAAACAAAGCCATCGCAATGGCATTAGACATGTTGAAAAAAAGGAATTGCTCACCTCACGTCTCAGCGATCACTTCATTATTTTCCTGACTTCCTTCATTTTGTTTCAGTGGCCTTGTGATGCATTTCCTTTTATCCGCAGAATTTTTCATTGTGCTAACACTCCAACTGAAACACAATAATGCATGAAATATAGAAATTAACAAAAACAATATTTTTACTTCCAACAAAAAAATCTGTCACATCTTTTATTGAAGTTTTCTCTCGAGTCGGTGAAACATTCTTTTATAAGGAGTCTAAAGATAGTTATGTGTAATGTACCACTACATGGAGCAATGAACAAAGAAAATCTATGGATTTCTTTAACAGCTTTTTTCTTTTTTTCCGCACTCATATCCGACAATTGACTGCTGCAGATTCAAATTTAATCAGAGCCTCTGAGAGACAAACCTGCGCCCCTTTCTTGGAAAAATTATAGTTGATATTCTTCCGCCCCTGCATTTGACCCAGTCTCCACATACTCCATAGGAAAATATCATTTTATAAAAGGCAAGAGAGGTCTGGCATGTAATTGGTGTGTAAAAGCAATCGCTTCAAATAAAAGGCATGGTAATTCAAAAATGTAATTCAAAAGAAAGGAATAAAGCAATATAAGAGACAGAATAAAGTAGAAGGCACATAAAAAGCCTCTTTTAGAAAAAGAAACATTGTATATTTCAGTTGGTTCTGTATACATATAAAATAATTTATATGATTTGATGTGTTATTAAATTGATCAAATATGATCAATAGATT
This sequence comes from Spinibarbus caldwelli, assembly GCA_039654775.1. Classification (NCBI taxonomy): domain Eukaryota; kingdom Metazoa; phylum Chordata; class Actinopteri; order Cypriniformes; family Cyprinidae; genus Spinibarbus; species Spinibarbus caldwelli. The sequence goes on from CM077259.1 coordinate 8,795,887, forward strand.
TCTGTATTTCAAATAAATGATGCTCTTTTGAACTTTCTATATACAGTATTTAAGAATGTCTAAGACTGTTTCCAAAAAAAATATTGAGCAGCACAAATGTTTTCAACATTGGTAATAATAAGAACGTCTCGGTTACGTATGTAACCCTCGTTCCCTGAAGGAGGGAACGGAGACGTCACGTCGGATGACCGACGAAATTGGGATCTCGCCAGAGAGACCAATCCACTTCGAGTGTAACTAAACGAGCCAATGGACATTGGCATGCGATTATTGCATCCAGCTGCCGCTGATCACAGCGTGAGCATAAGAGGCAGCTGATGCACCGCATCAATTATGTTTTCGCTGAGGAGCCGAGCCGGCGACCCGGCAGCTCAGCGGTGGTACAGCGACTGTGGCGACGGGACGTGACGTCTCCGTTCCCTCCTTCAGGGAACGAGGGTTACATACGTAACCGAGACGTTCCCCTTTCAGTCGGTCACTCCGAGTCACGTCGGATGACCGACGAAATTGGGATCCCTACCAAAGCGCCACAGGAGCTGCCCCTTCCAGTGCCCTGTGTAGGGCTCCTGACCCTTCCTATAAGGCAGACGATAGGACCGGGCTCTACACAGAGAAGGTCAACTACTGGTGTTCCTTGAGCAACCCAAACAGTAGGACTAGGATAACACTGGGAAGCGTGCCCTTCCACTTGGAAGAGGCACACTGCGGAGTCACCTCCTCCCAAAGGGGGTTTAAGTGACATTCAAACATGTGAAGTAACCCAGAGGGCCCTTTTGCACATGGAAGTCTCTGAGATGGCTCAGGCTGCATCTTTAGAGATGGCAGAACGTGGTCCGCCAGGGGAAACACGGCTCTAATAAGAATACCGTGGAATACACATATGGGATCCCGACAGGGTCTCTCATATGGGCACTAGCCTCGCACCAGTTTTCAAGAATTCATTGGCTGAAGGCCTGGCGCCGGACGCTCCGCCGTGTCCGGACGCCGGAGTGCTGGAGGACTCAACAGGGTTTGCCTGGTTAAGGAACTCTCTGGAGAATTAGGCGTAAGGACGCCGCAAGCCGACTCTGAGCCGGCCCTCTCAGTGCCACTACCCGTTTGAGGTGAGAACACAGGAGGAAACCGGTTCGACACGTAGGCTATAAAACCTAGCGAACGTGTTGGGAGTCGCCCAACCCGCAGCTCTACAGATGTCTGCTAGCGAGGCACCACGAGCCAGCGCCCAGGACGATGCGACACCCCTAGTGGAGTGAGCACGCAACCTGAGCGGGCAGGGCACACCTTGTGCTTCGTAGGCCAAGGTGATGGCATCCACTATCCAGTGGGCCATCCTCTGCTTGGAGACAGCCTTCCCCTTCTGCTGTCCTCCGTAACAGACAAAGAGCTGTTCTGAGGTCCTGAAGCTCTGAGTTCTATCCACGTACTGACGCAGTGCGCGTACAGGACAGAGCAAAGCTAGGGCTGGGTCTGCCTCCTCCAGGGGCAGCGCTTGCAGGCTCACTACCTGGTCCCTGAAGGGCGTGGTAGGAACCTTGGGCACATAGCCGGGCCGGGGCCTCAGTGTTGCACTGGAGTCAGCCGGCCCAAACTCAAGGCACGATTCGTCGACCGAAAATGCCTGCAGGTCCCCCACCCTCTTGATTGAGGCCAATGCAGTCAGGAGTAGGGTTTTCATAGAAAGAAACTTCAACTCGACTGACTGCAATGGCTCAAAGGGGGCAGTTTGTAGGGCTCTTAGCACCAAAGCCAAATCCCAAGAGGGAAGGGAGGGAGGCCTCGGAGGATTTAACCTCCTGGCCCCCCTAAGAAACCTGACGACCAGATCGTGCTTCCCCACCGACCTCCCCTCTATGGGGTCGTGGTGGGCAGAAATAGCAGCAACATATACCTTAAGGGTGGAGGGGGACAGCCTACGCTCCAACCCTTGTTGCAAAAAGGAAAGCACGGCTCTGATCGAACATCTCCGGGGGTCCTCCTGGTAAGAGGAACACCATTCGACGAACAGGTTCCACTTCAGCGCATAGGCCCGTCTTGTGGACGGTGCTCGTGCTGAAGCGATAGTGAGCGCTACCTCCTGGGGCAGGTCACCTAGAACCTCCGCGTCCCGTCCAGGGACCACACATGAAGTTTCCACAAGTCTGGACGCGGGTGCCAGAGGGTGCCCCGTCTCTGAGAAAGCAGATCCTTCCTCAGAGGAATCGGCCAGGGAGGGGCTGTCGCGAGGAGCATGAGTTCCGGGAACCAGGTCCTGTTGGGCCAATATGGAGCCACTAACAGGACCTGCTCCTCGTCCTCCCTGATCTTGCACAATGTCTGTGCTAGCAGGCTCACTGGGGGAAACGCATACTTGCGCAAGCCCTGGGGCCAGCTGTGTGCCAGTGCATCCGTGCCGAGCGTTGCCTCGGACAGGGAGTAGAACCACTGGCAGTGGGTGGTTTCTGGAGATGCAAACAGGTCTACCTGAGCAACTCCGAACCGACTCCAAATCAGCTGGACCGCCTGGGGATGGAGTCTCCACTCCCCAGGAGGTGCCGCTCGAGACAGCTCGTCGGCCGCCTGATTGAACACTCCTGGGATGTGGATGGCACGAAGGGACCTCAGATGCTTCTGACTCCAGAGGAGGAGGTGGCGGGCGAGTTGCGACATGCGACGGGAGCGCAAACCGCCTTGCCGGTTGATATACGCAACGGTCGCAGTGTTGTCCGTACGGACCAGAACGTCCCTGCCCCAAAGGCGCCCTCTGAGGCGGCACAGGGCAAGGCGTACTGCCAGCAACTCGAGGCAATTGATATGCCAACGCAGAAGGGGGCCCGTCCAACCCCTGATACTGCGTGCCCGTTGTACGTGGCACCCCAGCCGGTGGCCGAGGCATCCGTGAATACCACAGCATGCCTGGATACCTGCTCCAGGGGCACTCCTGCCCGAAGGAACGAAGGATCTGACCACGGGCTGAAGGTCTTGCGGCAGGCCGGTGTAATCTGAACCCGGTGAGTACCGCGTTTCCACGCCCACCTCGGGATTCGATCATGGAGCCAGTGCTGAAGCGGTCTCATATGGAGCAGACCGAGCGGAACTATGGCCGCAGCTGCAGCCATATGCCCCAGGAGCCTCTGAAAGAGTTTCAGTGGGACCGCTGTCCTGCCTGATAAAGTCTTGAGGCAGTTCAGCACCGACTGAGCACGTTCCTGGGTGAGGCGTGCTGTCTGGTTGACCGAATCCAACTCCATGCCGAGAAAAGAGATCCTCTGCGTTGGCACGAGTTTGCTCTTTTCCCAATTGACCCGAAGGCCCAACTGGCTGAGGTGCCTGAGCACCAGGTCCCTGTGTGCGCACAACAGCTCTCGAGACTGTGCAAGTATGAGCCAGTCGTAGAGGTAGTTGAGAATGCGCACACCCCGTTGTCTCAGGGGAACAAGGGGCCGCCTCTGCGACTTAGGTGAAGACACGAGGCGAAAAGGGACAGCCGGAAGGGCAGGACCTTGTACTGATATGCCCGACCATCGAACGCGAATCGCAGGAATGGCCTGTCTCGCGGGAGAATCGAAACATGAAAGTACGCGTCCTTCAGGTCGATTGCTGCAAACCAATCTAGGGGACGGACGCATCCAAGAATGCGTTTCTGCGTCAACATCTTGAACGGCATCTTGTGAAGTGCACGGTTCAAAACTCGCAGATCCAAGATCGGTCGTAACCCACCGCTTTTCTTGGGCACAATGAAGTAAGGGCTGTAAAACCCCGACCTCATATCGGCTGGAGGGACCGGCTCTATTGCATCCTTCGCCAGTAGGACTGCAATCTCCGCGAGCAAGACAGGGGCATCGACGGCTTTGACTGAAGTGTACCGGATGCCCCTGAACTTGGGGGGGACGCCGGGCGAACTGAATCGCATAGCCGAGTCTGATGGTCCGCAGGAGCCACCGGGACGGGCTGGGGAGCGCTAACCAGGCTCCGAGAGACCGCACCAGCGGGGCCAACGGGCCCACCGACATGCCCGCGGTGGGGCAGCGAGGTGGAACACAGGGACCGGCCCCAGGGCCTGTGACGGCCTGGCCTGTGACGGCAGGGGGCGGGGTCTGGGTGTGTAGTGTAGCACTCACCTGATTTCTCCTCGCATGGGAGGAGACACAGGAACCCGGCTTGAGGCTTGTGACAGCCTGGCGTTTGACGACTTGAAGCGGGGACTGGAGTGCTACTGCCCTTACCTGGTTCCACGAATGGGCAGGAGGGGTGCTCTTGGGCAACCACCCGCTGCCTGCTGGCGAGAGAGGAGGAGGGAAGTGATCCTGTGATGCACGGATCACCACTCTCCTCCTCTTGAGACCCGGAGATTGAGGAGACCGCTCTTTACTGATGTTTTGGGTACCGCTGGCTGCTGGGCCAGCGGCGGAACAAAATGAACAAAAGATACTCCACCCGGCCCTCCTCCGGGGGAGGGAGTGGTGCAGTCACCATCTCCCGATGAGCAGTCTCCTCCATCTCTGGGTCGCCCGTCTCAGGGCCTCTTGCACTTGCGCTTGCCGCCAGGTTTGGCGGGGGCCTGGACGGGCTGGGCGTCCTGCCTGCGACCGGCTCCACGACGCTGCCTGGTGAAGGCTGCTGCGGCTGCGCGGGAGCGGGGACGGCCGCAGGGGGCGCCCACGGCGACGAGCAGGCTGAGTGGCTGCAGCCGGGGTGGAAGCAGCAGGTTTCCTCCGGCGCATGATGTGTTTGCCTCAGTCTGCTTCTGGGCTGCCGAGAACTGCTGGGCAAAGCTCTCGACAGCGTCGCCGAAAGGGCCGGTCTGTGACACGGGAGTACTTTCTCCTGCCCCGTCATGTCAGCGAGACACAGCCAGAGATGGCGCTCCTGGACATCGCACAACCCAGAGACTGTGCGGTCACCTTCGTCACTCGTAGCGCGAGGTCCGTCGCAGCACGCAGCTCATGTAGAACCGCCAGGTCGTGACCACCCTCGTGCAGGTCTTTCAGTGCTTTGGCCTGGTGGACCTGCAGCAACGCCATAGCGTGGAGGGCGGAAGCCGCCTCCCCACAGGCTCTACAAGCACTGCCAGTTAGACCTGACGAATACTTAGAGGCCCGTGAGGGGAGACACGGATCACCCCGCAGGGTGGAAGCGGCTGTTGGACACAGTTGCATGGCCACAGACCGTTCCACCGAGGGGATGCCCGCATACCCCAAAGCGGCTCCACCATCGAGGGTGGTGAGAGCGGAAGAACTACAAGATGTGTTTCGGGCAGTGAAAGGTGCCCTCCACAATCTTGTCAGCTCCTCATGCACTTCCGGAAAGAATGGCACCGGAGGGGGGCGCTGAGAACCAGCGCCACCCCCACCGAGGAACCACTCGCCCAGCCTCGAAGGATCGGGACACGGTGGCTTTTTAGGATTCCACACGAGCCCGACATTCTCGGCGGCCCGGGAAAGCATAGCCGTCATCTCTGGGTCTGGCACGGACAACGCTACCACACCCGAAGGGGGCAACGCAGCCGGGTCGTCATCCCCGGAGAGAGAGGGCCCGCCCTCCGATGCGGTGATCGACATCTGGTCGTCAGAGGGGGCACCGAAGGAAACGCGTGGCCAGCGCGCTCCTTCGGCAGCTCCACCGGCTGCGGAGTGCTTGAGGGGTGAGGAGCTCCACTTGGGGAAGCCCTCACCGTAATCCTCAAATCACCTCTAACTCCACCGGATCCAGTGTGCACGCCGGATCACGGCAGGTAGAGGGACTCTGCCATGTTTGACATAGCAGAGTCGCACTCCGAGATGGTCATGTCCCCGCAAGAAGAACATGAACCATCCACGAAAGCCACCTCAGCGTGCTGAATGCCCAGACACGTGAGGAAGCGATCGTGACCGTCCTGAGGCGCCAGGAAACGACCACACCCAGAAACGCACGGGTGAAAAGACATCTTTAAAAAGACGCGATCACCCGTGTTGCTCTTTTAGAGAAATTGCTCTTTCAGAGAAATGCTCTTTTAGTGCTGAAGCACGCAGGGGAGCTGGCCACCGCACACTCCTAGTGTGGCTGTCAGCAGGAAGACGATCTTTCTCTCCCGGACACCGTGACCACCGCTGCCGCGCCGTAACGCCCGCACTCGCTCGCAGAACACTCTCTTGGAAGGGAGAGCAGTAGCTTTAACCACTACCGCTCGGCTCCGAAGCGAAAGGATAATTGATGCGGTGCATCAGCTGCCTCTTATGCTCACGCTGTGATCAGCGGCAGCTGGATGCAATAATCGCATGCCAATGTCCATTGGCTCGTTTAGTTACACTCGAAGTGGATTGGTCTCTCTGGCGAGATCCCAATTTCGTCGGTCATCCGACGTGACTCGGAGTGACCGACTGAAAGGGGAACTGTTTCTTGAGCACTAAATCACCATATTAAAATGATTTCTGAAGGATCATGTAACACTGAAAACAGCAGAAAATTCAACTTTCCATCACAGGAATAAATTACCTTTCAAATTATACTGAAATAGAAAGCAATTTTAATTTGCAATATAAATATACACAGCAAAATTGCAACTGAACTATACAGTCAGTGATCATTTAATTTCATCATATGGATAAGAGCAGCTTTGACATTTTGTTCCACAGGAAAGTCATACGAGTAACATTAGAGCGACATGAGTGAGGCTAGATGATGACAGAATGTCAGGAGTTCAAGAAAGCTTTCTCTTACTTTCTCTCTTCCTTTGCCAAGAGAAATCTCCCATTGTATTCCACATCTGTCCACATGACACTTCATATACTATTCACTTTCATTTTTCAGAGAGAAGTATTTTCAGATTACCTTAGCATCCCAGAATGCAATGAGAAATAGAAAGCTCTCTGTTTGATTTTTATCAGATATAATCAGTTCATTTTTTGTGGTATTGCTTGTGATATGAACACAGAGAGGAAATAATCACTTCTAGTCTTCACATTTGTCTGTTCCAGACAAAGCTGTCAAAGAGTGCTTTCATTATTCCTGAGTTTCTTAAAACTTTCATCATACTCCAGCTATGAAGTTTGTTAAAGACATTATTCACTATTGATATAAACTGACTTCTATTGTGTTAGGCCGGATGTTCACAAAAATAAAAACTAAACATAATAATGAATAAATTAGTTCATTTTATTTGATTGTGTCCTTCACTAAGTCTAATTATTAGTGCTATAATGATGACATGTTAATGTCTATGAAACAGCCTTTGAGAGTAGAGTCATGTTTGATAAATCAATTGAGTGCATGGCAGACCGTGACCTTTCCTGTGTGGCTTTATTTTATTTTCTGTTTTCTTGTGACTGCAATTAACCACCAAACATCTACAAATGCAACACTCCAATTCAGACACAACCTTTCAACAATCTGTTCCATTTCAATATTAATTGAGTTTAAAAGGTTATGTTGACTTGTCTGGGACATATTGTAAATCTTTATATGTCTAGTGGATCCACTTATAAAGAACTGTGCAAGGATGACGCAAATCAAATAATCACAATAATCAGAAATCGAATCTTCTGCTGTGAACATATTCAACAGGGCCAAGCTCTGAAATTAAGTTTCTATAATTTTGTTCTTGCTCTTTTTTTACAGGAAACATTTGAAAATGTCTCTTAAAGTCCTCTGTGTAAAGCTCTTGAGGGTGCATTGGCAGAAACAGCATATAGTAATTGCGTTTCCATTCACCTGCATTCGTTGCCCAGTAATTGGACTGAACTATGGAAAAAGTAGCTGAGTGGCAATTCATAAGAGAAAACAGCAGGCCAAATGGGTGTATTCTCAACAGGCGCTCACGAAGGTAGTCGTCTGTGTTTAAATGAGAGGGCCAGTCTGGGCCAGTGCACAAGGGAGCAAAGAAAACCAGAACAACAGGAGTTCAGGTACTGCAGCTGGTCCTGATAACGAAGCTTATGGTAAAACGAAGAGCCATTACAGTTCCACCGAGACTATGCAACCAGAGTAGTCTGTAAGCTCTTATAGTCTTAACATGGCGTTTTAGACGACTTCCACATTCCCGAAATGTTCTAGACCAAAGATTGAAGTGTACTGCCTGTGGGATCCCTCTATGAGTGACCTCTTGTTCCCATCCCACCCGTAAATCGTACACACACACACATTGATATAAAGATGTTCATCTGAACTTCAGAATGTGCCTTAAGGTCAGGGAGGAAGTAATTAGTGGTGGAAAGGAAATAGAATGCATTAAACCAAACCACCAGAGAGAAAACCAGGAAAGGGTAGTTCACGGTTTGAGCTAAATCAATAGTCGTATCGAATACCGAGACACCGCAGTGCCTGTATTCCTTCAGGCTAGACTCACAACCACATTTTTGATGCTACCATATGGCACAGTGAATGAATGATTAATGCTGTCTTGGCTAAAATATATTCCAAAGGAAGATGTTAGATGCTTCTGCTACGTAGAAACAAGTTGGATTATGATTTAATAATGCCAAAAACACTGACCCTTATACTCAAATTCAACTTTATTTATAAAGCACTTTCAAGACCATGATGTGGAGACCAAAGTGCTGTACAGGAAAACTAAAAAGTATAAGAATAAAAACAAGAATAAAACATCATGAACATATACCACAACAACAAAAAACAAATTACAAAACATTTTCAAATGCTAATGAAAATAAATTAGTTTTAAGCTCACTCTGAAATACAGGAAGTGTAGAAGATTTTACAGACAGAGGAAGGTCATTCCAAAGCCTTGGAGCAGCAACAGAAAAGGCCCGATCACCTTTGCATTTTAAACGAGATCGAAAACAAAAATGACACCAAGGTTTTTCACTCCAAAGATTTTTTCCCAGGAAGTAACCCCAGGCAGTCAGTGACATCATCCATACATCCCTTTTTGCCAAATAAAATAAACTCAGACTTATTCTCATTCAGTTGAAGAAAATTGTTAGCCAACTAACACTTAACCTCAGCCAAACAGTCATACAGAGATTGAATGGATAAATGATACTTGCGTTTCAATGGCAAAAAATTTGTGAGTCATCAGCATAAAAATGATAATGAATGCCATGTTTTTCAAAAATTGAACCTAGAGGGAGCATATAAAGGGAAAACAAAACTGGTCCCAGAACTGAACCTTGAGGAACCCCACACATGAGAGGGGCAACAGATGAAGAGTAATTCCCTAGACTGACTGAAAAAGTCCTATCTTTTAAATACGAAGAAAACCATTCTAAGGCTAAGCCCTGATTGCCAACATGGTCTCTAAGGCGATTAATGAGTATCTTATGGTCAACTGTGTCAAATGCTGTGGTAAGATCTAAAAGTAACAGAACAACACAACTTCCACAATCAGCACCATGTAGAATATCATTAGTAACCCTCAAAAGAGCTGACTCTGTACTATGGCCGGCTCTAAACCCTGACTGAATCTGTTCGAAATGTTGTTCTTCACCAAAAAATCATTAAGCTGTGCATACACAAGCTTCTCCAGTATCTTTGATATGAAAGGCAATTTTGAAATAGGATGAAAATTATTCATATCAGAGTCTAACCCAGCTTTTTTAAGAAGGGGCTGGATAACTGCATGTTTAAAACTAGGTGGAACAACGCCAAATGTCAAGCTACTATTCATAATAGTTAAAATGCATGTACCAATAGCTTCATGTGCGCAATTATTTCTTTGAGCTTTTTGATTTGGAAGGACAGAGGGTACAATAAAATCATTAGTAACGGAAGAAATCTGGGATCTAATTCCAGCAGTCTTATCAATGAAAATTTTTAAAAACTTTTCACATGTGTCAACAGAAGGAGAGAGTAATGGCATAACAACAGGATGGAGAACAGCATTTACAGTAGAAAAAAGCACTCTAGAATTATGGCAGTTCTTCGAGATAATATCAAAAAAATAATTAGATCTAGCTAATTTAACAGCTCTTTGGTATTCACTCAAACAACTCTTCAAAATCTCATAAGAAACCTGTAGTTTATCGTTCAGCCCTCCTGCACTCTTGCCTAAGAGCATGGGTATTACTCTTCAACCAGGGCTGAGCCTTGACCTTTTTATTTCTAATTTCCAAAGGAGCCACAAGATCTAAAATATCTGAACATGTAGAGTTGAACTGACTGACCAACTCCTCAGGTCCAATACAGGGAGAGAGAGACTCAATCATTGTAATTAAAGGAGAAACCTCAAAGGCCGCTGAAAATTTACTAGCAGTACAAGGAGTAAGAGCACGAGAAACAATAGAAGAAGAAACATTCATAATCTGAGTACTACATGGGCTAAAAAAGACAGTCTTGTGGTGTCTGCAATTTTCACCCTACTAACTGAAAAACCCAAAGATAATACAAGGTCAAGACTATGACCACGCTCATGTGTTGGACCAGGAACACACTGTAAAAAAATCAAATGACTCTAATAAATTTAAAAACTCTCTAACCAGGGGCTTAGAAGGGCAACAAACATGTATGTTGAAATCCCCCAATGTTAAAATATTGTCAAAAGAAGGAACAATAACAGATAAAAATTCAGAAAACTCCTGAATAAAATGCCCATGAATGTTTGGGGGTCTATAAATCAAAACACACAACACAGATTTAAAAGAATTCAAATTATTGGTTTAAACCACCAATATCCAATACGGGTCACTGCTTACAGGGTGCTGGGTTGAACGGTACAGCTACAGCATGTTTCAAAGCACTTGAGGGGTATAGCAGCTTTACATCTGAATTCATTTTTTGCAGATGTGAAGAAAAGGCGAAAATGGATTGGGGAAATTGGAAAAGACTGCAGTCAAGCATGCTGTGGCTCTAAATAAATCCAGCCAAGAAAAAGGGCATTTGACGAAACTGTCATGGCAGTGATTTAAAGGCTTACTGAAACACTAAAAAACATTAAAGGGATAGTTCATCTAAAAATGAAAATCATTTACTCACCCTCATGTCATTTCAAACCTGTCTGGCTTTCTTCTGTGTAACCCATTTTGTCTAATCAATTAAAAGCCAGCAGAACCGCTGAAACATTCTTCAAAATATCTTTCTTATTAAAAAATATATGCAAAAAAACTTCAAATCACAGATTACAGATTTCAGAATCACATCACAAAATTGTTTTATGAAATATTCCCTTTGTCTAATAAGTTAATCAGTGTGACTTTTATCCTAACC